>CM037879.1:143703938-144903938 GCA_021292165.1 Shinisaurus crocodilurus | reverse complement strand
AGCATCATCCACCACCTCCTCCACTTTCTTGTTTTGAGAGTCAGAAGTGGACCACCATTACACCACGGGTGCTATGCGGCGCAAGGCTTTTACAGTCTCAGATATTGTACAATACATCACTTTCTTTTATGACCTGAAGATACTTGTCTTGGCTCAGTTATCCAGTGTTTCATAATTTGCCTTTCAACTATGTTTTTGTCTTTTGGTTGCAGGGCAAAATCTACTGGGGAAAGAATGAGATCTGAAGCCTTCAGATGAGAGTGCCAACACAACAATTCCCCAGGCTTTGACCAACCATCTGCTCAGAGTCAGCCACAGGAAACATATATCGAACTGTATTGATGATAGACATTTAAGATATGGTGGGATTCACAGCACTATTGTTTAGCTCTCAAAGCTTTGCACAGCCAAGCTGAATTTGTAGCAATAACAATTCTGAGTTTGGCAAGGATGCTGAGATTATAGTCGACTTTCAGTACCCTGGCAAGAGCTTCTTCTTCTTCTTTCTTTTCTCTTTCTTTCTTTCTTTCTTTTTTACAATCATTTTCACTCCTTAGCCCTTACAGGATATTGTGCACATATCTATTTATTTCTAACATCATTTGAGGTGCAAAGGCCTTTGCCGTACAGATTTAACTCAGTTTGCGGAGCTGAGGCAGAAGCAATTTACGCCCTGCTTATCTAAACATTTCAGAGTTTGCTTTGTCATGCTACAGCATGAAGCACAGTAGCCAGGCAAAATGTAATTCTTCTGAGAGAGATTATTTTCTCTCTCTGTGTGTGTGTGTGTGTGCTATACACACAGAGAGAGAGAGAGAGAGAGAGAGAGAGAGAGAGGGAGGAGCTATGGTTCTTCTAAACAAACATGATGGTGTAGAATAGGCTCTTTCCTTATTAAAGGGTGGCCGATTGTCAAAGAGAGAGAAAGAGATAAACCATCCATCCAAAAAGTAAAGCACAGCAATGGACATGTGAGGTGCAAAAGATCGATGGCATTGTCGTTTTGTGGACTATAGTTTAATTTGTCAGGAAAAGATAAGTGAAAGCTTGTGTTTATTTTATTTCTTTACCAATTCTGGAGCTCTGTTGAATTAATGTGAGCTGTATTCCTCAGATTGAGTCATCTATTCTTGCACCACATAACTTGAGATGTTCCTTGGGTTAGGGTTACAGCCCTTGTCTCTGAGTTATGGGGGAAATATCTGGGAGTGGTTCCTCCTCCTCCTCCTCCTCCTCCTCCTCCTCCAACTATATTTTACTTGTGTATATTTTTATTATTGGTTATTATTGTTGGAATGGGATTTGTATTCTTCGCTGGGAACTTACGAAGTTCTACTGTGAGCACATTGTGCTATGCACTCGGACAGCATCCTGTCCTAAATATTATTGTTCATTGCAGTGAATCGGGTTGTTAGATGTCTAGCTCAGTGGAGTGTCAGATAGTCTGCTATTTCAAGGAAGTAGTGCTGGGATTTGAAGCAGATGGTTCTGTGGATCATTTTGGCCTTTATGATTTCCCCCAAAATATGTCTCTTAAGAAAGGTAAACTGACAGTGCAATCCTATGCATGTCTACTCAGAGGCTAAACCCCACTGAGATTAATGGGACATACTCCCAGGTAAGTGTGTCAAAGACACACTTTGACACACTTAGGTTGCAAACCTATACACATTTAGGTTGCAAACCTATACACATTTCCCTAGGAGCAAGTCCTAGCAAACTTCTGAATAAACATGATAGGATTGCACTCTAAGAGAGGCCAAAATGCTTCTGATTTTCAATTTCAAATTTCTTTCATGACTGGCTCTTACAGGCAAAGGAAATGGAAGGATATGCACAATGTATATAGTAAGCCAGACCACTGGTCTATCTAGTCTAGTACTGTCTACTTTGATTGGCAGTGTCTCTTCAAGATGACATACAGTCCTACTACCTAAGATCCTTTAAACAAGAGATTGATCCTTATGCATGGAAAACTCATGCTCTACTACAGAGGCACCCCAGAAAAAATAACATTATCTAATAACCTTTGTCAGAATTTATTTATTTATTTATTTATTATATTTATACCCCGCCTTTTTTCCTTCAAGGAACCCAAGGCAGTTTACATAATCCTCCTCCTCCTCTCCATTTTATCCTCACAACAACCCTGTGAGGTAGGTTAGGCTGAGAGTCAGTGACTGGCCCAAAGTCACCCAGTGAGTTTCATGGCTGAGCGGGGACTAGAACCCAGATCTCCCGAGTCCCAGTCCAACACTCTCACCACTACGCCACACTGGCCCATTTGGTCCATTCATCTGTGAGTTAAACAAATAGGAATTAAACAGAAGCTTTAAAAACACACACAGAGAAACCCTTCTCTCTTCCTGAAATGGTCTGTACAATTTCCCTTCAGTTCACTTCAGTAGTTTAAAAATACTCTTGAGTTTTGCTGAACACCATTGATATCACTTATTTTGAATATAATTACAATCAATGATTTACTGTGAGTACCAGAGGAACTTTCATGGACCACACCTAAGCAACTATCAAATCAAATCAGTTTAGTGTGTAACAGTGCAGTCTACTCAGACATAAGCCCAACTGAGCTCAATGGAACTTACTTCAAGGTAAGTGAGAAGCCTAAATTGCAGCCTAAATCAGTTTATTTGAGGTGGATCTATTTATTTATTTATTTACAGCATTTTTACCCCGCTCTTCAGTCAGAAAAGGCTCTCAGAGTGGCTTACAAAGATTAATATTAGACAGTCCCTGCCCTCAGACTTACAGAGGTTAAAGGGGAGAAGTATACCGCTGTTAATGAAGGCTACTGACTTGTAATGCTATTCTATTTATCTACATCTCATCTACATCTACACCTACACCTACACCTACACCTATCTATCTATCTATCTATCTATCAATTGATCTATCTATCTATCTATCTATATACCAATACAGTCATGCCTTGGATTGAGAGCATAATTCATTCCGGAAACGTGCTTGTAATCCAAAACACTCTTATATCAAAACGAAATCACACCAAAAAAATTTGTACAGAGATTTTTAATTTAAGCCGTACTACAGTACTTGTATTGCAAGATGCATGTCGCTTGTACGTACCTATATCTATTTACTTCTCCTATAAACTAGAATGGGAAGAAGATAACCACAATTTATCTTCTTTCCTATGTCCCATCAAGTTTTCTTTGAGTCACCAAGAACCCCCTTAATATTCTGTGTGTCTTCTTTAGGTTTACAGCCGCATTTAATTCTGCAGAAAATCATCTGGCAGACACACTGGACACCAGATTGGTTTTACTAACTGAACATCTTGGAGCATAACAAACACTAGAGACGCACTTAAAAACAGCGGGATCCTCTCCCACATGTTATAGTCCTGCCTGATTTTTACCCTTTTCTGATATGAGCTAATAAAACATTTTAAAAAAAACAACCTAGATAGATAATTGGATTTCTCTGCTTATACTTTATTGTTCCAATATTTACCTGTGGAATGGAACACTGGAAAGGGGCACAGACTTTAGTTTCTGCAGCAGCCATGGTGGCCAAGCATATTATATCATGGAAGTCCCCGACTACACTGATGTGATCTATGATCTATGAAAATCTATGACCACACATAGAATTATGAACGGAGGATCTGTTGGATTAGACTGTGAAAGAGAAAGTAATAGATGAGATGCAAGTGAGAAATATGTAAATATTTGATCCTCTTACTTTCCTGGAACTCTTTGACATTAATCTAGATCTGTCAGGGCCAGGGGATATAAAAGCTGTTACTCAGAAGTCCCCTTTCCTGTTTCCTCCCCTCCCCTTCTTCGTTCTCTCCCTTCTACCCCTTATCATTTATGTCTTGTGTATTTTGCTTGTTTTGTAAGCCTGCATGTGTGGCTGAACTATATGTTGTAAACCAGGGGTAAGCAACAGGGGTTGGACTCGATAGCCTTGTAGGCTCCTTCCAACTCTATGATCTATGAAATCTATGAACCTGGCACCCTCCAGATGTTTTGGACTACAACTCCCATCAACCCCACTCAATGGCCAATGTTGAGGGATAATGGGACATGTGGTCCCAAACATCTGGAGGGTGCCAGGTTGCCTACATCTGTTGTAGATGCTAGTTGCTGTGCTGAAAACAGGTAGGGTTATTATTGAGGGTGGGAGAGGTGTAATTTGAAGGAGATGTGACTGGGTTGGGAGTCTTGTTTAGTGTTATTGCTCTGTATCATCATCATCATCATCATCATCATCATCATCATCATCATCATCATCTAAAAAACCCCTAATAAACTTTAAGTTAAAAAGAGGATACCATCTGTGTAACAAATTTAAACCGCAAGGACCTATAGAGAGGAAACAAGCATCCACATAAGAGGCATTCTTAGTCCTTGCTTCCAGCTCTGCAACTCTCATCCTGCTAAGGTTCCACAAAACCCAGTCCTAAGCATCTTCCAGAATGCTCAGACCATTCTGACCCACTCAGATGAAGACCCTCTTGTTTGGCAAGCTGGTATTTAATGACTGGGAAAATGAAATGATTAAGTAATATATTAGAAAAAGTATGGTTTTACTAGGACTGAGCCAAAAGTAGGGAATTTTTTTTGCCAACACTTTCATCTGTTGCAAAAATTGCTCCCTTTAAAAAATTGGTTGGATTCTTATAGGAGGCAACAGTGTTTGTAGTGCTACAGGTCATGCTCCTTCCCAAGGCAGCAGCCACTCTCCTCCTTCCAGACTCTCCAAAAGGGCTAAAGAGATGCAGGAAGCATTGCCCTCTCTCTGAATTGGCTTTGTGATGTCATCATGCTGACTGCATGATCCCTGATTGGCTAGGATCTGTTTTAATATAAAATGGTGCTGAGACAGCTGCTGATGAAACAGGAAACAGGCTGGAAACAACGTGAAAAAATAGGGAAAATTTTCAAGGGAGAATCCGCCCACACACATTAATTTCATGTAGAAAATGTTTGCTTGAGAACATTCAGGATAGCCTGCTTATTGTCCCCCGACCGCATTTCATGTTCTGTATAATTTTAATGGGTTTTTAAAAATAACATATTACCAACCCCAAATCTCTGTGGTTATAAATCTAAAAATAATTAACATAAAAAAGATAATCCTGCCCCTAGACCAGGTCTTGTTTAGGAGTCCAGCATCAGTTGGACCTATCTATCAATGCTATACTTGGCTTGAATGTAGATCTTAGATTTCCATTTTTCTCTTGTGTATGGCCAGTAGCAGATGTCATCACAAATCTACAGCTGGTGCTGACAATGGCAGCCCACATCAATTTCCCTCACCTGTAGTTACATGGCATCACCACATTGTATATTTCCCTGCCCCTGTTCCATATTATTATTGGCTATCGTTGGGGATGAAGGAAACAAGCAACATGAAGCCGTCATGCACTTCTTTAACTTCACATTTTCTAACTATCCCATTGTGGGATAATTAAAGGCACTTGGTTCTTTTCAGTAAGAGTCAAGGAAACCTGGGATTCATCTAGTGTGCAGCTGTTAGTCTCAACATCATGATGATGTCCTCTAGATGCGGTGGGACTACCTAGCTTGCTACTGTAAGCATAATCTCTAGTCCCATCAAGGTGTGCATTCATAGTGCAAAAGGTGCAATGGTTGCATGATAGAGGGATCACATTTACTTGGATGCTAAGCCTTTCATCTAGAAGCATAGGAAGATGCCTTATAGTGGTCAGACCATTGCTCCAGCTAACTCAGTATTGCCTACATGATTGGCAGTAGCTCTCCAGGGTTTAAGGCAGGAGTCTTTCCCAGCCTACCTGGAGATACCAATGATTGAACCTGGGCCCTTTTGTTTGAAAAGCATGTGCTCTACCACTGAACTATGGATGTTCTCTTTCTATATCTGGCTGCTTGTTCTAGCAGTCTACTGCCTCCTCTCCCTGTCTCTCCCCCCTCTATTGAGTAGGCTAGGGTGGGGAAGAGGAGATAGGTTGTTGTGCCTCCAGTTGGTCAGACAGAGACCAGCCGTGCCGGAGTGTGTTTGGGGTGGGGTCAGGCTAACTGCAGCCTGACCCAGCTGGGCAGCCTTACCAATCAGCACCTGCTCAAAAGGCAGGTCCCAAACACACTCAGATGCTGGAAGCAATTGTTTGTTACAGCTACCACCAGACGCTCTTGATATTCCTGACCTCGGACCCCTGTACCTTTGATCTTCGGAACGACCCTGACTACGCTTGTGCCTGACCCCCGACTGGTTTACGTTTGCTCGGTTTTGGACTAATATATCTTGGCTTGGACACTCGGACTGTTATAACGAGAACGGCTTATCTTGACACTGGGCGGATTTACGACATAGGGCACTATTGGACCATCTCTATTGTTACTTGGTTGTTTGTATTTTTATTTTTTTTAATTAAACCCAATAAAAACCCTAGTGAAAAAAGGGAATCTCTTGGAGTTCATCACTGATGTCTCTTTAACAGAAAATCATCATAAAATAGTTTTTTATGTTCGTCATCGGAAAAGAACACCGCAGATACTGTACATAACGTAATGTATCCATCTGAATATTTTGTTGGAACCATGAGAATGTCAGACACCTAAACAGCCCATCATCACATAAAGTTGGCAGTAATAATGGAATGGAATCATAACCTGTTAGGGAAGAAAATGAACATAATGCTTTCTTTGATGATGCAGGAGAATGAAACCTTTCAGAATAAACAGTATGCACTAACATAAACCATTTCCCAGCAGAGCTGTAATGTTGAAAATAAATACCTGACATCTGCAGGAAATGCTGTTCAGTGTAGAACACTGTTACTCTGTTTTTTCTCAGATCCATTGGCACAGTGACTTTGATACAACCGCACCATAGGCCTGATTCAAGTAATGATTTTTGTGGAGGAAAACACACACACAACATGGTGACTTTCCCCTGCAGATCTGGGCAATGAAAGTGACCCATGCGGTGAGATATCACATTAGCACTTTCTCAGTGCTTAACTTTGAAATTTGCAATTAGGCAGTAAGGCAGGAAAGTCTTCCTTTCTGGGGGCAGGTGAGAAGGGGAAAGGTCTGGTAGTGAGTGAATGTGAGAATTAGGAAGGATGAGAACACAAGACTGTTCTTCACAAATTATTTTGAGAAAGTAAATTATTCCTTGTCTGCCTCAGCGACCAGCGTAGACCAGGGGTGTTGAGCCTCTTTCAGCCCGAGGGCCGAATTCAATTTTGAAGAAGCTCTCAGGGGCCACATTCCAGTGGTGGGCGGGGCCAGAGGCAAAAGGGGCGAGGTCAAAATACCAGCATCTTTTAGCTTAAAGCTTTTATTGCCAGTAACTAAGCCTTAGGACAGGCATTTTCACCTTTTAGAATGGGGGGGCGGGACTGCACAAAAGCCAGGAAACCACCCAGTGATCACTGTTCAGTGAAAGGGCTGTGGCCATCGGGGAACCCAGAGGGCTGGACTGGGACCCCAGGTGGGTTGGATTTGGCCCCCTGGCCTGAGGTTCTGAACCCCTGGTGCAGGCCGTCTATCTCACAGATGAAGATCTTAAGATGAAGAAGAGAAAAATAAGCCATTTTCTTCCAAGTACCATTTTGGCCACAGACGCTTTCCCTTCCATTTTCCTTTCTGCAAACAATGGAGTTACAGTTTGGTACAAATGTAAGACTGAAACAGGTGGCTACCAGATCACTTCTTATATTGTGATGGGGTTTTTTTTGGAGGCTCTGGTCAAAACAAGGATATCAATCAATCAGTCAATCAATCAAACAAACAAATAAGTTGCAGCGATCCAGACTTGGATGTTTCTGAACTCCATTCTCCCAGCTGCCATGTTTTCAGGGGATGGGCGGTGGGGGGGGGGAATCCATGGAGGGTGCTTGTGTGGATGAATGGATGTAGATGGATGAATAAATGTCTGTGGCCCCACCCACTTTTGCCTTAGGCTCCACCTCCTGCTGGTATGCAGCACGGTGCCAGCACCCAACCACTTTCCCACAAAGGAAAACGGCTGCCATTGCCAATCTTTGTCATCGGATGTTGCATGAGGTGGAGTGGGGAGGGCTGCAGAGGGAAGGAATTAGTAGAAATCGGCACGGTGTGTGAGAGTTCTGCTCATGCCAGAGCATCTTTGGATTTAAGCGTACAACTCTTGTTGAATTAATATAAAACAGGAGTTTAAAAGTGGTTAAAACCTATTTCTCTCATTCTGTTGCCCCATGCGTGCTCCACCATGCACAGAGTTGCTACAGATTTGGGCAAGCACCACCTCTAGGATAAATGCACTGAGCTGCTGCCTTCAGAATCTTTGGAGATAGAAGGGCTGGGTATGCAATTTGGATCACCACCCCAGTGGTTCACTGGATCTGCACATGTGACTCAAACTGAAATGTACCGGTAAGACTTCTAGTGATAGAAAAATAATAATAAAAACACACACCAAGCAATATATATTTTACACTGTTAGATTAGTTTAGGAAATACAATATTAAATTTGGATAATGAGTCTAATTTTGCACTTTGAATTAGCCAAATGTAAAAAAAAGGGGGGTTAAGCAGAAAAGCTAATGAAACTTTTTGCAGTGTACTTAGCTTAATGTAATTGAAAAAAAATCAATGCACTTTAGTCTGTCACTTAGCAATCTTGCATTTAATTGAACAACATGCCAAGTGTTCTAATCTGTTTACCAGTGTAAATGGAATAGCGCAGTCTAGTAATTCTAACAAACAAAAATGCTTTTCCTGACTTATAATAGGATTCAGACATGACCTTCATTTGAATGAGGAGAGACTGAAAGAACTGGGCATGTTTAGCCTTCAGAAGAGGAGACTGAGGGGAGATATGATCGCACTCTTCCAGTACTTGAAGCGTTGTCACACAGAGGAGGGCCAGGATCTCTTCTCGATCATCCCAGTTTGCAGGACACGGAATAATGGGCTCAAGTTACAGGAACCCAGATTCCACCTAAACATCAGGAAAAATTTCCTGACTGTCAGAGCAATAAGACAATGGAACCAACTACCTAGGGAGGTGGTGGGCTCTCCCAATCTGGAGGCATTCAAGGTGCGGCTGGACAGCCATCTGTCAGGGATGCTTTGACCTGGATTCCTGCGTTGAGCAGGGGGTTGGACTCGATGGCCTGGTAGGCCCCTTCCAACTCTACTTTTCTATGATTCTATGAATCTTCTACCATAATCTTCTACAATCAGTGTGTTAGTTTACTGATTTTCATGTGGTCTTTACCTGATTATAATTTTTCCTATCCATGCATTTCCCAAAACTTAGCTAGAATTCAATAATCCCATTGATTGTTATTTGTCACATGATTTGTCACACAATTTTTAATCCCCCCCTCCCATACTATGCAGTGGAAGTAATTTAAAGCTGCAATCTTAAACTCACTGAACAGTATAATCCTATACATGGGTGCTTCGGCTTGAACATCAACTGTGCCTGTTCCTAGACAGGGATAGCTGAACCACTGCGATCCATTCATTGGTAACTTCGAGACTGGACTACTGTATATCTATGTAAGGCTGCCATTGAGGCTCATTTGGAAGTTGCAGCTAGTGCAGAATGCTGCAGTGACGCTGTTGAGTGGAGTGCCTTGTCATGCGCACATAGCATCTGTGCTGAAAGAGCTGTACTGGCTGCCTGTTTGCTAAGGAGCCAGGTTCAAGGTGTTATTATTGACACATAGAACCCTCAACAATTTGGGACCAAGTTACCTGAAAGATTGTTTCCCCCTGTATAGACCTGTTAGACCACTACAATTTTCAGGGGAGGCCTTGCTATATGTGCCACATCCTGCAGAGCCCCATTGCTGTGGCAGCAACACCGCAACGGGCCTTCTCTGTAGTGGCACCCTCCCCTGGACTGATCTCCCCTCTGTGGTACGTTGGGCACCCACAATCATGTACTTTTAACGATTATTAAAAACTTACTTGTTTACCCTTACCCTAGCTTTTCCTGATCATTAACTTGTCTTAATGATGTTGTGCTTTTATACAGATGTATCATTTTATAAATTGTTGTAAACCACTTTGGGAGTTTTTTTTAAAAAAGGAAGAGGTATAGAAATATTTTCAAATAAATAAAATTCTCAGAAGTCCCATTGAGTTCAATGGAACTTACTCCCAGGTAAGCGGGTTACAGCGCAGAAACATATCAGGTTTTCTACTTAAACTTCCTGCAGCATTTCGGTAGGCAGATGGATTCTGCACACAACCATTTTTTATCTATGGAAGTGTTATCCTATGCATGTTTACTCAGAAGTAAGTACCACTGTGTTCAGTGGGCTTACTTCTTAGTAAGGCTACAATCCTATCCGCGGCCTCTGAGAACTATTGAACTACAAGCCAATTCTCTCATCTGCACATCATACACGTCTCCCTCCTGGCCCTCAAAACAAAGTACGGTAACTCCAAACAAATCTCAATAAGCTTGACATTCCCTAGAGGTTTGTAATGATAATGACATGACACTTTTCAACACAATCAGAACACTGCTAAATTGCATGTTGATTACTATCCTGGGATCAAAAAATTATAACGTGGACTTAGTACCTTTAAAGCTATTTTTAAAAGGTTGGGGTTAAGCAGAAAATTGGAGGAGGCGAGGCAGGAGAAGACAGATTATTCTTATTCTAAATGACGATATATTAGGAAAAATCCAACTTCGCCACTGCTGCTAGAAACCATCCTGAAAAACATAGTAATTTGGGTAAATTAAACAGGCATTTGATAACTGGGTGTTTCAAACTGAAACACTGAATAAAGCACAGTGACATTGATCAACCCCTATTACGTTCTTAATCAGCATTTAATTTTAATCAGTGTCCTGACATGCCCCTTGCATTGATGATGCCTTTCTGCATTGCTTCTCTTTCATCCTTCCTCTGCTGCAGTCTGGCATTACTGTTTGTGCTCCAGTAACTCTGCATTCCTCTCTTTTAATTCCCCCCCCCCTCACCAAAACCACTTCTTTTTTTAAGCAACAAGCAAACAGTTAGCAATTTTTATTCTGCACTGAGTTTTCAATTTCTTCTAGTCTAGAGGCACCAACTTTGATTAGTGAACAAGTTTATTTCATGTTACAGGTAATTTATAAAGCTATCAGGCAATATTGACCTCAATTGACTTTCTCTCCTTGTTTCTAAAGGTTGTTTTGTTTTCTTTGGAGTTTGTGGCAAACAAAATCCAAACATTTTAGGGGAATGTCTGCACTGACGTGTTTTCTGCTTCAGCATTTTAGTTAAGGATGCTGGAGAATTTCATTTGGTCTGCATTTTTAAGCAAGCCAACCTGAGTTGCACTTCCCCGATTAATAATGTGGATCAGAGTACATTTATCTTTTGGACTGCGTACTTCTTTGAATTTTGCGATGTGGTTCTCGGCTAAAAAAAATCCATGTTTTCAGAGAAATGTGTGCAATTTAAAAGCAAATTTTCATGTTTTTTAAAAAATAAAAAGTATAGAAAATGAGACAGAGTGGACTTGCGATTGGGCTGGATACAGACCCAACTGTCCATCCCTAATTTTAGTACCAATGCAAGATGTTGATTAGAGCACAGTTCTGTTCAGTCCAGGATCCTGTTTCCAACATCTTTAAGTCAGATGGTTCTGGGAAGATCCCTCTCATATTGTCTGTCCCAGGATCTGGTACTCAAGAGGTCAGTCAGTCAGTCAGGTGATCACTCGTGACCTAGTAAGATTGTCTTCCAGGATAAAAAAGAAAATTTACAAAAAGGAGATTTTAAAAGGAGGAGAATTCTAAAGAAAATTGTGTAGACTCTAGCGATGGGTCCGTAAGTGACTGTGGAGGCCAATTCTAGATCCACACAGCTTCCCACAGTGAGGACACAGGTTATCAGATGGAAGATGGTCTTGTAAAGGATTCATTTGACGTGCTTTTCGCTTAGCATGTTTCTCCCTTTCACCTTGCACTCGAGCTTCTTCAAAGTCCATAGAACCTTTGTGAAAGGCCAACCTCCAGTTAGATCGTCCATGGGCCAGAGCTTCCCAGTTTTTGATGTTTATATTGCATTTTTTAAGATTAGCCTTAAGAACATCTTTAAACCTCTTATATTGACCACCGATATTCCGCTTTCCATCCTTGAGTTGGGAATAAAGTAACTGCTTTGGGAGACGGCAGTCAGGCATTCGAACAACATGAGGTATACTACATCTGAACATGGAGGTTCCATTTAGCTATCATGGCTACAAGATGTTGATAGATGTATCCTCTGTGAATTTGTGTGTTTCTTTTTAAAGCTGTTCCTTGAAAATATAAGTATGGTGGCATGGAAGCCTCTGTCTATATAACCTTGTGACATAAAGTTAAGTATGTGGTTATCTTTCTCTTGGGTCAACACATCTCTGGAATTTGATAAATGTATCACTTTTTATGTCATGCTGTTGTGACAAAATTAAGGTCCGGTGAAGTGGTGCAATGACACAACAGCTCATAGGCTTGAACAGCAGAGTGCCTGCTCAAAGGCACAACCTTTCCCTTTGTATCTGCACTGGGACTTGACCTCCTGAGGATGACACTGATTGAGTAACCAATAGAACAAGATAGTTCAGCTAGATTAGATGTGGTTTTGACATATGTCAGCAAGTTTATTTCATGTGTGTATAATGGTGACATCAGGGGAAACTTGGGTTCAAATCCCTGACCAGCTATGAACCGTTTGCAAAGTCATTATGACAGTCTAATTGACTTCACAGGATTGTTTTGAGGCTCTAACACTGTTCTGGCCTCCTCAGAGGAAGGGCGGAATAGAAACACAATAATAACAGGATAATAAAGATCATAAGCATAACAATATAAGATCATAAAGCTGGAGTGACCTTGTAGGCCATTTAGTCCAGCCCCGTGCTTGATGCAGGACAACCAGCGGTACAGGAACCTCAACAAATGGCTGTCCACTCTGTGCTTGAAGATCTCCTGTGAGGGAGAACCTACCACCTCTCTAGGTAACTGGTTTGTTTAGAATATGTTTGGATTCCCCCCACCCCCCAACTCAATGAGTGCTCAAGGCAATATATGTGGCTGAACGTCCCTTAAGAAGCTTTTTATTTATTTATTTATTTCATTTTTATACCGCCCAATAGCCAAAGCTCTCTGGGCAGTTTACAACAATTAACAAGACAGTCCCTGCCCACAGGCTTACAATCTAAAAAGACACAACACACAAGGAAAAAGGAATGGGGAGGGAAGAAGGGGGAATATTAATTACTACTTCCGGCAGTAATTCTCTGTGTAGAAGTCTCAAGAAGTTAGCCCTGGGGGCGGGGACAGTCCAACTGCAGCAGGCCCTGATGTTCCCTCAGCCTGCTACTGCCTCCTTCGCTCCTTCTTCTTTTCCTAATGTTCAGCCAAAATCTGCCCTCCTGTAACTTAAGCCCTTTAGATGAAGTCTTGCCACTTGGAACAGCAATGATGTATTTGCCCTCTTGTCCTATTCTGGTTCTGCTCTGTTATACAAATGGACCGGCATGGGGGAAGCTTGGGGTGCATATGGCTCATGGGGATCAGAGGCACTGAACCTGCACATCCGATCCTTGAAAATGTTTCTAGCCTCCAGAGCGGCTGCAAAAAAACCATACTGTGACATCAGGCCTAAATACATTTACTTTGAAATAGCTCCCCAAAATGTGGATTTAGGATTGTAGAGTGCTACAATAACATGTTGGGGCTCTCCAGCTGAGCCCTACCATTGAAAACTCATTTTCAGGCTAGACTATGATGGTGACGGTAGACTCTAATTAGCCATTCTCATCAGTTAAACACTGGACAATATGGGGCTGCTTACAGGGAACCAAAAAATGACGTATATGATGTGGCACATGCCTGAATAGCCCTGTACAGACATTAGAAATGGATACAATGTATGCATGGTGGTGCAATGTTTGTTTTGGAATAATAAACAATGATCCTGCCCCCTTACCATCCCTGACCTCCATGTGTTTTGAAGTCCCATCTGCACAGGGGCCTACTCACCTATGCTCCAACTCACACTAACCATGTGATGTGTACCAAACAAAAAATGAGAAGGTACAAATTAAGTGTACAGAACCTATTCACATTGGGTTGTAGGTGCATAGGATCCTGTTGCTGGCAGGTCCTCAGACAAAATGTATGGAGGTTGGGTGTGAGGCTGGGCTGGGCTGGGCCAGCAGGCATGATCCCAGCTCTCTCTTACATGTACAGTGTATCCATTTATATATAAATGCAAGGGACTAATATGTACGTATGTATGTATGTATGTATCTGAAAACACAACTTCAAACTGTACTTTAAGAAATTATCAAAATGTGTTTATGTTATAAAATATACTGCTCTTCAGTTGGTTTCTCAGTGGTCTTCCATCCAAGAAGCTCATCAGGACCACATCTGCTTCATTCCTGCAATTTTGAATAAAGGAGCACATCTGCTCCTAGAGCAGGGGTGGGCAACTTGTGGCCCTTCAGATACGGTTGGACTGCAACTCTCATAATCCCTCACCATTAGCTACACTGGCTAATGGAAGTTGCAGTCAAACATCTGGACCCCTTTTCTAGAGCATTAGTTGGACCTATTCTATACTTCAGAAACTCTACTTTAGAACTGCACTGTTGCCCAAGATCATAGTTCTATTGCCTGTGTGTGTGTGTGTGTGTGTGTGTGTGTGTGTGTGTGTCCCTACAGGAGCCTTGGCTCAAAAGGTTCCATTTTGTCTAAGGAGGTGAGGTAGAGGAGTTTTGCTAACCAGGCTAAATCAAGCTTGAAAGTATCCCACCAAACTTCTTTGTTGCTATGGACAAGGGAGTAGCATGGGACCTGCTGAGACACTACACTGTAAGTCCAGATGCCTCACTTTTGTTAGGCAATCATCTCTTTTGAGTCCACCTGAAAATCACCCTTCCAGGACTGCCCTGCTGCTCAACTAGCCTTTGTGCTACCCAAATCTATAATGTCCTTGGAATGCCAGAGTTCTCTTGAGTCCATGCTTGCCTTCCACAGAGTTCCCTCATTCCTGCAAGCCTCTCCTTGGAATCTTGTTTCCCCTTCCTAAGCCTCTTCATTCCACTCCCCAAAGAAGAATTGTGTCCTCCTGAGCTCCTGGTTGGATATCCACCCTTGGCTCTTTGCTGTTTGCTCCCTTTCATCCAGCTTTTTGTAAAGAACCTAAAAGGTTAATTTCTCTTCCTCTTTAACTTCCCTTCTTTTCAAATTACAATCCCACACTTCCCTCCACCTCCTCTGAAGTCAACATCACACTGTACAGCCACACCACTCCCCTGAACACTTCTCCTTCTCTTCCTTTCTGTCCACTGTTCAATTGCTATTTTCCTATACTTTCTCGATAAAACTCTTATTTTCTGGAAAAGCTCTGTTCCTGTCTCTCTTGCTGCCTGAGTATCTTATGTGGGTATTCCACTACCTTGATTAAACAATTCCAGCTACGCATGTTTGACCTGTTTGTGTTTTGGTTTGAGTGCTAGTTTCTGGGCTAGCTTTACTGGGCAGGCAGCAGCCTGTCCTCTGGCAGAACAGAGCTACAGTTGCACTGGCAAGTGGCTTCCCTAGCACATCTTTGAGCAATATCTACCCCCCCCCATTCCGTTATACTTGTGTTCCAGACGCACTTATTCCACAGATATGTTTAGAGATGTGTCCTGAGCAAGCATGGAAACAGAACAGTATTGGTAAAGAACGACTTGACTTACAAATCAATGGTCTCAGATCTCTCTTGCTTTCTTTTAAATAAGCAAGGCTACTCTTCTGTCATATGGCATTCATGCTAAATGCCAATAATGAAGAATGAGAGATCTGAATGACAAAAATAAATCCTACTGTCTCAAAAAATGAAATACCACAGCTTTCCCCATCTTCTAAGGACCTCTTATCTTCAGATCTCAGCACAATGTATTAGAGCTGCACGCTGTCTCCATTTATGCATATCATGAACTGAATCCTTTGCAAAAAAGATCAGCAGACTCTGGCTCAGTGGTGGGATAGTGGAATATAGACGATTTAGCGCATGGGCGCCCCCCTTTTCTACTGACAGCCTAGCTGATTAATCTTAACACATTTTCAAAGTTTGTCGAGAGGAAATGAAATATTCCCTTTGTCTGAAGTCTATTATTCGAGGCTCTCTGAAAGTTGTGGTGCCTGAAAAAGACAACTGCAATGCACTGAGTGACACTGCAGGAAATGGAGATTTTCTTTTCGCCTTCAGATGGAGTTAGATTCCAGACTGTATACATACACAATAAGCCAAATTCTTCTTTTAGTTAAGGCCGAGTTCCTCTGACTGAGGTAGCAAGTCTGTGCCTGGGCTGTACTACTGGGGTCTTCAGCTGGGGCTCACATGTGTCTTAATGCTCCTTCATACAAAGACATTGTATGGAGGGCCTCCTGTTATTATCTAATATTTCCTCAATGTTAAAAATATACCCATCTTGTTCCCTGTAGTGGGTATACTGAAATTCCATGCTAATCAGAAAACAGTGAACTCACATCCAGGAGGCAGGGTACATGGGGGAAACGGGATGTGGAGTATATGTCTGCAAACTGAAGTTCTGGAACTTTAGAAGTAAATAATGATGATGTTTACTCTGTACAATTACTACGGGCATTCCACTCTGCTACCCCTTAGAAATGCTGCTCCTTAGGATAACCTTTCATAGGGGATAAGGCTATTGCTGGCTACTAGTCCTGATGGCCATATGCTACCTCTAGTATCAGGGGCAGTATGCCTACAAACACCAGTTGCTGGGGAACATGGGTGGGAGGGTGCTGTTGCACTCATGTCCTGCTTGTGGGTCTCCCATGGGCAGCTGGTTGACCACTATGTGAACAGAATGCTGGACTAGATGGACCTTTGGTCTGATTCAGCATGGCTCTTCTTGTATTCTTAACCTTATACTGTACCAGGGTTCTCTAGGCTTGTGGGCTGAATACAAGGTCCCATCCTGCCCACCAATTCTTTGTCAAAGGACAAAGCCCGCAGAGTTTTCTTTGATCAGTAATAATGAGATAAGGGCTTCCCAGCTCTGCCTTTCTGCAGCAGCCTTCGATCACTGATCAGCAGAAAGGCAGTCCACAGCAGCAGCTGAGATGGGTGGAAATCCAATGTGTGCTGGAAGTCCTCCCCTCCATCCCTTCCTTGTGTAAAAGGGACAACCAGAAAGTGGTCAAACCGTGGCCAGAACATTAATTCTGAGTTAACATGCATAGCATGGAGCTGCATTTACTTCTGAGTAGACATGTACAGTGCTGATTTTTGGCCCTGCCCCATTCCACCCATCACTGGAATGTGGCCCTTGAAAGCCTTTCCAGAATGGAATTTAGTCCTTGGGCTGAAAAAGCTTTGGTGCCCCTGCCTTAAATGGAGGAGGGCAGGGTGCCTGAATCTTTAATAGTTGAGTAAAGAGGACATTTTGGCAGGTGCAGCTTTCATGCAGGGTTTAGAAAAAAAAATCTCTTCCAACACAGTTACTAAGGTACAAGAGGATGGCACCTAGTCACTTTACTGCTCTCTGCTGACAGTAAGCAAAGTGCTGCTTGGGGAAATGAGCAATTACACAATGCTAAAGCAGGTGCTAACTGTTGATCTTGTCTAGAATGGTCAAAATCTTTATATAATATAAAGAACGTCTGTCAGAAATGGACTGCGTTGTAACTCAAGTTGAAGGGTATGCATTCCACCGTACAGTTACCTTGAATAATGAAACAGAGGAAAGATATTTGGACTATCCACCCGCTTCACCTTCTGTTTTGCTCCTACACTAAGTGTTTTAAATTGGTTAAGCCCAGAGAAATGGCTTCCCAAACCCCTCTTTCCCTTCATTGCCCACATCACATAACAACCTATAACATCTACACCTGGATAACATTAACAACTAGCTGGAGTGCTTTCCATTCATCGCTTGTAAGTTGTTTTACAAAGGTGAGTATTTTTAGTTTCTCTGCATGTAGATGGAGCAATTGATTGACAGAGCAGCTCAGATATTTCTTCAAGGTAAATCAGGGTCAGAACACTGAACTTTTTAAAATCCCAAACCACAGCCTTCATGGGCTAGTGCTGTAGTCAGCATCTTAAATCAGTGCCGGAGTGAGCTGGCCTATAATATGACAACCCCAAATCTCTTGGATGATATGGCAAGTGAATCATACCAAAATGTAGCGGAATGTTTTGATGCCTATATTGTCCTAATATATGAAGGGGATGGATCTGCTTAAAGAGTAACATGCAAAATATAAAACCTGTTTTCCTCTTTATTTTATGTATAAAAATATAGATTTTGACATGATATTATCAACAGTAACAGCACTACTTGGAAGTGTAATTTTCACTAAACTCTGGCCACAAAACTATTTTGGTAGCTATGAAAGAAGCATCTCATGAAATATTCTTCCTTGCATGGATCCTGCTGCAATAATAAGCTAGACAAGGGCCTGCATCAAAGGGGTAAATGGGTGCTTACATGTTCCACTCTCAACCTAGCATACTTAAATAAAAGGAGCTTCTTTATAAAAGGAGTACATTAACTTGTGGACACTGTCAATAGTAGAAATTTAAACAAACAAACATCTCTCCCCCCCAACAGTGTTTTAGTAAAGTTGCAGTCTGTTCAATTGTATTGCCATTTCTGAATATTCCCGGATTCAACTCCGAGTCTTTTGTATTAAATTTTACTTTGTACAGATGGATGTGTGCATTCAGCTTATTTCCTGTTCTTTGCAGGAAGGATATCTGTAATCCAATAGAGAAACAGAGAAGAGATTGCCTTGGCACGATCTGCAAAGGAGAAAATGAATTCTTTATGAAATGTCAACAAGATAGTTTTCAGTAAACAAATTCCTCATGATAAAACTAAAAATCCCCAAATATACATGTGTTTCCATTTTGCTGTTGAATATAATGGTGGGGGAAACATCTATGTCCTACAGCTATGGACAACAGAAAACCTCAAGGTTTCTAAATCATAAAACAAATAATTGTGGCTATGACACAAGTTGCTTCACGCACAGATGGCTCCAGACTTGTATTGTGAAGCATAGTCACTTTATATAAGGGCAAAAGGGAGATAATGAAATGAGTAACTTTAGAGCAGAGCCTACTTCAGGATGGGCAACCTGGTGCCTTTCAGATGATTTGTGTTGCAATTCCCTAACGATTGGCCATGCTAGCTGGGGGAGTTGTACTCCAAAACGTCTGGAGGACACCAGGTTGTCTACCCCTGGCCCTAGTTAAATTTTTAGTTATTCCTTGTCTTGATTATGCTAATCTTCTTCTTATTGGCTTTCCTGCTTCTCATTTTCTCCTCTTACTTTAATCCTCATTTCTGCTGCCCATCTTGTCTTCTTATCTTGATGTTTGCACCATGCATGATCTATTTTCCTCTTCAATGGCTATCTTTACCGATCTTTATTTTATACAGATCCCTCTCTCTCTCTCTCTTTTAACTTTTAAGACTCTTTATGTTCTCATCTCTTATTTCCTCTCCTCGATTCCTCGTTATGCACCTTTTCACACTTTATGCCGGGGTGGGCAACCTCCAGCCCTAGGGCCGCATGCAGCCATCAGCTTAATTTCAAAAGCCCTTTGGTAAGAGACCTCAGTCCAGACCTCTGGGAAGAGTGATCTGTCCCTGGCAGCGTACTGCATGGGAGGGAGACAGAAAAAAGGGGGGGGGTGTCAGAGGGAGACAGAGAAAAAGGGATGGCTCTACTCACTATAGGCTCTGGCCCTAAGCACCGCGGGCTTCAGCCTCACTCACTGCTGGCATGCGGCCCCCGACACATTGCCCCTGAGGGAATGCAACCCTTGGCAGAGAAAAGGTTCTCCACTCCTGCCTTTCACCCTGCTCAATCCAACCTTCTTGCTAAGCTCCCTGGCTGCTCAACACTCTCTGGACTTCAGACATTTGTTCTTGTTACGTGTAGAAATGTCTGACTTTTAATATTTGACTTCCCTGTTCTCGTTCTTCATTTGCTGGTTCTGTGAATGCCAGTCATAGTCTTAGTAGGCCCAAAACCTACTCTTCTGCATTTCCATGTTGGTTCCTTTCTTCCTCCACCTTCCCCATCCATTCCCCTAGCAGTCTATTTTTGATTGTGAGCCTGAGCCTTTTGCCTTTTTATTGTAGAGTGCCCAGTAATTTTAGGCATTTTATAAATTAAATATGATGAGGATGATTACACACATTTACCGTAAAGACCACAGGTGGTGCTTTTTTTTTTTTTTAAAGCATGCTGCTTTCCACTACATTTACAAGCGCATATCCAAATTGCTTATTTCTATTAACAAGGGCAAAGAAAAACAGCTACACAGCTCATTTGCATAAAGAAAGGTGTGTTACATTAAGCATGTTGCTGGAAATGACCCAATATGATCTCATTAATTAAACATTACCAGAGCAGTGTAGAATTCAGCCAGAAAGAAGAAGCAACTGTACCATGCCAGCAACATAGGAATTGGTCTTATCAAACAAGGTTTGCTGAAGAAGAAGAAGAAGAAGAAGAAGAGGAGGAGGAGGAGGAGGAGGAGGAGGAGGAAGAAGAAGACGACACTAACTGGACAAGGGTTGGGAGGGTTGATTTGCAGCACACAACACAGAATCCATCCACCAATCATGTGTTTTCAGGGGCATGCACTTGAGACCGTGCGCATCCAGAAAGACGTGGTCTTGCACCATGTTAACAGCACAATCCTATGTATGCTTACTCATAAGTAAGCCCTACTGTGTTTAACAGGGTTTTCTTCCAGGTAAGTGTGTATAGGATTGGAGCATAAGTGTACATCTGAACACATCAATCACAGGGCTAAATGACATGTAAAAAATTTTCAATACTCACAAGCAAGAAACATCTCTCAAAGGCCCTCCTTATAACTTTCCACCTCTGTGTTCTGCCTGCTGTCCTGCAGTACCTCCACATAGAGGTTTTCTTGGATGAAATCTCATGTTCCCAAACCCGCAGTCCTCATGGCCAACAGCCATCACATATATTCTATCCATCAAATGGCAGTTGTTGGGAAGATTGCTGCAGCCCACACATGGGCAGACCACATTGGGAAGACCACATATGTCTAAAGTATTCTGGGTTATTGCGAATGAGCCAGCATCCTAGTGCATGCTGCTCGACAGTTCCCGCTACAAGCGGGAGCAGCTAAACAAACCACAGGCTTTCTGTCCTTGGTTTATTTATTGTGATGTGCAAACCAGAAACTTTGGCTAGTCTCTCCCCAGACAAGCCAGAGCCATAACCCAAAACCAAACTATGGCTTATGACTCTGGCTTGTCTGGGGCGAGACAAGCCAGAGTTCCCTGCTTGCTTGTCATGATAAACAAATCACAAACAAAGGGTCCGCCATTTGTTTGGCCACGCCCACTTTCAGGAAGACCCAAGTGGGAGTGATTGAACAGTATGCACCAGCACTCTGGCCCACTCATAAGAAGCCAGAATTCTTTAGAATCCTGACTTACCGTGACATGCAAACACAGCAACTTCCCCTTTCACCACCACAATTAGGGGCATGTTTAAATCCCCCTTAAGAGTGGTAGTTGACAAGTTTGAGATCCCAATAATCTAAAGCGAATATTTAACAACAGTATATAGCCACTGCTTCCTCTCTTATTTTATTTTTTTTAATGCTAGGCATTTTCTACATTGCTAACCACTGCTGCATAATTACATTTTTACACTTCCTCCATTTAATTCCATTTTCTGTGAACACTGCTTCTTTTTATTAATTGCACTGCATGTGGAGAGTCCAGATTGTGCATGTTGGCAGGTGAAAGGTACGTAAGTATAATGTCTGCTGGCCTGCAGAATTCACAGATACAAGGAGGGGAAATTAGTAGAGGACAGATCTGAAGATTTTTATTTCTTTTTTTTTTTTTGTAAAGCCTGTCAGAAGACATTTTTAGCTCTTTAGTGGGTGCTAATTTCCTAGGCAACAAGAGAGAAGGTTATTTTTGACTTGATACTTGCCAACCAGAAAGAAAATGTGAACAGGCAGACTTAAGAGAAGAGGGAACCCCTGGAGTTCACAGAAAGAGGAATGGCTTTTTAAAAAACCCACTTCTGCTCTTGAGGCTATGGATGTCTAATTCTAAGAGTTTCCATTGTCCCTCAATATACGTGGCTGTACCACTCTTCAACTTAGCTCACCTCAAAGCCGCATGGGAAATTGTTCTCCTCAGCAGCCTCACATTTCTTGTTCTCCAGATGTTCTGAAAGACCCATGAAGTACCTACCAGAAGGGACTCCTTTACATACAGCTCATTATCCCCAAGTCACAGACAGTCTGCTTTGTTTCATCTGACTATGAATAGAAGCAGCTGGTTGAAAGAAGATTTTATACAGGAACAAAAACCTCAGCACTGAAAGCAAGGGCATTTTTATTTTCTTTTTGAGAACAGGTTGTCTTCCAACAAAATATTTTCATTCTGAAAGATTTTAGTCTATTCAGCTTTGATATAAATAACAAGAGGATGGTCCCACTACCTCTGTCCAGGCATGCTTTAAACGGACTGAGATAAAGTGATGGCAGTGATACTTTCTAGTTTCCATTTCTGATGGTTCCAGAAAGTGACATCAATTCTTCATGATGTCAGCCCTAGTGAAACATTAAATTTCCATAAGTGCACATTATGCGACTGACTTTCAGTCTCTGGGCTGTGGTGTTGCTAGCCTGTCAAAGGAGTTGGTAAGTGACAATTCTCTCTCTCTCCCTCTCTGAAGCTGCTGAGAATGGGAAGCACAATTCTTTCCTTAGTGCAGCAGCAAATAGAACCCTACTGCAAAATGCTGAAACTTTCTTGGCAGGAGGACTCTGGGACTAACAATACACCTTTTCACACACAAGAACGTGGCTTGCTTGGCTCTCACTACAACAGGGTTGATGTTGTTGAAGATGCTGATATCTCAAGCACTGACGCTAACAACAGGCCCCAGAACAGAATCTTTGTCCAGAACAGAATCAACTAGTAAGCCCTGCCATGAAGTGCCTTCCTTCCAGATGTCTCTCTGCAAGGAAACTTAACAGCCAGAAAAACACTGAAGGCATTTAATTTTAGTACCAGTGGCAGCCTGTAAGGAGTGTGGGTGGCCAGCCTCCAACATGGGTGCCACCTGTGGCAAGGCAGTGGAAGTTTGTGGAATGTCTGGACAAGAGAAGGAGGGCCTATGAGACAGATTCTAGCTTCCACCCATGTTGTGCCAGAGGTAACAATCACACTCAGGCACAGGGAGAGGGGGGGCTGCATATGTACGGTAGCATCCTTATATGGTCTTGTGAAAATGGTTGGGCACCAGCACTGTTATAGCGTGTTGAATATAGGGCAGGGATCCTGTCAGGTATGTTCACTGGGCAAGTCACTACCTCCTAGGCTGACCTAACTCACAGGACTGGGTTGAGAATAAAATGGGATACCCCAGACACACAGCCCTGAGCTTCTTGTAGAAGAGTGGGAGACAAAACTGTTTGACAGTTCTAGGCAACACCCTACACTCAGCTCCAGCCCCTTCCAATGGGGCCTGACCAGAGTTTTTCCAAGTTTTACTGGAGCCTTCCTAATTAGTATTTAAGAATCTGGATATTATCATTATCATTATTATTATTTTTATACCGCCCCATAGCTGAAGCTCTTTGGGTGGTCTACAACTTTTTTAAAGCCTCTCTCATTTTGCTTGCCTGGTCTCCCCCCCCCCCCCCCGCCCCATGAATCACTTTCAGAGTGATGCGATGTGAGGGGTGATGAGAATTCCAGATAATTGTTTTAAATCATTGTGAATTCTTTAAGGAATGAGGAGTGTTAACAGCTAAACCAGGTTTCTAGCGAAACACGCACCTTATCAGAAATAAAAGGAAATTATAACCATTCCTTATCTCTTTTTACATGCAAATAAAAATAAAATGTACAGCCTGTTTTAGAAAGGTGACTACAAGATTGGCGTGAAGTTAGAATACAGCAAAAACAAACAAGTAGGAAAAAGCATTACTTTGAAGAGTAAAATGTTTTGCTACTATACTTCACCTAAATGAGTAAAAGGCTACAATCCTATACACGCTCGCCTGGGAATAAGTCCCATTGAACTCAACAGGATTTACTTCTGAGTAGACACACATAGGATTGCACTGTCAGTACCGTTAGTTTTGTTATTAAACCTACAGATGAGTGTGTAATGGGCAGAGGAAAGGTAACAGCAAAATCAGGGCAACCAGGGCAGCATCTACTTCTACATGCTGTCCCCAATGCTGGCAATTTATTTATGTTTCAGAGTGATGTGATGTGAGGGGTGATGAGAATTCCAGATCATTGTTTTAAACCATGTTTATTTGAACCATGTTTTAAATAAATAAATGTTGCTAACCTACTACTTTTAGAAATGCAGAAGGCAGGGCTTGTTCTACAAATATTAAGATACCTTGATCATCTTAATTTTTGTAATGACATGTTGCATAAATGTCAAACAGAAATGTGAGGAATCATGTCTCATAAAACAAAGAAACAAAACAAAGGCAAGAGAATCACTCGAGATGGAGTATAGATAGTATATTTAGAAAAAAAACAACCCCCAAATCATTAGGGTTATTGTAGAAGGCATATTAAAACAGATTCCACACTGAACAGCTGAAGACTGCTGGAATAACATGCTTCCAGAATAATTATGTGCTATGGAAGGCCCTCAGCTTTTATCAGCTTTCTGTTGCTAATTTAGATTAGGCCAGGACTTCTTCAGATAAGTGAAAGGACAAAATCGTACCCATCAAAAGGAAACCTCACAGGGTTGTTGTGAGGATAAAATGGAGAGGAGGATGAGGATAATGTAAGCCGCCTTGGGTTCCTTGCAGGAAAAAAGGCGGGGTATAAATATAATGAATAAATAAAATAAATAAAACGGGGGATTAGATTTCATAAGTAATCTCTAAAGCTGCAATCCTATGCCCAGTTATCTGTGACTAAGATCCCCCATCACACACACACACACACCCCAAGCCACATGGGTGCCACATATGCATATTGATACCCCACATGGTTGCATCCCCATGGATAGGGATGATAACATGATTTCTCTCTCACTTCACCAGCACTTCTAAAAGCTCTTCTGCTGACTGGGTGGGAAAGACCTATAACAGTGATGGCGAACCTTTTTGAGCCCGAGTGCCCAAACTGCAACACAAAACCAACTTATTTATTTCAAAGTGCCTTAAATTTGGCAGGAAGGAGGAAGGGGCACTAGCTAATCGCGCCCTGCTCTATCTCAGGGCATGGCTCTTCACCGGGCGCGCAAAGATTTGGGCGAGCGCGTGCTGCGCTTCTGAGCTGTCTGTTCAGTTAGAAGGAGGGCTGGGTGCCTGCGCAGTCCGCTTCTGGGGGTGGAGATGTTGGAGTGTGCCTGCCTGTGGAGGCCAGCGAGGAATGAGTGGAGAGAAGTTACTATGGAAACCCGACGCTGAATGCAGAAGGGGACGGTCTTTTCGCGATCTGGTGACAGTGCCCACAGAGAGGTCCCTGTGTGCCAGCTGTGGCACGCGTGCCATAGGTTCGCCATCGCTGACCTATAATGTAATTGATACATTATTTATATACACATCATAGCTGCATGGGGACAGAAACACTAAGTAGTCATGCAGAGGCTTGCCCTGATTGCTTGTTAGTAGAGGTGATACTCATGCTTACTTCTGTGTAGAAATTCTATCTGAAAATGGTGCTGAGTGATTCAGTAGACATGCTTCCTACTAGAAATTGATAACAATGGAATTGGGGAGGTGGGGTTGAATTTTTCAGTGCCACGCACTTTTGCCTGTGGCCCCGCCCACCACTGGAATGCGGATCCCAAGAGCTTCTCTGAAATGGAATTTGTCTCTCGGGTCACCCACTGCTGCCAGGAATCTGAAATTTTAGATTCAGAGACATTACCCCAAAACATATCTCCGCCCCCAATTAGGACTAATCGATGTGATACATGTGTGGGAAAAGATGTATCAAGCAGTAGAGTTAAGACTGTTAATGTTGTACCAAGGTGTTAGATTTTACCAGCAAGGCACCAGGATGCAACTTGATTTTCAGTTCAGGTTTTTTTTTGAAGAGGCATATCCAATATTACTTACACTTTTATGTTCTGGAGCAGGGGTGGGGAACCTCAGGCCCTGGAGTCCCAGTCCGGCCCTCTGGGGTCCCCCAGAAGGCCCCACCCCCTTTCCCTGGCCCCGCCCCCTTCCCCCCATCCACCAATCATTTGGTGGTTTCCCGGCTTTTGTGCAGTTTTTTCCCCATTCTAAAAGGTTGAAGTGCCTCTCCTAAGGCTTAGTTACTGGCAGGAAGAGCTTTAAGCTACAACATGCTGGTATTTTTGGCCCCGTCCACTTTGCCTATGGCCCCACCCACCACCGGAATGTGCCTGCTGATTCTCCAAAACCGAATTTGGCCCTTGGGCTGTTCTAGAGCATGGCACTGTGAGCACTAGGATGTTAATGATTGTTTTAATTAATTATTTTTCAAAGTTACAGGTTTTCTATGTTACCCAGCCACCAGCTAGGCCCAGGCCCATTTAGTTCTGTACAACAAACTGGCAGAGCACACACTTTGTGTGCAAAAGATCCTAGGTTCAATCCCTGGCTGCTCCAGTACAGCTGGCAAATATTTGTGTCTGAAATTCCGGAGAGCCACTGCTGCCAGCCAGTATAGGCAGTCCTGAGCTAGACGGACCATTGGTCTGATTCAGCACAAGGCAGTGGTGCTGTTTCACCCTGTGCAAGAGCTAGCGGAAGACATTATGTGACATTGGGCAATGCCTTGTGTGAACACACATTGTGAGACCTTGGACAAATGATCCGTGCAATGCATTCCACAAATGGAAACACACCCCTGGACTTCAGTTCTTGTTTCTTATGTAAGAATCGTGTTAAATTAGAAAAATTCCTTTTGCATGTGCAATACTCTTCTGCTCGTGGAAATGCATTTCTGGATTGAACCCTATATATAACCTATACGGAAAAAATATCTGTGAAGAATAATCTTGCTTTACCTATACAGGAAAAATCTGCATCCTAGTCCACAACGAGAACATTAACAGTACAGTTGTGTGTACTGAACATACCAGGAGGCATTACTGACTGCTCGTGGAACTCTTCCACAGCATCCTTCAGTCTTTTGATATCCTGCAGAAGTATGAGGGATTTCATCTGATGCAGAAGAGTGACATCTGATGAAGATATGCTGTGAGATTCAAGACTTTGTAAAATCTCATGAATGCTTTCTGAACTCACAGCTGACTCTGCACATTTCGATCGCTCTGAAGAAAGAAAAACAGAGAAGTTTATTTAGGAGGATTCCTCTTCTTTAAATCTTAAATTTAAAGTGTACATATTAGTAACTATCCTCACTTTTCAACATTGACAGGCAATCTATTTATAGTTAAGATAAACGATACATAGAAGAATTTACCACATTTGAGAAGTAAGAAAAAGGATTGTGAATTAGGGATGTGTTTACGCTGGGAAGTCCGGCTTGTTTGAGCTCGACAGACTTCCTGCCTGCTTCCAATCTGATGATCGGAAGCAGACTGAGTTGGGTTTCCCCCCACAGACTTCTGTCTCTAAGATGGGATACATTTTGTACATTTTAAAAAAATGGTAAGGAAACTTGCACAAATCATGCTGTCTGTAATCTGCATAAATTTATGCAATTTGCGCAAATAACGCGATTGGCACAAATTGGAAGCTGGAAACTACATAGTTCTAGCGTGATTTGTGCAAATTGTGCTAGAACTGCAGTTTTCAGCTTCCAATTTATGAGCAAACCTTGGCCCATCTTAAAGATGGAAGTCTGCGAGCTGGCTGATGAACTGGAATCCGGGGGGGGAGGGGGATGAATTGTGAAAATCTGTCGGATTTTCACCCCCTATCGGATTCTTCACACATCCCTAATGATGGAGTTACAGAAATATGCCCTTGAATCATGTGATTACTGTTCTCTGGATCATCCTTTCGCAACCTGGTGCCATTCAGTTGATTTGGACTATAATTCCCAACATTCCTGACCACTAGCCATGCTGGGTGGGGTTGATGGAAACTGAAGTCCAAAACATCTGGAGGGCACCAGGTTGGGGAAGACTGCTCTGGGTGAACACAGACTGAGTACACATTGGGAAGATGTAGACAACTGTGGCTATGTATATGCAACAGAAAACCTGTGATGATTTACTTGAAGGTTGCAGCACTTTGGAAAAACACTGTATAACTTCTAAAGACTGGTTCTCACCTTCACAAATATGACTGCAGGTCATTTGGATGACTGGAAAGTGAATGTGTAAACGGACTCCATTTAAAAGGATTACAGAGTGAGATGACATGGAAGTTCTCTCTGTTCAATCTGTAGTGGCTCATTCACAAATGCCAGCTTATCACTTGGTGCTGCAGCTGCAGTCATCAAGTGGTGAACAAACATTTGTGAACCAGCCCATAATAGTAGCATTACATTACGTCAGCAATAGTAAATTACTCCCCAAAATATGGATGGCAAATAATAATGATTATATACATAGATATAAGGATGCAAAAAGAGAAAAAAAGAGAAAAAGAGCCTGTCTGGAAATCTGTGGGAAGCTTTAGAAGGAAAGTTGTTTATTGTTGTTGTTGTTTACAGTATTTGTATACCACTCCACATCAAGCAGATTCTGGAGTGGTGAACAATAAAAAGATAAAAACAGATAAAAGAAACAAAAACAATATGTTGAAAACAAACTAAAATTACATTGGTGGTTGAAGAGCAGAGAAGGCTTCCCGGAACAAGGAGGTCTTCAGCAGGCGCAGAAAGCAGCACAATGTCGGCGCCTGCCTGACCTCCAGAGGCAAAAGCGTTAAGGTGGTAGCTGTACTAATATTGGTAACACTGCCCACTGAGCATTCCAGGTGACACAGCACAAGCCGAGCAGCGGGTGCCCTTAACTTAGCCATAGTCAGTTATCTTGTTCCTATTTATATTTTTGAGAATATCTGTTGTAACAGGGATGAAAAGCGCACATGAAAGTAAAAATCTCCTGCTGTATTTATTGACTGGGTTCACATGGCACAACAACCCACCATGGGAAGCTGCCCATGACTTAGCAATGTAATTCTCTTGATTTTAAGTGTTGAGCTGTCAGTTCTCAGTGTCCTGCACCTTTTCAACACTTCTCCGAGAACTGCAGCTAGTCCAGAAAGGACTAGCTGCAATATTAACTCCTCCACCTTTTCACAGCTCCGTTTTGGAGCACTGCAATACTTACTGCTGCAGTTACTGCGTTGCCTGGGAGTTCTTAAAAAAAACAAAACCCTGAGGAGGCAGTTGCAGCATGTGACCAAGTGAATGGTGCCCCAGCGTGTGTGTGTGTGTGTGTGTGTGTGTGTACATACTGCTGGTGCTGGCGCCCCATTTGCTCCATCCCATTAAGACTTCTAAGGTGTTTTTTTTTTTTAAACTGTCAGGAATATTTGTGCAATTTTTTTGGACTGGGAAATATACACAAATGTAATGGCTGGGAAGTAAACGGAGGAGAAATCTGTGCACCTGCATTAACTGCTCCATTACCACAGGTGTGCAAATTTCCTTTCCATTTACTTTCCGGCACAAAAAAATGCATAAATATTCCCATCAGTTTAAAATAAAACACCTTAGAGAGTGGCCAAATGGGATGGAGCAAACGGGGCTCCCAGCACCAGCATTACTTACACCTATCTCCCCCCCCCCCATGTGACCTCTTTCACTCTGTCTCATTCAGCTCCCTTCTTGGAGGGTTTTTTTTTTTAAAGAACTTTCAGGGAACTGCAGCAGTAAGTGCTCTAAAAAGGAGTTGCGAAAAGGAGCGCGTGCACGGGGGATAGCTCCCCTCTCTGGAGTAGCTGCAGACTTGGGGAGGTGTTGAAAAGGTGGAGGACACTGAGAACTGTTCGTTCAACACTTAAAAGCCAGAGGATCACATTGCCAAGGGGGAGATATGGCCCACTCGTTTGACGCACTTACTCCTTTGCCCCCCCCCCCACAATTTTTGGCGCTTCTGACTTGCAATAATGGCTCCCTCCTTTCCTTTACTATTATTTCTCCCTTGGTCCTTTGCAACTGTGTGCAAATTAGCCAATAGGCAGCCTCATCTTGTCAATTTCCTTGTATGTTGCCTATTCCACTTCCATGCTCTCTTTTACAGCTGAAACATACAAGGAACCTGACCAGGCAACACCACACATATTGGACAGCTGTAAGAGCACACTTGCAAAACACTGACAATTAAAAAAAAAAATTACAACCCCAATTGTGCATTTTTGAGGCTCCAAAAAATAAAAAAAGATAAAGCCAGAGAATGAAAAAGGGTAGCAATCAGAGAGGGGAGGGGGAGACAAGACGGATTCTGCCACAAAGTCCCCTGGGATATGTGCTGGAGCTGGCTGGAGGACTATGGGGAAAGGAGGGCGAGAACAACCCATGGCAAGTTCGATTCACTGAACAACCCACACTGCATAGCTTATTTGGAGGGGTGGCCAGGCCCGTAGCCAGTCTAAAAGTTCTGGGAGCCACCAAAAAAGTAGGGGGGCAGTTCTTCTGGTTCACAGGCCTTTTAAAGACAAAACTGTAAACTGTTTTTGTTTGTTAAAAAGGGGGGTGAGAAAATTTAGGGGAGTAGGCCCCCCCCCAGCTACAGGCCCCGGGGTGGCTTAGCATTGCTTGCAAACCCGCCTATTGTCTTATCACTTTTGGGTATCATTCACCCCTATCTTTCAATCCATTAAAGTTACTACCCTCAGTAACCATTCTAGCTATTGAGTTTTTAAATCTGGAGAGAATAGTGTTTAGACAAAGAGTTTAGGATTTTTTCTAAATTTAGTTTGACAAAATGAAGAAATTAGTATTCAGTGCAGTCATCTTAAAACCTGAAAATACATGATAATAGTGTGTGTGTGTGTGTGTGTGTGTGTGTGTTCAAGGGAGAATACTTCCATCCCAGCCTTAGAACCAATTCAAACTAATTTCAGTGTGGTGGTCTCTTTCAATCCAAAATACATGGAGACTCTTCCACATAGACAGCTGTGAGTGTGCAGCAGATCACAATGAAGATCGGGAGACAGCTTGTCATAGCACTGCAAGTACCAAAGATAATGGCTTGCAGTCATGCAGTGAAATCTTCAGATCTTGCTGATGACCCAAGATTCATGAAAAGTTTGCCATGCAGAGCAGCCTCCATATGTTTTGGACTTCAAGTAGCCACCCCACCACAGTGTCTGTGAATTGGGCCCTGGACATTTGTGCCAGTGTGTCTGTCTGAAATTGTAACATGAAGCCTTATTCTGGTGCTTTGGGTCTTAGCATGCACCTTTTTTGCTACAGAGAAAAACAGCAAACTTCTATCTCTGCTATAGTAGATTAGAAATCAATGAAGTTTTGTACTGGTAGCACAATCCACTAAGGCTGCAATTCTATGTCTACTTATCTGGGTGCAAGCACCACTGAACACAGTGGGGACTTACTTCTGAGTAAACACGCACAAGATTGTAAATAACAATTTTGTAGATAAAATGCTCTGAAAATGGTTGTGTTCAGAACTCATCTGTCCATTGAAACACCTGCTTGTTCCAAAAGCAACAAGAGTACCATCCAGATCATTTCCCACTTGCTGTTACGAAGACCTTGTTACCAAGAAACAGTGGGGCAGCATTTTTGTCCTTGTGAATAGGAGTTATTCTTTGTCAAATTCAGGCCATAAAAAAGATCTATCTCCCCCCCCTTTTTTCTTTTTTGCGTTTGACAAAGAATAAGCACATATTTATTTCCCCTACTACAGGTTACTAACGAAAGGGGGAAATGTACCTACTCTCGGAGAAATAGATTTCTTTTGTTGCTTGCAAAAAATCCAGAATATCATCTACTTTTTTATCTGCATCTTCAAAGTCTGTTCCTCTGTCCTTCTCAGGCTTATATGTGAAATCTATACCAGTTGGTTTTGTTAGCAAGCCAGCTGCTCTCATCTTTTCTTTTTGCCGCTTCTTTTTCATTTTCCTCTTTTTGTTTCGACTTAGGTTTGGGCCGTCTGTGTGCTGCAGCTGTAAGTTATCTTCAATCAGATTTTCATGCTTCCCACATTCTGCTTGGCCTCCATGTAAATTATCAGGGTTTTGCAAAACATTCTTTCGTTTCTTCCTTCGAATGCGTTTTCTCTGGGGTTGTCCTTGATCATTCTCCTCTGGAGGTTTTAAAAAGAAACACGTTGGGTTGTAAATAAAATGGGAGGTAAGAAGCAGTTTTTGGCTGTGCTTGATATAAGAGTCCCTTTCTCCCATTACTGGGATGTTCAGGTATCACTGATAAGTTATAGAGGCAGAGGTGTTTGGTGTGGCCATAAGATGCTACTGCTGATTCATTCATTAATGTACATGGAATGTAATGCACATTAATGCAAAATCAATGTACATGGTACTTTACAGAGCAACATAAGACAAGTTGCCACACAAGGAGCTTACAGTTTATGTTTTGATAGAGGAGAGACACAAAAGGGTGGGAAGGGAGGAAGGCAGGCAAAGGGCACAAGAGGGGTGAGCATACTTAGGATCAGGTTCAATCGGGGATCTGGTTAGAGGCTAAAGGGTAAAGCTATAGGTCAGCGGTCCCCAACCTTTTTGGGACCAGGGACCGGTTCTGTGGAAGACAATTTTTCCACGGACCGGATGGGTGGGTGTCGCCCACCACTCACCTCCTGCTGTGCGGCCGCAGGGATGTGTCCGAGAGTCTCTAGGGGGCTGAAGAGAGTCGAACTCGCCTCGCTCGACCCCCCCCCCCAGACTCTCAGTAACTTACCTGCTGCCGCTCGACCCAAATGCACCGGGGAAAGGACCTATGAGGTCTCTGGCACATCACTTCCTGGTTCTCTGGCGCTGCTCTTTTTATGTAAATACCATGGTAAAGTTTAGATTTGCTATTTGCGGCCATTTTAAGGTACTTTACCATGGTATTTACGTAAAAACAGCAGCGCCGGAGAACCAGGAGGTGATGCGATGGGTCTCCTGTCACTTCCGGTTTTCCGAAAATGCTTGCCGGGAAGCGAGCAGAGGGACGAGCGGTGGGGGGTGCTCGCCAGAGCTCGCGAGCACCCTGAGAGCCAGGTGGGGTGCTTGCAGTGCGTCCCGGCTGGCGCGGCCTGGTTTCCTAACAGGCCACGGATCGATACTGGTCCGCGGCCCAGGGGTTGGGGACCCCTGCTATAGGTTACACAGAAAAGGTGAAGGAAGGAAGGATTTGAAAGGCTAGCATTATGAAGTACTGCCAATGTCACACTCCTCCATCTTAATAAACCAGCAAGCGGAGAGACCACAGCTCAGTAGTGGAGCACCTGCTTTGCATGCAGAAAGTCCCAGGTTCAGTTTCTGACTTCTCCAGTTAAAGAGGTTCGGGTAGCAGGTGATGTCAGTGACCTTTGCCCAAGACCCTGGAGAGCCACTGCCAGTCAGAGCAGACAGTACTGGGCTAGATGGACCAATGGTCAGACCTGTTATAAGGCAGCTTGCTATGGTCCTAAACCCCAGCTATTTTTGATGGCATACGCTGCACATTCCTTTGATATGGTATACTTGAAGTCTCTAAGTCAGGCAGAATCTGACTCTAAGGGCAAATCTACACACTGTGAGACAAATGCAGGGCAACCTGTTTGGCTCATCATCCCAAACGACACAGGAGAGAACAGGCAGGTGTTGGTTAACCCTCCCCCACTGGATGATTCTCTTGTGTAAATGCCTTCTCCCAGCTGTTCTAAATCCAATTATTCCCCAGCCAGAAGAAGAATGAACTGGGAGGCATTTGCATTCCCACCTCCTGCTTGCTGAATCTCCCCTAGGAATGTTCCCTGCATTTGTGCTACTTCAAGTACTTCCTGATGTAGTATGTAGTCCTGTCCTAAATGGGGAAAGGAGAGCTCGCTGGTTTATAGAGGCAAAATAATACAGTGTTGGAGATTTGAGCCGCCGGGGGGGAAAACAAAGTTAAACAACCTTGTCCCAGCGGCTGCAGAATGTGCAGTGGAGAGATATGGTGGCGTGAGAAGCGGGTGCCAGGCCAGTAGGCGAAAAGCAAAACAACAAGTCTGTTTCTTTAAACACAAAGGTTTACTAAACTAAGACTTGCAAAAATATGAACAGAACATACACAGAGTGCTATTGTACAAAAAGTGAAAGAGAACAGTATGTCAGACAAAACAGATACAGTCTAGACACACAAACTATCTCTTTACTTACAGAATGCTCTCTAATCAATTACTCCTATTCCAATTAACTCCTTTTCCCCCCAACAAGAACACAAAGACTTTGCACACCTTTTATACAATTCTGTACAGTCACATGCTAGATGATGCAATTCCAGCTGCACCCATATCATGATGTCATCCCAGCTGAAAACAATCTATACATGACCCCTGCTCCAGATACCCTGAAGACAAAAAACTGTACACCCACCACACTGGGCCAAAGGTGACACTTCGCTCAGGCATGACCTTGATCATGTCTGCTGGTTTTGTTGCTTCTTTGCCCGAAGGCAAATCTGAATATGAGATTCCATATTCCAACATACAGATGGGAAGCAGAAGACTATGGTAAGCAGCACCAGTAATGTACTTAAGAATAAGGAGAATAAGCACCCCCACAAAAAAGACTGTGACTGAGTACACACAACATGACAAACCATACTCAAGGTTGAATATGGGTTGAGTGTGGGTTGTCGTTGAACCGTGGGTTGTTGTGTTGTGTGAACCCAGATGCACTAACAAACCATGGCTGGTTTACCACGAACAACCTAAAGTTCACAACCTAACAAAAAACCCAAGGGTTCCCTTTGTGAGTTGTTCATAGTTAACGAACCATGGTTTGTTAGTACATCTGGGTTCAAACAACACAACAACCCACATTTCAACATCAACCCACGTTTAAATGACAACCCACACTCACCCTTGAGTGTCGGTTGTCGTGTTGTGTGAACTCAGCCAGGTTAGACAACACGTCGCAGTTCATTGAGGGTTATTTAACCCCTGGGCGCCAAATTGAATATGCAACACCCGCTCAGGGGTTGTAGTATCATGTGAACCTGGCAAGTGTGGGTTATGCAGGGTTAAACAACCCTCACATAACCCTTAAACAGATCATGGCTTATGTGAGGGTTGTTTAACTCTCGCATAACCGACACTCACTGGGTTTGCATGATACAACAACCCCAAGAGGGGGGGGTTTTTGCATATTCAAAATGGCAGCTGTACATGCCACAGCCTCACCTTGGGTTAAATAACCCACAGTGGGCTGTCGTGTCATGTGAACAGCCGTACTGTCCCCTTCCCACCATCACCACATACTTCCTAGGTAGAAAAGGGGATGAGGGAGGATTACAATGTATTAAATAAAATGAGGGAGGAAAAATGTATTAAATAAATAAATAATACACAGCAATGGGGGGCACACTGCTAAAATTCAATTTATCCTTGGTTAGTCTTTTCTTCGGTGTGCATCACATTCTAGTGTTAATTCTGGTTTTGAACACAAAAAGAGCCCTGCTGGATTAGAGTAGTCCATCTAGGCCAATATCATACTTCCCACAGTGGCCAACCAGATCCCTCTGGGATGCCCATAGGCATAAGCAGTCTTGGAGGCACTAGCCTTCTCCCACTGCTGCTCCCAAGTGGCTGTTATTGAGTGACGTGCTGCCTCTGAATCTGGAGCGTTCAAAGAGCCATCACAACTGATAGTTGTTGATAAACCCTTAAACTTGATATGCATCCATAATGACAAAAACAACACTCGCATTTGTTGATTGGAGCTGGTTGCTCATTTACTCTCAGTATCATTCCAGCCATGGCATCGCTTTCTTATTTGCCTAACTGTCCAGTGTCCAGTAAGATTTGAGAACATATAGTCCGCCCCGGCTCAGCATTCAGTCCATTTGGCTCAGAACCAATCTTTGCTCCCAAAGCCTGAAGAAATCCCTGACCCTTAACTGCATCTCAGACATGCTGCTTCAGAGAGCATGTCCGCCTGTCAAAGCCAGAGAACCTCTGCCAGATTCCATGCTAATACATTCATGCTTTGATTTATGCCTTAAACTACTTCCTGTCTTAATTAATAGCCATTCTTTTTCTGGCCTAGCTAAATACACCACCTCTCATAAATCTCAGGGACTCCTGTATTACTTCTGTTATTTCACCCTTTCACTTCATAAATCAAAATTACTTATCACACAGTTTTTGCAAGACTGATTTAAACATTACAGCCAAAAAAATGTGGAGCCACCAGCTGTAGCTCTCTGTGGTGGAACTCCATGTAAACCCTGACAGGCCTCTCAGGCTGCACTGCACCCCGAAGAGGAACAACTTTCCATGTTAGTGGCGCATGAGATAGTTGGAACTTTAAGGGTCCAGTTCCTCCTGGCTCCTCTGCATCTTAGGCCATGTTGAACATTCAGGGTATACGCAGGCTCTTCGGGGCCTGGCAATTGTTACCAGGGTTGGTTCTTACCTGAATGGGAACGGTTGTGCCCCAAGCCCCTGTCCCTTTTATTTACAGAAATATTTGTTTAAGAACACGGAGACTGCTTTCTATTCAATTGCACTGTAAAACAGTAAACCAGCACCCACCTTCCAGTGTTCTAGCCATATGCGTGTCAAGGCCAGGGCCGGCTCTGCCATTAGGCAGAGTGAGGCAGCTACCTCAGGCAACAGATGCTGTGGAGCAGGAAACAGCAGTGCTTGAAGATAATGCTATGTGAGCCACACGGCCTGCCCTGCATCCCCATACTCCTGCTGCCTCAGGCATGCTATTCCATTGCCAATGTTGAAGTAAGATTCAACTGCCAGTCTGGTCAGCTTTTGTATGTGAAATGTGGGGGAGGAGCACCATCTTTTCCTTTGCTCCAGGCAGCAAAATGTCTTGGCCCAACCCTGGTAAAGGCACTGGAATGACCAACAAGCAGTGCACTTCCGAGGGCAGTCTGAGAGAGCGCGCGCGCGCGCGCGCACACACACACACACACACACACACACTCCTATTTAGTGGGGGTTATTTATAGTTTTACAATGATTTAGCTTCCCTTGAGACTTGGATGGAGACCCACCAATAATTAGAGCAAAGATGGCCAACTCCTAGAGGCTTCTGGGAGAGATCCTTCTTGGCCAAGCTGCTCAGGAGCCAGAACGAGTGAGGTCTCTCACTTGCAGAGATGAACACCCTGTCCTTACCTTTGTTCCCTCATGCACTTGGATTTTCTCTGATGTTGGCTGTGGTACAGATATCCTAGGCCCCTATCCAAAAGCATTATAAATACCCAAGTGTGGACAATGGCAGGGGGAGTGTGAACCCCTAAGCCATGAGAAACAATTGGGTGGCTGGAAGCATTCTGCAGGCCACCAGTTGACCATTGTTGGTTTAGAGACCTGTCATAAAAGAATTACAATGTGTATCATCTATACTGGGGTAGAACAACAGAACTACACTATAGTGGAGCCAGTCTGGTATAGTGGTTAGAGTTTTGGGATAAGACTGGGTTCAAGTCCCACTTAAGTCATGAAGCTCACTGGGTGACCTTGAGCTAGTCATGATCTCTCAGCCTAACCTACCTCACAGGGTAAAAGGATAAAATGGGGGACGGGGGATGATGACCATGTATGCCACCCTGAGCTCCTTGGAAAAGTCAAAAAGCAAACTTATAATGCCATCCCATACTCCTGTACCCCCACTCATCTATCATGACTACATGAAAGAACCTTGTTTATATCCAATGGGTATGATAAGGCTGTTCAACCTGCTAAGGCAGGGGTGCCCAACCTTTTTGCACCGGGTGGCACATTAGGGAATTTGAGAAACTGCTGTGGGCAGCACCAGAAAATGCCTAATCAATGGATCGCTGCTTTGATGTCTACTTGTTGCATCTATGGATCTTAGGCTGCGTTTTATTCAGCAAAAACTTTTGTTTCGTTTCTATTGGACACTGAAACATCTCTTTAATAAGGGATTGTCTAATTCAGCTAATTGCTGGCAGTGCAACAGCTAATGCTTCTTTATTTACCTGCTTCATGGAAATTAACAAATGGAAGGGGAAATGGTTTTTCTATGCCCTTATGACATCTAAAAGACTGATATCACTTCCTATAATGAAACGGATTGAGGACCTTACAACGCTTTCAATATATGAATGGGTGGCATATAGACATCACCTTCACATGGATACTTATTTGGATATTTGGTCTGCTTTTGTTGAAGCCTATATATAACTGCTAGAAAGTTGTATGCATTTCATACAAATCCTTATACTTATAATTAACAAATGGAAATAATAATAATAATAATAATAATAATAATAATAATATAAATTTTGGGTGCCCATGGGCACCACACTGGGGATCCCTGTGCTAAGGCAACACAGATCGAACAGAATAATGTCCAAGAGCCTTATTGCTTTTAAAATGCTTTGTTTTCACTAGCTTGGCCTTTAGCATTCAGTATTTGTCTGGCGCCTTCCTTGTAATTCATTACCAGTCTTTATAACAATACATTTGCTCTAAAGATGAGGACTGCAATTTCATTTTTGCTACTTCTCCTTTCTTGAGCTTTGTTATCTCTGAAACACTCCCTCTCCTTTAATGCCAGCATCAGACCTTCAGTTCCTCCTTAGCTGACAGATGAGTGACTCACTGCAGAGCAGTTGTGATACTTTCTATGAAGGAGGAGGAGGAATAAAAATACATTTGCAATTCAACACTGCAGCACAGCAAAGCCCAAAATAATTTGCACTATGTAGCTACATTCAAGAACATTTTACAGGCATGAGATTTGAAATAACCATATTTTTTTAGGTAGGTACAGGCAGATGGGAGGAAGAATGAAAAGTATCAGCACCGTAGAAGGCAAAAAATAATTAGGAGGAAAATACTGAAAAATCGCTGGACTTAAAATGGCACAAATGTTAAGTTGCCATTGTTTGGGCTAATTTCTTTTTAAAGTTAGTAAATATCAATTTCTCAGTGTAAGGAAGCTGCCCATATCTCACCATGTGGATCAGGCACCTGTCTGCATGTTGCCACAGACCATGGTTTTGGTCTTTTGGATTGGCAGGGGAAAACAGAAATGTTGCAAGAAGTCCAACAGAGACACTTGTAAAAGCAAGCATCCCTTGCTAGATTTCTCATCACGCAGATCTTTACTCATAGACTGCTTCCCCTTCCTCTGTCCCACCCTGCCAAGGGCTCACCAAAAGTACATGAAACTGGAGAAGAGGGAGATGGTAGCTCTTTTCCTGCCAAGGATGGAACTGGGACTACAAGTTCTAGTGTAGCCTTCCTGAAGCTGGTGCCCTCCAGTTGGTTTGGAATACAACTCCCAGGATGCCTGACCACTGCCTATGTTGGCTGGAACTGATGGAAGTTGAAGTCCAAAACATCTGAAGGGCACCATGTTGGGGAAGGCTGGCCTAGTGACTCCAGCAGGAAAGTGATGCTATTTGTGTCAATTTCCACTGGGGAGAATGTTCTCCAACAGTGGGATCTCTCCAAAATGTTCAGGCACCTGCAGAGTGAGACCAGGGAAACTGCCCCATCTCTGTGTTGCTCATCATATTGTGATTGTCACCATATGGAATGATTTAAAGCAGCCTCGATATGGTAACTCTTAATGGGCAGACCACTCTTCAGATACAGGCTATTTATTTTTTTTTAGGGACCTGTGGCATTAGGAGGATTTGGGCTTACTGTTAAGGAGTTAAATTAACATCTTAAAGTGAAGATGTTGGTTAGTAACTATGTCTAACCTATAAAATAAAGACACCTAAATGGTATTTTTGCCTTTTCTTATTAGACCATTCACTTATCTGTCGAAACTTCCTAGGCCTTGTCACAAACTGCCTCAACACGATGATCACACTTGCACAATGCCCTTTGCTCCTCCGTTTGTGAACGTGGGTGAATAAACCAGGAAGGGATAGCTCCATCTTCTGTCTGAATTCATAATTATGGTTAAGTGCACCCAAACAAGTCAGGATTTGTAAGCCAACATGGAACCCTGATTAAAGGTGGCTTACAGCCATGGCTTATTTGGGCACAGTTAACCATAATCCCAGGTTTGGATGTAAGGGAATGTTATCCTTCCTAGTTTCTTTATCCACTTTTATGAAGGGAAGAGTGAAGCAGGAACAGATGGGCTACATGTACCAGAACATTGCTTGTTTAGATTGTGGTTTATTAAATCGGGATTCCTGTCTTAAAAGTGATGTGTGAACATGGCCAATGGAGAGCTAGTGTGGATTCCAGGACTGAATGTGTATTTGGGAGACACACTGGGTTCAAAATTAGGGAACTATGAAGTTTATTGGTTGACCTTAGGCTAGCTACCATCTTTCAGATTTACCTACCTCACAAAGTTGTTGATAAAATGGGATTCCCCTCCCCTCTCCCATGTATGCCACTGTGAACTCTTTGGACAAAGAAAGATATAGATGTTATTGTCCATAAACAGAGAAGACTGAAATGTACATGTCATAGTAATCACTGTTATGTTTAAACTCAGAGTGGGAAGGCTTAAGACACATCCAACGTAAGAAGTGATACAGCAGGGAAGGTTAAAGATAACTTGCCTGATAAATTACTTGTGCTGCTGCTGTTTTTTGGAGGAAGGATATACTCAGTACTGCTGTAAGAGTACTTAACACTGGATGCTTAGAGCTTTTTCCGTTTAGCACCTGCAGGAATTAATTGCTACTAAAGCAACTCTGTGGTTCTTAAGATTAGTCTTCACATTGAAATCAAAAGTGGCAGCTGGTTTTATCACAGCAATTGATATTCATATATTCATTATTTTTTCTTTCTTTTTTTTTTAAAAAGCAAACTACATAAGTATGAATTTATTTATTTATTTGTTTTGCTAAAACTTTTTAGGTTTCAGATTTACACTTCAAAGTGTTTTCCTTTAATTTACTTTCCCCCCACAATGCTTAAAAGAACTGGAAAAAACTTTTTTGCTGGAGAGACAAAAACTCCACAGTCAAAAGAAGAACAGAGCTTCCGCAGGCTGGGTGGGGATGGGCTAGAGCCCCCCATCCCCTTGTTATTCCCCCATTTTTTCCCCATTTCCCCCCATTTTTAAAATTAACCTGGCCTGCTGCTGGTGTAGGAGCAATTGTGTGTGTGCGTGTGTGTATGTGTGCGCGCATGTGTGTGTGTGCTTGTGTTGGGGTGTGTGTCCAGAGGAGCTTCCAATCCCTCGCTAATTTCCCCTATTTTCAATTTGTTTTCAGTTTTCCCATTTTTTTAACCTAGTGTACTGGGGGCATATCCCAGGAGTCCTCTACCGCTTGCTACGGTAATTATTATTTCTTAATGAATTCTTTAAAATGAATTGATTTTTTTGTCTCTCTCTCTCTCTCTCTCTCTTTTTTAAATTTAGCATCAATTTGCCTTTTCTGTGCAGCTGGAGAAGAAAAATCTGGGTTCAAAGGAGTGCTTTTGTGTTGTGATACGGACCAGATTCCCCCTGCTCTGCTTTGCACTCATGATCTTGGAGTTACTTGCCTTTTGATACTGCACTGCCTGTGTCCCCAGACCCCACCCTACCATTGGCTCTGCCGGTTGTGAATCCTAGCTCTGTCTGCAGTCAGCCACCCTGCCCTCCACCCGAGCAGCCACTACTGGCACCACGTCCTAGCGCAGCAGCTGTTTGCCATGTGATCTTTCCTCTTCCCAGGACAGAAGCAGAGCTAGCTATCTGCAGTCCTGTGAAGACAATCTGATTGCAACAGCAAGATTTTCTTTAATTCATTGTCTCATACGTGGATAGACTGGAAACGGTATGCTTTAAAACCTAGGGTACAGTTTGGCAGAGAGCACCTTGAATCCAATCAGCTGTTGTCGTCCTGTGGCGCTCAGTATGCGTTTAGTGAAACTGACATTGGTTAGAGAAGTGAGCAGGAGTGTTAGGGAGGAAGGGAGGGAGGGAGGGGAGAGGAGAGCACTGCAATTCTGATTTATTTTTAGGTTGAGTATCTTTTAGCCTTAAAAACAAAAAGGAAGAAGTCGAGGGGATACGTTTGAATATGTGTAATTGAGTGATGACAATCTTGATGAGCTAAGACAGCAGGCTACAGTGTTTTTTCAAGTAGTTATACCCATCAATCCTTTCAGATTATGGTGGTGGATTAGAGAGCCAGTGGCCAGCAACAAGATTGCCAAAGTCCATTATTTTGAAGAAATAAAGCATTTGCTTTCACTATCTAGTAGAAAACCTGTTTACGTGGTACAAGGGCATATTCAACAAGAAAAAAGGCAAAGGGCAAAACTAGGCAGAATTTTCAGGGGTATTAACTGTATATCTATCTACCCTAGGCCTAGATACAATGACAATCCCCACCCCATATATTCATTTTAAAAATATGCCAGAATTCCATTTTACATAGAAGCCTATTTAGCACATCATTGGCTAGAGAGAATTTGCATTAGCCAGACTGCCTTACAAAAGCCTGCAAGTATGCTATTATCCAAACAGCAGTTTTTTCTTTTTATAATTTTCAGCCATATTGTATACTGAGAAAGGATTTATGAAGTAGTCATAATCTGACATCCACCTATTTTATCTGCTAATAGATTTCAATGTGTAGTCTGTATCTGATCTGTTATTAAATTCAGGGTGCTTCTTGGCCAGATTTTCATGGAATCTCCTATAGAAAAATAGCACAGAAACAGGTGGTGCAGTACAAATTCTGCTTACATCTCATTAAAAACTTGCACCTCATTAAAGACCCCTCATTACAAAGCCTCCCACAGTTGAGCTAGCCATGGTTTCTCCCTCATTATTAAAGACTTTATCTGCAGAAGTTGATTGTGGCACCCGTTTTACCTTAAACACAAGCATAAATGCTAATTTCCAGAATGGCGCAGATTAGTGGAGGTCACAGGAGCTCTACTGATCAGCCCCATTCCAGAAATGAGCATTTCTGTTCATTTCTAGGGTTCCTTTAGGAAGCGCTGGTCCTGCGAGCACAACCAAACCAGCAGAGGCGGAGCAGCAGTGTTTAATACTGCCTAGTGGAAGCACTAATTTTGTGTGCTATCTATGGAAAGCACACAAAATATTATCAACAAGTCGGTAATGGACAAAATAAGTGCTGACAGCCTACAGATTCCATTTCCGCATACTATGCTGTCAGCCTTTATAGATTATTTTAGTATAGGGTTATTTTACTATTTACTATTAGATTATCTTTTATTTTGACAATGGAATGGATGATCAATGGTTCATTCTGGAATATAATATAGAAAGATGCAAAAAGCAGATGAAGAAAAGTTTCAAAATATAAGGACCAACCAAAATGTTACAAGACAGTGAACAAGCAAAACTGGTGGGGTCGTGGACAACTTTATTCTTCCCCTCTTGATGAAGAGTTCTGTGAAATCAAAGGTTTGCTATGTCACCATTTTGTGACACTTTGGTTAGCCCTAAAGTATTGCTTGACTGTGTATGATAGAAACATGGGATCACTTAGCATCGCTATAAATATACTTGAACTCAAAATTCCACATCATCTGTTATCTAGGAAGCCTCTCCCTCACAATACCAAGGTTGTTAACTCTTGCTTGACTTCAGCTTTAGGTAAAGCAAGTTACCTCTTGCTCCTTACCTGAGCTTTATTGATAGGACAGGAAAATTATCTCTCCACAGTGAAGTATTTTGCAAGCTCTTTAAATGAAGCCATGAACATCCTTAAAGCAGTGGCAGCTGGTGCACACTGGAACTGGGGGTTGGGGACGGCAGGGTCACCGGAGGCAGAGCAGTCTTTTAAATCTCCAACAACCCATACCAGAGAAGTGGAAACTGAGGCACATAAACATTAAGATTAGGAGTGCAAAATGCAGCAGAGGAGGGAGGAGAATCCACACAGCCAAAGAAAAGTCCTCCTTTGGACCCACATTTTCCTGTTCCAGCAACTCCCATCGCACAGAGAATCAAGTGACTTTAAGATCATGAGCGCAAAACAGTGGAGGCCACACAAAATCATCATCTACAAAGCCATCTTTAGAGCCACATTGTTCTGTTCCAGCAACAACACACAATATACAGAGAAGAAAACTGAATTGTGACTTTAAGCTTGCAAGTGTATAACAGTGAGGAAAGGGAATCTACTTACTATAGGCAGAAATCCATATACCTCACACTCATCCCAGGAGAAATTCACTCACCCCAGGCAGAAATCCACTCACACCACAATAACCCCAGGCAGAAATCCACCCGCCCCACACTCTCACAGCAAAAACACATGCACCCCCCCACAAAACCAGATCAATGCTAAGCCCCCCACAATCGCTACTGCCAGACAGCTCCTCCGCAATCATTCTCTCACTGCTGTTGCCCAAAAGGAGAAAGAGATAAAGAGAATAGGCTTTGAGTCTGAGATCTAGTCATGTTGCTTTCTCCAAACATGTTCTGGAGGACTAGGAGGGAAATAGCATCTTTAATCTCCCCCTCCCCCAACTCCAAAAGCAAACAGCTCTCAGGGCAAACACCATAGAGCAAACTCTGCTAACCCCATCTCCATTGCTCCAGCCAGTCAGCCAGCTCCAGCACAATCTCTCTTTCTACAACTGCTCTTGTTCAAAAGGAGGAGATCAAGACAAGGGGCTCTGAGGCTGCAAGCCTGTAGATTGGGAGTAAGTCACACCGAACACAATGGAGGTTACTTCTGAGTGGACACGCATAGGTGTCCAGTGTGAGTCAGGTCTGGCCATGTCGCTTTCTCTCCCCAACCACATTCTGGAGGGCCAGAAGAGAAACAGTATGTCATTGTCCCCCACCACCATTTTTCTATTCTCTCCCTCCCTCCTTACAGAGGCATGCAAAGAACGTCCTGTGGCTGCAGCAACGTGGCTTCCTCCTCCTCTCCTCCCAAGGTTGCTCAGAACCTATTTGCCTGTGCGCCCCCACCCAGCACCCATTCCAACCGTTGTATAGGGAAGGCTGGGCTTGTACTATGATTGGCTCAGCCTCAGTAATTCCCCCTAGCTGACAGGGAGGAAGAAGAAAGGAAGTTTCCTAGCTGGAAAGGAAGTGACGAGCTGCCACTACCAGGAGTGGCTTCATTTTACAAATGAGGGGCTGGGGAAGGTGGACGTGGGAAACGGGAACCAGTTCAACGCCTTGCTTGCCACCGCCCATGGGCTGTGCCTGCTTTAAAGGGTGCCACTTCAGCAATGAAACTTAAAAAAAAAAGCCAAAAAAGTATTTCCTCATTTCCAGACATCACCTTCCTACTCCACAAGGGAAGGAGCATCACAGGGTAGATATATGTCAGTGCTTCATTACATCTTGAGCAAGGCATCTCTAACATAATTTTCAGTGAAGCTGCACATGTTGAGTGGTGCTAGGGTTACAAATCGCATTATTGATGTACTGTGTTATCTGTACTGGATTGCTGCCAAGCTATTAATCTGAAAGCCTCCAGAGCATGGGGCCCCACACTTCCTTGCTTTTGAGTCTCAGCTGCACCCTTATCACTTCTCTGATGTGACTGGCACCTGTTGTTGAGGCTACATTTATTCACATGGCACTTAAAGATGCAAGTTCACTTCTGAAACCTTGCACAGAGTAGCCAGGACCAAGAACGATTTAACGATTTAAATTTTTTTCAAAAAGCAGCCAGCCAATAAGAAACTGCTTTTATATACAATAGTCAAAACACTTACAGCATGCCATTCTCTGGGGTTTTCATGCAATTTCATCTATTTTGTTGCCAACCATCCTGACTTTAGCTGTAATTGAAGCCATCGGCTAATGTTATTTCCCTGTGTTCTATTTATTGCCCCTTTTGTCACTTTTCAATACCATGCCACGAATTGAAATCTCAAAGACATACACCAGGTTCTCATGTTAATGGGTTTCCCATTCATTTCAATGGAAAGGACACCTGTGGCTGTGCAAAGAAGAGGTGTAAAACAGCCATCTCTGGAATCAAGCAGGGAGGGAGGTACACATGCATGCTTGAGTTCTTGTGTGTGCAGGAAAGTACCCAACGAAGACACATATGTCTCTCATGCTCTGGCCTTGATACCAATGCATCATAAAATGCAACCAACCTAAGAGCCACAGTAGTTTTATGATAAGGTGTACAGTAGAGCCCCCTCGACATGTTCAATAAAGAAAGCCAATGCAATACAGTACAGCTTAAAACATACAGCTTAAAACATACTGAATGCACAAAACTTAAGTTTCAAATACCAACTCAGCCATGGATTCACTGGATTGAGCACTGAGTGCTCTCGTTCAGATGTAACATTAAACTAAGGTTTCATGTTAAATGCATGAGCTTCAGGTTTGTGCACTCTCTGCTCCCCTCCCTCATGGCACAGCCATGTATGAAGCCTTTACTTCTGTTTTTAACTAACTGCGGTTTAGCATTATGTATGAATGTTTGAACCCAGGAGAACTGTGGTTAGTATTAATTATGGTTTAAGGCAGGGGTAGGCAATGTGGTGCCCATAGGCACCCACAGATACCTTTCTTGGTGCTTGCTGAGGTGCCCTAATCTTCCTACTTTAATTTTTAATTTTTAAAATTACAATATGTCTGACTGGCAGCTGGGATTGCTTTGAAGCAAAGTGAGAGTCTTGAGCTGCTGCCTTCTCCATTTCCCACGAATGCCTCTGCACCATGCATGGGGCTCAGAGACATTCTTAGGAAATGAAGATGGCAGGGGGCTGCAGACCAATGCTTTCATCTGCAGTGTGTCCATTTTGTGGTGGTACCCAGGACATTTTCTCAAATCACCAGATGTGCCCATAGGCCCCAAAAAGTTGCCTACTCCTGGTTTATGGAAACATGCCAACTTCATAAACCGTTGACTGAGCATGCTCAATGGACATGAAATGCTGACTGAATGCTTGGGTGGGGGGATGGAAAACCAGGGGGGAAAGGGAATGGAATGGAGTACCCAGGAGACATAGCTGAGTGGCACAAACCCTGAACAGGATCATTTTGTTGTAGGTTCCATGTGCGCACCCAAATGGGGGTTCTTGCAAGCACTTGGAGGTGTGGTCTTCTCAACAAAGCAACTTAAGCATAATTTACATGCCTTATAATAATCTTATAAAAACGAAATACCTGGCACTAAATGACTGGGGTATCAAGTTGCATAGATTCAGTTTGGAACCAGCTAGGTGAAACTAGATGCAAGCTTTAACATGTTCTGTTTATTCACAGATGCACAGACTCAAGTAAAATATCAAATAAATTAGAAATCTGCAGGAACAGGGACATTGTGTTTGAGCCACTCAGTTTTGAACACACTGTGAATTCAGATGAGGATATTTAGATAAGTAACATTGGCATAAGATAGGTTCTACTCTAATCTTAATAAAATAACGTGTAGGGATTAAATGCATGGGTTTCCATCCCCCACTTTAATTCAAGTTCTAGAACTGGTTGAAATTTAAAGTCCTGAATAGTCTAGTGAACACTTTTTTAAAACTGTGCTAGAATTTTTTTTAGTGTCAACAAAACATATACACACACAACCCTGGCGCAACAAGATGAAAGCATTACATTGCTTTACTATACTGTTTTAACTGTATTTTAATTCTGTTTTATTATTGTATTTTATTGATTGTACATCGCCCAAGGTGGCCGGGTGACCGGCCAGATGGCGATTAAAAAATGTAATAAATAAATAAATAGCGAAATAAAGTGGGGAGAGTAAAAAGCCAGTGTGGTGCAGTGGTGAGAGTGTTGGACTGGGACTCGGGAGATCCGGGTTCTAGTCCCCACTCAGCCATGAAACTCACTGGGTGTCTTTGGGCCAGTCACTGACTCTCAGCCTAACCTACCTCACAGGGTTGTTGTGAGGATAAAATGGAGAGAAGGAGGATTATGTATTAGTAGATCACACATTGCAGACAATTGGCTTGTGCAGAATTATCAACCAGATGGAAGATGGTCCTGTAAAGGATTCGTTTGACGTGCTTTTCGCTTAGCACGTTTCTCCCTTTCACCTTGCACTCGGGCTTCTTCAAAGTCCATAGAACCTTTGTGAAAGGCCAACCTCCAGTTAGATCGTTCATGGGTCAGAGCTTCCCAGTTTTCGATGTTTATATTGCATTTTTTTAGATTAGCCTTAAGAACATCTTTAAACCTCTTATATTGATCACCGATATTCTGCTTTCCATCCTTGAGTTGGGAATTAAGTAACTGCTTTGGGAGACGGCAGTCAGGCATTCGAACAACATGACCGGTCCACTGAAGTTGGCGTATAAGGATCATTTTTTCAACGCTAGTAGTCTTTGCTTCTTCCAGTACACTGACATTTGTTCGCCTATCTTCCCAAGTAATTCGCAGGATTTTCTGGAGGCAACGTTGATGAAATCTTTCAAGGAGGTGGAAGTGACGTTTATAGATAGTCCATGTTTCGCAGGCATACAATAAAGTTGGCAATACAATGGCTTCATAAACCAGTGTTTTGGTCTTCTTACAAATATCCCAATCCTCGAACACTCTATGTTTCATTCGAGAAAACGCAGCACTTGTGGAGCTCAAACGATGCTGGATTTCACTGTCGATGTTAGCTGTAACCGAAAGAAAGCTGCCAAGATAGAGAAAATGATCGACATTTTCCAGTATTGTCCCGCCAAGCTGGATAGATGGCGTCCTCAAAGGGTTAGCTTGCACTTGCTGATAAAGCACTTTGGTTTTTTTGATGTTAAGTGAGAGACCAAGTTTTTCGTATGCTTCTGCAAAAGCAGTAGATAGCCTTTAAAATCAGCACTCTTGGAATTGGTTACACTTTTCCTTAAAATTGCTGAAGACCACCTCGTTTTTTGTATTCATCAGCACTATCATCTAAATCTACAGTCAATAAGGAGCTTCCAACTAGCTCCCACCCTGGGTTTTCACACTGTATCAGTAGATCACACATTGCAGACAATTGGCTTGTGCAGAATTATCAACCTAAATCAGTACGTTTCACAGACCACCCATCTGATCCAGGTCACTTAGGAGAAGATCATCCATTCACAGGACAGGATACTTTAATGTCGCTGTTAACAATGTGACTGCTACATGAAAAGTTTTAGAGAAACAGAGGAACAGTCTGGACGGCACAGAAGAGTGTGAGCCTGAGCCTATTCACTACCCTCTGCAGGGACAAAATTAAAGATGAGTGCCATCTTGTGGTTGAGGGAAATAGGTACACTTTGTAGCACATCAGGAGGATAGGGAAGCTATTAGTTTCCTTCACTTGCTGCAGATAAGAAATACGGAAGAAATGTTTTAGATAAACGGCAATCTCCTTTGCCTCACATGCCCAGGTTAACAAATGATAATGTAACAAAAATGGATGAGATCTTTGCAGGAAGCAAAATTCAAAGCACGAAGAGCACAATGCGAAATTAAATCATGTGTTGTAATTAAAACAACATCCACTGAGCCTTTAGGCAAGTTTTCATACCTAAAAAGTTTTATATCACAATTGTGTTTTTAAAAAATGAGAAGGCAGAAAAATAATAATCCTGGGGAGCCCAAGCTCATATTGGTTTAGCCCCATCACCCATTTTTTTTAATGTCAGGGCCAAGTTTTGGAACCTGTGAAATACTAAAGAAGAATATGCCTTTGAACAAAGTGTCTTTCCTACCATGACTAAGTAACCACAGACAGCTACATCTGAGATTAGGGAAGAGGACTTTTGTGCCAGATGGGCAAGACCTCCAGGTAAGCTGGAGAAAAACCTATGTAAAGGGTTCTTTCATACAAGAGATTAGATCCTGAATTGTAGTGATCTAGAATAGAATTTTACCATGTCAGTGTTAGGTGGGTTTACACAGAATGTTGCCAGCACATCAGAGCACTGTTTTCATTAACTTTATCTGAACCAACTCAATTCTGTATTGCAGCATGACCCAGTGGAGAGCTCTTGGGAAAACAATTACATAGAGCTCTTACAATGTATAGGTAGGTGCACTGGTTGCATGCAACAAACAGTAATACCTTGGATTGCAAGCATAATTCGTTCCGGAACCATGCTTGTAATCCAAAACACTCTTATATCAAAGCGAGTCTCTGGCAGGCGTGAGCGGGGCCGATTTCGGCCCACTACGCCTGCTCGAGGCGAGCGGTTACATCCCTACGGCTTCTATTGCAAAACCTTGCTTGTTTATCAAGTCAAAAAATTTAAATTTTTTTGCTTGTCTTGCAAAACGCTCTCAGACCAGGTTACTTGCAATCCAAGGTATTACTGTACATGCTCTTGCACAGATCCTATTCATTTCAATGAGATTCATTCAGGAGAATTTCCTAGGACTGTGCCTATTGGCATCTGCAGAGATGTGAAGATCTTTTTAAAAGCAGAAGAATACTTTGTGCATACAAGTTTTGCCCAGTTTTCCTATATGCATTGCACAAACAAGACTGCATTAAAGCTTTGATTAAATCAACATGTTCATATAGTTGCTAGTGTAAAACATAAAGGCCTGGAGTTTAGCTGTGAAAATGCCTTGGAGTCAAAAAATGGCAGCATGATTTAAAGTGCCTGTTCCTCAAAATGAAGAGGGAGACAGGGAAATAAAGAAGACTGCTTTCAGTTGAGTCAGCCACTGAATTATCGGTTTTCCTCATTACATATCACAGCAAGTAGGGATAAAAAAGAGAAAGATTGTATACTCCCCCACCCCAGTGAATGGAACTTTAGTAAGGCTGGTTCCATAAAGATCACTGGAACAGTTTTAATTATGAGCAATTGAGATTCATATAATACAAATGTATTGTTTGGGCTAGAGCCCTTAGGCAGCAGAAACGAGAGATGCCTCAACCATCCCAAGCCAAACCATGAAAACGCAGCTTCCAGCATGGGGCTGGCGCTGGACATAATTTGAAATGGGATGAAACAGGGCAGGCTACAACCCACATTAAGTGTCTATGATGCCAGTAACACTGCTGTGGCCACCATCGGCAGCTTGGGTACCCCATGAGAGGCTGAGAGCACTTTATGTACCCATATGGCTTGCTATGCTCTCTTTAAGGGGCCAGGGGCAGAGGAGGATGACTGGGTGCTGCTAACCTCCTTTCCTTCAAATCTGGGGCCACTAAATCCAGGTCTTCTTCTCCTCCCATCATGCATATATGAGAAATGTAATTAAATGGTGTTTGTTCAATCCAGTCTGTTTTATTCCACCTGGAAGTGCACCACCCATTATCTTCCTGGATGTTGTTTGTTTTTTATGAGGCAGCTATGATTTAGCTTGACACCTGTAAGTACAGGGAGGAGGATGGGTATAACCATTGCTTGGGCAAAGTTGAGAGGTTCCAGAAGTGCTCAAGATGGCACATGGAAGTAGGACAAAAAGCAGAGTCACCTTTGTAAGTAAGGTGGGTGGTAATCCGTGACAGGACCTTCTTAGTGGTGGATCCCTCCTTCCTTGGCCATTCCTTCACCATCTACTCTGCTGATCTTTAGATGCCAAGTAAAAGCCTTGTTGTTTCTCCAGGATTTAAGTGGCCTCTGATGTGACTGACATTTGTTACATTTATAGCCTGCCTTTCTTCCAAGGAGCCCAAGGCAGCTTACATGGTCATCCTCCTCTCCATTTTATCATCACAACAACCCTGTGAGGTAGGTTAGGCTGAGAGTCAGTGGCTGGACCAAAGTCACCCAGTGAGCTTCATGGCTGAGTGGGGACTAGAACCCAGGTCTCCCGAGTCCCAGTACAACCCTCTAACTACTATACCACACTGGCTCCAATGCTGCTGCTAATTTTGTTTTAATCTTCAGATGGTTTGGTATTGATTAGTTATATTTCAGAATTGGTAGTTTTTATATATTATTGTTTTCTAAATGTATTGTAACCACAAAATATGTAGTAAATTGAACAGCTGGATATAAATATTTTAAATGAATAAATAAAAATTACAGCTCAGACAGAATAACTGTCCAGGCTACAATATTAAGACTCCAGGGAATTATGCCATTCTGATTCTTGGGAACCAGGAAACCGTGAGCTCCCAGAACTTGAACAAAGATATATGAAGTTTCAAGGAAGCAGCTGAAAGCACACCAAAAACCAGCAAGGTGAGGTTTTTTTTTTAAAAAACAACAACAACAACAATAAACAAAAATAAATATTAGAGCGTTTCAGCTCAGCTCTAATTAACCCCCAAGGGTTCCATTTTAAAAGCAATGCAACATTGTCAGAGTCCCACATTGGGAAATTCGAACAACTGCTATGGGCACCACAACAAAATGACTCCCATAGAGGATGTGGCCTAATTTATTTATTTATTTATTTATTATATTTATACCCCACCTTTTTTCCTGCAAGGCTAGTCACAAAGGAAACATAACTTGCCCAAGAAAATGAGTACAAGCCAAAACACATATTTGACCCCACAAAGCACAATACAGTACACATTTCATAAAAGGCAAACTTGTGAGGCTGAGAGACAATCCTTTTGTCAGAGATCCATCCACCCCCCCTCTTACTCACTCACCCCCCCAAATTCTGCCCTAATCTTATCCCTCCAGCCTTCCTTTCTAAGGTTTCACTTTCATGAATGCTTACATGAACTCAGTGGGACTTACTTCTGAGTAGACCAACATAAGATTGCTCTGTCCATTCCATCTATCTAGCCCATGAAGGAAGGGGAAATGCCTCCAGCCCCGAAGGAAAGAAAATATATCCCCCTCCCCTCATAAGAACATAAGAAGAGCGATGCTAGTTCAGACCAAGGGTCCATCTAGTCCAGCATTCTGTTCACACAGTGGCCAGCCAGCTGCCCAAGGGATCCCTCAAGCAGGACATGAATGCAAGAGCACTCTCCCACCCACGTTTCTCAACATACATAGGCACACTGCGTCTGATACAAGTGTCAAATTGTCTCTCGAGCTCAGCCACTCAGTTCCTCTTGATCCCCGCCTGGTGCTAGTGCCTCCTCCTCTGTCATCAGAGCCTGGCACTGGGCAATTTTTTCAAGCTTAAAAAATAAAATTTTGAAGGGTCCTTCGGAAATTACATTTTTTAAGCAAAAGAAAAAAGAAAAAAAAGTCCAGTGCCAGGTTCTGGTGACAGAGGAGAAAATGGAGAGCCTCACAGAAGCAATTGGGGGTCTTCAAGGGTACCACATTGAAGACCCCAGAACTAATAACCTAACTTTCACTCTGAAATATTCAAGTGCAAACCGTCAGAATAAGATACAGGCTTGTGGCTTATGCTGGCTCAGCTTGTCTGAGCGTGGAAAGCTAAGCAGGGTCAGGCCTGGTTATTATTTGGATGGGAGACCCCTCCTCTAGTTTCCTGCATTGAGCAGGGGGTTGGACTCGATAGCCTTGTAGGCTCCTTCCAACTCTATGATCTATAAGTAAGCATCTCTTACTTACTATAAGTCCCTGGGATAAAGTGGGCTAGAAAAAAATTAATATATGGACAGCAGTCCAAAGCATACTTACTTGAAGGTACATACAAAATCAACCGGACTAACTTGCAAGGAGAAATGAATAGGACTGGTTGCAGGTCATTAACTCTAACTGCCACTCCAAAATGCTTTTATAAAAGGTTTCCCATTTAAAAGATATTCAGAGCACATAAACATAGAAATATTGAACGCTCAGTATTTATTTATTAATCACCCGTCTTCCTAAAAGTCAGCCAAGGTGATATACAATTACTGGAATCACAATGCCATAATTCTTCCTATATTTCTCAAATTTATCTCAAGGTATTTTAGAACCATCAAAAACTAAATTTTAAAAAGGGAACTTGATAGTTTTCAGAAAGGCAAGACAATAGCAATGACATTGATAGAAGCTAATAAAGAAGAAAGAATTGCCAGCTCTTGATAAATGGATGGATACACACACACACACACACACACTTCTTTCAGTCATGCAGGCTCAGCTCCTGCAGTAACAACCAACAATTGTAAGTTCTAAAAACACTTGTGTATATTAAAATATTACACTGGATATATTAATATTCTGTATCGTGACATTAAGTAATTTTTCTGCCATAGTAGTAGTAGTAGTAATCATAGTCTTATGCATATTTCACCTTCTCTAAATAACTATGACTTATTGTTGTAGCCCGAAAGGTCAGAGTGCCTTTCAGCAAGCATCCCTCTACAGTAACACTGCAAAGAAAGAAGCCAGGGCAAGTACACAACCTAGCATGGTGTCTTGAAAGCAGAGCAACCAGCAGAACAGCAGAACAGAGCAAATCCACATGGCTCCAGAAGACCCAGCGGTGGGGTTCCCGCCCCCTGCCCCCAGAATCACAGATCTAAATATGGCAGCCACTGGGAAGACTAATCTATAGTGAGATAGTAACTGAAAAAAGCTGAAAATGCTTAGGTTCTGCCAACCGACAAGCACTTTTATTTTCAGAAACTATGATAGAGTCTGGGACACAATATATATATAGTGTCCCAGACTCTATCAAAGTTTCTGAAAGTAAAAGTGCTTGTCGGTTGCATAGATTTGACATGACCTACACTGGCCCTCCTAGGGCCAGTATAGGTCATGTCAAATCTATGTAGATAAAATTGTGCGTGGGGGGGTTATAAATCAAGATTGATTAATCCAATCCTAACCTAACTTTCAAGGTACTTCCTGTTTATACCAAGGAAGGTATTTGTCCAAAATTCTGTGCCAGTGAGCAGGGGGGCATTTTGGAACAGGAGGCACCTGCTTGTGAAATCACAGGCAAACCAGCTAGCAAGTCATAAGTCAATCCTGGCAAAGAGAATATGCGAAGTTTGGTCATGCTACCAATCCAAGGACATAAACTGAGCCATTTTAGCTTTGTTTATTAATGAAAGAGTGTAGATCAGAGTGCAAATTTTATGTATTTACACATAATTTACACATAATTACACATTTACACACATGTATTTTACACATAATTACACATTTACAACATATGTGCATGTAATTACTTATAGTATACAGTACATACAGAAGGAAATACTGTGTACTTAAACATAATAAGCAATAAAAGTATTAACAAATATATTAATAACTAATAAATAAAATGAATAACAACTAGTGCATTTTTTCAGGAAAGCATCAAATTAAGATGATTGGTAGACCATTACATGATGATTCATTTCAGATACAGGAGGATATAATATTGCACATGTGTGCTCATGCACAGCTGTTCTCTTGTAGCTGCATGAAAGGATGTAAAAAGAGCTACAAATGCAGAATGGTTAACCTTCCATGCTGATCTTCTGAGAGAGAATGCTCCATCAAATACATTTGATAATGTGAAACAATCTTGAGTTGTGCAGCACAGATGTTTGTTGAATTAAAACTAATATCACTTTATAACATATGGCCAAATTTCTGCTTGATTTCTATGAAACTGTGCAGTATTATATATGACTAGCATAGGTGTATTATTGTAAATATTTGTGCATATGCCCAAGTGTATTATGCCAACATTTATACAAATCACACTTGTATGATTGTTCAAAGAGATCCTGGCATTTCTAATGATTATATGTGGTCATTATCTTCTTGTTTTATATATGTCATTGTCTGTCATACCATGCTCAAATAGGAACATTTCAGTCAGCTGCACTTGCGCATACATGTGAAATATCACATACCCTAATATCTGAAAATGATAACTAAGTCTACAAATGAGGTAAATTTAGTGCTTTTATATATAAAAAAGTGTTCATTAAATAATCCATTTGCCAGGATTGATTTTATGACTTGCTAGCTGGTTTGCCTATGATTAGTACTCCCTCCTTCCAAACATTCCCCACTGCAGAATTTTTGGACAGAAACCTTCCTTGGTGTAAGCTGGATATACGAAGAAAGTTAGGTAAGGATTGGATTAACCAATCTTGATTTATAAGTGTACAAAATTCAAATACATCATTTTACCTTTATAAATTTGACCAGGCCTATACTGACCCTGGGGGGCTTGGGAAACTTGCATCCTTGGCATTTTGGACTCTATGACTATCACAGTAGCTGAAAATAGAAGAACATGTTGGTTTCCAGAAGTGAACTATTCCTTGGATTTTGTTAGTGCTCTCCTGCCCCACTACTAATGACTTTCATGATCCCATTCCGCAAGCCATTTCAATAATACACCCAAATGCATCCCTCTGACACCAATGCATTGCAAATAGAAGTTAATAAATTACTGTTAAGCAATGTACAATTTTAACTGTCTTTGGCACATTTGATAAAGATGAATGGTGTCATCTTATTCAGTACCAGTGGGTGGTGGGGCAGTTAATCAAGTTGTTTACCAGCTGAGAGAGGGAAGGGAAGAGAGATGTGAATGAAATACTTATTTCTATTTGTAAATATGCTTTGGAGATCCTCTATCCTTACTATAGAATTAAATTGGCAAGAATATGCAATTGTATGAAGACATCCAAATAAAGACAAGTTAACAAAAAGGCTGAATGCATAAATATTTTCCCACCATGAAGATGAAATTCAAGGCTGGTATACAGGTCTGCAAGATCGGCACAACACACTAATGCTTTTTTTTTTTTTAATGTGGCTAATGCGGCAGAACAAGTTAGAAGAAATAAGATGGTAGAAACTCAGAGTGGTAGAATAGACTGTACCACTTCAGAGTTCAGACAATATGTGGGGAGAATCACATTTTGAATGTTCAGCTACATTTTTTTAAAAAAACATCTGCAAGTACAAACCTAGTACAGCAGAGGGTGGGGTGGGCTAAAACCTTTATTCCGATGTGCCAGGTTTTGTTTTATTTAGAGAGTTTTTGACATGAGGGGACACTCAAATATGTCATTCCCCACCTGCAACCTCACATTATACAATCCACTCTACCACTTCACTTCCCTGTATGTGTATGTATACCAGGCTAAAGTCTGCTGACTATGGATGTCTTTCAGTCAATTCTATACAGTAATATCTTGGATTGCAAGCATAGTTCGTTCTGGAAACGTGCTTGTAATCCAAAGCACTTGTATATCAAAGTGAAATTCCCCATAAGAAATTTGTACACATTTTTAATTTAAGCTGCAATAGAGAATTATAGTGTAAAGTCTTCATTTTTCTTCACCGTATTACAGTACTTGTTTGCAAGACATCGCTTGTTTATGAAATTAAAATTTATTTTAAAAATTTGCTTGTCTTGCAGAACAAGTTACTTGCAATCCAAGGTTTTACTGTGTTCACATTCCAAGATGCAAGGATTTTGCGAGATAGGATCAGCTAGATTTGGCAATTTTCTGCTTTGCAATAATTTTGTTTGAGCAGTACCTTGCCCTTTGAAATGTGAAAACATAAAACACTACAAAATTAAGATGGAACATCTACCTAATAACTTTGCTAAGCATCTCTAGCAGCTTTGACAGGTTTGTAGCCTTCTTGTCAATATTCTTCAGATTACCAGCAAACTCTGTGAGTTGAAATAACCTGAACTTTGGGTTCCCCAGTTTGGAACTGTTACATTTATGGACAGGTTGGCTGACAGAAGCAGAAAAGCGTAGGCAGGGCTGAAGAGCAATGGCCTGAGAAAACATGGATTTGAAGAAAGATGGGGCCAAGGAGAAAGTGGGCCTGGGAAAACCTCACACAGGGCTAGGAAGGGTTTCTGAGGAAGGCAGTAGACACATGAATGCACTGGGATCTGGGGACCTATTTTATCAGAATCCATAGGAACTAGATACTTGACTAATTTGATGATGATGATGATGATGATGATGATGATGATAATAATAATAATAATAATAATAATAATAATAATAATAATAATAATTCTCACATCACTTCTAGAAGGTATTTTTGCTGAGCCTGCTCAGCCTGGCATTAGTTGATGCTCTGCATGTGGTGTTCCCAAATGAATGGGTCCAACTTTCCCCATACTGGTCTCTCAAAAGAAAGCAATGGACATCTCCACAGTAATAAGACATAGTTTAGACTGCTAGGTGGTTACTGAATTTTGGTCCATTTCATGTTAAGTCTCTTTCTTTTCATCTAGGTCCTCTTTGTTTGTTTGTTTGTTAACCATATTTGTATACTACTCCATATCTAAGCAGATTCCAGAGTGGTGAACAATAAAAAGATAAAAACAGATAAGAGAAAGAAAAACAATACATTAAAAACAAGGTATCATTAAAATGGTGGTTGGACAGCAGAGAAGGCTTCCCGGAACAAGGAGGTCTTCTCTGGCACTGTACAGCCTGCTTGGTTCCTTGGTATACTGGGGAGCTGCAGTCGATGAACAGGCTGGACATTGGCTAGAGAGCAAATGGCATAAGATTCGAAGCAAAGACGACCGAGCATGCTCAAGAGGACATAATTTTGCATACTGTGCAGCAGTGCAAGCAGCAAAGAAGCATTACTTTGCTGCCTCCATTATACAACCTCAAGTAGCTATCCAGTGGAGCTCTTTCAGGTAGTCTGGAGGCTGTTGACACTCTCCCCAGCGAATGGGGCCCTGGCCCCCTCAAAGTCCCGCTGTGACCTTTTTGCATCACACTTGACAAAATCACTTGTCTCCACAGCAAACTTGATGCTGTCATTAGCACAGCTCCAGTCAAGGTATCTGATGCCACCATCTGCCTGATTTTGTGGGATCGATTTCAGTTGCTGTGGTCTGATGATGTGGACAAGGTGCTTGCAGCAATGCGACCGACCACATGCCCTCTCAATCCTTGCCCCTCCTGGCTAATAAAAGCTAGCTGAGGGGGTGTGGTTGGGTGAGCCCAGGGAGTGGTAAACACATCTGTATGTGAAGATGCTCCTGCTGTCCTTAAGCAGGTTCCTGCTGTCCTTAAGAAGGCAGTAGTGTGACCACTTCTGAAAAGAACCCACACTGGACCCAACGATATTTGATAACTACCGCTCAGTTGGAAATGCCCCTTTCTTAGGGAAGGTTCTTGAGAGGGCTGTGGTGAAGCAACTGCAGACACTCTTGGAGGATACTGATTATCTAGACCCATTCCAGTCTGGTTTTCAACCTGGTTATGGGACTGAATCAGTCTTGGTCACCCTGATGACCTTTATTGGGAGAGGGACGGGGGAGTGCAACCCTGTTAATTCTATTTGACCTCTCAGTGGCTTACGATACCATCGACCATGATATCCTCCTGGATCGATTCTGTGGGTTGGGCATTGGAGGCATTGTGCTACAGTCGTTCCGGTCCTACCTGCAGGGTTGATTTCAGAGATTAATATTGGGTGACTATTCCTTGGACCCTTGGCAATTGCATTATGGGGTTTGCAGAGTACCTTCTTGTCCCCAATGTTGTTTAACATCAATATGAAGCCACTGGGAGCGGTCATTAGGAGATTTGGAGCCAAGTGCCATCAGTACACTGATGACACACAGCTCTATCTCTCTGTGTCAACTGAATCAGGAGAGGCTGTGCAAGTCCTGGATCAGTGATGGGCTAGATGAGGGCCAATAAACTGAGGCTGAATTCTGGCAAGACAGAAGCCCTGTGGGTGAGTGGTTCCAGGAGATAGGCTCATTGCCTGTTCTGGAAGGGGTTGCACTCCCTCTGAAAGATCTTGTTTCTTTGTTGAGTTTGTAGTAATACTGGGCTTCTTAGTTTCCAAACACAAACCTTTTATTCAGCTCTTTGATACAAGTTTCAGTAAGCTACAGGAATTTGTCCCAAATAATTAATGGTTTTCTCCAGTTTCTTAAATATTCAGATGTTAAGCACTTATCCAGCTAATCTAATGTCTGTACATACCACTGTCAACATGGTTTCTACAAACTAAATTTAAACGAATTTTCGTACAAATTGTAGTTTGAAAGTTTGGCTACAAATAAAATAATCTGGCCAGAAAGAAATAAGCATTAAGTAATAATCCAGTGTTTAGGGTGTCAGACTAGGACTCGGAAGACCTGGGTTCAAATACCCAATCAACTAAGAAGCTCAGTGGGTGAACCTGGCCAGCCACCAATTTTCAGCTAAATTTATCTCACCAGATTGTTGCAAAGATAAGGGGTGTGTGTGCATGCATGCTGCCTTTGGCAGCATATAAATGAAGTAAATATATCAACATATTTACTAGAGACAATAAACACCATCACTTTTGCAGAATGGAAGGAAAACCATGAAAAAGAAAAGAAAAAGGATCTCTTTACTTTTACTCCATTGCCCTAATTGTCGTGTAAAGAAATTATAACATGACCATTCTACCATTTTTATACAGCTTCCCCCCCCCCCTTTACACGGTCTTCTTCTCTAAAGAAATTGAATATACAGGAATGCCTCGGAGATATTGCAGGTTCAGTTCCAGACCACCGCAATAAAGAGAATTTCGCAATAAAGTGAGTCACACCATTTTTTTGGTTTCCCAGTGCATATAAAAGTTATGTTTACACCATAATGCTATTGTATAAGTGTGCAATAGCATTATGTCTAAAAATACAATCTACATACCTTAATTAAAAAATACTTTATTGCTAAAAAATGTGACACAGAGACACAAAGTGAGCAAATGCTGTTGGAAAAATGGCGCCGATAGACTTGCTTGATGCAGGGTTGCCACAAATCTTCAATTTGTAAAAACCACAATATCTGCGAAGCACAATAAAGCAAAACACAATAAAACAAGGTATGCTTGTACAAGTGCTGGCTCAGCTTCTCTGAGTGTGGAAAGGTAAGCAGGGTCAGGCCTGGTCATTACCTGGATGGGAGACCGCTCCTCTAGTTTCCTGCACTGAGCAGGGGGTTGGACTCGATGGCCTTGTAGTAGGCCCCTTCCAACTCTATGATCCTATCCTATGAACAATGATATTTTACCCCCATAGAACTTACTAAAAGAGTCCTATAGCACCTTTAAAGATTAACCAAAATAATAAAATGGCATAAGCCTTAGGTACTGTGAGGGTTTGGGGACACCCCCACACATTCGATCTGAGTGGAGAGGCGGGTAAGAAATAAATAATAATAATAATAATAATAATAATAATAATAATAATAATAATAAGCCAGAGCCTCTAGATCAGGGCTCTCCAACCTTGGGTCCCCAGATGTTGCTGGCCTACAGCTCCCAGCATACCTAGACAGCATGGCTAATGGCAAGGGATTCTGGGAGCTGTAATCCAGAAACAGCTGGGGACCCAAGGTTGGAGAGCCCTGCTCTAGATGCAAAAGCAGGACCCATGACAGTGGAGAAGGTAGAAGACTGAGTGGAGAGGGGAGATGCCCTGCTGTAGGGATAGGCAACCTGGTGCCCTCCAGATGGTTTGGACAACAAATCCCATCATCCCCAGCCAGCATGGCCAATGGTCGGGGATCACTGGGATTGTATTTCAAAACAGCTGGAGGGCACCCGGTTACCTACCACTGGGATAATCAGTGAGTAGTCACCTACTCCTATCAGCTGGTTCCCTCCAGCTCAAGTGATACCCCCTGTCACACACACACACACAGTCTGAGAGGAGGAAGAGCAACTTCCTCCTCTTCCCTCCAACTGATACCACAGGAATCCTAGGTCTATCCCATCCCCTTCCTTACACCTTCTTTCTCTGATGCGAGTCAAACACCTCAAATAGTTTAATTAAAGCATCCAAACAGCAGGAAGAATCCCAGCAGTTATAGAGCATAGATAACGCAAGGCATGAGTGCAGAGTTATACCCATCTTCTCAGCTGTTCGTGGTCCCCTGTGAAGCACCAGCTAGATATTGGCTGCAGTGCCTCACTCTCCCTTTCCCACAAGTGGCCTGCTGTCACTATGACAACAGGAAGCCTGCAGCAAATTTGCAGGGGAATAGAGAGAACATGAGACAGAATAGAAGAAGGTGACTGGGTGTGTGGATAGTCAGAGAAGGGCAGGGAGAAGAAAAAGGAGAGAAAAAGATTTTAGAGGGAAAAGGCACATGCAGAACATGCTTCTCAGGACTCTAAGAAAGCTGGGGTGAAAATCTTAAGATAAAATTTTGGGGAGGTAGCAGTGAAGGAAGACAATATTGATTAGCTGTAAGGAATGTATTTATTGCAAGGCGTATAGCGTTCTTTGTTTATGTCCAGCACAAACAAAATCTACTTAGTATTTTAGTGCAGAGCTACACAGAGTGAAATAGCCAATGAATCTTTTCCTAGAAATCTTTTCCTGGTATAATTATGAGAAAATATATTGTGGTCTCCCCAGTACTACTGTGTATTTATTCTGGGTAGCTTTTTAGTGATGAAAGTTTTGACTGAAACTGGAAAAAACCAAAGGCTAGAGGCAGCTGCTTTGAGCAAATCAATTTATGCGGATTTCTTAAATAGTGCAAGAGTAACAAAAACAGGAAGAGAGATTTAAAAATGAATAGAATAAACTTTTCTGAATGTATATGTCACTGGCAATTACCACACATTTGTGGCAATTCACACATGCATATATATCACTCATATATCCTATTGACCTTCTGATGTGCTATGAGTGATGGCTGCTGGCATAAAAGTTGATATAACTGTTGACTGGTTTCGGACAGAGGAGCAAGCTCTCTGAGGCCAGAACTTTATAAGGCCTGGTATAACATATAATGGTCGCTTCAGTTGCATGGTAGTTCCAGTTGCATAGACTCCATGTGTCTATTCCAGCGAATGGACAAATCTGAGACTTAGGTCCACCCCCCTGCCACTGACAGCCATCCAGCTCCAAGGACGTGGTGAATCTGGAACTAACCACAACATAGGATACCATACATATCCATAATGCCTAGACAGTGCGTCTATTAGGGGCACAGTGCTTAACAACTGTAATTTCCCAGCATTTGGGAGATTGAGTGAACTTGGAAAGTCCTTAACACAGCATGTTAAACTGAAAGGTTTTTTGTTAATTGAATCTGATTACATTTTGACAAGGGTATGTCTAAAGCTCTCTGATCAGGCAAACATGACACTGAAACTGAGAAACTCAATTGAAAAAGAAAGGAAGCAATTTCATAATTAATAAGAAATCACACCCCATTTAGAAGGGTGAAAATCTACATAGAGGCACTTTAACATACCATTTTAAAAACACACATTTATTCCATCAAAGAAATATCATGATGTGTATATTTCAATATGTACTGGTGATTATTAGTTCTGGAAATTTAGCACTACTCTAGAAAACTCCAGAATTTTGAAAAGCTTTTTAATCACAAAATCCCAGCTGGCATAAATCTGATAGGCTTATAAACTTGTAAATTAAGACTAGCTTATTTGCTCATACATCTTCTGGGGTGCGTACATTTAGCGGCAGAAATGGTGGCTCCATTCCATTCTTACTGGAATAATGTATCTGCTTGCTTTTGTTTGTTCCTTCACCTGCAGCCAATTGGCTGCATTGTTGATTTTTTCACATGCACAGAAAATGCCAGCATGAACTAAGGAACTTTGGGATGTGTGGTTCTTAAGAGACCATATCTCATAGAAAAGCACACAACTCTCCATCTGTCAAACAAGAAGTCTTAGAGATTCAAGAAAGAAATATCATGAGAGTGACTGTGTTACGGGAAACTCTGGGAAAACCGGATAAAGCCAGGCCTGTCATCAGCTTTCTCAAGGTTCCTGCAGCTGATGTACATGCATAATATCCACAGGTACTGTGTCCATCCTCATATGCTAAGTGAAGTTGCACCTACTGAATTCCTGTCCGTCATGCACTTGGTATAAGAGTACTGGGCCCTCTGCCCTTTTCAAGGAACTCAGCAGTCCCTTCCCTTTATGAGATACAAGGCTGGAGGGTTGGTAAAAGCCAAACAGCAGCATTGAGGCCTAGCCATTTTGAGGTTGAAATGAAGCCACATGGAGGCCACTCTCAGGTAGCATTCGAGTGCAACTCTATAACACACATGCACACATGGGTACAGAGAAAAGAAATTGTGATTGTCACTAGCTTAGATTATTTTTATTTTTTTAAAAAAACTAATACAGTAATACCTTGGATTGCAAGTAACTTGGTCTGAGAGCGTTTTGCAAGACAAGCAAGTTTTTAAATATTTATTTATTTATTTATTTATTTTTTACTTGATATACAAGCGACGTCTTGCAATACAAGTCCTGCAGTACGGCTTAAATTAAGAATCTCTGTACATATTTTTTTGGGGGGGATTTCGTTTTGATATAAGAGTGTTTTGGATTACAAGCACGTTTCCGGAACGAATTATGCTCTCAATCCAAGGCATGACTATACATTTAAAAGTAGAATTATCGCTGCATCTATTTCCTGTACCCCCCAAACTTCACTCTCTCCTCCCAGCTGCCTAACCTTAACTGACATAACTTCCGCCTCTCCTGCTCCCTTTCTATCTCATCTCCTTGGTAATCAGCCACACTCAACCCATTCTACCCCTCCCTCCATCTTCATGAACTGCTAAAATGGGCTGAAAAATTTCATTTGTAATAAAAACTACAAACATGGCACATTGGCACAGCATGTAGACGATCTTCCCCCCTGACCTTACACAACAAACCATCTCCCACAAGATGCTGTACAGAGTAATTGGCCAATAAAGTTTAACCCCAGCAAAGTCTTTGAGAAAGAACATAAGAAGAGCCATGCTGGATAAGACCAAGGGTCCATCTAATTGAGCATTCTGTTCACACAGTGGCCAGCCAGCTGCCCACGGGATCCCTCAAGCAGGACATGAGTGCAACAGCTCCTTCCCATCCATGTTCCCAGCAACTGGAGTACATAGGCATATGGCCTATGGGTTTGCACAACACAACAACCCATCTTGGGTAACTAATCACAGTGGGCTGTCGTGTTGTGCGAACCTGGACTGCTTCCCACAGGGTGGCTTGTTTTGGGGCAACAATCCACCCTGACAAGCCATGGCTTGTTCTAGGGCAGGGCTCTCCAACCTTGGGTCCCCAGATGTTGCTGGCCTACAGCTCCCAGCATACCCAGCCAGCATGGTTAATGGCAAGGGATTCTGGGAGCTGTAGTCCAGCAACATCTGGGGACCTAAGGTTGGAGAGCCCTGTCCTAGGTGTTGTTGGACCCATGATGGGTTGTTGTGTTGTCTGAACCTGGGCAACCAACCCCATTGTGGGTCTAGGGAAGTGGTGAGCGAGCTGCTCGGCAAGAACAGCTCTTGCTGAGCTTGCCTGGGCCACTGCCAGTGACAGCCACTGAAGCAATGCCCAAGCAGCACTTTGGAGCAACCGTCACTGGCTCCATCTCCCTGCTCCACTTGCGACTCTTTTTTGGTCACCTTTTCCCCTCCCCCCCTTTTGCCATCTTTTCGTGATCTTTTCATGGCAGTTACAACCATTGACATCCAAACTGTCCAAGTGGCACACTGGAGTGGCCGTTACTGCTTTGCCACCTTTTTTTTTTAAGGCACCAGAAATATGCACAAATATTTTCGTAATTAAAAAAAACACGTTTTGATTGATAGTTCGGAGTTGCGCAAATGCACACCTCTGACTAGCCAAAATGCAATGTCTTGTCTGCTCGGTGTCGTGGTAAGTGTCTGCTGTCAAAATGCAGTAGGTACCAACTATGGACACTGCAGCTCGCTTGGTCAAATAGGTTATTTTGTTACTTTGCTTCTCACTTGACAGGTATCAAATGGCAAGCCATGAAATCTGTATATTTCCATGTCAAAAAACCCAGTTTGGCCCTGGGGAAACCCCTATTTTAAAAGAAATCCTTTCTTTTGACAGCTGTCAAAACTCCATGCTCCTGTAAATGGGGTGGGATGTACTTTTCCCTTTCCTGAGCACCTAGTGCCTCGGGAAAGGGTGGAAAAGGTGGAGGACACTGAGAAATGTCAGGTCCACACTTCAAAACTAGAGGATCTCGTTGTGAAGGGGGTGATTCACTCACCACCCCCTTTCACAAGCAAAGCTTTAACCGCCAAGTCCTCTGAGATACCTGCTGGAGGACTGAAGTGGGGGTCAGCCCACGGTGAACCTGATCGTCTGTCTGGTGCATTGTGGGTTGTTCCATGTAGCTTATTCATAGGGTAGGTTGCTGTGTCATGCAAACTATCCCACTAGCCCAGTTCGCCTGATCACCGTGGCTTAAACAAGCCACAGTGGCTTGTTTAAGCCATGACATGTGCCAGCATGTGCCGGGTGTCATTTGCCCAATTACCTGGCCGGGCGCAGCTTGTCCTGTCATTTGAACCCAGGCAGCATGGCTTGTTTGAGGGGGAAACAACCCTCGAAGAACCTAACAAGCCATGGGTTCCCTCCAATGAGCCATGCCACCTGGGTTTGGAGCACACAACAAGCTGTGTCAGGGAGGGTAATTATGCAAATGGTGCCCAGCACTTGCCATAGCTTAAACAAGCCACTGTGGCTTGCTTAAGCCGTGGTGACCATGTGAACTGGGTCGATACATCTCAAACTGCTGGAGATCACTTGTCAAACTTTAAACTCCTATAAATAAGCCATCTTTCTACCTCAAGATCAGCAGGGGCCATCCTCAAATAGATCTCTCCTACAGTGCCCAACTTTAGATCATTCTGTTGAACCATTTTCTGAGTGTAAGCTGTAGACCCTACTGCCCCCCCCCAATTTCTAGTTATAACGACAGAATACAATTCATCTGACACACCCCTAAGACAGGTGGCCCTAATTATTGTAGACTTCCTAATGGACCAAGACAATAGCAAATGTAATCCTGCCTCATACACTAAACCCCATAGGAATTATCTTGTACAGTACTCCTGAGCTTTGTAATGTTTTCAGTTCTCAGTTTAGTCATAAAATATTTATACCAAGCAACCAGCATGGACATTTAACCTTCCATTTCATTGAGAAATACATTTACCCAACAGCTATCAGCCATTACATCTAGAAAGTTCTGGACCATTCTTATAGCATGATCCTCAGAAGTTGTTTCATTTTGTTCAATGGTACTTACTTAAAGTATGCACAGAGTAGTTGGTACAGCTCGAGGATGTTGACAAGCTGTTTGGACGGGTCCGTGCAACCACATCTGTTCTGGATCCTTGCCCCTCTTGGCTTATAAAAGCTAGCAGGGAAGGAACGACCGGCTGGGCCAGAGAGGTGATCAATGCCTCTTTGCGAGAGGGAGTGGCCCCATGCCACCTGAAACAGGCGGTGGTGAGGCCACTCCTGAAGAAACCCTCTCTGGATTCGGAAGATCTTAACAACTTTAGGCCGGTGGCAAATGTTCCTTTCCTGGGCAAGGCCCTTGAGCGGGCGGTGGCCAACCAGCTCCAGGCTCTCTTGGATGAAACTGATTATCTGGATCCATTTCAGTCGGGGTTCAGGCCTGGTTTTGGCACAGAAACGGTTTTGGTCGCCCTGTAAGATGACCTATGTCGGGAGAGAGACAGTGGGAGTGCGACCCTGTTGATAATCCTGGATCTCTCAGCAGCTTTCGATACCATCGACCATGGTATCCTTCTGGAGCGGCTGTCTGAGTTGGGAGTGGGGGGTACTGCATTGCAGTGGTTCTGCTCCTACTTGGATGGCTGGCTCCAGAAGGTGGTGCTTGGGGAATACTGCTCAGCCCCGTGGACTCTCCAGTATGGGGTTCCTCAGGGGTCAGTCTTATCCCCCATGCTATTTAATATCTGCATGAAACCACTGAGTGGGGTCATCCGGAGTTTTGGAGTGCATTGCCATCAGTACGCTGACGACACGCAGAGCAGGTGAGGCTGTGGATGTGCTGAACCGGTGCCTGGCTGCGACAATGGATTGGATGAGGGCTAACAAACTGACGCTCAATCCAGACAAGACTAAGATGCTGTTAGTGGGTGGTTCTCCTGACCGGATGGAGGGTGTTCAATCTGTTCTGGATGGGGTTGCACTCCCCTTGAAGGAGAAGGTTTGTAGCTTGGGGGTACTCCTGGAGCCATCTTTTTCACTTGAGGCTCAAGTGGCCTCAGTGGCAAGGAGTGCCTTCTACCAGCTCCGGCGGGTGGACCAGCTACGCCCCTATCTGGACAGGGATAGCCTGGTCTCAGTAATCTACGCTCTGGTAATCTCTAAACTAGACTACTGCAATGCACTCTATGTGGGGCTGAAGACTGTTCGGAAGCTGCAGTTTGTGCAAAATGCAGCTGCCAGACTTGTTACGGGGATCGGAAGGTACGAACATATTACACCAGTTGTGGTCCATTTGCACTAGCTCCCAATATACTTCCAAGCCAATTTAAAGGTGCTGGTTCTAACTTATAAAGCCCTACACGGCTTAGGACTACAATACATAACGGAACGCCGCCTCTCCCAACCGCAATCTACCCAACCACTGCGCTCAACATCTGGGGCTCTCTTCTGACTGCCACCTCCAAGGGAGGCTCAGTTGGTGGCAACAAGGAGGAGGGCCTTTTCAGTCGTAGCCCCCCAATTCTGGAATAATTCTGGAATGAGGCCCGCCTGGCGCCAACCTTACTATCTTTTCGGTGCCAGGTTAAGACTTCCCTCTATGCCAAGGCATTCAATAGTTAAGAGCTCAAAATAGCACATGGGGGTGGGGGGGATTGTCACCTGTAGGCTTAGTTTTATTAACTGTTTGTATCATCATTTTAAACTATGCTTTTAAATTTGGTTTTTAATCTTTTTTACTATATTGTATGTTTTTATTGTTGGTTTTTATGTAGTTTTTATTGTATAAATTGTTGTGAACCTTCCAGAGAGCTTCGGCTGTGGGGCAGTATAGAAATGAAATAAATAAATAAACAAACAAATTAGTGGCCTAAGCCTTAGAATTACTGTAAGCTTTCATTATCTTTCCATATGTACAGTGAGAACTGAATAGGAATCTGCCTTTAGTCTATATCTGCAGAATATATAATTCTGCAGTGCCAAAAGCATGTAGGTTACATGACTAAAGATTTTGGATCATGCTCCTAGGCCAGTGATGGCGAACCTTTTTGAGTCCGAGTGCCCAAACTGCAACACAAAACCAACTTATTTATTTCAAAGTGCCAACACTGCAATTAAACCTGAATACCGAGGTTTTAGTTTTAGAAAAACAACTCATACAGTTGTCCAAACTAATTAACATCTTTTGTCTTAAAAGAAAAACACAATAACAGAGCTTTCAATGATACAAACAGTTTTTTGTTGGGGGAAAAAATCAATTAAAAAAATTATAGTACTACATTGTACACATAGCCTGAAGGGAATGTATACAAACTTTTTAAATAATTAGGCACATGTATTTTTGGATAAGGGATTCTCAACTTGTAATATGATTATATGCCAGACTGAAATTGTATGGGGCAAGCTTTACTCCGGGTCCTTTCCCTGCTTCTACAGGTGTCGGATTAGTAAAAGTAAAAGTCAACCTGTACTAGGATGAGCAAGATAAACAAGAAAACTAAACGTGCTTAACACATTTTAAACATGTTATGTCTTGGACTGCAAACACTGCATTAGGTAAAAGTTTGCATTGGGCATGCTTTTGCACAATTAATGTGATTTTTGCTATTGCATGCATGCTGATAATTTGTCAAACCTTGGCTCATACTCCGTTAGTTTGAGAGCAACACATGCAGCACTCAGGTCAACTGTTAGGGCTTTACATCCAAGCCATGCTCTGTGCATCATTCTTCAAAATCTTTTAAATGTGATAACAATGTAGAAAAGAATTCTGTAACAGGAATTCTAGAATAAAATCATTCTGTTCCACACTGTGAGAAAGAACAAGATCATTAGTGTTTTGCAGAAGGGGACAGTCTTTTCGTGATCTGGTGACCAATGGCTCGAGTGCCCACAGAGAGGTCCCTGCGTGCCAGCTGTGGCACCCGTGCCATAGGTTCGCCATCACTGTCCTAGGCTGTACAGGGCTTTATTTTTTACCTGTAAACCAATATGCTCAACTAGTGAATTTCAACACAAGAAACTTTAAAGTCAGTGATTTCAATCCATCTTGATTTGAATCAGTCCATCCTGTAACAACATGAAATAACTACTGGATTCTGCTGGTGGTTCCTGGGAGGAATCAGGGAATAATTAAGGGTAGCACCCACTGCTTCTGACCTGAGGAGAGAGAGGCCACAGCCTGAGAGAGCTCTGTAGGAAAGCCTTTGTTTGAATAAAACTTGTAAGTTTGTTTGGAAGGCAGAGTCAGCTTGAGTCTGTGGGGTGCAGTCCACCAACTTTGAAACATGATGGCAGCAGTGTCTAGGAGAATCCCAGACAGTAAAAAACTGTGAGTAGAGACAGAGAAAGAGAAAGAAAGGGAAGGTGAAAATGGAGGGCCTGAAGCCACCAAGCACACTAAACCTGCAAACTGAGAACTTAGCACAGGCATGGAAAACCTGGAAAGCGGAGTTTAATCTCCATGTGGACATTGCAATGGCAGATAAAGAGGAGCCTGTGAAAATGAAACTGTTTCTATATTTGATTGGAGACGGGGCAAGTGAAATAAGTGAGACACTGTGTGCAAAAATCCTCAAGCACCACACCCTAGTACTTTGCAACATTTGGAAGTACCTTTCCTTCGACAAGTCCTAAAACTATTGCTAATCCAGTCAAATGCAGTTGCAATGCTATCGTTACTAACATTACAACTTGCAATGCTATCATTGCAATACTATCATTACTAACATATACACCCAACTGACCATTATGATCATCTGAGGAGGCCTTGCTTGTCATTCCAAAATTATTGGAATGTCGCTGTGTGCTACTTCGATGGCGGGCCTTCCGGTAGTGGCACCCACCCTGTGGAAAAAACTCCCTTGTGCAGTTTGGGAGGCAGAAAATTTGGCATCTTTTAAATTCCTCCTGAAAACACACCTGTTCACCCAGGTTTTCCCTGGCCCGTAATTAAATTAACCATGTTGTCCCATTTTTACTGCTCCTGTACTGCTGTGTATTATTGTGATTATGGTTGTTGCTGTAATTATATTGTTTTTTAAAAGTATTTTAAATGTGATTTTAATTGTGATGTTAATATTTATATAGAAACCACTAAGGGATTTTCCTTAATATTCAGCGCTATAAAAATAGTACAAATAAACAAATAAATAAAACAAACAAACGTTACGACTTGTGAATATCGGCTCTAAGAATTTGGAGCAGTGACAATTGTCTGTATAACATTTTAAACATACCACTTTAAGAAATGGTTTATCTTTCAGAATGACAAATGAAATACTTTAGGGAATTTTTCCATTTTCCTCAAAATTTTAGGGTGTTCCCCCCCCCCCCCCCATTTCATGAAAACCACCATTTCATTCTGGCCCTTCACAAAACAATGGTGACAGATCAGCAAGATTAAACTTCAGGCTTCAGTGATTTAATGTACTGTTATAAATTAAAGCAGTGTTCTTGATTTAGTTATTGCTGCAAGTCTGTCTCTCTCACTCACACTCTGTATGTGTATATGTTTTTAAATAAACAGTAAACAGTAACGTCCACAATCCCTCTGGTAATATTCTTGCCATTCCTTGGTTTCTCTGAACTATTCTACTATTACCCCTACTGTCAAGAGAATAACTATAACATCATTCATATTATTACTTCAATTCTAGCCACATTCCAAACACATAACATGCTAGTCAAAATTTCTAGGGGAAGATGGTGCCACTTCCACCCTGCATGCATAATTGAGCACACTGCTGCTATATAAATAAATAAAAGCTACATATTAGGAGTAACAGTAGCAGCAGTCACTATATATAACTGGCTCAGTCTAGTTTTAATGTCCGAAAGATACATACTGAACATTGCATTTATGGAGTGATGACATTAAAAAAGCATAAATTGAACTTCTAGCAAGAGGAAAACAGCAGTGCACTGAAACAATTAGGTGCTTTTAAGATACACATTTTTACAAACTATATGTGAGAAAGGTGGAGGAGGGGGCATTGCTAAATAATAATGAAGAATTAAGAATGGAGGAAAATAGCGCAGTGTTAATGGATGGAAAGAATAAGAAAAACATTGAGGAGACATTTACAATTTACATTTGATTACATTTACATTATAGAAGTCTTAATAATAAAATATCAAGTGATGGCAAGAGTCCAGAGATAATATTTAACAAGGAAAATATTCCAGATGGTGAAGAAATTTTACTCAGCCCAATGACTTAATGAGTAATATTAGATTAAATTAGGCCACTGTCACCAGAAAAGTTATTCAGTGCACTTCTAAAGGGTCTACATATAAACGAAAGTCCATTAATGAGGAACAAACAGAAAATTGGGGGGGAAATTAAGTGGAAGCAGATTAATAGAAGAAAGTTAGTAATCAAAGCAGTCTCATATTAAGACTCAAAATAATTATTTTACACACTGTGTTTTTCAACAAAGATGACAGAACAATTTTCAATATATTACAGTGGATTTGCATGCCGATACATTATGCGTAAGGCTGCATTTCCTCCTATATATGCATCTTTCTATATGTACTTCGAAATCCACTGATGCTATGGCTGAAAACCACTGGAATATGCAAACCTCCTGTATCCCAAATGTGTTTTCTGGACTTCTCTTTAAACCCAGAAGAGTATTCAACTCAGTTGAGGGAGTTGCTGGAGAAGAAACAACCAGCACAACAATACAGGGAATGAAAGAATGTAACTATTTATTTATTACATTTATACCCCGCCTTTTTTCCTGCAAGGAACCCAAGACGGCTTACATAATCCTCCTCCTCCTCTCCATTTTATCCTCACAACAACCCTGTGAGGTAGGTTAGGTTGAGAGTCAGTGACTGGCTCAAAGTCACCCAGTGAGTTTCATGGCTGAGCAGGGACTAGAACCTGGATCTCTCGAGTCCCAGTCCAACACTCTCACCAGTACGCCACACTGGCGTTTAATTGCTTAACAAAAAAGCAAAGAACTATGAATACAAGATATTTGAGTGCCAATAATGGGAAGATATGCAGTTTTATGCATGGAATTCTGTCAGTAGTTCACACCAAAAATGGGATATTAGGCTTGTATTCAATGGTGGCTTTGCCTTACTGCAAAGGAAATGCTCACACAAGTTGGGGCACCTGATTTTTCACCAAAGCCCCCAACCCACTTAAGCTGCCCCAAAGCTGCTGCTGAGGATGGGGGTGGGGCTCCAGATCAGAATGGGACATTGCATGGAAGCCTGCAGTACTTGCAAGCAGAAGCACTTTCCATTAAGGCAAAGCCACCATTGGCAGCAACCAATAGTGCAAGTTATGGATTTGTGTGTTTGTTTTATTTTATAACTGACTAGAGATACTTTTGCTCCCAAACAGTACAGAATTAAACTGAACATAGTTTAGTATACTGCCCCCTGCATTTCATAACTAAATGCACCAAATACCAACATCAGACTTCCAATGGCCCCTCACTTGGGGACTGGGAGAAGGTTTGCGCGTGGGGGAGGAGGGAAGAGTCAGGTAACAGGTAAGGTTGGTCACTGATGCTGAGCCAATGGCTCAGCTAGGGCGGGGACTCAGGAAAAAGGATTATTTAGGCACCTGGGTTCCCGCCCTCGGTCTCCTTTGCTCCTGTTTTCCGGCTGACTCCATATCGTCCTCGCAGACTCCTATCTCCCACGTGGTATCGTTCCTTTTGTGTGTGCATGTGCGGTTAGATTGCGAGGGTGCTGTGTGTGTGCTTTGCTGATTTATCTGTGCTTTCTTTATAATTACAATAGAGTTCATTAATGTATTTTAGAGGGTAATTGGGAGATTTATTTTGGGTCCAGCAGCCAACCTGTCCCCCCCCCACCCCTCGCCCGTTTAAAAAAAATTTACAGTGCAGGGCAGCTGATTTTGCCCAAGCAGATAACTGATTGTCCATGCTCTGCGAGGAGTTCTTGCTGCTGCCGCCTCCCGTTTAAATTCTCAACAGCGCCAAGCAGCTGAGACTCACGTCTTTTTGGGGTTGTTTTTCTGGACTCACGCAAGCAGCCGATTTTGGGGTTGTTTTTCTGGCTATGTCCTGCCGCGCGAGTGGCCAATTGCCCGGTGCTTCCCGCAGCCGTGACGTGCCTCATTTATATCTGCTGGCAGCGACGCGCGCTTGCAGTGACGTGCCTCCTTTAAATCGCCTGCCTGCAGCCTCAGTGAAAGTTGTTGATTGCTCCGTGCTCTGCGGCGGGAGCCTTGCTTGCTTTGCTGGTCACCCCCCCCCCTTCGGGTTCGTCAGCTGATTTGCGCTGATTTTCAGCTGATTTTCGGGCGAGTGGTTGTGGTGCCATTGGTGCTTGCAGCAGCTGATTTGCGGGTGAGTTGTTGCTGAGCCATTGACGATTGGCTGGGGCTGTGCCGCCGCGGTGCCACGTGTTCAGCCATTTATCAGCTGACTGCTCTCTTTGTTGCTGCTCCCTTTGTTTTGACCGCCTTTTGAGTTTCGCGCCAAACAGCTGATCTGCGCTGTTGCGGCTTGCAGGGGCTTGCTGCCGCAGCGCCACATGGCCCACAGCCATTCGTTTGGCCTGGGTGCCTTAATCGCATTTATTCAGTCAATCAGGTAAAATTATCAAAATTAAATAATAATAATAATAATAATAATAATAATAATAATATAAATTTATTATATTTAAATAAATTTAAATGTTTAAATAGATTAAATTTATTTAATTTAAATAGATTGAATGATATAATTTTTGATTATTTTAAATTTGGTTGATCTGAATTAATTCGAGTTTGACTGAGCAGAGTAGCTGGTCGGCTCATGTTGAGTTAATCGGCTTGATTTGATTTATTTAATTAATCAATTGGATTTAGTTATTTAATCAATTTGATTGGCTCCCTAGAGCAGCTGGTCTGGGTGCTGAAAGTTTAGCAGGGCACATCCTAGAGAGATTGCTTGTCTATTTTCATCAATTTTCTTTTGAGTCTTACAGCTTGGAGTAGTGGTACAGATGCCCCCCAAGAAGAATCAGGGTGGCAAGAAGGGCAAAGGACGTGCCCCTAGGCAACCAGCAAAGCGCCCCCCCGACTCCGCTTTCATCTTCTGATGAAGAAGACACTGATGTCCCGGCCGCCCGTCCTTCAAGGGTGGCCAAGAGGGGGCAACCAGGGCTGGGCCTCTCTACGCGTGGCAGATCACAAAATAATGTTCTGCATTCATTTTCAGCACGCCTGGAAGAGATGGCAGCCACCACTAGCGCCATGGCTCCACCGAAGCCCAGCACCAGCCGTTTTTCTAGAGAGCATACTGTAGAATCACCTTCATGGCCTTGGGACCATGAATATGATGAAACAGGGGATTCCCCAGAGAGTGGTGGTGAGTACAGTACTACACACACAATAGCAGGGCAACATGGTCATTGATGCGCACAGGCCCACCACCGGGCTTCAATCCATATTATCAAGGCCGAGCCCCGCCACCTCCACATGGTTGGCCATATTACTGGGATCAGCCACCCTTTTCACCTACAAGACTCCCGGCACGATCCAGGGCAAGAGCACTAAAAGCTCGTGCCATAGCCATAGTGGATAGTGATGAGGAGTCTTCTCCGGTGAAGAAGGCATGTGTTAAAGTGTGGTCTGGACCGGTAGGCCATATGGCGCCCGCATCAAAGGGCCAGTCCGCAGTCGATCTGGTAGATCACTATCCATGGGTGGAGGCAGGTGCCATGCCCTCGGGTGCCCCCTCTTTTCCGCTGGGATACCATTTGGCCCCAGCGACCAAGGAGAAAATACTCCGCGGTGAATATGTTGATATTTTCTCCCTATTGACAAGAGAACCGGAGACTGCTGATAATGATAAAGCCAAGGATAAAGACCAAGAGGCAGTTAAACGTAAAAAACCAGCCCGTACTTGGGCTAATTGGTTGCCTGGGTTTCTTATTTACATGGGCATCATTCAACAGCAGTTTCCGGACAGGGCAGCCGTTATCACAAAATACCTAGATATTATTTATCGTGCTTATTCCGGATTCGAAGGGGGTGCTCGGTTAGCATATGATGAAGGATTTAGAAAGAAGGCTGCCTATCATGACAACATCAGATGGGATAAAAAAGATCACGATTTATGGTTAGAATACATGGTCCCAGCTAGGCCCATTGCTGGAGAGAGATCTGAGAGTGGTAACGTTTTGTCCAAGGCAGCGCCTGCCCCTGGTCCCCGTGCTTTCACGGGGCAGGCGGTTCAACCCCGCCAGGCATGCTGGGACTATGCATATAAAGGGAACTGTGCTCGTGCCGAATGTCCATACAAGCACACATGTGCGGTCTGTGGAGGCTCCCACACGTCAGCGTCATGCTTCCGTTTGCGTGGATCAAAAGGGAATTTCAAGGGAGGGGTGCCCAAGTGGCAACACGGGCAGGGTCAGCACCCACCTCCAAAAGGGCCCCAGCCCAATTAGTTTGCCCAAACTGGCAGCGTTATTGTCGGGGTACCCTAATAAGTCTGATGCCAATTATTTGCTAAGTGGTTTCCGTGATGGTTTTAGAATCCCATATCAAGGTCCTCATGTGCACATGATGTCCCCCAATCAGAAATCATAAATCGAGGCTGAGTACATAGTTCAATCAAAAATTGATAAAGAAGTGTCAGCAGGAAGGGTCTTGGGCCCATTTGCCTCGTTGCCCATACCCTCCCTGCGCATATCGCCCTTGGGAATAGTCCCCAAGAAGGCCCTGGGTGAGTTTCGCTTGATTCATAATTTGTCCTTCCCCCTGGGGGCCTCAGTGAATGACGCTATACCGGAGCACCTTTGTTCTGTACGGTATGCCTCATTTGACTCCGCAGTTGATATGATCCTTTCCTGCGGTCCTGGGGCCCTTATGGGAAAGTGTGATATTAAATCAGCGTTCAGATTGCTGCCTGTACACCCAGATGATTTTGACCTTCTTGGTTTCTGTTTCCGGGGAAATTTTTATTTCGATAGAGCCATGCCCATGGGCTGCTCTATATCGTGCTCCGCTTTCGAACGTTTTAGCTCTTTCCTTGATTGGGCCTTGCGGAATAGAACGGGCCTTGAACAGGTTGTCCATTATTTGGATGATTTTTTGTTCACAGGCCCGGCCTGTTCTGAGCATTTTTGATGGACCACTTTTGTAAATTGGTCTCAGAGTTGGGGGTTCCTTTGGCAGTCGAGAAGACTGAGGGTCTTGTTTCCACACTCAGTTTTCTCGGAATAGAATTAGATTCAGTGCAGCAGTGTTCCCGCCTCCCGAGAGAGAAGGTAATGGATCTAATTGGGCTTATTTCTGTTGTTATGCAACATACAAAAATTACTTTACGCCAGTTGCAAAGCCTGGTTGGCCATCTTAATTTTGCTTGCAAGGTTGTCGTTCCAGGGCGAGCATTCTTGCGCCGTTTATGTGCGGCCATGCGGGGACTAAAACGCCCATTCCATAGAATTCGTATATCAGCCTCCATGCGAGACGATCTCCGTGTTTGGTTAAAATTCTTAAAATAATTCAATGGTGTTTCCTTTTGGAGGCGGGAGCTGTTGCTTCAGGCAGATTTCCAGGTTCAGTCAGACGCTTCCGGTGCTATGGGTTTTGGAGTTATCTTTCAAGGTCAGTGGTGCGCTGCGCCATGGCCTGGCACATGGCTACGTTCTGGGTTATGCAGAGACATTACCTTTTTGGAGCTCTTTCCAATTTACGTGGCTGTCCATTTATGGGCTGACCATTGGGCTAACTCGGTTGTCCACTTTCCATTAAGGCAAAGCCACCATTGGCAGCAACCAATAGTCTATGCTTGCAAGTTATGGATTTGTGTGTTTGTTTTATTTTATAACTGACTAGAGATACTTTTGCTCCCAAACAGTACAGAATTAAACTGAACATAGTTTAGTATACTGCCCCATGCATTTCATAACTAAATGCACCAAATACTAACATCAACCACAGGAAAGAAAGACAAGGAAGCTGCACAGTAGTGATCACTGTATCCTTAGTTTAACAATTAAACATGCTTTAGATTATAACTTCTAATATACATTAAGACTTTTAAATACTGGGTTGTATCCAATGGGTTGTAACTAATGCTAGTCTAAGTTAAGTCTCATTCATTTCAATGGGTCTACTCCAATTAGGACTAACATTGGATACAACCCATTATTATTAATAAGCAGCTGTGTTGTGGCATCACAGTGAAGTGAGAACATGATTAATACTACTTCCCTGTCAAAGTTCTCACTCTTTTTTTCCTTCATAAAGCAGATGGTGGGCCTTAAAGGAACTTATCCTAAAGAAGTGTGTTTAAGTAAATAGATAAAAACAAAAATACATTGGAACAGCCAGAGTTCAAATTAAACAGCCTGAAGCAATGAAGTCATTGATTTAGCTACCAGTGTTTGATGGATGATAGTTTATCTGTGCCCAAACACCAAATACCAAGTTAAAGCCCTCATCAAAAAGCATCCGCTTACTTACCAAAATGTTTGAAAAGGATGCTATCAAAAATGTGGATTCTGACTTTCCTTAAAAGAAAATAAGACCTTCTATCAATGTTTCCTGCAATCCTACGTTTTAATCTATTTCACTTAGAACTGTCTATTTGTCAGGTATGGTACCTAAAAGCAATATCACAATTTCCACACTTTAGCTGAGTTTTGCAGGGCTTTAGATTGCTGTTCTTTCACTGCAGTGCCTGAAGGTTTTGTAAACTGCAGTTTTCACAAAACAGCTTCACAATATGTATGAAGTGCCCAAACCTAACACCTTGTTCATCCTGCCCCTAATTATACTGATTAAACAAGTAATGGGTATGCTAATTTAGACCCATTCTGCAAAATGGGCAACATACTGGATAGTGGGGTGGGAGCGGGTGATGCGGTATGACAGGGAGTGTAAATGAAGATTCATAAGCCCTGATGTAGGGGCACCACAATCTAGAAAAAAATTCTAGAGGCCACTCCAGTAAATGCAGTAGTTAGTGCAAGTGGGTAAATTGAGAAATGAGCCTGAGCATAATGAAATTAGAAATTTGATGTGAATGGACACACAGAAACTCTATGCATATGAGTTTAATTCAGTCTTCCCCAAGCTGGTGCCCTCCAGATGCTTTAGACTACAACTCCCTTCTGCACTGGTCAATACTGTCAGGGCTGATGGGAGTTGCAGTCTAAAACATCTGGATTGCACCAGGTTATTCTACAAGTTTGTTCCCCTTTACTCAGTATGTCATGAATAGGTGGTGGAAGTAAAACAAAGCATCTCAGAAAGGGAAGAGGAAAAATGCGTTTGCAGGGAGAGTATACCACCACCACAGATTTGGCACCATGTCAAGCAGGTATGATGGCCATGTGTCACTGAAAGACTATCCCCAAATCTGACCTAAATCACAGATACTGCTGCAGATAGAATGCTGTGATAGTAAAAAAGTAGAGAAGCACAGTTCTGGGATTTTGGACTTTGTTTACCCAGCTTGGTAGAAGAAAGAGCAGTACAGGAAAGAAAATAATAATAATAATAATAATAATAATGTTATTTATAACAATAAATAATAAAAGTGAGCCAGTGTGGTGTAGTGGTGAGAGTGTTGGACTGGGATCCGGGAGATCTGGGTTCTAGTCCGCACTCGGCCATGAAACTCACTGGGTGACTTTGGGCCAGTCACTGACTCTCAGCCTAACCTAACAGGGTTGTTGTGAGGATAAAATGGAGAGGAGGATTATGTAAGCTGCCTTGGGTTCCTTGCAGGAAAAAAGGCGGGGTATAAATATAATAAATAAATAAAATAAATAAGCTACACCATAGGATATGAATTAGAAGCTGCACCAAAGAAGATTCAATGCCAAGATTTAAATAACATTTTTTTAAAAACCTAAGGCATTTAATCTCTAAGTACCTTTAATTATAATGTTGTCCACTCATAAGGATATTTATATAATAATAAAGTTACAAGCAAATAGAATAATGAAATAATTACTTGTCCTAGAGGAAGTAAAGAAGCTTGAAAGCACTTAGAAAAATGTGCAGACATGAAGATCTATACTGAATACATTCACCTAGCTATTTTTTATTGTTCCTTTTCTTCTTCAGTCTGCAGCTAGACAAGCCTGTCATAAATCAGACCTTTTCATTCTGCTTAGACTATAAAACACCTGCCCATGTAAAATGGAAAAGGAATAATGGATACAGAGATGTGTGGTATACACAATCTAATCCTGCCATATTTTGCCCATGACATTAGTTTTTACCTGTAATTCTTAAATAATTCAATAATTTTTGAAAGCCATTATTTTGTCACTGTGGTGCAGGTTTATGGTCTGAACATTTGCTTCCCTCATAAGTGTTTCTCTTAAGAATATCTGCTCCTTGTGGCAGCCCCAATGCTATGTGGTTTTGCCTAGTGTGAGCATTCCCCTCCCACCAAGATTCCATGGTGTATTGAACTGTATGCTGAACTTCTCAATATATGGGTAGCCCCCATTCATTTCAATAGAGGGACAAGCATTCCTTTTCACACTCAGATTGTGTCCCTCCATTGAAATGAATGGAGCTACTCTTGTGGGGGAAGAGCTCTATGTAGACTTGCTTGCCCACACAAGCTATATTTAACTTGGGGGAGTTATCATAAAAGGCAGCTTATAAATCTTATAAATAAATAAATAAATAAATAAAGCAAAGTTGAATGTAAAAAGAAAGTCACACCTATTTTTAAATTCCAACCATAAAACTAAACCATACATTACATCTACATTTCCTAGCACTTTAGAGACCCTGAAACCCATCCTTATGCATACAATTCTCTAGCTAAGTAGAACTAATTTTTCACATATTTATATATGGTTGTAGCTTGATCCACAGTTTGATAAGATCCATAGTAGGGACCTTCACCTTTTAACATTTATAAAAGCACTAAGAATAAGATCAGCAGTGAGCTTCATTCAACCAGGAAAAAATAGGAGTTGACAAAATGTAAACACAGCACCATCTTATTAAGATTATATGCTGAACAATAACAAAGGAATACTTAAAATAATGAATCAAGAAGCCTGGTAGATGGACTTGTGTGAATAAATTTACTAGATCAATGGAGACACTCAAGAGGACTTAGAGGCCACTGACAAATTAAGTTCACTGTGCACAAAGCTATCAGCAAAAACAGTTTAAATATTCAAAGAGTTTAACATATGGGCAGTATCCAACACTGCACTACCACTAACATAAATGACATTGTGCCAGTGTAAACTATCTCTAGCACAAACCCATTGCGACAGAAAGTGCTATTGGCAATGCGCTAGAGATAGTTTATATTAGTGCAACATCCTTTACATTAGTGGTAGTGCACAGCACTGGATACTACCCAGTGTGTTTGCTATATAAAATATTCTATGAATTTGGTTTAACACAATTCTGTCTTGTGATTCTAGAAGCCATATGAGACACCTATAGGACTGCAGGCCCACACAACATCTGACTCATCATGCCAAACACAGCCCACTAGCATATACTGTGGCCTGCCAGCTCTGACTACTTGTTACCCATTAAAAACACTACAGTGTCAAGATCTTCCTGAATGTACAAAGTTATATATGAGGACAAAGGCTACAATACAGAGTCTGTCTCTTTGCAAGCTAGCTTTACACCCTCTCTCTCCCTCTCTCTCTCCCTCTCTCTCTCACGCACACACACACACACACATTGGTGTGAGGCACTTTCAAACATTCAGTCCCTTACTTGCATATCTGAGGTGGTATAGATCTGTGAAAACTGTAGCAACGGTTCTACTTATTGTCTGAACTAGCTCCAAGTTCCATTGTTGTCAGCAGCACAGACTTTCAAATATAAGCAATGTGATGGCATTTCTACAATTTGTCCCCCCCCCCCTCCAATTTTCACCCACTTTGGCAGGTAGCAAAAGATGGCAGTGGTTTGGCAAAATCTTAGCAGAGTTGCAAATGGGTACAACTTCCCAAATAACCCATCCACCTGTAGTTTACAGCTTTAAACACTGACTTTTGAAAACATCATGAAGTATCATGTCTCACCTGAAACATCATCGTCATTGGCATCATCACCCTCAGAGTTTTCATTACCTATTTCCTTATTAGTGGCTGGTACATAATCTTTGGGAGGTGGATTCACTGTGTACATTTTTCTTGGAGGCAGCATCACAATCTTTTTACCTAGAAGATAGTAACAAAAGCGGTGTTGTTTTTGCTATGGTACCTGCAAGCTTTTCCAAGCTGCCTGCCTTGATTTGATAGTGGCAAAATAGGAAAAAAAATGGCTTTTCTGCTAGCACCTGTAACAAGAGGAAGGGTGGACAGCAGCAGTTGAATTTACCAATTCCGCTTTGTCAGTGGTGTTGATGGCATCCAGTTACAAGAATTCCAGAAGCCCAACTAAAGCTCCCCATTTATCTTAAGGGGGGAAAAGTCAGGGTACCTAAATAAATGTTGTGGTGCTTCTGTAATATACAGTACATTGATTTTGGAGGTGAACAATTTGGCAGAATTGAGGGACACTTTCTCTTTCCCACCGCATGATCAGAGAATCGAATAACACCACAAATGTACTAATCTAGTAGCAGCTATATGAACACATTAATATGGTCACTAAGGTTACATCAGTGCTGATACAACCAAGAACCACTTCTTATCAATAGCAGCCCAGCTGCAGTGTGGCTCTCTGGCTTTCCCCAAAATTTGATAATGCTAGTGGTAATATTTCTGAAAAAATTATCACACATAGGCACTGCTATGATCTATGTGGTGTAAATCATACAAACAGCAATCCTCTTACAATCACTTTGTGAAGAGGAAGGAGGAACACCACTCATAAGCAATTATGGTGCACGTCTGGAAGGACTTTTGAGGAGCCTTAATATAATTTGGCTACATTTGCCAAAATGCAGTTATACCACTATATGGTGCATTTTAAATCTGTAACTATTGAGAAATTTAACATAGCTAAAGGAATGCCTACTCCCACAATTATTGCTTTGATGAAGACATCACACAGTTCACCTGTCTGTCAGCCTTCTGCGCACATAAAGGAGATTGCTGAACATGGTTCCTATAGATGTTGATAGAAAATGTCAGCATGCTTTATTTTGCTCAGAAAAATTAGGTAATTTCATAGGGCTGAAGAGGCTATATCTCCAGTGTTCATCTCACCTTTATTTTTAAAACAATGTAAAAAAAAATATTGGCCCCCCCCCCGATAGTTTTGGACACTATTGAAAAGTCTTCACTTTTAGAGGTCAACAAAGGAAACAGAAATAATGCAATAAGATGCAAACTGATTAATCATGCAATCTGAAAAGACAGACATCAAGCTAAATATTAATTGAAACTATTTGGTAAGTTCATTTCCCTAAATTTATGCTAACCCCCTCAAACTGCCAAGTCTTGGGGCTGATTTCTCCTACCACTGTTGATTAATAATGAGGTGTTAATCAGTGCTGAAATTAATGAGAAGCAAATGTGAAAGTTCTTCAGGGTTTTAGAATTTATTGGACAATATAACGCTTGGTTTTTTGGGGGGGGGGAAATAATAATTCTTAAGAGATGCTTTCTTAGTTTCCTGCAGAATTTCTCATTCATGAACCAAAGATAATTTGCAAAACGTTTGGGGAGATATTGGTCTGGAATTTGCAAACTTCCAATAGCCTAGGCACACTGTTATTGAATTAAAGTTGGAGTCTCTTATGGTTGAAGAGGTTTACTTCCACAATCTCAAAGGCCCCATCCTCTGCATTTCTGAAGGTGCCACCATTCTTCATATGCCTTTTTTGCAGGCAGATAATTTTGCTATGTCTCTTGCAACTGGAGTGACTGAATGATCCAATGCAGAAACACAGCCATGTTCCAGCCTTGACTATAGTGGCCAGGAGTCCTACTTTACAGAGGGTTCAAACCCTGTATTTGAAGACACCCTCTATTTGAAGGGCTGTCCACTCCCAAGTCTGTTTTAAAGATAAGGAATTCTAAGAACAAAGAGTAGGGGCCTTAACGTTGCCCATCAACAGTTAGCAACTGGTTAGCAGGCACACTGGTCACAATTTCCCCCACTATGGTGAGATAAATGTGCATCTATACATATAAGTTAGCAGACATGAAAATCTGTGTCCTTGTTTGTCCTCTTTTTGGCGATCCTCAAGTGCCCACCCTAGCTTTGACTAGGGCCCCCACTTTGTGCCCTGTGCCGGGATGGCAGCAGGAGGAAGAAGAATCAGTGCAGCCAGCAAGAAGAAGCTCATTGCCATGCCTCACTCTGGCCAGACCAAAGAATATGCCATTGCAGTCTGCTCCTGGCCTATTTATCTCAAGGCCTAGCCAGTGCCTTCCTGGCCCACCTATCCTCCCACTCATTGCCTTCTTTGATCACAGACTACTACATACCACGGTTTTGTTGCTACATATTGTTTTAGACCTTGTGTTAGTCACTGGGAAGGAATTTTACCCGGGTTTGTTTTCACCATCCTCCTACCATTCTTGTATTTTTTACACTTGTGTTGTGTCATCACTGTTTACTTTGCCTGTCTGGTGCAGGGGTGTCAGACAGGATCCATAGCTGAGAGGTGAGTAGTGGTGGTTTCCTCAGTCACCCTACCAAAGTGAGGGGGGCTTCAAGGGTCCTAGAGTATTGGTCAATCCATTCTAGGGAACTGATGGGGGACTCATGCCACAAGGATGGTGGCAATGTTCATGGGAACAGCTCAAGCTGTTTGTGGCCTGTGCTGTCCATTCTGCCCAGCAGGTGGGTTGGGGTTGCGCCATTCTGCCAACAGGTGGGTTATCAGAAACTGGGTCGTTTCCTGAATGCCACAACAAAGTTTCTGTAAAGCTGTCCTGAATAAAGTTATGGCCTGCCTTATTCCTGTCTGGTTCCTTCTATGCCCTGCCTGGCAAAATTGCCTGACCCTAGCAGGGACCTGATAGTGATCAGAGTGATCATAGTGATTCATGCAGAGAAGCAGTGGGCAAATGTCAGAGCCTGGGAACTTTGGGCTAAAAGGGGGCTTAGGCTGCAATCCTATGGACAATGCAATGTATTGTTTTTCAATGTATTTTTGTTTCTATTATCTGTTTTTGTCTCTTTATTGTTCACCGCTCCGGAATCTGCTTGATGTGGAGTGGTATACAAATACTGTAATATTATTATTATTATTATTATTATTATTATTATTATCAACAACAACAACAAGTATTACTACTACTACTACTGCTTCCAAGTCAGTCATGCATAGGATTGCACTGCTAATTATTTCTCAGGGTACACAGTTTAGGAATTACAGTCCTGAACCAGTGATGTGGGTTTCCCAGAAAAATTTGAATTGGAAAATTTCCCAGAAAAGTTTCCAATGCAAATTAAGTAAATTTACATAGAATCATATGTATAGGGAAATTTTCAGTTTGCATTAGAAAATATTCTGATGCCCTAGAGCAGTGATGGCGAACCTATGGCACGCCATAGGTCACCAGAGCTTGAGAGCAGGGGGGCAAAGCCATTGAAGGACGGAGGCGGGCGGAGCAGCCGCTCCTGCCCGCCGTGTATCGCCCGGCATCCCACAGGCCACCGCCTCTGCCGGGGAAGGGCCGAGAAGGTCCTCCCGGGGCAGGGTGGGCAGGCCTGGAGAGTTGCCTGGCAACGTCACTGCGCGGCGCCAACGCTCCCCGGCGGCGGCATGAAGCAGCGTCACGCTGCGCGCCCGGGCTCAGGCCATGACGCGGCGGGCGGGGCCGATGGGAGCGGCCGCTCCTGCCCGCCGTGCATCGCCCGGGATCCCGCAGGCCGCTGCCTCTGCTGGGGAAGGGCAGAGAAGGTCTTCCTGGGGCGGGCAGGTCTGGAGAGCCGCTATCGCCCCGGCGACGATGTCACTGGGAAACGTCCATGTCACTGGCCAAGTCCCGTCTCAGGAGGCTCCACGGGCGATGGCGCGGTGGGCCAGGAGGCTGACCGGGTCCGTGGAGGAGGGCAGCAGTGAGGAAAGGCAGGCCGCGCATGCGTTATTTTAATTTTATTATATTTGGTTTAATATAGGTTTAATTGCAGGGTTATATTTGGTTTAAAACAGGTTTAATTGCAGTGTTGGCACTTTGAAATAAATAAGTTGGTTTTGTGGTGCACTTTGGACACTCGGGCTCAAAAAGGTTTGCCATCACTGCCCTAGAGAGATCTAATTTAGCATGTTTATTTTACCTGCATTTAGTAAACAACAAAGCTAAAAAAAAGTACCCCATGCTATTTTTTTGTCCCAATACAAGTTAAAAGCAGCAGTTCACTGATCCAAAGGAGAAACCATGGCGTCAGAACATTATGAATAATCAACGATCATATTGATAGTTATGTCATGTTAGCATAATCAGCCAACAGAGCACCAGTTCTTGATGGAAAGGCATTTAAAATGTCATATTCTACTCTACAATGTAATAATTACAGTCTGTTGCTCCTTCTTGCCACAGTAATTAACTGCTAAAATGAATTGTTTAATCAGTCTGCAAAAGTTGTTTATTCCATTATTGAACCGCCAAGATTTTCTTATGAATATGTATAAACAATATTTGCCTTGCTTACCAGTATATCACTGATACACAATCCTCTGAATCAGAGCAGGGTTTTATTTTATTTTTTTAAAAAACACTTCTAATAGAGACAGGCAAAATTGTGTTAAGACTGGGTGCGCAAATGTTATTTAGGTCTAAGGACAACAGCATTGTTGGAGTAGTAAAAAGATACTTGTTGGAGTAGTAAAAAAGATAAAGGCAAGTTAGGAAGAAGTGCTGATATTGAATCCAAAGGAACATGTTAATATCTATCTATCTATCTATCTATCTATCTATCTCAGGATTTATTGCAACATCAGTTTATTGCTTCCAGCAATAAATATGCCACTCTAGAGATGTATACAATTGCTTATACTGATATAACAAGAGGACATCCAGTGATAAATTAAGGTTCTTCCTGCTAGAAATACATCATGGGAAATATTTTCAAATCGTATCGGGGGGAAAAGTACCACCTTCACTACCAATTGTACATACACATTTATAATCTTCAGGCAATGTTCTCAAACTCATATTTGCCGTGGCAATGTGAATGAACATACCACTGATGGGGAGAACTGTTGTGCAGACTAAGGGGGAACGCTTGATCCTTCCTTGCCCTCCAATTCTCCCCTGAGAATGTCCCTCCTCCTTCAGAGGTAGTTTCCCCCCAACCAGGCATACATCTGGTCTGGGAGTCCAGCTGTACGAGAACTGTCTCAGGGGGAAGGCACACTTGCAGGGGAGAATTGGTGCATGCAGGAAAAATTAAGTCTCCCCCTCTTGCCCACTGGATTCTTCCTTGCAAATGCCTCCTTTTCTGCCTGGCATTAGTGTTATGATGAAATACTGTATTACAACACCTTTAAAAGTCCCATCTTTTTGTTGCCTCCAGTCTCCGTAAAAGGAATGCTGCTAGGAGCTTTACAGTGGAGGCCTATGGAGACTTTAGTATTTCCTGCCTAAAAAGAGCATTCTTTGACATAAGCCTTCTGGGCTCAGGTGCCAAGTGAACATTTCATTTAAACAGGCTTCTGGTACCATATATATTTATTTGATAAAGACAGAGCAGCTTTGGATGTAAATAATATATGTAAATAGAAAAGGGACTAAGGCTAAAGTTCCAAATATACTTACTAGGAAATAAGCCCCTTTGAACACAACGGGACATACATCTGAGTAAACATGTACAGGATTGCCCTGTCAGTCACGTTTCCTATATTCATACTATTTATCATCTGAAAACAAGTACTGTGGCTTGCACATATTTTTAAGAGGTATCTTTTAGGGGATATTGTGGTATTTTATGGTGTACTTGAGCAACTTGTTTCGAAAAAGTAACTGAGCAAATATTTTAATACGCAAAACAAAATGCTAGCATTGCAGGTGGACCTGGGGAACAAAATTCATGCTAATTCTTGCCATAAGATGAACGGTGAGTCCATGCTAAAGCTAACGCTGGGATTACGTTAGTCTGCCTTTTCACTCTGACATTGTAGCCAATGGGTTATGCATGATACAGCCCATGGGGTCATGTTCATTTATTAGATTGGTATATCAAGTAGGACAAAACAAACAAATAAGCGAACAAAAAAACCCACAGACAGTATTCTGTTTCATTAGAATTTATCGAGACTGTAAGTAGTGAGAAGAGGAAATATACGGTAGGTTCGCACAACACGATAAGCCACCCTTCTCCTGATGTGCCCGATTGTCTGTCAGATGCATCGTGGGTAGCGGGCCACCTCCCTCCCCCTCTCGGTCCTCCCATGGGTCACCATGGGAGAAACGAGACTCCCCCCCCCTGCTGCTGTGAGTCCTTTTAGGCTCGCCCACTGCAGCTTCCCCCCCCCCCCTTCTTCCCCCTGGAGATCATGAAAGCAAGCTGTCAAGCCTTTCCTAAGCCTCTATGGGCTCAGGTAAGACTAAAAGTGCTTTCCCCCACTTTTTTAAAAAAAGGGAAATGGAGTGTGACAGGTAGCTGTCAAACCTAGGGTCCCTTTAAAAGGGGAGGTTTGAGTGGGACATGTGAGGGTTGGACTGGGACATACTCAGAGGTAAGTCCCAGTCCAAATCTACCCAATTCCCACTCAAAAACCTTTTTTAAAGGAACCCCGAGTTTTGACAGCTAGAGAAACCAAGGTGGGGACAATGGATTTTGAGCCTCTTCTGGGCAATGTTCAAGATGGGTACCCGCTGCCCCTTGGCAGCAAGCACCCCCTGGACATTCCCCAGCTGAGGCTTGAAATCCATGCTGTTGCGCTTAAGCAAATTAGTGCATTTGAGCAACTGCGATTAATTTAATTTAATAATAATAATATTATTATTTAAAATTTAAATAATTTTAAATTTTAAAAATAATAATAATGCTGGGTAGCCATGGACAGCCCCTGCAAGGTGCGGCTAGAACACTTTGAAGGGGCTGCTCATGGCTGCCTGCATGGGGACTGTGAAAGCTGGCTGGACAGCCAGCTTTCGTGATCTCTGGGGAAAAGGGGGGACAAAGTTGTGGTGAGCCCTAAAGGGTTCATGGCAGGGAGGGGGGCAAGCCCGTGCCAGCTGCCCCAAATGCTGCTTGCTAACTTTGGGGGCAGCTGGCGATAGTGCTTGCCCAGTAGCCAAAGGGCAAGAGTGGCAAGGGTTTTTTGCTGCTCTTGCCATGGGGCTCGGGGGCTGATCCCCTCTACCCATGATGGGGTCGGTTGTCTACATTCAGACAACATGCCAACCCACTGCAGGTAGAACAACACCTAGAACAAGTCATGGCTTGTCAGGGTGGCTTATAACCAAAACCTAAGCCATCCTGCAAAACCATGGCGAGTTCAGATGACACGCTAACCCACCATGGCTTATAACCCAGGGTGGGTTGTCGTATCGTGTGAACCCAGTCACATTAGCAACTAAGATTTTAGACCTTGGAGGGACAAATAACAGAACACACAACCTCCAATTCTCCTTATTACTTGGACTCAGGACCTGAATTGTGAAAGTACTAGTGAGAGAGAATAAGACACTACTGTATTAACATATACACATCTTTGAATGGGCTTGCTTAAAATAGCTGATCAAACTGATTGTACCAATGCTTCCCACATTATGCTTCCAGGATTACAATAGTAGGCATTGCCTCCAATCTGAAAATGCCAGATGATACCTCAAACTAATAGAATACATGGGGTTTTTTCAGTGAATGGGCTGCAAAAGGAGGGTAAGCCTATTCTCCCAGAAGCACTTTTATTCAGAAAATGGCTGGCTTGGATGTGAAATCAGTTAACTTCAAACTGCATCTGCCTGTTTTTCTTGGCTTAATTCTAAAACGTGTAATTCCTGAGTGTCTATTCATCAGTAATTTAAGATTGTATTTTGCAACTGACAGATGTATTGTTTTAATGGCAAATTATCAAATGTGACTTTTGCTTTTCAATTAGGTAGATGCTGGCTGAATGTTTAAAACAATATACTTTCATCTTTTTGAATTAATTTCTGTACTTGCTAGCGCTTGCTATTTTTATATTTGTTGGCCTCCTCATAATATGTTTTTCTCTAGGTGATGTACAACAAACGAAATTAAAACAACAAATTCAACACTAAAATCGAGCACAAAGAATGAAGCCACCACCAGCCACAGTCTTTGTACTCTTGTACTTTTAACCATTTCCTTGAACTCATCTGAAAATAAATGGTCTTATTGTGCTAGTATCTCTTGCTTAGTTACATCCTTGCAGTAAAGATGAACACAAATCACAACATTTTCTTTCATTTCATGCAACATTTCTAATCAAGATAGTGGTCACCCAGCAAGCTTTGTAACGGAAGTATAGGGTCTCTCAATCTGCAGACTGCATCATTACCTGGTAAACTGGGGTATCCTTGCAAAGTTGCAGTACTCTCAGGAACTTCCTGCTCTGAAACTGGACCACTCAGAACATGGCAGCTCTCCGTACTTGAAGAAACCGCATGAGAAGGAACAGGAGCAGGAAAGAGTTTCTCCAACACCTTCTTTCTGAACACTAAAAAGGAGGTAAAAAATAAGTTTAGTAATGACAGTTGATTGCATTTATAACTTGAAATAAAAGCTTCATATTCTTGCTCCCATTCCTGTTCAAAGAGCATTCACTTGCTCTTTAAAGAGAAGGGGATGGGTCACAAGAGATGGGTCACAAGCTTAGAGAGCGGGATGCCTTTTTGGGAGCCAGTTCACAACTAGCAGAAGAAACAAGTGTGTACAGGAGTACCTGCTGATCACAAGAGGTTTTACAGCTTACCGTAATTAGTTTACCTTCACAAAAATAGGCTGTATTTAATGCAAGGTATCAATTCATCCTCAAGGGCGAGCTATGTGCATCTCTCTCAGTCTATATACCCTGCATGAAGGACTACCTCTACTAGTATTAAACAGCCCCAAATCCTTGGAGCAAAAACCACTTGGTGTTGCTTCCTTATGGATTGTGCCCGTTGAGGATATGCATGAGAACATCTTACCAAGTAGTATTTTGTCCTAGGGGGAAAAATTACAGAAGAGCTACTAGAGAGGCCTGACATTTCACGAGAGCTCTACTACTTGACCCAAGCAAAGAAAATGGGCAATTATCCCAAGGAAACAAACTACTAAAAGGTAACATGGGAATATGCTGTAAGGCATACAGAACAAAAATGCCAGCGTTTTGCCAGAGGTGATTCTGTTTGAACATTAACAATAATTCCCACACTGTGTCATAGCTTATACAAACTACAGTTAGGATATCAGGATCAGCACCTACCTCAGATATTTTTGCATGTGAACTGAAAAGTAAAAGTGTACCACCCCACCCACACCACAACTGGAGTGTAAAAAATTCCCAAAAAGGATAACAAAAGGTTTATGTTATATAAGTAGTACAAGCAGACCCTGCTTCCTGGAGAAAATAATTTCCATTGTAACAGACTTAGGCTGGTCCTGACCAGGATGCTATAAAACATTTTATTTGTATCTTTGTGTTTTCAAAGAAAATGAGAAGTAGAAGATAGATTGCATCTAGCACCCTGGGCAAACCACTGCAAAAAGGTATTACGATATGGCAGTGCCTCTTAAAACAACAGTCCCCCACCATCCTGCCCTTTTATCACTATCACTTTATTCCTACAAAACACAAGTTGCTACTAGTCGTTTATATAAAAGTGTAATTAGATTAGGAGTGAAGCCAGAGTAAAACAAAACCAAAACAAAAAACCATGCTCTTAATGAGAACACCTGGATATTTTTGCCACTTCGCCTCTCTCTCTTTTTAAGTTGCCCAAAGTTGTTAACTGTATGGAATGCTCTTTCATTATACTGCCACACAGGTTCATGCAAAGAATTCACAGCTCTGAGAAGAAGGCTTCAATAATGTTACTCTTTACACTGGCTTAAAGAGAGAGGGAGAGAGAGAAATAAAACTTAGCAGGAAAATGACATCTGTGCCTTAAGGGCAGCCTACTCTAAATCCCTAGCAAAATAATTCTAATACTGCCTAGGGATAAAGATGCCTCTCTGGGATTTTAAAGAATTCCCAAGTTGGAAAAAAAAGTTATATCTATGTAGAAAATGCAGTTTTGCTCTCTTTCACATCATACACCATATTCAGACCAATGTAACTCAAGGAACAGTATTCACTGTGAATGGAAACAGTGTATAAACTGCTTTAGTAGGGAAAAATTACTCTCAGCTGTGCATGGGGGAATCTTTGCCTTTTAACACTGATCTAGATATGCCTGTAGGCAAACTTCTGCTCATTTCAATGTAAAGATACATTATTGTAGACGTGGAAAGCAGCTTTCAACAGAGAGAGGAAGAGAACATTCCACATCAGCTACTATGACTTTACTAAAGAAATAGCTGGATTTGCTATTTTGAGAGAGGGGACATAATGGGCACGATAATCAAAAATCTGTCACATACATAGGAGAATACAGTGCTGTGATGTTGCAACTAATGACAGGGATGGCATTTTCTCTGCAAAATGAGGCCACCTAATAACAGAGCAGGTCCACAAATGCAGCAACCAGGTCCCCAATGGCAACCATAAAGATCTTCCCAGCTATTGCCTGCCCCCATCTGCCTAGCACAGTACCAGGTTAGGGAACACCAGGTGCCAGGTTGGGGAAGGCTGGTGTACCCCAAAGAGATTTGGAAGGCACAAGGGTCTCTGTCACACCATCGCAGTTCAGACAGAACCTTGGCCAAGTTGAAGACAGGACCCATTTTCATAGTCGGGGAATGCATGCCAACAGCAACGTCACCAAGGCTACATCAAACTTGCCAAAGTGGTACCTTACAGCTCTTCTCCTAGCTATCTAGCCACTAACACACTGGCTTGAAGTCAGTGTGGTGCCTTCATCACCATCCACCAAGGGTTTGGAAGGAAAGTAAAAATTACTTTAGGGTGCAATCCTTTCCATGTTAAGACAGAAGAAAGTCCGACAACTCCTAGCATACCCCAGCCAGCATGGCTGGATGGATGGATGCTGTGAGTTATAGGACTTCCATCTGTCTAAACATACATAGGATTGTGCCCTTAGAGGCACTGGAAAATTTCCTTCAGGTACTGACGAAGTGGGGTTGCCCTTTACCAGAGTTTTTTTTTCAGTGGAGGCTGGTGAGTTCTATGTCAGCAGACCAGTGTATCCACTCTGGGTTGTAGTCTGAACTTTTAAGGAGCTATCCATGGTACTGAACCTATTTTGGGGGTAGGGGGTATGGTACCATGGATAGCTCCTTTCACATTCAGACTAAAACCCAGAGTGGATACACTGCCCCACTGACACCAGCCTCCATTGTTTACACACACACACACTTTCTGTAAAGGAAGGCTATAAAACTTGGGCTTCACATTCAAGACCCAAGATATCTCAATATCCAGTTACTCTTATTTTCAAAACGCCCCCCCGTAACTTTTGTTTCAATTACTGTACTACCATGTCATATTTAGGGGTGGGGGACAAATACAATGGCAATATTCAAAGCTACTCTTTGAGATGAAATTGCAGTGCTGCCCAGTACTCCAGCCTAGGCTATAACCAGAATCTGTTCACAAACAATGTGCCATGATAATAGGAGGTGCAGAATGCGTGAAGAGAAAATTAGCCCCCTGTTTTGCATTTTCACTGGAACCAATTACATAGTGCAGACTAAATGAAAAATGCAGCAACATCTGTTTGCGTCTTTCCTTTTGCTATGCAAGAAGCTCTAACTAAAGGAAAAATGTAGCAAAAACTTTTTCAGTGCTAAATACTTTACTCATTTATTATGGTATTGATATAGTTGCCCCATAACAGAACTTCTCTGGACAGCTCACAAAAAATCATAATATTGAAATACAGTATAAAACAATATAAACTTATTAAAACTGAAAACACAGTTAAAAAACACAGACTTTCAAACTGACAGGCCCAAACTAAAAAAAGATTTAAAAGAAAGAAAAAAGCCTGGGCAAGTAATAATAAGTCATAACAGATACTTTATTTTATTCATTAAAATATCTGTAAACTCTCCTTTCACCCCCAGAGTGAAATACAACTGTAAAAACATTCTCAAATCAAAACAATCAAATTGAGAACAGGACAACCCATCTTAAAAACATCTAGAGAGTTGAGTTAAACTACTAAAAACCAGCATCAAAAGTCTGTCTAAAGAAAACAGTCTTTAGAGCCCACCAAAAGCTACCTTCTTTGTGGGAGAGACTTTCATAATTAGGATGCTGCCACAGAAAAGGCCATTTACAGGGAACTTTATGGGTAACTTTCCCCTCAAAGTGCCTTGCAAACACATCACAGCATGATAGTGAGGGTTCTACCACACCTCTGCCCTGGCCAGCTTTCGAAATGCCTCACACCACTCAGAAAAGTTCCACTGGATTACAATGAGAGCCAAACCAGATGCTACACTAATTGTGTAGTGTAGTTGATGAGGCTTGTCTTTTTCTTTTCTTTTTTACTCTAGTGTAAGCATGGAGACTTTTTTCTTTTGTTCTTTTTGTTCTTTTGGATTGGAAGGAAATGGTGCAGTGTAAGGTTTAACCCTTCCCTCCGGGAGTGCGGTGGGGCACACAATGGGGCAACACAAGTTTACACTACAGTAAAAAAAAAAGAAGAAAAAAAAAAGACAAGCCACAGCGCATGTTGTTTGGCTCTGAGAGAATGCAATGGTACAGTAGAAATGTTTCCTTGCTTCTATCACCAGCACAGACTAGACCCAATAATAAGCTTTCACTCATGTTCAATCCAACTCATCATGAGTTCTAGTCATCTTCCCGCTTGATTAATTGCCTTCAGATCAGGTGTACATCAACAGGCCACATGGACCCTGCTCAGCGAAAGAGGGCGCTTAGTCAACTCTCCATTACAGAGGGCAACTAGAACTTTGACAGCAGTGCCAACTGGTGGGAAATCCCCCAGAACCCTCAGGAATCCATTAGTCTCTGGGGGTGGACCATTTCAATAGGTTCTGAGGGACACCACAGGGCCACGGTGTCAAACAGGAATCACCTAGTACCACCTTCTGAAATTGCCCCTACAACTAGGACACGAGCCACTGTAAAACAGTGCCTTCCAATCCCATCTCAGAAAGTCACCTCAGAAGGATACTATGCTTGATGGTATCAAAAGCTGCTGAGAGGTCCAGCAGTACCAACAGGAACATACTCCCTCATCTAGTTCCTGACATACCGTAGATCATCCACCAAGGCAACCACATGGAGATGTCTGATTTGGCCACAGTGACACATGCCTTAGTTACATCCCACTTGGATTACTGTAATGCGCTCTACATGGGGCTGCCTCTGAAAAGTGTTCAGAAACTTCAGCAGGTTCAAAGAGCTGCTGCCAGACTGTTGACTGGGGAGCACACAACTCCTCTGTTACAACAGCTTCACTGGCTCCCAGTCTGTTTCCGGGCACAATTCAAAGTGCTGGTTATGACCTATACAGCTCAGGTCCAGGTTATACTGAAAGACCGTATTCTCCCTTATGAGCCTGCCCATACCCGGAGATCTTCAGGAGAGGCCCTTCTCTTGGTTCCGCCACCATCTCAGGCATGCCTGGCAGGAACTTTGTAGAGGGCCTTCTCGGTGCTTGCCCCAACACTCTGGAATTCCCTTCCCAGGGAGCTAGAATGGCGCCCTCCTTGGTATGCTTCTGGAGACAGGCAAAAACTTTTTTGTTCCAGCAGGCCTTTGGGAATAGCCTGGACCTGTAAGAATGCGATGAATTCCACTGTTTATATTGTTACTGTTGTTTTAACTTTGATATTTTTATATAATTTTAATATTATAGCTAATTTAATTGTATTTTTAACTTTTGTATATTCCTATTTATATGTTTTAACTGTACAAGTTTTAATGTTGTAATGCCGCCTTGAATCCCAGTATTGGGGAAAAGGTGGGATGATAATAATAATAATAATAATAATAATAATAATAATAACAACAACAACAACAACAACAACAACAACAACACCACCCAAGCAGTCTCTGTTCCATAACCAGGCCTGAAGCTAGACCTACCCACCTGGCTGCTTTTATAGGACAGGAAGGATGTCTCTAACTATTTGGGCAGCACCACGGTAATGCTCAGCTTACCACATGACTAGAGTCTACAGACAAACAGCTGTCAACAAAGTTACAGCCATCATGAAATATTATTTTAAGTAATCACACCTCAGTAAATAATTGTTTCTACCTTTAATGCAGTTAAGTATAGCTGTCCCTACAAGATTCCATTATGCTTAGAGAACTAAATCCTGTTCATGTTAGAAGCAGAGATGCCTCTGTAACTTGGTTTAATTAAAAACCAAGTTACAGTCATGTAGATTTTAAAATCTATCCCAGTTGAAATGCAGTTCTTAGTAAAAAGGCATGAGACAGCACAACAGAATCAGAGTCCAAGTCTGCCAGTGCAGATTCACTACAGCCTAGGTCAGTGATGGCGAACCTATGGCACGGGTGCCACAGCTGGCACGCAGGGACCTCTCTGTGGGCACTCGAGCCATTGGTCACCAGATCGCGAAAAGACCGTCCCCTTCTGCAAAACACTAATGATCTTGTTCTTTCTCACAGTGTGGAACAGAATGATTTTATTCTATAATTCCTGTTACAGAATTCTTTTCTACATTGTTATCACATTTAAAAGATTTTGAAGAATGATGCACAGAGCATGGCTTGGATGTAAAGCCCTAACAGTTGACCTGAGTGCTGCATGTGTTGCTCTCAAACTAACGGAGTATGAGCCAAGGGTTGACAAATTATCAGCATGCATGCAATAGCAAAAATCACATTAATTGTGCAAAAGCATGCCCAATGCAAACTTTTAGCTAATGCAGTGTTTGCAGTCCAAGACATAAAGTGTTTAAAATGAGTTAAGCACGTTTAGTTTTCTTGTTTATCTTGCTCATCCTAGTACAGGTTGACTTTTACTTTTACTAATCCGACACCTGTAGAAGCAGGGAAAGGACCCGGGGTAAAGCTTGCCCCATACAATTTCAGTCTGGCATATAATCATATTACAAGTTGAGAATCCCTTATCCAAAAATACATGTGCCTAATTATTTAAAAAGTTTGTATAAATTCCCTTCAGGCTATGTGTACAATGTAGTACTATAATAATTTTTTGAGTTGATTTTTTTTTCAACAAAAAACTGTTTGTATCATTGAAAGCTCTGTTATTGTGTTTTTCTTTAAAGACAAAAGATGTTAATTAGTTCGGACAACTGTATGAGTTGTTTTTCTAAAACTAAAATCTCGGTATTCAGGTTTAATGGCAGTGTTGGCACTTTGAAATAAATAAGTTGGTTTTGTGTTGTAGTTTGGGCACTCGGGCTCAAAAAGGTTCGCCATCATTGGCCTAGGTCCTCAACAATTATCAAGGTGAATAACTATACAGTTATGAAACAGTAGAAATCGTCATGGAATATTTTAACATGAGGGGAAACGGTGAAAGAAATTAGTTCTGGTGGTGACAAAAGATCACCGTTTGCCTTAGTAAATGCACATAATATCTTGCTTACAATTCATCTTTAGTTCTCACCTGCTGCAAAGTTAGCATATTATCTCACATTAGGAGGTTGCAGAAAGGACTCACAGGATGGCCAGAATCCTGAGGCACACCTACTCCAAAGTAGGCTGTGGCTCACGCTGGCTCAGCTTGTCTGAGTATGGAAAGCTAAGCAGGGTCAGGCCTGGCTATTACTTGGATGGGAGACCCCTCCTCTAGTTTCCTGCATTGAGCAGGGGGTTGGACTCGATGGCCTTGTAGGCTCCTTCCAACTCTATGATCTATGAAATCTATTCCCTTTGGAATACTCCCTATTAAAAATTGCCCTGGGATCATTTGTTCTTGTGTATTTAAGTGTTTTACATGTGTGCTTGTAGAGTCAAGGGAAAATATTTTATAAATTCTTATGGAACGACTCCTTGCGTACAGTGCCCAAAGTACCAAATCCCTTGAAAGCTAGCAAACATTTATAATGTTGATCAATATGTACTTGACACCCCACAAATCAGATGGTAAAGAACAAAGTGCCTGCTAATAGCTATGACTATTCTGTCCCACACCAAGGGCAGCTTCAGAATCAGACATGCATTAGCAAGTAGCAACAAACCATGCAGCCTGCTTTTCAGTGGTGTATTGTCCTTATACTCCAGGACCTGCCCATAGACCCACACTAAAAAAAAAAAAAAAAGATCTGCAGAAAGTCTTGAGGTTTGTATATTTTTCAGGCTCATGTCAACTTCGGAAGACATGTCCATTCTGTTGCATTAATTCTGTAGCTGCCCTTTTCCAAGCTGGCTGACATGCAAATGCAATAACTCCTGAATGAGGACATGCAGAAAGCTCATTTTGGTGGCCAGAATATAGGTTTAAGTCAAGATGGGTAGAAAAAAATATATTACTAGCCACTATTCCCACCAGTATGGTCTGTGGATAGGATCCCAGACTAGGAGCAGGAAGCGCTGGGTTCAAACCTTTGCTCAGCTATGAAGCTCAGTGGGTGCCCTTCAGCCAGTCACAATCTCTTACCCTAACCTACCTCAATAGGGTTATTGTGAGGATAAGAGGAAGGGGAAACATGCATGTACCCCACTCTGAGTTCCTTGGAGGAAGAGTGGAATAAAAATGAAGTAAAAAATATTTATTAAAATCAGAAACAACATTCAAACAGCATACGTTTTTGACTGATAAGTGCAAGTAATTTTTTGAATTTAGGTTTCTTTATGATGCACCGTAACATCATTACACACTTGCAAAAAGGACAGCATTTATCAGTCCAGTGGACCATACTGTTGGTACTAGAGACTAGTAATAATTCTTCTAAACATCTTGACTTTAAAGGCCTATATTATGCCACCAAACTGAGCTTTCTACAGGCTCTTGTTTATGAGTTATAGCATATCCCCATTTGTATGTCAGCCATCTTGGAAAATGGCAGCTACAGAATAGGCATGTCTACTCAAGTTAAATGTGTTCCTACATGGGCCTGTAATACATACAAACTTCAAGAGTCTCTGCACATCAATTTTTTAAAAATAAGCAAAAGTCTATGGCAGATCCTGGACTATTAAACATGCTGCCAGAAATAGCTAGACATGCACACTCTGGGGTGTGTGTTTGTAGGCGTCGTAGGGAGCATAATGCCAACACAAAAAGCAGCTTGAGCATTCTGAAAACATCTACGCCCACCCTGAGGCACAAGGAGTTGAAAGCAGGGATGAAAATATATATATATAATCGCTTTTCACTGTGACCAAGTCAGCTTTTATTCTCCTGATAGTTTCAATGTACTGCAATCTCACGCAAACAAGAAAAGAAACACCTCCATTGTTGGTCTCAATGGCTTTGAGATTGCTGAGCTCTACATGGAGAGCAAAAGATATAAATGGAAGAGAAACCACCTATTTTCTTTGAAATCCAAGTAGTAGTATTGTATTGGGGAAATGACAATTGCTGAATTCTGGGTGTTCTACACCAGGGATAGGCAGCTTGTGGTCATCCAGATGTTGTTGGATTGCAATTCCCTTCAGCCCTAGCCAGCATAGCCAATGGTGAGAGATGATGGGAGTTGCAGTCCAACATCTGGAGGCCAAAAGTTACCCTCTGTATAGAACATCCTGTTCTACAAAGAGACATTTGAAGGGCAATCCAGCTATGCCAGCCAATATAATGTACCCGAAACAACGAAGAGTCTTGTGGTGCTTAAAGACTAACAGATTTTATTCTAATGCATCTGATGAAGAGGACAGTGTCCACGAAAGCTTATTCCAGAATAAAATGTTTTAGTCTTTAAGGAGCCACAAGACTGTATTGTTTTTGCTGCAAAAAACTAACATGGTTACCCCTCTGGAAATTGTTATAATGTACTTGCAATCCTATGGACTCTCAGCAGCGATATAGAAAGCAAAATAGCAGTAGAAACAAGCCACACTGACAGCCATTCATTGCATCCCTGGCAACTACACCGCCACTCCAGTGTCCTATGCCAATAACACCCCACATTACCCATAAATAGAAGGCACTGTCAACATGCAGTGACAGCTGGAACTTCACAGTGACATCACGCCGCCATCCACACAGACAGAGCACAAGCACACTCCCAAGGAAAGTCCACGGTCTCTCCCTTGCCAGAGCTTGGCCCAGTGAATAGGAGGGCAGCAAGTGACTTGCACGTCACAACAACCTAGGCTTTGGGGTTCTGTGAATGCAGCAGCCTGCTAGTGCATGCTGCACAATCACTCCCACCAGGGTATGCTCCATCCCTGGGTTGTTTGCCATGACATGTGAACCAGAAACTCTGATTGGTCTCTCCACCAAAAAGCCAGAGTTGGAATCCAGTTTAGCCACTCCCGCTCGCAGCAGGAGTCTGCCTCATTCACAACCTTGGTAGTTGTGACATGTGGACTGGGCCATTGTCACAAGCTGCAGGGCTCTCTTCAGACAGGGGTCTGAAAGCCCTGGCAGCCGAACAGCAGCAACCTGCAGACAACCACTCTTTTGCCAGGGCACAACAGGGACGGAACGATTGTCATTCCACTCATAATCAACTAACTACATAGACAGACAGTGGAAGGAGGAGGCCTGCACATTGAACCAATCCTGCCCCCAATCCTGACGAGATTTCTAGGCCTGCCATGGGACCATTGCCTGCACACAATGTTCCCAATTATTTATTATTATATTATTTATTATATTTATACCTCACCTTTTTTCCTTCAAGGAACCCAAGGTGGCTTACATAATCGTGCTTGTGCGAGGTCAATAAGCATCTTGCAAGGGAAAGGGAGCCATTTGGGTAAGGAAGAAGGCATAAAACAAGTGCAAGCTCGATGCATTATATATATATTCACGATGCATTATATAGAAAAATCAAGCTATACAAGAGGAATCTGATCTTTAAAAAGGGATGACATTTTATGTATCTGCAGAAATACTAATCCCCCATATAAAGGTTCTCCTCCTGGTATTAGTATACTTGTCTTACGCTTACTGAAAAAGCTGTGCAGCTACAAGAATTGCAAGAACTGAAACCCAACATAGGATAGTTCTTTTTCTATTATGTAGGAGGACAAGGTTTCCTCCCGCCCCAAAACCTTTTACATCAGAGACACAAATATTAGTACTGACTGTAAGCACCTCCACTGTGCTTCTCAAATGTTTATCGGCTGCATATTCATCTGCATTTTTGCTAGCAAAAAGCAAGCAACACAAGGCTCTACAAATTATGAAGCACTTAAAAGAGAAGTCAGACTAGGAAAGCAAGCTTTCTGCCTACCAAGATTTCCTCTCTTAGAGACACAGACATATTTTTCAGCTCAACGACAGCAAAGGAAAAGAACAATTTAAAAAATATAATTAGAGTCTGACAACGTAATATAAAGCATGCATTTTAAAAGGAAAGTAGGCAGCATAGGAAAAAAAAAGTCATGATACAGGAAGGTTTTGCAAAGAAAAGAATTTGGAAAAGGGATTAGAAGGAGGAGCAATGTAGTTGACATAGGGAAGACATTTGAAGGATGTGCAAAATCTGGAAAACATACAGAAAGCACAAAAGCGGGAGCGGGTAAAAGAAACCAAGAGCAGATATCTGTATTTCCCCCACCCCTCAAGGGACAAATAGCAGGGATGGGGACTCGGACTCGAGGACTCGACTCCTGAGTCGGACTGAGTTCCCCCTCTGACTCGACTTGGACTCGAGTCCCAATATTTTTAATGGGACTCGAGACTTGAGACCAAGGACTCTTCAACATCCCTGGGCTGTGCCAGAAGGAGTGGAGAGGAGCGTGATTGCCGGCGAAGAGCGCATGGAAGCGAGGTGTGCCGCTGCTCGGCCACTATGGACGGCTACCAGGAGTGCAGCCCCAACAGTGTGTCAAGGTTTATTTTGATTGATGTGTTGCGTACTTGGGAGAGGCAGAAGAAGGACGTGAGATTACTCTGTGTGGCTGCTCTGAGTGTGTTTCTGGTTCCAGCAAGTTCATCACCAGTGGAGCGGGTGTTCAGTGAGGGTGGAATTGTGATGAGATCTCACCGTTCCAGAATGGGGGCCAAACATTTAGAAAAAATCATGTTCCTCAAATGCAACATGGATAAGTTTTAGGAAGTACAGCAAGTTTATTTTTTAAAATCATTTTTCTCATCATTTTTCTCATCATTTTTTAAAATCATTTTCAGACATTTTGGGTTTGGCTGCCTCTGCCTGCCTGTCTGGGGTTCCCAGCCTCCTCTGCCTGCATGGTCTCTTCTTGATCAGTTCAACAGTTGAATTGTCCAAGACAAAGGCCTCTGCCTGCCTGCTTTGGGGTTCCCTGCCTCCTCTGCCTGCCTGGTTATTTTGGGTTTTTCTGCCTGGTCTGTTCTTGCCAAAATCAGTTGCAGAGTTTTGAAATAAAAAGGCACACTTGTGCCTAGAATTTATTTAAACCACACATCTGAAGTAGCCTTATTTTGTTGGGGAAAAAACCCATTGATTTTAATAGGGACTCGTGGAGTCAGCTTTGGGAGTTACTCGTGACTCGTGAGTCACCATTTTGGACCAAGGACTCGGACTCGAGACTCGGGTCCAAAGACTCGTGACTCGACTCGTGACTCGAGACCAAGGACTCTTCAACATCCCTGAAAATAGCAGCTGGGGTGGGGGAGTTTGATCAGGAAAATGGTGCAGGGTGGGAAAGACTTAACACTTCCCCCACCTCAAGCAAATCTGCAACCATCCCCAGCTGCATTTAGGTTTTTAAAAAAGCAACACAGGGAGATCCAACTCACAAAACTCCTATACCGCATGCTCTTTTGCCCTGTCCTGTTGATTCTAATGGAACAGTTAAGCCTGATACAGGAAGCTTTTTAAGCAACTGAAACTAGTAAACATTGGAACAGTTAAGCCTGACACAGGAAGCTTTTTAAGCAACTGAAACTAGTACACATTGGCCTGCATTCGTCAGAAGACTTCAAGGTTATGCAACAATGGCTGTGCCTACACTCAACAAACAAACAACATCCCGGAGAATCTTGGCTTATCATTCATGCCCAATTGCTTCCGCTTGGCCCCTCCACCAGTGGGAGCAGCTAAACAAACCAGAAACGCACCAACAGGCAAAAATTTTGGTAGTGTATGTCCAAACCAGGGCTCGTGGTCTGTCATTCCCTTAACAAGATGGAATCTGAAGCCAGGGCATGTTGTTGGTGTCCAATTCCTGGTTTGTTTGGGAGCCAGGAGTCAGATTCAGACGTAATGCTAAACTTTTCCTGGCTGGTGAGTTCCTGGTTTGTTTCGCTGCTCCCCACTTGCAGGAAGAGAGAAGTGGGAGTGATCAGGTAGTGTGTACCAGTATGCTATTGATGAACAATAAGCAAGGATCCTCAGCCATTCTGGCTTATCGTTACATGTGAACACCACCACTGTTCCATAGCCTTGCAGAAGTTGACCTGGAGTCTTCCGCCAAATTCAGGGCTGACAGTTGCTTCCCCATTCTTAATAATTTTGATATGCATTAGGATAACACCTTCCTTTTGTTCAGCCAGCAGGGTGGATCCTTGCCATACTCCTTCACCTTCAGCACATTCTGAGTGCACCACAGCAATCCCTTCTTCCACTGGTAAAATACTCACACTCTGTAGTTCCTACTGCTGGAGAAATCTCGGTGCTTTCCTAATGAATGTAAGACACTTATATTCCTATGCCACTTTCCTGATCTATGGATTGATAACCTTGTAATCAAATTGCCCAAGCATGCCAACCACCTAAATTGCTTCAAATCACCATGATAGCCATTCTAATGAGTTATGAGCTGTCCATAGAGTAAACAGTATGGCAAGTACCGTAAATAGTAGCTAAGGGCACAATCCATGCTGGCTAGGGAACACTGAACGTTGTAGGATTTTTTTCTGTATAAACATGCATAGGATTGTGCCCTAAGCTGATGTATAAAAGTAACTATAGGTAATAATTCCATGTGTGCTGCAGAATATTTATGCTCCTCTTTAAAAACTCTTATATTAGCATAAGCTACTATTCTGTCACTCTCCAAGTATCTCTGGAATGTTGCCATGCACCCTCAATCACACATGTATGTAAAAAAATATGCATCTGTAAATATGTACTCGAAACAACACAGGAATATTAGGATCTTTTGCAGAGCCATGGCACACACCATACTTAGACAAAGTGGGGGAATTAGCTGAAGACCAGTGACAGAGCTTAAGGATGAAAAGAAACCCACATTTTTATTGTACCACAAATATTTACAGAAAGAAAAGACTGGGTAATACAAGACCCTAAGCACTGGATTACCAGAGTATTCCTTTACACTTCCTAATAACAATCATACAGCAAGAAAAGGAGGCAGGGTGTGGCATAACCACATAGGTTTTCCACTGCTATTCCCTTTTCAAATACTTTGAGACTTGGGTCTATGGAACTCCTTGCCCCAAGGACATTTCAAGTATAAAAACCAATAATCATAAAACTTAATCATAATGCTTACACATACTTAAATTACCTATCCTTGGTTACCATACCTAATAGGAGAGTCTTCCCTGCTAATAAGCTCTCAGTAGCTTTTCCCCAAGGTCCAATTCCCCTAAACTCCACCCCACCCAATCCCTCACAACCAAGAATAGGAACCCAAGACAGCAAGGTAGCACAAGTGGAAAAGAAAGCTCTGGGTGTACAAATGTTGTTTCAGCCCCAGAGGGAGCTGAGTGCTAGGAGCGGATCACAAAGTATGGGCAGCATGCCAGGCAAACCCTGGAAGAGTCACAGGTCAATGCAACAGTGCATCAGTGTGTGTTGGATCCTGCGATCAGCTTCTCAATGAGGCCTTGGACTCAAGAGTAACTATGGAGTTCAGCCAAGAACACCAAGGAGGTGACTTTGGGAGGTGACTCAGGATGGGGTTAAACAAAACAAAACAAAATGCAATACCTTGGCTCCTGGAATGAATAGAAGCCTTCCAGAAGCCTTTCCTGGCCACATGGTTGAATTTAGGTTGGCTACTTAAGCATTACGGAGTCATGCTTCTGAGGAACAATTTAATTAGTGGTTAGAAAAAAGGGACCACACGGGAGGGGGCTGTAGCTCAGTGGTAGAGCCCCTGCTTTGCATGCAGAAGGTCCCAGGTTCAATCCCTGGCATCTCCAGGTAGGGCTAGGAAAATTCCTGCCTGAAACCCCGGAGAGCCGCTGCCAGTCAGTGTCAACAATACTGGGCTAGATGGACTAATGGTCTGACTCAGTGTAAGGCAGCTTCCTATGTTCCTATGAAATAACCTGGTGGTGCTTAAACACAGTAGTCTATCTCGATAGGAGGACATTTCAGGATTGGAGGATATTTCATTCCAGGGCTTTAGATCGGCCAAGTTTAGGTTGTCTTGTGGTTTGCCTGACTAGGATGTTGATTTGACTATGAGGAAGGCATCTGCATATCTGGAGTCCCATGATTTACATACTTACAGAAGGGCAACTCCTGTTAATTCAAGTAGGGTAGATAACCCACAGGTTATTAACTTTAAGCACATCAGGTGCTAGTAGCTTGTACATTACCATCTGGATCCTTTAGCTCCTAGCTGCCCTGTGCAGCCTTCCAGAACAATAAAACGTATTAGACAAGGTGCTAGGGCAGGAGTGGGGAACATGTTGCTCTCCAGATGCTGTTGGACTGCAACTAGTCAGCCCTAGCCAGTATAGCCAATCGTGAGAAATGAAGTGAGCTGCAGTCCAACAACATTTGGAGCGCCACAAATTGCCCATCATCCTTGTACTAGGGTAACGCCAACAAAGTGTGCATGTAAAAGCCATCACGGCTGACCTTCTCAGTTTGGTGCCCTGCTTGAAAATGTAATAAAATGTGTAATTCAAAACTGGAAGGCCTTTATTCATAGAGGTCATAATGGTTCAGGCAGCTAAAACATATCTGCCTAGTGCCCCCCACATACATGTACTTAGTTCAATTATGCCCTCACCATATCACTATTTGTTAGTCCTTACTTGTGCAAGAAAAAATATTTCTGCCCAAGGAGAAGTAATTACGGTACATCTTCTGCTACTACTACCCTCGACTGGATAGAACAAGAAAATATTCTTGATGACGAACAAGCGGGATTCAGAGTGGGGCGATCCCGTACGTAGCCAAACACGTACCCTGGATTTTAGGAAAGCCAATTTTAACAAACTCAGAACAATGATTAGTAAGATCCCATGGCAAGTGACTCTCACGAGAAAGGGAGCCCAGGAGGGGTGGGAGTTTTTAAAGAAGGAAATTTTAAAGGCACAATTGCAAACAATTCCCACAAGGAAAAAAGGCAGAGGGCAACAGAAAAAGCCAATGTGGCTTCACAATAAACTCAAAGATGACCTGAAAACAAAAAAGGACACGTATAGGAAGTGGAAGGAAGGACAGGCTACAGGGGAAGAGTACAGGCAGGTAGCACAGAACTGCAGGAATAGTGTCAGGAAGGCTAAAGCTGAGAATGAGCTAAGGTTAGCGAGGAATGCTAAAAGCAACAAAAAAGCTTTCTTCAGATACATGCACAGTAAAAGACAGAAGAAAGAACTGGTGGTTCAACTACGCAATGAGGATGGCAAATTGATAACAGAAGACAAAGAAAAGGCAGAAGTGTTCAATTCCTACTTCGGCTCGGTCTTATCCCAAAAGAGGGTCTATGACCCCCCTGGCAAACCTGAAGTGCAGACTGAAGGGGCAGGATTGCAGCTTGAGATTGATAGGCAAATGGTCAAGGAGCACCTGATTACTCTGAACGAGTTTAAATCTCCAGGGCCTGATGAGCTGCATCCTAGAGTAATAAAGGAACTGGCAGAAGAACTCTCAGAACCACTGTCTATTATCTTTGAGAAATCATGGAGGACAGGTGAAGTGCCAGACGACTGGAGGAGGGCAAATGTTGTTCCCATCTTCAAAAAGGGCAAGAAGGAGGAACCTGGGAACTATAGGCCAGTCAGTCTGACATCAATCCCTGGGAAGATTTTTGAGCAGATTATAAAGAAGTCAGTCTGCAAGCACCTTGAAAACAATGCAGTGATTACTAGAAGCCAGCATGGATTTGTCAAGAACAAATCCTGTCAGACTAATCTGATCTCATTTTTTGATCGGGTAACCTCCCTTGTGGACTGTGGGAATGCTGTGGACATTATATATCTGGACTTCAGCAAAGCTTTCGACAAAGTGCCTCATGATATCCTGATTAGTAAGCTAGCTAAGAGTGGGCTAGATGGAACAACTATCAGGTGGATCCACAATTGGCTAAAGAATCGGACTCAAAGAGTGCTTATCAATGGTTCCTTCTCAAACTGGGGAGAGGTAACGAGCGGGGTACCACAGGGCTCGGTCCTGGGCCCGGTGCTCTTCAACATTTTTATTAATGACTTGGATCAGGAGGTACAGGGAATGCTTATCAAATTTGCAGATGACACAAAGTTGGGTGGAACAGCTAATACTCTGGAAGACAGAAACAAAATTCAAAGTGACCTCGATAGGCTGGAGCGCTGGGCCGAAAACAACAGAATGAAATTTAATAGGGATAAATGCCAAGTGCTGCACCTAGGGAGAGGAAACCAAATGCAGAGTTACAGAATGGGGGACACTTGGCTCAACAATACTACAAGTGAGAAGGATCTTGGAATTGTGGTAGATCACAAACTGAATATGAGCCAGCAATGCGATGTGGCTGCAAAGAAGGCAAATGCAATTTTGGGCTGTATTAATAGAAGTATAGCTTCCAAATCGCGGGAAGTGATAATAATTCCCCTTTACTCGGCACTGGTTAGGCCTCATCTTGAGTACTGCGTCCAGTTCTGGGCACCTCACTTTAAGAAGGACATAGACAAACTGGAGAGGGTTCAGAGGAGGGCAACAAGGATGATAAAGGGACTGGAAACAAGGCCCTATGAGGAGAGACTGAAAGAACTGGGCATGTTTAGCCTTCAGAAGAGGAGACTGAGGGGAGATATGATCGCACTCTTCCAGTATTTGAAGGGATGTCACACAGAGGAGGGCAAAGATCTCTTCTCGTTCATCCCAGTTTGCAGGACACGGAATAATGGGCTCAAGTTACAGGAACCTAGATTCCACCTAAACATCAGGAAAAATTTCCTGACTGTCAGAGCAATAAGACAATGGAATCAACTACCTAGGGAGGTGGTGGGCTCTCCCAGTCTGGAGGCATTCAAGGTGCAGCTGGACAGACATCTGTCAGAGATGCTTTGACCTGGATTCCTGCATTGAGCAGGGGGTTGGACTCGATGGCCTTGTAGGCCCCTTCCAACTCTACTTTTCTATGATTCTATGATTCTATGATTCTATGATCCACAGTTGATCAGGGATTAGTCCTCCAACATATTGCTGAAAAGTATGCATCAGCAACTAAAGAGGGCCTGCATGTTGCATTCATTGACTTTAAATCCGCTTTCGACTCAATTCCCAGAAATAAGTTTAAGGCTACTAACAGCACGGTCTTGTAGGGCAGGCCTGTGTGTGTGTCACATGACCTACCCTGCACCCCCTAAGCTAACCTGGAGTCTTCTGCCAAATGGGAAAAGTTTAAGGCTACTAACATGGATAGGAGATTACTTGTACTTATGCGTAGTCTCTATGAAAACACTTATTTGAAAGTCAGATGCAGTCCTTTAACAGGATTAATACCCACTCATAATGGAGTAAGGCAGGGGTGTATCCTGGCCCCCATTCTGTTTAACCTCTATATTAATTCTCTGGCTCAGCATCTGAAAACTCACACTCTCCCAAACTGGCAAATGGACCCCTGCAAATTCTTCTACATGCCGATGATGCAGTGCGCGTATCACTGTCAAGTATAGGCTTGAGGCGCCTTAGCTTCTTACTGTAAAGATGAATTGCTGACAATAAATTACATGAAAACTAAGGTCCTAATCTTTAACAGAAGAAGGACCAAGCACGGATGGCAGATTAACGGACACCAAATTGAGCAGGTTACTTCCTATAAATACCTTGGTGTAACCTTCCAATCACCAGGCTCGTGGAAGACCCAAATTGAGCATGCCACGGCAAACGCTTCTAGGAACACTAGAACACTCCTCTCCTTTTTTATATACTAAAGGTGGCCAATATATTCCTGCAGCCATGCAAGTTTTTTACTGCTAAAGTAATCTCACAGAAGTTGTATGGCTGTCAGATATGTGTTATTGAGGACTATGCCCCTTTTGAGGTTGTACAAACAAAGTTTCTGAGAGCAATATTAGGAGTCCCCACCTGTGTGCCTAATATAATGTTACGGTTAGAGGCAGGACAAACTACTATGGAGGCACAAATGCTGATATAGAAGATGAATCTATGGCTAAAGACGATATTCTTCTGTCCCGTGGGCCTTGCCCTGCTGACCTTGACTGATACATTCCAATCTAAATGGAAAAGGTCATTGACGGCAAAACAACAGTACTTGGGCTTTTCGGCTGATGCCTTACAGATTCTGGGATATATTAAAGCTAAAACAGCCACTATAAAGTGTATTATTATGCACATTAGCGTTTCCATTTTGTCAGATAATAGGAATGCATTATTATGGTGGATGTCAACCAGGTTAACCCTGAATACAAATAGAAAGCCACTACTCAACAATGGTTCTTGGACCAAACTAGGCTAACAATACAGTTCTATTCATTTCTAATCAGAAGTAAGCCCCACTGAGTTCAATAGGACTTACTCCCAGGTAAGTGTGTATAGGATTGCACTGTAAGAGCATGAACTTTATAGTTGTGTGCTGATTTCCTATTAATCTAGCCCAGTGTTCTCCAACCTTGGGTCCCCAGATGTTTTTGGCCTACAACTCCCAGCATGCCCCAGCCAGCTATGCTGGCTGGGGCATGCTGGGAGTTGTAGGCCAAAAACATCTGGGAACCCAAGGTTGGAGAACACTGATCTAGCCAGTGGCCATTTGCGACCTTGAGAACTCCAAAGCAGGATTTTAAGGTTCTAAAAACTGCCTCATGACACTTCCCCCTTCCGTTTCAGGCACTACTTTAACCTGTGCCTCAGACTAAACTAGGATCTCATATGGAACATCTCAGGCAAACATCTCCTCTCAGGTAAACAGATACCACTGCTCACCCCAACACAGAAGCACCTCCATATCACAAGGTTATTGGGTACAACAGTGCTCTGGACACTGTCACACATCCTCTCAGGTTGAGTAAGTAAACAGGGCTGGCCCAAGACATTTTGCTACCTGAAGTGAAGGAAAGATCCCCACCACCACCATTCCAAGTACAAAAGCTGGCCAAACTGGCAGTTGAATCCTACTTCGACACTGGTGACAAGACACCATCTTCTACCGCACATGAGGGCAGCAGGTTAGCTTAGGGGGCGCAGGGTAAGTCATGTGACACACACACAGGTCTGCCCTGCAAGACCTTGCTGCTGCTTGCTCAGGGCCCCCTCATCCACCAACATCTGCCACCTAAGGCTGCTGCCTCATTTGGTTTAACGGTAGGGCTGGCCCTGGAAGTAGACGATCTCATTTATGAAACCCTGATTCATTGCATTTCCAGCGAACTTGTTCTTCAGTGATATAGGCTGATTCACCCCAAAATCCCACCCATCTCTGCCTGGAATACCAACTTAGCGTTATGCTTTTATCAAGATTAGATACATCATTAGGGAAATGCTATGGTGCACAGATTTCCATCCATCCACCATCACCATTCCCTCATACATTTGTTACCCACTTTGCTAAGATTTCCCTAGGCGCCTTCTTTCAACAACCACAGGAGCCGGTCCCAGACAATTTCCTGAGTCTTACAGCTGTATGGGACAGAAGGGGTATTGTGTTGCATGCAATTTTTGACACCTAGGAGTTTGGTGCAACTTCATAACATAGACAAAGCAAATAAATGCCAGCCCATATTTATGCTATTTCCCCCTGTCAACTTCAGTGCTACTGGCTAGCTTCCTTTGCCCACCAATCAAAGGTTGAGCATCCTTTAAACACCCCACCAACTACCCTACATTCTCTCTCCCCACCCTCCCTCCAACAACTACTTCACGCTTCCCCTCTGCATAGGCTTCTTCGGAACTCCCCACCCCCATAATATCGGGCCTTTTGCTAACTGGTCCCTCGTCTAGTAGTCACTCCCACCTCTACATCCCCCATACACATCAACCACACCAGCAAAGGCTCAAGGCACACTAACATTGCGTAGGCTGCTTTCTTCTCTACCGTTTCTCCGTGCAAGAAGCTCGCAGCACTTTGAGATTTAGGCGCCCTACAGCCTAACCCCATTGCCATTTTATCTCTATATTTCTTTCCATTGAGCGAGTTCCTCTTTTGTTGCCCCTTCCCCTGTCCATCGTCTCACCTTCCTTCTTCCTGCTAAGGGCCATGTCTCCCGGAGGGGCGCCCGAAAGCGGCGGCGTCGGCGAGGAATCACCCTGGTTGCCTGCAAGGCATTGCTGCTGTCCGGCTAGGAAGCAGCCGCGCACATTCTCGTTCGGCTCGGACCCACTCCCAGCTTCCTCCTTCCTACCCAGGCGTGTCTATCAGCAGGGGAGCTGGCGTCTCATTGGTTCCGGAGGCGAAAGCGGGGCGGTCCCAACGCCAAAGCCTTCGAATTGCGGAGCAGACCTCCCCCTCTATGGCTGCTCCGGCGCGGACGGAACCATGCCGCGCCTCCTGAGCTCGGGAGAGGAGGAGGAGGAAGAAGAGGACAAGGAGGGGTGGGGGGAGGAATGCGGCTGCGCAGAGCGTGAGAATTCTGCCTCGAGGGTGGTTTTGACAGCAGCGGCAGCAGCGAGCGAGCTCAGCTCACAGTTGCTTAAGCAGCAGCAAAAGCAGCACCAGCGCACGGACGGCGAGAGGGGAATAGCAAGCGGTGCAGTTACCTTAATGTGTGGTGCGCTCGCGCGAGCGAGTGTGTGAGATACACGATAATATACAAGGGAGATAATGTTATTATATATACGCCTCTGCCTCTCTTCTTCTTCCTCCTCCTCCTCTTCTTCCACCACTATTACTACTACTACTGCCACCACCACCACCAACCACTCTCTCCTCCTCCTCCTGCCCCGGCTTCTCCTTCACCTGACTCGCTGAGCCCAGCATGCAGCCCACTATCTGCTAAATGAATAATGCACTAGAATGTCCGCGCTGAAAAAGGTAAGGGGCTTCCAAGACATGGGCAGCCAATGGAATCAAACAGCACAAGTCCCAGGAGCGGGGGGGGGGGGATGTGTGTGCGTGTGTCTGTAGCGGGAATGGGAGGGGGGCAGTCGAGCCCTGATCCTGCCCCTCTCCCGGTGCAGGCTGTGCTTTGGCCTTTAAAAAACAAAAAAGCACTCCCCCCCCCCAAACCGGCAACCCCGGCCAGTGCTGGGTTAGCACTGCAAACTCTCTCAGTGGATGTGAAGGGGGGGGGGAGGCATTGGGGACTGGTAGGATTCCAGCTGCTCCCGGGATTGAGTCACGGGCGGGGGGGGGGGGCTAAGTGGGGAGCCGTGCAGCTGCTGCTGCTGTTGGGATTTGTCTTGCTGTGAATTTGCTGTGTAGGGTTTGTTGTTGCAGTTATTGGGCGAGGGGTCCACCTGGGGTTGTTTCCGTCAAATAGCTGGAGAGGAGGCGGTGGGGCTGGCTTGCACCTGCTTTGGCTCGGGTTCTCTCGAGGATCTGGCACAGCAGTCAGTCCTGAGAGGCTTGTCGTGGGTTGGGGATGTGCATCTGCTGCGGGGCCTCTTTCTCTCTCCTAGCGTGGGGTATATGGGGGGGGGGAGGTTGAAGAGGTGGGGAAAACGGCGTCTCAGAGGCGGCTGCGGTTATTTCAGTCATGGAGGGGGAGTATGCGCGTGGGGTGGTAGAGAAGCCACTACTGGGACTGTTGCTGCTGCTGGGCGGTGGGGTACAGTACAGTTGCTGGAACTGGCCCGGGGTTCTTGGCCGTGTGGGCACAACTCGTGCAAGCGGTTTGGGTGTGTGTGCTCCTGTTAGGGCTGTTCCAGGGGTGCTTCTGACAGCAGGACGTGAACCAGCTGCTATGGTTGTGGGGGCTGCATTCATAGAGGGGTCTGTTATGTGGGCAAGACTGGGGGGGCGACTACAAGAGGAGGACGTAGGGAGTAGTGGTGAAGTAGCCACAACTAGTACTGGAGGTGAATGGAATGACTGAGGGTCTTGGAAATGAAAGTATGGGGGGGGGAAGTGCTCTCTAGTTCTCCTAAATTAATATTGAGGGACAGCTAGGCAATTTGTGGGTGGGTGCTGGGGTCGGGAGTGGGGAAGCTTCAAGCAACCGCAATTAATATTGGGAGACAGCATGGCAATGGCGGGAGGGGAGGGGGTCGCTCAAATGGATCTGCTGGAGGTGAAGTGGCAGTATGTGTATATGGCGGCGCGTGTGTGCGCGCGTGCGGACATGGGTGTGAAATCACCAAGAATTAATTGGGGGGGATGCTTTGGGGAGTGTAAAGGTGTACGTGTGGAGCCTCTAATATTAGGGAACGATTGGGGATGTTGAAGAAACTCGAGGGGGTTGGGGGGGGTCTTTACTGGAGGTACTGAGTTGACAGTGTATGCGCGGAGACGAGAGTGGGTGCCTAGTCGCCCAGAATCAATTTTGAGAAATGTGGGTCCTGAAGTGTGGCGGCGGGGGGGGGGAGGTGTGTGTGTGTGCGTGGCTGAGACTGGCTGAGGATGTCGAGATGTTTGTGGGGTGGTCTCCATTCCCCCAAATTAAACACTCGGGGTTACTGGGGTTGTGGTATATCTGGGGAGTTCTCTGGTCCCCACGGTCTCATACGGCGGAAGGACTGACTGAGGATGTTGTCGGGGGTCAGAGCAGATGTGTGCGGTGGCTTCTGGAGACCTCAGACGGCTACGAGGGGACCATGCTGAAGGTGCTGGGGCGAGCGGGACGTGTGTGCGTGCGCGGGCTATGTTCCCGCGGCGGCGGCTGTCGTCCAATGGCCCCTTGTCGGAGCTGCGCGCCCGACTGCTGCTCAGTTGAGTTGCCACAGCGGAGCGCCATCCACGGCTGCTAGGCTGCGGGCTGGCGCCGGCTTCCCTCACTCTTTCCCCGGTGCGGACCTTGCGGAGAGTATTTGAGCGGCAAAATGCCGGGTCGGCTGCCCGGCGAGCTTCAGCACCGCGGCTAGCAGAGCAGAATGAAGAGCTTGAGGAACTCGACGGTTGCGCATATTCCGGTTCACAAGGCATGACAGGGTGGTTTTTGGTCACCGTTTTACTAAGCTGAGAATGGTGCGGTTCAATGGAGCCAGCCTGAAGCTCAGGATAAAGAGGAGAAATAAGGAGCTGATGGAGTCGTTCCCCTTGGACTCACATACCTTGTATATGAATGACTCCACCACTTCCAACGCACACACACACGCAACCAACACGTGTATTAATCTGGGATTTTATTTTTGATGATTTGGAGGGCACTGGGTGCGAGGATAGGCAAAAGAGGCGAAACGTCTAGCATTAGGTTCTTTAAATAAATAAATAAATACATAAATCTCGAAACGCTATTGCAATCTGGTTTGCAGGAGGAAAGGATTGCTTTGTGTGTCGGGGGGGGGGGGAGAAACCCACTGGAGAATTGTCAGTCGGGGTGGAGCTATTAGCCGCCTCTTCCTCCTCCTCCTCCCACCACCTCCTTCTCTAAGAAAATGCAGGCTTCTGCGCCTGCTGTTCCCCTAGCGATGCCAGCAAGCGATGGGCATGACTCCTCGGAGAGGAGAAGGACTAAGTGGGGTGGGGGGAACAGCAAGAGTTTGAGGGATGCGAACTGAGAGCGCCAGGCCAGGGCATCTTTTTGGAGATCCTCAGACGGAATGAAACTATCCCGCATTCCTTCCCCAGGCACCTGTACCCAAGAAATGCCATCTATCCCTGCCGTGCAATCCTATATATGTCTACTCAGAAGTAAGCCACATTGAGTTCAATGGGGCTTCCTCCCAGGTAAGTATGAGTAGGATTGCATCCATGCGGATCCGTGCTTGCTAGCTAACAGAGAGAGAGAGACTCCGGTTTTGAGGTTTAGTTTGATCTTTCCGCGAATGGCTGCGTCTTGCGCGGAAAGCAGTTTCCAGCCAGGACAACGGATTAACGCGCCTGTGATTAATGGGAAAGGTGATTAATCAACGCCTTCACCCGTGGCAGGACGGGGGGGGGGGGCAGCCAGTGGCGTAGCGTGGGTTGTCAGCACCCGGGGCAAGGCAAGTAATTTGCGCCCCCTAACCCGTGGATTTTAGCACTCGAGTCTCTTCCACTAGATTAGTTAAAGAAACCCTTACCCCCTAAGCACATGTATTGTTTGTTATGAAAATACTGATGTAATTAAAGTAAAATGCATCTAAATACAAGTTTATTTTCAAACACTTTATTGAGTGCGAACATGCATTACACATTCTCCACATTTTCAGCAGGTCTATGAATACAAATCTACAAATGTAGTAACCTAGCATGGGCCAAGCTATTATATGTCTTCCTGCATCACCCCTGGTTTCAGAGGTTTCTTCCGGCCCATCTCTCAACGCTTCCAAAGCGTCTATTATTTTCTCAGTGTGTTCTGCAAGTACGCATACAGCTTCATGCGTTGAACTCCATCTTGTGTTACACGATCGCTTTACACGAATTGGTACATGTTTCTTAAGGATATCCCACCTGTGGGTGGAGCTTGAGAAAAATGAATACACCTTTTCCACAGTGCCAAAGAAAGTAACAGACTTTGTCCCAACACCAACTGCATGCATCCCAGCAAGATTGAGCGAGTGATTGTTACATGGCACAAACATTGCTTTGGGATTCATATCCAAAATACGTTTTTGTACACCACTAATGTGTCCAGCCATAGTCGCAGCATTGTTCTATCATGGAGTAATATCATGGAGTAAATTGGGTTTTATCCCAATACAGATGTTAGCTTATCAGCGTGAGGATGTTAGTGTTATCATCAACACTATTTTGTGAATAGTCACTGTAAAAGTTTTACATACTTTTAAGCTTTAACATAATTGTCACAGTCTGTTTTTTTAACGTAATATCCCTGTAACCTCACTGCTTACAATCCACCCCAACATGTGTATGTATGCCTGCCACTCTTCATGCATCTGATGAAGTGGACACTAGTCCACGAAAGTTTATAGCCTTATGCTATAATAAATTTGTTATTTATTTATCCTAGTGCTGCTAATTAAAAGATTGTGCAGCTATTCGTCTTTTCCTCCTTAACTGATTTTCTGTGGAAAGAAAAAAGTGGTGGGAAAACACAGGGATTGTTTTTCCCCTTAAGCCTAAACGTGTGGGGTAGAGTCAGCTGTGGTTATGGAAAGGCACTCTGTACATGTGTAGAGCAGTTTTGCCCATCTCATTTGCATACGAGCCAAGAATATTTCAAATTGTTGCCCAACTTTACTGCATACACTGCTTGGAGAATTTTTGTTTGTTGAAAAACAGTATGCAACTGTTTGAAAGAAAGAAAGAATAAAACAATAGGCGCTCTGAAGTTTAAAACCCAGGGGACATATTAACCGCCACTACAGCCCCTAACCTCTACCCCTTCCGATCAATTACTCTCCAAACGGTACGTACACACAAGGGACCACCACCTATTTTTCACCTCCCGGCGCCAGCCTAAGTATGCCAGCCTAGAGCCCGACACCACCCTGACAACAGTTTAGGGGAGGGAGCAGCTCCCCTCCACGGAGGCCCACAAATACCCCCTCAACCCCCAGTAACGTTTAACCTGGGCGCGGGCCTCACCGCACTCGGCAAACATCGCCCTTCTTGCAGCTGGTGAAGAGGTCGCTGGTGTCCATGGCCCGGCGACGGAAGGCACCGCATTGACCCGGCCTGCGGGAGCGATCGAGGAAGGTTTAGTGGGAGCAGCAGTCCGAGGCTGGAAGGGGCAGCCAGGGAGAGTCGGCGGCCGATGTAAACACAGCGGCGCCAGACTGGCTGACACTGCGCAGGCCGGCCTGCTCTCGTCGCCCCGCCCTTGCTAGGAACACGGCGGCTCACGGGCCCGCCCCCCTCGCCGCCTTCTCGGCCTCGCACGGCGGGACTAGGGCTCCGGCTCTCGGGCGTGAGGGGGCGGCGAGAGAGGCAGGCAGGGCTGGCCTAAATCGCTCGCTCGTCACTTTCGTGACGGTCCAGCCGCGTTAAACTACGCTGGATTATGAGCAGCCTGGCCAGATGCTGCAGCTCGCCTGCGCGCGCGCGGCTCCTCTTCTCCACGCACCGTTTACACAAGAGATTCTCGCGCCGGTTGGTTAATCCGCAGGAAGTGCCGCTCCGGTTCCAAAATCACATGAACGAGGATGAGCATCCCCGTGCTTTGCACCCCCCCACCGCACCGCATGCCTGGCACACCCCCCTCCACAGTGGGCAGCGACCCGGCGGCTCGGATTGGATTCGCACAGCCAGCACTGCAGAGAGAGTGAGTGAGCCAGGCAGGGGCAGAGAGCTGCGAGTGCGAGCGCCCCCCCCAGATGTTGCGCCCGGTGCGGCCGGCCCCCCCTGCACCCCCCACGCTACGCCTCTGGGGGCAGCAAAATTTGCAATCCCACGTGGTCATGCTCGGCAAACTTTGCAAGGTTCTTTCCCTCAGCGAATGAGCAGAACCAAAATCTCTTCCTTGTTGATTATGCCCATATGGAAATGAGTGATGTGGATAATAAGCACTTGTAATTATTCATAAGTACGTTAGTCGCCCTTTGGGACGATAATAAATCAATTACCAACTGACCTGGGCTAACTTGGTCTGCAAGCATATATAAGTCGAATGGACATCTTTCCCTGCCTCTTTTGACTCCGCCCCATGAGGAAGTCAGAACTAATAGCTACTGTCCTCCTCCCTCCAACAACTGGAAGGTCATGGAGTACTTCTACTACAAGTTGCTCTGTTTCCATAGGTATTCTTGGGAAGGAGTGGATCACGTAAGGTTTATAAATAAGATGGAAGAGCCAAGAGTGCTGGCAATTCAGGAAGAAGTTGTTAATCAGGATGATGTTGTAGCTGCAGCAGCCAAATTGTCTTGTGATTTTTTTGAGTGGTTCATGATCGAGCTTTGGTAGGAGTTAGAACAATATTCTACACTGTGGGATTTCCAGAGAAAAGGCTCAAATTAGAAAGGGATTCGGATGGGGGGACGGGGGGGGGGCTTACAGTGCAATGCTATACACATCTACTTTGAAGTAAGCCCCACTGAGTTTAGTGGGACTTTCTCTCAGGTTAGTGTGTATAGGATTGCAGCCTTAATGAATACACTATTGGTTGCATCTCTGATTTCAAAATGCCTAGCTGTAATGAAGGGGTGTGATTTTATTCAGGAGTTGTCTGTTTCACTCCTCATATGTAAGCTCATAGCTCTTGGATCTCAGCTAAAGCAATTACAGTGAGGTCTAATATTTCAGAGCATCAGATTACAGATGTGGCAGCGTCTAAGACCCTTAAACTACCAGCTCATTTTAGATTGCTCAGGCGAATGGACAGCTCTTTCGAATGAATGTCCCAGAATGATCATTATAGCTGTTTTCAATACCACAACTATATGTAATAAATGTTATGAATATGCCATTTACTTTGAATTGCACTAAATATTTCTATTCACAAATAAGTCTCCCACTCACTACAACAGCAGCAATCCCTTTTCTGTTAAGACTTGCCTTTAAAATTGGATTTTGTTCATGAATCATCTTGCATTCTCTTCAAACTAACTATTATATCATGACTCATTTATTTTAAGGTATATAACGGATTGTTCAGTATTGAGCCAGCTTATATATAATGATTCCGTCATTTCCGTGGCATATATAGTTATTCACTGAAGAACTGTTTCAGAGTACTACTAAACTGTTTGCGCACTGGAAGCTCTGCTGCCAAAGTAAAGAAGAAAATAATGTTTGCCCAATGTTTGCATTGCTTAACTAAACACATATGGCACAATCCAAGCAACATTAACAGTGAAATCATTTGCATGTCTACTCAGAAGTAATGTGACTGATTCAATTAGACATACTCTCCAGTAAGTATGTGCAAGATTACAACCTAAGTATATTGAAGTCCCATCGATTTCAATGACAGAGTTAAGCACATGCTTAAGTCTTTTAAAGAAATCACTGGGACTGAAACATGCTTAACTTTGGATAGATTGTACCCATGGCTTGGAATCATGACCCCAAAGTAGTCCTCGGATCATTGCCATTGAGCTTTAGGTTAGAAGAAATCATTTAAGTTGAAAGTGTCAGATGTACAGTTGGAATACAATTTAGCCAAAGGGGTATAATTGGAGTATAATTTAGCTAAAGTTCAATACAGTTACGGTGCACTGATTTCAACTTCCCATCAATGTAAATAGGAGTTAATATTGCTTAATTCTGATATCCTGTATGCTGTCATTTTTAATAGTTTTCGGCTTGTATAGGAAACAAAAAAGCCCCCTGCTGAGAAAAGTCTGGCGGGCGGCCAAGTGCACCCCCCACCAAGGACCCTTGGGGCAACAGGGTTCTTGGCAGGAGTTGACTTCACCCTCCCTATAGCCAATTTTCAGCAGGGGGGCTTCTTTTCACCCCATTCAATTCATGGAGAAATTGCTCCATTCAGTTGCATGGGGATAGGGGCCAGAGAAAAAGAAAGAAGAGCCAGAGAAAAGGGTAGGGGAGAAAGAGGGACCAGAGAAGGAAGGAAGGAAAGAAAGAAAGAAGGGGGGGGGAGAGAAGGAAAGAAAGGAGAGGGAGAGAGAGAGAGAGAGAGAGAAGCCAGAGAGAAGGAAGGAAAGAGGAGCCAGAAAGAGAGAGAAAGAAAGAGAAGCTAGAGTGGGTAGCACACACAGAGGGTGCACAATCATGCGTGTGTGTGCGTGCACACACACACACACACGTGCGCAGTGGGGATGGCACTCCTAACATTTTTGTGATTGGCTCCCCACCCTCCTACAGCATTCAATTTGTGGTGGTGTCCAGGACACTTTATCAAAATGCCAAATGTGCTCACGGGCCCAAAAAGGTTGGAGACCCCTGCTATAGAGAGTCATCATCAGTCAGTGTAGACCAAGGATTGGGAATGTGTGCCTCCCCACACCCCAGATGTTACTGGACTGCAACTCCCATTATTCTTCACCATTGATTATGCTGGCTAGGGCTGATGGAAATTGTAGTTCACCCACAAACCGCCCAGGGAGCCTTTTGGCTGATGGACGGTGAATCGTCATCGTCATCATCTGGAGGATCATGCGTTCCCCAGCCCTGGAGTAGACCAAAGATCTGACTCTGTATAAGGCAGCTTCCTATGTTCCTATGATATTTAGCCTAAATTAGGAAGACACACAGCGTTTTTCAGTTTAGGCCCTAAACTGAAAAACGCTGTGTGCTTTGGGGTGGGTGTTCAGGGGTTGGGTACCTTTCAGCAACCTAAGTAAGACTGGGGGTGGTTCTGAGATTTCCCCCTCTTTCTTTGCATTGTCCAATAACAAGAACAAGGGTGAGCACCGATAGCTGAGCAATCTGTTTTGCTTTATGGGCCAATTCAAATCATATTCACTTGGCAATTAGGCCCACTGTATTCAATAGATCATCGTTCCTGAAGCATATGCTTAGGACTGCAGTCTTGATGACACTTGGGGAGTTCGGAATGTAGTTTTGTAAAATGAGTTCACACAGATTACTCAAGCATGAGAACCCCTGAGAGGTGATATAGGTGCAAAGAATGTAAGCCAGCCTCCCCACAACCTGGTGCCCTCCATATGCTTTGGACTACAATTCCCAGCATTCCTGATCATTGGCCATGCTGGCTGGGGCTGGCTGATCAGAGTGGAAGTCAAAAACATCTGGAGGGCACCAGGTTGGGGAAGGCTGATGTAAGCAGTGAGGGGCATTACTTAGAGAGATTGAAGGAGCAATATGCACTTATGTTTCAGTCTATATATGATAATTCCTACACCTGTACCATTGGTTATTATGAGGTATAACTCCTGACACACACACACACACACGTATGTTGTTAGGGTGTTTCTAGACAAGGCTTTTATACTGCAATTGCCCTGCCGCAAACATGGAATTTTTAGGGGGTGAGAGTGTTTCCAGACATCATTGGGAGGGTTATAGAAAGCTACATCAGAAAGCTATGTGGAAAGCTGACAGATGATCAGGCACATCAGGGTAGGGTGCCTCCTCCTACCCACTTGGTCTTCCCGCAGGTATCCCTGGGGACCCTGTGGGAGCAGCAGTATTCCCCCCTGCCACCGGAGCGGCCATCGCTTCAGCCTACACAATCTATCTGAAGTGATGTCCACCACTGCACCCAGCCAAACAGACATCCGTTTTTACAAATAGGGGTGCCCTTAGGAGACAGGATCCTTTAAATACAGAGAGAGAGACACTTAGAGCATATGTAATTAGCATATGCAAATTTGTGGGTTGTTGTTGTTTTTGGTCCTGTGGGCCTGCGACCCGGTTCTTCTTTCCGGCACCTAGAACAGCCCCTGCCTCCTGCCCCCAACTCCAGCAGTGCCCCCCCCATTAAACCCAGATCTATATTCTATTCCCCAACTACAGGACATTACATGAGCTAGATTTTCAAGCACCTGCAGCTTGAGAGCCTATGAATATTTACTCAGAACTTCAGAAGTAAGTCCTGCTACTGAGTTCAGTGGCACTTCTTCCCAAGCAGGCACACATAGGATTACAACCCGCATTTTCAAGACAATGATCGCACGCTGCAGGGACAAGACATCAAGTGGAATGGAAATATCTGCGGAACAAGGTGGCGCGGGGGGGGGGGACTGCTTGAGGGGGTGGGGAAGCTGACTGTCCAACACAAGATGTTCCATTGTCACCCACACACGGCTCGCTATTATAAGGGGTGGGGAAGGATTAACCCAGTGTCTCTCTTTACCTTTTGTTGGCCGTAAGTCAACCATTAAAAAAAAAATCTTCCTTCCTGCTGCAGCTCAGTGGGTGAGCTTTCTTTATTCCCCCTCCTCTTTCTGCGCGCTCTCTCTCTCTCTCTCTCCTCTTTCTGTTCCCTGCTTTCTGCTCTTTCTCCTCACACAGCCCACCTGCTCTCCGCCCCTCCTCCAGCACTCGCTCAGACTCTCAGAGTCGGGCTCAGACTCCACCTTACCAGAGTCACAGCAGCACCTTTCTCCCCCGCCGCTCCTTTTTAACTTGCATTAGAGTTCGGACCCGTCGCGCCCGACACGTTGATTTCCCCAACCTGCCTCAGAGCCCACGTGGCCCTCTAGAGGGTATATGGAAAAATCAACAATTCCGGCGGACTGCCGCTTTCTCTGTTGCGCTCCTGGGCTGTTCTAAAAGTTTAAAGCAGTGGTTCTTAACCTTTTTGGTGTCACACCTCCCTTGTGAAAAATCTTATGACCCATGCCTCCCATATGTTAACGGCCCAAAATTTAGGCTTAGACAGGACGAGTTTGCCTTTTTTTAGTTTATGCTCTGTCTCTGGACTAAAAAAAAAATGCATATTCAGTTAAATGAACGGCGTAGCTCCCAAGATTAGTACAGTAGAAAGAAATAAGGTTGGGCCAACCGCCAAGCTGCGCTGCTGTGTACTTGTAAAATAAACAATTTATAGTTGAGGGGCTACTCACACCTCCCCTGGAGTCAGTCCAAACCTCCCCTGGGGAGGTGTACCCCACAGGTTAAGAACCCCTGGTAAAGGGAAAAGAAGGAAGGAAGGAAAGGTGCGGCTCGCTGTGGGGGGAGGGAGAAGAGCGAAGGAGTAAAGATGGGGTGGGGGAGTGCGTTTGGGTCCCTGCAGCGCTGCGGAGGCCCGGACCTCCATCCGGACGCGTCACTGCTCTTGCTTCTTCCATCTTTTTTCTTACAGAAAAAAAATATTTAAAGTATGAACGGACGGAATAGCTGCACAATGTCTTTTGACTGGTAGTACTAGGAGCCCACCGTCTGGAAGCACTCTTAAAATGCAGTGATCCCCTTCTGCCCCATTTTAATCTGATATATCCATAACTTGGAACCTTGCTATGAACCTTCGCTCCCATCCCAAACATATGCACAGAAATATTTCTCCTCCCATCAAAATTTGAAATTGTGCTGTAGTTCATATCTCATCATGACCTCACCAAGTGGCTTCAGGCAAACCTCTTTCTCCTCTTCAGCTCCAACAGGGGGATAAGAATGCTGACCCACCCTACAGGATTGTTGTGGATTACTGAGATTATGTAAAGTGCAATGAGTTACTAAAGTGCTATATAAATGCATGATGATGATGCTTTATTTAAATCCTCCCAAACAATCCTCTTTGTACCAGATAAAAGTTGTGGTCCTAACACCTTTACTAAGTATTAAGTTACACTGAAATTACTGAGACTTGTAGCACAATCCTATCAAGTCTACACAGGAGTAAGTCCCATTGAGTTCAACAGAGCTTACTCCTAGCTAAGTGTCTTGGACTGCAGCCTTACTTCCAAGTAATGGCTTGGAAGTAAATAATTGGGGTAAATAATCTGAAACTATGACTGCAATCCTAAACACACCTGGGAGTTAATCCCATTGAATTTAGTGGGACTTACTTCTGAGGAGGCATGCATTGGATTGCATTACATGTGCTCTAGATCATGAAAATGCAAACAACTGTTTAATCAGCTATCTTTTCTCCATTTACACAGTATCTAGGGAAATGCCTATCATTATTACAGATGGAGGGGAGCAGGAGAGCAGAAGAAGATAAATATTGCAAGGACCACCCTGAGTGTGCACAATCCATCTCTGAGACATAGCCTCCCTCACTGTGGGCTTCCTATCAACAAAGTGGATTGCGACATTTCAGAAGCAGGTCTAGAGAATCTGCTGCCACTGCCCATCTGCACACTCTTCTATTTCTTGGTCATGCTCGCGTGTAAATGACACGTTGGATTTTTCAGCGGCTGTGTATACACCATGTTAAGGAATCTTCCAGTGTTCTCCAGCCTTGGGTCCCCAGATGTTTTTGGCCTACAACTCCCAGCATGCACCAGCCAGCTATGCTGGCTGGGACATGCTGGGAGTTGTAGGTCAAAAACATCTCAGGACCCAAGGTTGGGGAACACTGATCTAGCTGCTAGATTCTAGCAGATTTTTCCTCTGACAATTGATGTTCACATGTGCATGCATGCATATCATTTAATACTTTACATTTTCTATCTTTCAGTTTGGGTAACTATTAGACTGGGACTCGAATAATCAATACAACAATTTTGTAGATTTAAAGGTGATAGATAAACTGCATTGGACACCTATTTTTAATAGTCAGGAAAAATTAAAAATGCTATTACATCAAGTCGAATCATTTTTTTTTTTTTTTTACAACCCTTATAATCCTGTAAGCAATTTTGGCAATAGAACACTAAAATGACAGTTTTAAAATCCTAGAATATGTCACTGGAGACTTTTCAAACTACATGAGCCGAAGGAGAACAGCTGCTGCAATTCTATTTCATATTAACTGGACAAACCTTGCTAGCTGCTCAACAGTGAATTCCGTTATTTAAACAGGGATGGTAAAACTGAGGACACAGGCCCTATGTTAATCCCACCTTGTCAAATAGCATAGTACTTAAAGTTATCATCTAAAGCAGTTACAATGTAGTGCTATTACATCAGATAGATTTATGTGAACTGCTTTCCCCTTGGTGTATTATCAAGGCAGATGATATATAAGTGATATCTTTATTCTGAAGAATGCACTTTTGTCCAGTATAAGCAAATGACATAGCATGAACGATATAATCAATATGTATAGTACAGTACTAGGAATATTGGGGGGGGGGGGATACCTCCCTTGAACATTGAGAATTTTGTCACTAGCCTGGATGAACCATACTTATAATTTTCTCCATGATGAGATGACTTGGTATAGTCAAATCAATTTTCTTTTACAACTCTTATAATCCTGTAAGCAATTTAAGCAATAGGCTACTAAAATGGTCTTTTTATCCCAGAATATGTCAATGGAAACTTTTATTGGTTTGTAGTACATCCATGTGCATCTTGGTTTTCAGCACACATTCACATTTTTGTGCAACCCATTTTTTTACAGAATTCATTTTTAAAGTTCGTCATTCTATGTTTTGGGTTCAGTCTACAGTCTGGATACATATTGCATCATTTTACACTGAGATGACAATATAAGGAGTTGCCAAAGTACTATTACACCACCTAGCCCTGCACTGTTTACTCAGCCTGACAGCAGCTCTTCCAAAGTCTCAAGCAGAGGTCTTTCCATGTCGTTACTTCCCATACTAAAGCAGTGTTCTCCAACCTTGGGTCCCCAGATGTTTTTGGCCTACAACTCCCAGCCAGTGTAGCTGGCTGGGGCATGCTGGGAGTTGTAGGCCAAAAACATCTGGGGACCCAAGGTTGGAGAACACTGTACTAAAGGGAGCCTATGGCTGACCTTTCAGAGGCATAGCATACAAAACTTTATCCATGCAGAACATGTGGTCCATGGGGCAGGTGGAAGATCACAGTGGTGAGGGAAATCTTGCGAGATATATTCTACACAGATGTTAATCCCATTGATGAAAGTGGTTAATACATAACCCCTGAGATATTTACCTTTCTCCATTAGTAAAATAAAGTATGTTCAGCACAGAACAACTGTTATAAAATCTGAGTGCAACTAAACATGGGTAAATCAGAGTCTCCTTTTATAGCTCACTGGAATTTTATAGCAGACCTGCCTGGAATCAAAACATTCCATGCTGTTTGATACATAGCAAGTGGAGCATGTGCTCTCCCCGTTTGCTCAACATAGATGTAGACCACCAAAATTACAGAATATATAAATGTTTATTATTTTTAGTTGTTATCCATGGAGTTTATTAATTTGATTACATGCTGTAGACATAGGTGGCACTTTGTACAGCGCATAATCAAATTAATAAACAGATAATAACTGAAACACAATCTTCTCTTGATTGTTTGCCCAAGGACTGGTTGGCATTACCAATGGTGTAGTATGGCCTACGGATTTCAGTGGGAAAGTTATGGCATAATCCTACTCAAGTTGCAGCAACTGCAGGCCTATTGGATTTGGCAGAAGCCCTGCTAGACAGGTGGAGGTCAAGATATGCCAGTGGCATGAAAGATATGCAGGTGGAACTCCCAAGGTCAATTGACGGAACACAATGCCAGTGGAGCTGGTGGAATAGCTGGAATGCAGTGGAGGCATGGGCAGGACAAAGATGGCACAGGGGAAGAGAACACATACCACCTTATGCCCCTTCAAGTCATGGCCATGCTCTTATGGATACTGCAAATTTACACCAGTCCCAGACCTGGCATAAGAAATTGATCTCCCACTGACTTCTTCTTTGTAGGGGTGGGAGGTTCAATGTTTTACTCAAGAGGAATCTGAATCAGCAACCCCCTGCGTGTCTTTGTGCTTGCTTTGCAGACCACAACACAAGAGTTCTCTCACTCGTTTCTGTCTCTTTTTGTGCCTTTCTTCCTTTGGATGGTGAGGGCTGGAAGATAACATGTTTTCCCCTTGAGCATTTTTGTGTGTTTGTGGTGCTGTGTGCTAAGGTAGGCACCGGGTTCCCTTGGCTAGGCCTGTGGTTGCTGCCTGGTTCTCTAGTGTTTCTTGCATGTGGAGGCTGTGGCTATGTAATGGCCATGCCCATGGCTCATCTTCCATAGGTTGGCTCTCTTTGTGTGCCTGCTCTGCAGACTGCACTACAGAGCTCCCTTGTTTGCAGAATATGGGTGTTGCTACCAGCATAGTCCCTCATTGGTTGCCCCTAGCAGTGTTTCCAGGGATGCGCTCTGTGTGTGTGTATGTGTGTGTGTGTGCGTGCGTGTCTGCTGTTCTTACATCACATTTGTATTTTATGTGTTGAGTGTTTTCCTCTTCCTTTCCAGGCTGAACTAAAATATGGTGCTGTATCTCCTGTCCCAGTGTAGGTAGATTATGGGATTGCTCTGCCCAACATCTATTGATCCCCGCACCATTGAAATCAATGGGGGAAATGATTCACTTTGATTGGATCATGCCCAGCAATTTTACTTTTAGGTACAATATTCAATAGATTAGCCTATTTTTAAAAGTTCTTCTTGGAAATGCCGAGATATGTAAAGGTTAGATTATAAAGGGGTTTAGTTTTAAATTAAGCCCATACTTATGTAAACAATACTGAAAATGCATTAATGTTTTAGATTGTGTGTGGTCAGGTTTGGTCTGATGGTACTTTTTCTACTGCACATTCTGAGATTTACATCAGACGCATTTTTTTTCATGATGGCTTGTGAAATGCATACCATTTTGCATTTTCTCTTTGGGCTAGCTTTTAATGGCCTGGGTTAGGTCATCGATGGGCATCTAATTGGGTTTAGATTTCATTTGGAATTTGTCATGTGTTGTTTTGTTGTTAGCATTTGGTTTCATATGTGTTCACCTTGAGCCTTCTTGATATAGCAGAATAGAAATCTAAATACATTCTTCTGTGAAAGACTGCTTGGCATCTCATCCGTTAAAATTAATTAATTAAAAAATTAGAAAAAACAAAAAACCAAAGTAGATTCCATGAGCTTGAAGTCTGCTTGCTCCTGCTTTAAAACAATGGATTTTTTAAAAATTAGATGGACCAAAATTCCTAGAATGAATAATATATACTTACTTTGGGCTGAGTAAGCTGGCTGTGGCTGCATATTGGAAGGTGTTATAATGAGTTTCCGGGCAATTCCCCTCTCCACATGCCCCACCATATTTACAGTATAACTATTCAATTAAAGTATTTGTTTTTCTTTGATTTATTTCACATTATTTCACATTCTGTTTTTCCCTTCTTTCATTTAAGGCAGAATTGATATTATCTATATCCATGTGAACCAAATGAATGAGGCGAGAGCAATAAAATAACTCCTTTGAGAAGAACTACTGTGCAAATTTGAAGAGAGAATTTTCTCTCATTAATCTAGTAGAGAAGCTTTCCAATTAGAGCAAGCTGCTAAGATTGGAACAAGTACTCTATCATTTTTTAATTTTATTTTTTTGCAGTAATAACCTCTGGCAAGAGCTCTTTCTGGGCATTCAGATAGTTTCTATCTGTAGATATCTCGACATTAGTCATTAAATCAGGCAGTAAAACACAGTCTTGCAAACCAGCCAATGTGCATGCGTGCGCGCGCTCAATAGGGAATAGCATACTATTTATTTATTTATTCATTTTATTTCTATATCGCCCAATAGCCAAAGCTCTCTGGGCGGTTTACAACAGTTAAAACCATAAAATACAATACAATATAAATATAAAATTTAAAACCACAGATTAAAAACAAACAGCAAAGCTGGCAGCAGCAGTTACAATAACAGATTTAAATACAACTACAAGATTAAAATGATTAAGATGATTAAAATGATTAGGGAACAGTATGGTTCCAGAAAACATTGTTTGCTCTGAAATGGTGTACTCTGCATTTTTATGTATTTGCGTAACACAGTAAAACTATATATACTTAAAATATTGTTGGTATCTTTTCAGACCTCCTGCAGTTGGCGATTATACGTTTAAGAAGGGTTAAGCAGATGAGCTAATTTCCTCTAATATCAGACTTGGGTGGTCCAGTGCTTATCCATTTAGTAGTGAAATTGGTATACAAATAATAATATATTACAGTATACTGTATATTACAGTACCCCAGTACCCCTAACATTTTGTCAGTTCACAGATAGCACTTGGGTGTTTTTTAAAAAATAAAATAGTAGCAAACTATTCTGTAGCATGTGTGGAAAGCAGGCCTCAGCACTCTGGCCATGGCATTCTGGACCAGCTGTAGTGTCTGTACATTTTTCAAAGGTCCAGGTCTTAGCATCGGTTGGTGACCAGGGTGACCAAGGCTGTTTCATTTCCAAAACCAGGTCTGAAGGGAGACTGAAAAGGAGACAGATAATCAGTATCATCTAGGAATGCCTTGAGCTGGTCCACCATACACTTGAGCAGCTTCCCCCCAAAACTGAATGTTCAAAATTGGCTGGTAGATGTTTAAATGGTAGAGTCTAAAGAGGTCTTCTTTTGTTTTACCAAAACTGTAGGTATCTTGCCCTTCCCTACAGAAACATTTATAGTTGACATGTGCAGTCCAGCTCTAGCTTTGCTAATAAGCCAGGATGGGCAAGGGTTGAAATGTGCAAGCAGTCAGTCTCACACTTCCAATAACCCTGTTCACATCCTCAGGCTCAACAAGCTGAAAAGTAACCATAACAACAGGACAAGTCACAGACATATCTGCATATTCCATAATCAAAGTGGATTCCACATTGGAATGGATGGATATATAAATCTATATATAAATATTTGGTGCAGAATAGTCAGAAGGGGGAGATTTAAACACACATTAGCATGAGAAAATACTTATGCACTGGGAAAAAATCTTGCATTGTAGTGGGAAACATCCTTTCATTCCTCAGTGTAAACATAATGAGTTGTCTAAGTTTTAAAGATATGTCTGGGTGTTTTGTGCTCCATTATCATAATTCTATTGATTTCAGAATATGCTTTCAAATTTCAGCTTGGTTTGTTTTATATCACATAAGTACAAACAACCCTGACCACAGTAATATTTAAGGCAAGTCAAGGACTCTGTTTCTCCACATAACAAACAACAAACTTAAAAAAGACAAAATCCCCCCCCCCCCCGCCGAGTGGGTAGAGAATTATATGGGAGTGTTTCGCTCAAAAGGTGACTATTTGGGAGAATTATGAGAGGTGGCTGCCAAATATCTCTATGGTATATATTGCTAGACACAGTGTACATTTATTGTACTAGCAGCGCACCATAGGAAAAAGAATCAACAGCTCTTTCCTACTGGGAAAAGAATTAAAGAGAAAATGCTCCTTTATTTCTCATCTTGTCTGAAAGGAGCACATCCATTAGTGCAGTAAGCTCTAAACGCTGGTATTTCAAAGGCTGATAGCAGACTACCTTAACAAGGCTGATTTCTAGCATCGTATTTATAGGATAGTTGTATTTAAGTGGATACTTTAAAGCCCATGCTGGATCTCGTTTAACAACAGTAGCAGCAACATATGACTTTTTAAAACCCAGACTTTAGTAATGTGAAAAATCTCAAAATCTGAATTTCATTAAGAGAGAGAGAAATAAATTTGGATTGAGCATTAAGTTAAGGTTCCTTAAAGTACCCTGTGTATAAGTGCTCATGTTAGCTAAGTGTTCACACATCATGACAACCCACCCTGGCAATAAGTCACAGTGGGTTGGTTGTTATGCAAATAACCCACGGTGTGCCTGACAAAGGATTGGCCCCCTCCCTCCCCCTCCTCCCTGTCGGTCCTCCTGTGATCCCCATTTTGACAGTCCTTTCAAAGTGCCCAAGTGGCACCTTGGAGGGGCTGCCTGTGGTTGCCAACCTTTTTAAAAATATTGTTTTGCCCATCCTAGTTTTCACAAATATTTGCGATTTTTTTTTTTTAAAAAAAGTGTTTTTACCTGCACTTGTGCAACTGTGGAGAATTAAAAAAAAAAGGTTAAACTGCAAAAGAAGCTGAGGTCAGCCTGAAACAGTTTGCGATCACGGTCGGGAGCGGGGGAAGCCAGTGCCAGCTGTCCCCAAGTGCCTATTGTCACTTTGGGAGTGGCTGGCACTGGTGGGTGCTAGGGCACTGCAACATCACCGTCCTTACACTCTAGGACCAGCCACATAAACCTTTCTCAGGCTAAGCACCAACAACTAAAAAGGGGAGGGTCTAATGAAACCTTTCCCCTACCCTACCTATGAGGAAAAAGATCAATAAAATCTCTTAAGGATCTATTTTGAATATATTCTTCTGTGGGTACAAAGATTCCAAACATCAGGAAAAATTTCCTGACTGTTAGAGCAATAAGACAATGGAACCAACTACCTAGGGAGGTGGTGGGCTCTCCCACTCTGGAGGCATTCAAGGTGCAGCTGGACAGCCATCTGTCAGGGATGCTTTGACCTGGATTCCTGCATTGAGCAGGGGCTGATGGCCTTGTAGGCCCCTTCCAACTCTACTTTTCTATGATTCTGTGATTCTACGTGTGTGTGTAGGCCCAACAGCAATGCAGGTTAATAATGCCAAGCTGACGTAGGATTTGGGTAGATAACAAAATAAAAATAAGTTTATTTTAGTTCACAAAATCTTAGTTCAAGAAGATAACTTTAAACCTGCCTAAACCAAACACTGTAATTATCCTAAGTCCCTATAACTCTAAATTCTTTCACTCTTCAGACAAGCACCAATCTCTCTCAAAACTCCTGACAGACTAGACAAGAATATCTGTAAGAATCACTATAAGACTGTAAAAAAAACCCTCTCTGACATCACTCACACACTCCTTATATACTCCTTCCCCACCCTTTCTAAGACATCACAAACCACACCCACTCAGTTCAACCTTCTATTCTCACTAAACATACTAATGCAGACATACACCAGGGAACTGAATTGTGGGGTTACGCCACAGGCACATTTAGCAAGAGCAGCAAGGGTTTTTTGCCGCTCTTGCCAAGTGAGTCGCTACCCGATTCCCTATACCCACAATGGGGTCAGTCACCTGAGTTTGGACAACATGACAAAGCATCGTGGGTACAACAACCCTTACAACAAGCTATAGGTTGTCAGGGTGGCTTGTTGCCCTCAAACAAGCCACCCTGCAGGAATCGGTCTGGGTTCATATGACACAACAAACCATCGTGGGTTGTCATGTCGTGCAAACCCAGTCATTGTGTGTACTAAAGTCTACATGTGTTATTTTGCAGGAGACTCTGCATAGGGTTCCAGCTTCTTCATTGATGTTTGGGTCTTCAATAACAAAAGGGTTTTGGTGCCCTCTGCTGCCTACATTTGTTTATTTTGAAGCTGATGTTTACTGCTGTTGGCTACTACTTCATTTTTATTAATTCCTGTCATTCCTTAAAGCTTTCCTTAGATTTCATAGATTATAGAGTTGGAAGGAGCCTACAAGGCTATCAAGTTCAACCCCCTGCTCAATGTAGGAAACTAGAGGAGGGGTTTCCCATCCAAGTAATAACCAGGCCTGACCCTGCTTAGCTTTCTACACTCAGACAAGCTGAGCCAGCGTAAGCCACAAGCTTTGCTCTAGGAAAACTACAGATAGCAGATTCCGTTGGTGCTGCTGACTATGGTGTTTTTACTTTACTTCCAAGACAGGAAATGTAATTTCAATGTAACTTTTGGGAATAGAAAGTTCTCCCATTTACATTTCAGATGGGATTAATTTCTGAAGATATAAAATCAATCAGTTTCTCGCATGGGGCTATTATGAGTGGTTGGCTTTGTTTAATGCATCCATGCATGCACCTGCATGCATGCACACAGACACACAATTACCTGCGATCCATATAATTACAAAACAAAATTTTGCTCTTTTCCCAGCCATTTTCTCCCTCTTTTATGTATTTTATGACTATGTGTTTAATTCCATAGAATGACTAATATAATTATTCTTCCAGAATGTAAAATGTTACCATATTTTATGCTATCATTTATGACCAATAAGTTCTATGGAACCACTCTATGTGGCATCTTCTATATTATTATATTTCATTATTCCATAACGCTTTCTAAATGTTAATACACTTGTGTTCACACTAGGTTCACAAGGAGAAAGGTTCTGCCACAGCTGGAGAGAATACTTTGACATATGCATGTGCAAAATGGATATCTGACAATTTAGCCCAAATCAAATAAGTCATGGAGCTTCAGAGCAGTTTCCCACCACCCCTTTCCCAGTCTCCTTCTTTAGCATACCTCATTTTGCTGCCCTTTGGATTTTGCACCTTTCCCTGACATTTCTCCGATAGTAAATATGCTATACAATTCATTCATGGAATAATGTCAAATTCATACAAGGAGTTCTAAGCCCCATCTTTAGAACAATTACAATATCGCACTCTACACAACCCTTAGCTGTTACCTTACAACTGGGAGGGGAGGAGGCCTGTCCTTCCTTACATGTACTGTAGCCACCCCTCCAATCTGAAATATTCACCAGCAGCAACAATGGACCCAGGAACTCAATGGAATTGCAAACCCCTGCAATGACTTCCAGTGCCTAGTCTGTCTTCATATCTGCTTGAGCACTGTCATGGGACCAAACCACATGAAGGGCTCATTCACCTGCATGCCTTCTAGTGTGATACATACTGTAATTATTGCACGTCAGTTCCAAGAAAAATGCCGGGAGCAAAATCAACCACTTTATATGGCATTTATTGATCTGGCTAAGGCCTTTGATACTGTAGACCGCTCTCTGGACTATCCTTATGAAAATTGGATGCCCCAATAAATTTGTGAATATCTTGCGACTTCTCCATGACAACATGACGGCTACGGTCTTGGACAACAACGGCTCTCATGGTGCTCCATTTAAAGTGGGATCAGGTGTTAAACAGGGATGTGTTATTGCCCCAACATTATTTCCTATTTTCATCACCATGATTTTACATCTTGTCGAGGGGAAACTTCCCACTGGTGTGGGAATTATATATCGAACAGATGGAAAGCTTTTTAATCTCAGCAGGCTGAAAGCAAAAAGTAAGGTAATTACAACCTCCGTTGTGGAACTTCAGTATGCTGATGATAATGTGGTCTCCGCACATTCAGAGGATGATCTCCAAACTATCCTAAATGCTTTTGCAGAAGCATACGGAAAACTTGGTCTCTCACTTAACATCAAAAAACCCAAAGTGCTTCATCAGCAAGTGCAAGCTAACCCTTTGGTGATGCCATCTATCCAGCTTGGCGGGACAATACTGGAAAATGTCGATCATTTTCTCTATCTTGGCAGCTATCTTTCTGTTACAGCTAACATCGACAGTGAAATCCAGCATCGTCTGAGCTCCGCAAGTGCCGCGTTTTCTCGAATGAAACATAGAGTGTTCGAGGATTGGGATATTTGTAAGAAGACCAAAACACTGGTTTATGAAGCCATTGTATTACCAACTTTATTGTATGCCTGCGAAACATGGACTATCTCTAAACGTCACCTCCAACTCCTTGAAAGATTTCATCAACGTTGCCTCAGGAAAATCCTGCAAATTACTTGGGAAGATAGGCGAACAAATGTCAGTGTACTGGAAGAAGCAAAGACTACTAGCGTTGAAAAAATGATCCTTCAACACCAACTTCAGTGGACTGGTCATGTTGTTCGAATGCCTGACTGCTGTCTCCCAAAGCAGTTACTTTATTCCCAACTCAAGGATGGAAAGCGGAATATCGGTGATCAATATAAGAGGTTTAAAGATGTTCTTAAGGCTAATCTAAAAAAATGCAATATAAACATCAAAAACTGGGAAGCTCTGACCCATGAACGATCTAACTGGAGGTTGGCCTTTCACAAAGGTTCCATGGACTTTGAAGAAGCCTGAGTGCAAGATGAAAGGGAGAAACGTGCTAAGCGAAAAGCACGTCAAACGAATCCTTTACAGGACCATCTTCCATCTGATAACCTGTGTCCTCACTGTGGGAAGCTGTGTGGATCTAGAATTGGTCTCCACAGTCACTTACGGACCCATCGCTAGTCTACACAATTTTCTTTAGAATTTTCCTCCTTTTAAAATCTCCTTTTTGTAAAAAAAAATTATCCTGGAAGACAATCTTACTCAGTCACGAGGGATCGCCTGACTGACTGACTGAATACGCCAGCAAGGTCCTCCTGCCATTTACATTGGCTAAACGAGACTGTCTCCATTGCAAAAAAACAAATAAATGCTTAACATGGCAGTGCTCAGAAACTACTTGGGGTGGGTGTCATTTCAAGCTCCTTAGATATGCAATAACAGAGCTGAAAGTTGCCATACTCCAGCACAAATGTTTCAAATGGAAACACTCCAGCATGAAACTGCTGAACTGGATTTGGGATGCAGATTTGACACCATCAGACTTGAGCTGAACTGCAGCTGAGAGTAGCTAGCTCATTACAAGGAAATATGACCAGTCTTTCCCAACTTTGGGTTGCCAGACGTTATTGGACTACAACTCCCAGCATCCTCAGAAATCACGGCCAATGGTCAGGGATGATGATAGTTGTTGTCCAACAATATCTGGGCAGCCAACGTTGGGAGGGGCGGAACTATATATTTCATGTTCATCATGCTTTGCCAAGACTTTCTGCATTCTATCTATACTCATGCATGTCTGCCAACTGGGAATAATGCTTCATTTCCCTGATGAAATGGGCCCTGGTCCATGAATGTTTATGGCCAATGATGGGGAGAATTCAACTAGACAGGCTGGGAAGTGGGCTCAGAAAAAAAGAACTACCTCTCCCAAATTCAGAAAAAATGTATTCCAAGCTCACTTCTGAGGCCAATGTGGAATTCTTGTTTCATTAAGGAATGCAACAAGGTCTAGTTCCTCCCTCACCTCCCCCCTCCCCCTATCCCAGCTACTTACCAGTATCTTTGTTGCTGCTCCAGCAGTGGCGGCAGGGGAATAGAGGAAAATCTCTTGCTCTCTGTCTCCTTGCTAACACCTAGAAATCTGCTACAGCAGTGTGCCAGGCATCTGGAGAACTGGCAAATGTGGCTTCCGCAGCCCTCCCTGTACCTGGCATGCTGCATGCTAGGCATCAGATTGGGGAGGGGAGAAACAGATCTTCCTTCCCTTTTCTACTGCTATCAGAGCAGCAAGAAAAGTAAGTGGGCATGGGAGAGAGGGAAGCTGGAATGAGAAGCACCCCTGCACCCCTGGTGTAGCAGGTCAACTGCTCCATAGGTGTGTCAGTCATGATATCACTGGGAAAGGCTTCAGTTCTTCTCTGACTCGGATTTTAATCTGAGCTGGAGAAGATGTTTTGGAGGCGTAATGCTTGTCTTGTATTATGAGCCCACAGAGATTTATATCTCTGAGCCAGGAAATACAAGTTTCAGGTGGATTGCTATTTATGTCATAATAAATTGGTTAATCTTTAAGGTGCTGCAGGATTCTTTGTTGCTTATGCCACAACAGACTCATAGGCCATCAATTACATTCAACTAGGTTTACCACCCTTCGATTTCAGTAATGCTCCATCCTTTTGGGCAGCTTAACTAGGGCAGGCGTAGCTGGGGACATCAGAGATGAACCCAGAGCAGGACCTAAAGGAGCAGAGGTAGAGCCTGATGGAATCTGGCAAGTCATAAGGGGAGCTGTGCTGGATCAGACCAAAGGCCTATTTAATGCAGCATTCTCTTCCCACAGTGGCCAACCAGCTGACCACGGGAAGGCCACAAACAGGACATGAATGCAACGGTGCCCTCCTGCTCATTTCCCCCAGCAACTGGTACTGAGAGGCATGCCACCTCTGATACTGGAAATAATATATAGCCATGTTATATGACCTCCACTCAGGTAGAGCCAGGACAGAAACTGGCAAATTAAAATCTGGTAAATCCTGACGTCAGCTGTAAAACCATATCTCCACCCCAGAACAATAGGTATAATGAAAAGAGAACAAGGACCCCCCCACACACACACACACACCCTGCCACTTGACTTGCTGCCCTCCACACCATGGTTATGTGAGAGCTGGACTGACCCGGGTTCAAAAGCTTACCTAGCCAGTGACCCTCAGTCCCAGTCACGCAGATGGAAGGAGGAGATAACAGCAGTTAATAAAGATTAAAGAGTTTATTTGTAAGACCCAATTACATGGGATTAAGGCAAGCGATGCATCCCTTACGCAGAAGAGATACCCCCATCTCGCTACATCATTGCAGATACAAGTCCAAGACCCCAGTGGTAAGGCTGAGATGAAGTGAAGTGACTGACTTGAAGTAGAAGTCCAGAACAAGAGAGAAAGTGAGGGATGTGTGTCTTACCCCAACTTATATAGTAAGACCCTATTTATAGTATCTATAAATAGGATATTACTCACCAGTTATATAACCTATTCTTCACAACATGTTGATTCCAACTTGCCCCATGAGTCTGAGTCATAGACCTTGACATTATGTCTGGTGACTATTTGCCTACCACCTTGTGTACTTCACCTCAGGAGACATCCTCCATGTCGGGTGACAATCCTCGTTCTGCCCATGCAAAACCTAACAGGTTAGCCCCTTGCAGCTCCAAAACAAAGTGATTTTGTACCCATGTCCTGGAAATAGATGAAAGGGCCTCCCCCAATTCACTGCCTGCAAATGAGGTGGTGAATTTGAGGAAGCCATTTTTGCAACAGTCCTAGTCTGGCCTTACAGTGTGTTTGTTGCAGTTTTTAAAAGAATTTTATACAGGTGTGAATTTTATACAGGCACGGTATGTAGAATATTTAACTTTTTGTATTGTAATTGTAATTTTATAATTATGTTGTCTGTAATTTTATAATTATGTTGTGGACTGCCCTTGGCCTTCCTTGTACAAATAAAAAGAGATTGCAGTGTATGAAATAAATAACAACATTCTTTGACATAAGAGAATAGTAACTAGATGGTTATAAAATATCACATGGCTAATACAGTTGCTCATGAAGTTCTCTGAAGCTAAGCTTGGAAAAAAACTTATAACAGCCTGCCTCAATTGTGGGACAAACTTTAAAGGTTCCCAATTTCTTCTCCAGCTCAGATTAAAATCTGAGCAGAGAAAAATTCCTGGCTTCCACCATCCACACTCTCAATCCCCCAAGGTCCTTCCCACTAACACCCCAAGCCCCCAAACACCTTGCCCTGTAAGATATCATCATTCATCATTATCATCATTTCCAAACTGTGGGTGAAGGGGGTCAGGGTGGGAGTGGGGCCCAGGCTGAAATAGTGGAAGCTTGGCTAGGGCAAACTGGTGAGTTCATGGCTGCACGAGAGTTAAACTAGAGACTATTACTGGCAAAAATCCTGATGTCAGAACTCGCTTGTGAAGTATGCTACTTCAAATGCTTCCAAAAACAACATCTGCCCATATAGATTTTCTTTAAAGACATCAAATGGTGTTGCTACATTTTGGATAGCAGAGGCAGATGCAATGCAAAGCATGAGAATTAGCTAGCAGAATATATCCCATAGAGATTGCTAAGCAACACTTGACAGCGGTATATATAGGAACACTGGCATTGTCTGCAGAGGAAAATTGCATTCATTTTCACACTAAAAATGTTCAGTAGATAAAGATGGATGACCTATAGCTCCAAGCTGTTATAATGTCAAAAGGAACAGAGGAGAGAGAAGAAAATACAAAAGAGCTGGTGAAACATATCTACTTCCGTTTGGTATTATGAGAAGGTTATTTGCACAAGAGAAAGCAATCTGGGATGTTACCCACATGGTAGTCAGGCTGGACCATAGAACAGCCTTCCCCAACCTAGTGCCCTTCAGATGTTTTGGACTTCAATTCCCATCAGCATGGCTAATGGGCAGGGATTCATAGATTTCATAGAATTCTTGTGGTCCAAAACATCTGGAGGGCACCAGATTGGGCGAGGCTACCATAGAATGAATTTGCAATAAGCTAAAATGAACACTTGCATATTGCTTGGTGAAATTGCACATGGAGGATATATTGATGGTGAGCTGAAGGATTGTAGATGCTTTATGACATTAAGTGTTTTTTTTTAAGAGTCAGATATAGCTGACTCCTGGAACCTGGTTTCAATGCTGTTATTGAAGCCAATCTGATTTAGCTGGGAACAGATAGGCTGGCTGTGGAGCTGAAGACATATGACCCACAAACGCATGTATGAAGAATTACTCGTTTATTTATCACATTTATATCCAGTACTAAGGAGCTCAAGAATGTATAAATGGTCCCCTCCATTTTATTATCACAACAAGCCCGTGAGGTAGGTTAGGTTGAAAGGGAGGGAGAGAGGCTCAAGTTCACCCAGTGAGCTTCATGGCTGAGTGGGGATTTGAATCTAGGACTCCAAACCTCTAACCACACTGAGAATAAGCACCCCAACCTGCCCTGTGAACCAGCAAGATTGGGTGCTTACTCATGAGTGGATTTGCTTGCTCTAGCCTGCTACTTAAAACTACACAGGATGTGCCAATTTATTTACTTATTTAATTTTTTATATCCCACTCTTTCTCACCTGAAGGCCAGACCAAAAGCATCTCACATATTAAACTCAATCAAAATACCATACAAGTAACATACACTACAAAGTTAAAAAAACAACAACCCTACCAATAAAAGCAATAGGCATAGCAAATAGCATTCCAAAGTAGCAACAAGCACAACAGATTACTGTGTTACACACACACACACACACACACACATATATATCAGGATAAATTCTAAATGCAGATAATGCACATAAAAGCACATAAGAACAGAAAATGCATATAAGTTAGTTCCAACACTTTTAAGAAAAGCAGCTTCAGAAAAGGTCCTTAGTTCTCTTCCCGCAGCTTCTCTGATCCCTCCCCAAGCTTCCTCATCTCCTTTTTCTCTCCCCCCTGCCGCATATCACCCTAAGCAGGGATGTTGGAGGAATCTGCAATGGATTCAAATGAGTTCAGGTTTCTATTAATCCGACCTGCGGATTCCACAGCGGATTTGCTTTTCCCGAGTTACCCAGATTCTGTGGACTTGTGGACCGATTTTCCACTTTGGGGGGGGGGGATTTGCACAAATTTATACTTGCACTAATGTTGCACTTGCTAATGTGCAGGTGGTAATGTGCACTTGCGCAAATGTGAATTAGCGCAAATAGAATGAAATTCTGGTTTAAAAAATCCAATTCTGTCAATAAGTGGACAATAGAACGAAAGATGCCTGACAATCTGCAAAACACAGATGGAACGGATTTAACAAAAACATGTACATACCTACCCCAAGTAGTACTTTTAGAAACAGATAATAGGGGTACTCTATTAACTGAAAAGACATGCAGTCAGTTATGAATGTGAATATGTGAAATTGTGTTGGAAATAATACATTGCTTGTGCTATCTCCCTCCATTGCATTATGTTAAATCATGTGTATCATTGTAAGGAAGGCATCGGGTGAGCCTAATATACACATGAAGATGTTGGCTAACGCTAGCTCAGCTTGTCTGAGCGTGGAAAGCTAAGCAGCGTCAGGCCTGGTTATTACTTGGATGGGAGACCCCTCCTCTAGTTTCCTGCATTGAGCAGGGGGTTGGACTCGATGGCATTGTAGGCCCCTTCCAACTCTATGATCTATGAAATCTGTGTTTGGATTCTTTGATGGTTGTTTCGTGTACATAAATTTTGTGTACATTATTTGGATGGTATGGTTTTTTAAAACATTTCTGGCAGAGAAATAGCACTGAGAATTCTATGTGATAAGACGAATGGAGAAAAAGGTCCATGTTGGGGATTATTGGAGGACAGGTTGATTTGTCTCACAGAAGAGTGTTTAGGCTCTACATAGCTTCCTCGGGGACTTCCACATTTGCTTTCTAGAGTTGCAAATGAAGTATTTTTGCATTAAGCTCCTACACTAATTGCATTGGTGTTCTCTAGCACTGAAAATAATTTCTGCCTGGAGATGCATTTCGGCTTAAATTAAGGTCTGGATGCATTCAAACAGAAGATCATTTGTGAAGACACATACATCATTATCAGTCCTGTTCCCCAGTATATCTCAAATGTTCAAAATGCCACCGTTTTGAAAGGTTCAGTCTACTCAAACGTTCAGTCTGTTCAAACTCTTGAAGCCTCTTATATCTGCCCTTATTCATTCGATTTCGTTGCATAGGGAAAGCCGTCAATTCTTTTTCGGTTTGGAATAGTTCTGCTGAATGGCTTTATGCGGATTCAATGGAAGCAGAAAAATATTCATGCTTTGCTACCATCATAGCCAGAGTAGGCCCTAAAATGAGTTCTATCCTGTGATAGCCCTACCCCCCACCGCCAGTATGTGTGTCTGGCCTATGCCCTGACTGTGCAAAGAGGGTGAATGAGAAGCAAAAGAAACAAATTCTGCATGGCCCTAGAATGGGGATAGGCAGGTTTTTGGCCATCCTTTCCCAACCTGGTACCCTCCAGATGTTTTGGACTTCTACTCCCATCAGCCCCATCCAGCATGGCCAGGGGTCAGGAATGCTGGAAGTTGGAGTCTAAAACTTCTGGAAGGCACCAGCTTGGGCAAGGATACTTTAAACCTGCTGTCGTAAATCCGTCCGGTACAAATATTTATTTAAGCCATCGTCATGATCACAGTCCAAGGGTCGAAGCCAAAATATATACCGTATGTCCAAAAAGCAGCAAACAGAAACCAGTTCAGGAGCAGGCAAAAGCGTCGTCAAGGTTGTTCTGAGGTTCAAAGTCACAAGTCTGAGGTCGGGGATGTCAGGAGCGTCCGGCTGAAGCTGTATCAGCAAACAATTGCTTCCAGCCTCTGAGTGTGTTTGGGACCTGCCTTTTGAGCAGGCGCTGATTGGTAAGGCTGCCCAGCTGGGTCAGGCTGCACTTAGCCTGGCCCCACCCCAAACACACTCCGGCCCGGCTGGTCTCTGTCTGACCTACTGGAGGCACAACACCCACATTCACTGCTGATCTCCTTTGCCTTCTTCTGCACTGCAGCGTGCTACCTGGTTTCAGCATGCCACTCCTCCCTTCTCTGCCATCAGAGATGCTGACCTGTGGGTGGCTGCAGACCAGCATGCCTTACACTCATGCCTAACACACGAAGGCATCAGGAGCTCAAGAGCTGACCAGGAAGCCAGCAAGAGCCACTAGGGCAGTACATCAAGCGAAAAGGGGTGGGGCCAAGTCCCAAGCTGGGGGTATTTAAATTCTGGTTGGGAAGCAAAGGGGGAGAAGGAAGAGGACAGGAAGAAGATGGAAAGTGGCAGGGTGTGGGTGAAGGAGACAGCAGGGGGTGGAGCTAAGCCAGTCTTAAGCAGAGGGTGGAGCTAAGCCATTATCAGGAGGATAATGGTGGTGGGAGGTGGCAGAGGAGAAGGGCTGGAAGAGAACATTGAGAAAGGGCCAGAGGGAGAAGCCAAAGTGGGGCCAAAGAAAGGGGAAAATGAGAGAGAAGCAGGAGACTATGGAGAAAGATGCAAGGAGGACTCTGGAAGGTAAAGCAACTAGGCAAAGGTTTGGGGAAAGCTTAGTGACCTCTTATCCCTAGGCATGATAATAGGGCTCGGTGCTATATTTGCCCTAAAGCTCAGAGCAGGGCCTTTCTGTGGTAGTGAAAAGTAGGAGAGAATTTAAAAAAGAAAAAGACCTGTTGATATTTGCAAACTGTGTCCTGATTCTGTTGCTGTTCCTTGTAGGCCCATGCAGAGTGTGGGGTTTTGAGGTTGTCCTCCTTCCAGAACAGACAACATGCACACTCTCCCAGTCAGCCTTGCTCATGCTTCAGCCCTTGCATTTCTCTGTTTTCCCCTTATCTTAGGAGAGTTGTGGCAGGAAGGAGCAAGGGAGACTCTAAAGCAGAAAACTGGCCAGGATAGCAGGGGTAAATCCAGCTTCTGTCCTACCTGCCTTCCAAGTAGGTCAAGGGCATGTTCTGAAACGAATATAATGGAACTTCTTAAAGAGTAGAATGTCAGAGGATTATACAAATATGACTCTTGGCATGACTTGAACTTTAAGAAGCTATACCTGAGGGGAAATTGTGAGATATCTATCTATCTATCTATCTATCTAGATATAGATATATATACACACACACACACACACACAAAATAGTTGACAAGGTATCAAGCTTTTTAAGTCTTTAATTTGCTTCTTTGCTGTAATAACAGGAACTACCTTCTGTGCTTCTAAATCTAAACCCTAATGAGACAGGAGGACTTATTTCTTGGCCCAATTACTTGTATTCGTCTAGGTAACATTTCTTTGGTAGCCTGACTAGCCTCTCCTCCATTTTAACTAGCAAGACACTGATTGATGTGCATGAGACATTATAGCAGCCTGGTGGCCTCCAGATGTGTATGACTGCAGCTCCCATCATTCCCATATGGGTCAGCCTTAACTGTACTTCCCGTTGTATCCCAAGCACAATACACTGTCCTTTCCAGTTTAAGTTTCTCCCTACTCCTTTCTTGGTTCTTATTGGGCTCACTCAGTCCCCATTCTAGGGCAATGCAGAATTTGTTTCTTTTGCTTCTCATTAGCCCTCTTTGCACAGTCAGTGCATAGGCCAGACACACATACTGGTGGTGGGGGGTAGGGGTGGTACTAGGTGCTGAAAAGATCTGGGTCTCAGGCCCACAGGACAAAAAAAAAAAAAAGCACAATTTGCATATACTAATTTACATATGCTCTAAAGTCTCCCTCTCTGTGTGTGTCTTTAAAGGACCCTGCCTCCTAAGCAGGGCCGGTACAAGGCAGTTTGGTGCCCTAGGCAAGATCAGATATTTAGCACGCCCCCTCCCACTTGAGTCCTCCCTCCCTCCAGCCCTATGCCCATTATGAAATAAAAGTCAATTTGGGTGAAGCATATGTGGGAAAAAGCCAGTTAATCCAGGGGGATCAGATAGAACAGAGATCATCAGGGCCCCTGTACTTTTATTGGACAGCAGGGTGGTGGGGCAGATGATCTCCCAGAGATGCCAGGCTCCAAATGAAAGATTTGGGGCTCCAGCCCCAGTGGGCCATCCTCTAACTCTGCCTCTGGTGGGGTGGGTAGAATCACGGCATCAGGCTCTGTCCAGTCAACACCAGTGGGGCATGAACAGCTGCTACGCACATTGCATGTACAACTGGTGTGCGTGCATAGGCTCTATGTGTGTGGTTAGGAACCCTGGAAAAAGTGAGGTTCCCGATCATGTGGACAAGCCCCATCCTGAACGTATGCAGGCCGGGGCATGTAGGTGGGCTGCTTCCCCACCCACATGCATTTAGCCTTTGAACATGTGAAGCAGCCCTCTCGCTCTCACTCGAAGACACCCTCTGCCTCTGGCAAAGATGGCTCTGTGAATGAGTGTGTTTGTGTGTGTTCTGTGTCTTCCTTTACTGCAATCATAGCATCGTGTTGTGCACACTCTGATTTTGTGTTTTGATATTTTTCCTTCTCCAGCTTGTGGCATGGTTCTTGTGATTGAGTCATCTGGAGCAGTTTTCTCTGCAGGTACCCTTCGGCAGCAAACCCTGCTATCTGCTTGTGGAACATGGTGGTCTGGATTGTGTCAGTTGATTGGTGAAAGAGTGAGTTGTTCTGCTGTTTAAACAGGGATTCATCTTAGATTATCCTTAATCCTTAAACCTTACTGAAAACACAGCATGGTAGATGGGGTAGGAGCAGTTCCAGCACCAGGTCAAGACAGTGTCCACTTCCCCACTCCCCAGTGGGAAAAGTTCCAAAGTCTTGTATGGTGGTATCTCATGCAACAATTTAAACATGCAGATATACAGAGTACAATGTATATTCATGTTGCATCAACTGTGAAGACCACACACATGTATCACTCATCATTTGTCCTTTAAAAAAGAATGGAAGGAGAACACAATTTTTTTTTTTTCTAGTCACCACATGTTTATTTTGAAAAGGAGAAGCAGCTAATACACCTTTCACAACTGAAGGAGTACCCATGTATTTTCTACTCTGGTATCCCTACAGGAGTACAAAGCTTTGTGTGACCCTCAATATATAGCCTCTGAAAACCCCAAACCATGCAAGGAAAGCCAATAATAACTAAAAGGCACTAGGTGGAAGGAATAGGACAAATCCGCTAAAAAGCCCTACTAAATATGACCGTGAAAAATAACATTGTAAGGGTTATATGCAAGAGATGGGGGGGGGGGGGAGAAGAAACACACAAATATTTCCACAAAACAAAACAACAAAATCTAAAACAAATGCTCAATTGCTGCCAAAAAATGCTAAATAACATACCCGCTGCATCCCAAACCACCAAAAAGCTCTAAAATTGGATGCTATTTACAACTTAAATATTCAGGTCCTCCCATGCCTGATTTAATATAGTCGTTTTCTAATTATATTTTCAAGACCTCTCTCCCTATTTTACAGTCTCCTCTTCCTCTCCTGCTCTTAACGTATTTCATCTTGAGTGGGAAGGATGGTACTCATTTTTGCTTCCCATAGGTTTTCACTTCTGTTCCTGCTCAGTACTGTATATCCTGTACCTGTTTCTGCTCTTCCTCAGCGCTTCATCATGAAACCCAGAGGTCTACCTCTCAGGCCCTACTACAAATTGATTCTGCAATTTGTAGTGCACATTACACTCCTAGCTGAGCTCCCCAGTGTATTTTGAAATCAAACTTTATTTTGAGCCTTTATGAAATACACTCCAGGGCCGTCTGCCCTTTTTATATATCCTGTTTAGCTGTTTATAGCTTTACAGGCATGATTACTCTTCAGTATCTGTTATGGATCATGACACATTTATATTAGAGGAGCACCTGCATTTCATATTTAATTAAGAATCCTGAAAGATCTAAAATTAATGCACACATTTCTGTTCACCCCATTTATTTATTCAATTCAATTCTTTATTGTACGGTCATAGACCCAAATCAAACAAGGTAAAATCATACAGATCGCAGCACAATATAGATATTATAATACAAGAACATTAAAAACATAAGAAATTATAAAAGTTAGAACGTCATAATAAAATATAATAATATAAAATATCTAAAATAGATATAATATAATCTAAAAGACCAGTTATTAGACATATACACTAAATGTGATTAACATAAAATAGCATAAGTAAGTTAATTGGTGATGGAATAAAAATTATAATATTAATAACCCTGAAGGGAGAATTATTTTAGTTAGAGGAAGTTCCCTTCCGTGTTTTTATGACCAGAAAGAGAAATCTAGCCACCAACTCTGTGACTGATTTGTTCTTGTCTGTTAAAAGATAGGTCAAATACCATTCAGATGACCTGCCTGGAAATTTAGAAAGTTCAGATGTTATTAACCTAACCCGGTCATCTTTATAAAATTTACAGGCAGAAAACATATGGGCTAGAGATTCTATAGCCCCATCACCACAAGGACATAATCGTTCACAATAGGGAACACCCCTAAATCGTCCATCCAATACCGCAGATGGAAAACAATTGAACCTAGCTCTTGTAAAAATCAAACGGTATTTAGGGATAGATAAATTCTCCAGATATCTAGCATAACTTTCTGGGGGGGGGGGGAAGGATAAACCAAAAATTAGAGGAGAGCAGGTCTTCTGGGTGTTAGCAGTGGACTGCTGAATATCAATATCTTTGACATGGGAATCTATAATGGTTTTTGCCTGATGGTATCCTATGGAGAGAAGAAAATTTATAGACAGACCTAAGAGTTGTAATTTGTTGGTCAGGGTTTTGTGCCACACACTAACATAAGTGTCCCGGTAAAGAAGGTATATAAGTCCCGAGGATTCCTCAGCAAAAATCAGTCTTAGCCAGAACCTGAGAGCCCGTAGCCATGCCGTACTTTCAACAGAAAGGCAACCTGCTTCCAGTCATAAAACTGCCGCCGATACACATTTGGGAACGCCGAAAAGTATATATAAAAAAGAGGAAAGGACTTGTTCAACACTGGGATCGAATCCTCTTATCCAGATTGGAATACCGTACAGTAGCTGTGCCAAAGATTTAGCTCTGAACACCTGGAGAGCAGCTGGTAAAAATTGTCCTCCCTTGGTGAAAAAGAAACGAGTTATTGCTTTAGTGGTGTTAGATGCTGTATGGATGGCATTGGATTTCTGAGATGACCACGATAGAGAAGAGTGGAAGGTAACTCCTAAATATTTAAACTGTCTTACTTGCTCTATATACTGACCTCTAATAACCCATTTACACAAGGATTTGCGATTAGAGAGGTACATGATCTTTGTTTTGTTAAAATTAATTGACAGTAAATTCTCAACACAATAATCCAAAAAAGCCCATAATAAACGTTTCAATCCTACTTTAGAAAGGGACAGAAGAACTGCATCGTCTGCATAAAGCAGTAAAGGCACTCTGTTCTCTGCCAGTTTAAGGGGGTGAAAATCTGGCGAGAGGCAAACTAAAGACAGATCGTTTAAGAATAAATTGAACAGGGTAGGGGCCAATATACAGCCCTGTCGGACTCCCTTAGTAACCGGGACAGGCTCAGTTAAGTTGCCCTTAATGCCACACCTCACCCTAAGAGAAGTGTTCTGGTGAAGACGCATGATTAGATAGAGCAACCTTTTATTGATAGTTGAAGAATATAATTTGGCCCATAGTCTGTCCCTTGGAATCAGATCGAAAGCAGACTTTAGATCAACAAAAGCAACATATAGGCCGTTGCCATGAAAATCCTTATATTTCTCTGCGAGATGGTTTAAAATCAAGCAGTGGTCGAGTATTGATCTACCTTTTCTGAAACCAGCCTGCTCAGGTCCTAAAATCCGTTCGTCCTCAATCCAAGAAGTTAGCTTCGTATTTAAATAAGAAGCATATAGTTTACCTACCACAGATAGCAAACTAATTGGCCTATAATTAGCAGGGATGGATCTATCCCCTTTCTTAAAGATAGGTACTACTATAGCTTCTGACCAAGCTGGGGGCATTTGACCTGAATTATTAATTTGGGTGAACAATGATGCCAATAAAGGTGCCCACCATTCCACATTGCACTTCAAAAGTTCTGGGACAATTGAGTCAGAACCCGGGGCTTTCCCTGACTTAAGTTTAAGAATTAGGGACTTAACTTCCAGTTCAGCCACTGGCTCCCAAGCTGGCAACGCATTTGGGGTTAATAATAATGGAGTTGTATTACTCTGTTGAACCTGGGAATCTTCGAAAAGATTTGAGAAATGAGATACCCAATTATTCGCTGAGATGTTACAAGCAATTACACTGGGGTGATCCCTCCGAACTCCGGTAACTAAGGACAAAAAAAGTCTGACATCGCGATTTAGGCATGAATCTATCAGATGACTCCATTGGTCCTGCAAGGCTTTCTTCTTCTTCTGGGTTATCAGGAGTTTGTATTGAGCTTTAAATACATAATATTCTTGTGGCAATACCCCACATTCCACCTTTCTGTACTGCTGGTACACGGCTCTTAATTGGTGTTTCTTAAGCATACACTCCTTATCAAACCAGCTAGAATTTTTTATGGTAAGAATGTTCTTTGATTCCACTTGCTGTGGGTTCAATATCACCTGCAAAGCCTGAATAAGTTGGCAGTAGATCCTCAAAGAGTTCGCAATATCAGAGGCTACTATGATTGTTGATTTCAGGTGGGAAACTTCTGGAGAAGTCAATAGGGCGGAAGATTTGGCCATTTATTTATTTAAAATAACTAGTAGCATTCTGATAAATCATCATAACTCAACACTGTCTTGCACTTCACACAATTGTGCGCAGCCTCCTGCCATTCTTATGTTGCTCTAGAATAGGGGTAGGCAACCTGATATCCTCCATACATTTTGGACTTCGACTCCCATCAGCCCCAGGTAGCATGGCCAATGGTAAGGGATTATGGGAGTTGCAGTCCAAAACATCTGGAGGGCACCAAGTTGCCTAACCCTACTCTAGAAAGTAGCTGGACTGGACAGTCATAGACATTCCTTGTTGGTTGTTTATGCTTTGTGCTATATTGATTGATTGGTTTTCATTTGTTGGGTTTTTATTCTGCTTCTCAGTGAGTGCTCACAGAGGAGCCGCAACACGGTGACTCATTTCCTGCAGTTAGCTCAAGTGGTTTCCCATTGTCATCAGCTGCCATTGCTGTGCCCCCTCTGGAGGAATCCTCTTCAGAGGACGACCTAGAACTCCCTGAGCCGGACATCTCAGAGAAGCAGCCCTGCTTCCAGGGACTGTGAGGCAGATCAGGTGGATCCTGGGCCCTCAGGAGAGACAAGATCTGAACTGCCCGCCTGAGATGCAGAGAGCTCCCTTTCTGATTTGGAGGCAGAAGCTTAGACTCTCCTCATGAGTAAGACCTTCCCTCAGGTGACTCTGATTGCTGGTAGCTGTGCCTGGGCGGGGCTCTGGATGCTCAGGCTTAAAAGCCTTCAGTTCCAGGCAGAGAGTTGCTCAAACAATGCCTGTATTGTAGTTTCCAGACTTGCACTCCCTGGTTACCTTGATCTCTGTAGGATCCTGTGTGGTTAGAACTTTGGACCATCTTTGGAACTTTGCTGGTTTCTAGATTCTCTGTCTTGACATTGCCAGAAGCAGAACAACCATTGCTGAATGTAGGATCTTGGGTTCATAATATTGAGGGACTTGAACAAGACAATCAATGTTCTTTGATGAGTCTTTCCAGATGACACTGTTTCTAGGAACTGTGAGTGGTCCCTGCTCATTTTGGATACCTATGAAGGCCTTTAGTAACTTTATTGTCATAAAACTTTCTACCTATGAGTAAAGGTGATAGTAGAGCTGCACTAATGGCCTTTAGTATCCTGTGAAAGGGGCCATTGTTTCTACCATCAACTATGATTTCATTTCATTTCTTTCATTTCTATACTGCCCCACAGCTGAAGCTCTCTATGATAATTACCACTGGATCATCACTGTTGAAGTTAAGGGTGGATCCTAGTGCACGGGCAAAGAAACCAATGGTTTTTATCACACAGAACCTGGGGACCTACTACCCAGTCTAATGAGTTCTTGAGCAATCATTGTGGCTCATAGGACTGAACAAGAGAAAAAGTTAGATCTGAACATAAATTCATCTATGAACTGGGGGGAAAGGGTCTAATTTTGTGGTAAAGCACATGATACCCATACTTGAGTTCACTCTCTGGCATTGCCACTTAAAGATGGTCTTGCATGTCAGGGCCGAGAAAGACTGTCTCAGACCCTGGAGAGCTGCTGCTATGTATAGTAGACTTTATTGGGCTAAAATCAGCTTTCCCCTACCTGATGCTCTCCAGATGCTGGATGGGAATTGCAGTCCAACACATCTGGTGAGCAACAGGTGGAGGAAGGTTGGGCTAAATGGACCAATTATCTGACTTGATATAAGAAAGGCAGCTTTTGTATATTTAACCTTTAAGGGGTTAAGAAATAAGCAGAAATAAGTAATCCGGATGTTGGCTTTGTATATAGAAGCCATTTTACTGGACTGCACATGCATGCCAAATATGCTGATAGTGTTTAGTATTTATAAACTCGTAGTAGGGGCAAAGATTATAACAAAGACACAGCTGTTGGAGACAGTAGCCAGCGTGGCTTAGCGTGTTGTGCGAACCCAGCCAGTGGGTGGGTTCACATGACACTTTAAGCCCAGGATGGCTATATAGCCACCCTGAGCTTGAAGTTAGCCTGGGCCCCCCACTGTGCCTGACTAACAATCGGGCACAGTGTGGGTCCTGAGGTACCTCTTCCCCCCTTAGTCCTCCTGCTAGTATCAGGGGACACTGAGGGGAGAGGAGTGGGGATGACAGCTGCTGAAAAGTGCCCAAGCAGCACTTTGGGGCAGCTGCCAGAGACTTCCCGGTAGTGGTGGGGATAAGCTGCCTAGTGCTGGGCTTCCTATCAAGGAAGCCCAGCACTGGGTGGCTCATCTCCTCCCATTGTTAGGTGCCATCGCTGCTTGCCTACAGGAGAGATCATACACACACACACACACACACACACACACACACACACGAAGAGAATCAAGCTGGTACTGAATCGCTAAGGGCACAATCCTATGCAAGTTTAGACAGAAAACAAGCCACATTGCTGAGGGTAATTATGCAAATCCACCCAGGATGCAACCAGCATGCATGGCAGGGGAAATAAGCCACCGTGGCTTATTTCCCCAGCTGCGATCGTGCAAACCGGGCCAATGAATTACTTAAGACCAACCAATGAGCCAAAGCCTCAGACCTCACCAGACCAAGACCAATACTATATCCCCTAAATCACACTGACTACATCTATAGGAAATCCTATTCATATTTTAAACAATGCTCATAATTAGTAGCATGTTATATTCTACCACACAGTCATTTATACATTTAAGCAGATATATATTTCTCTGAGTTAAATCAAAAATTTTTTGGGAGAAAGCATTGGCATCTATGTAAAATATTTTTTTTTTTTTGCCATACTCTGTCTTTGTGTCATTTTCTGCCAGAGCTGCATTACCAGGGCAAGGTCAGTATGAGTCACTCAATATGCACTTTGGCTGAGCTGGTTAATTCATAAATATTTATAGTTATAGCCCTGCAGTGTAATTTTCAAAGTTAGGTGAGAAGCATTGAAACTAAAATAATGCTACCAGTGATTAATTTCAATAAAAAAAATTGGCACTTGTGGTTTAAGTAACTCAGGTTTAAACCTTGAAGTTGGCAGCCTCATAAGAAATATAATCCACCAGTAATCCTTACACTATCATGCCAGTTTTGCTTAATGCATTTCTTACCTTCAGGAGTTACGTTCGCTGAATTGTTAGTAACTGATTTTCAGATGCTAGGAATACTGTCGAGAAATGTGTTCCAGTCACCTGGTGTGTGCTATACAAAGATGCTTGACCTGTATTTTTAGTTAATGTGTTTATCGAGAAAGAGATTGAGAGAGCACTCTGTACTCTAGTTCTTAAAACTGAAATCATAAATATCCAACATCTTCTTGGTTAGATGCAGATTTTTATTTTATTTTAAAGACCCGGCTAAGTTTACGTATTCAATGAGGCTGGATCAAATTGATATCTGGTCCAATGAAATAACAGAATTACACTAGGACAGGGCTCTCCAACCTTGGGTCCCCAGATGTTGCTGGCCTACAGCTCCCAGCATACCCAACCAGCATGGCTAATGGCAAGGGATTCTGGGAGCTGTAGCCCAGCAATATCTGGGGACCCAAGGTTGGAGAGCCCTGACCTAGGAACTAACAATTGTCAGTTATTACTTATTTGCCTTTGGAAAACCAGTTGGTTCATTAGTGGGTACAGCTGTCTCAACCTTCAGACCATCGCTCAATGCATGGAGGTTGGTGGGGCATAGCTGAGAGGATGGGTATGACTTTGGGGTCAGGGCAGCTCCCACTTCCCTTTATTCTAGTGGAGATCCTTCATGCAATTGACAAGTGCAGGAGGCTTGTCTTGCCAGTCACAATCCAAAACTATTCACCCTGATCCAGGGAAAAAAGAGACAGGACCAGAATATGATGAAGAAAGATGAGTTTCAAGCTAGTACTAAAGAAGCCTGATGCATTTTGGCTGAAAATCTTCCTCGGGGTTAAATGTTAAAGTGTAACTGTACAATGGTAACAAATATATACAAACAAACATTAAATACTAGAACTACAGATAAAGAAATCATCATTACAGTAATATCTTGGATTGCAAGTACTTGGTTTGAGAGTGTTTTGCAAGACAAGCAAATTTTTAAATATTTATTAAAAATTTTTTTGACTTGATATACAAGAGAAGCGACGTCTTGCAATACAAGTACTGTAGTATGGCTTAAATTAAAAATCTTTGTACAAATTTTTTTGGGGGGATTTTGTTTTGATAGAAGAGTGTTTTGGATTACAAGCACGTTTCTGGAATGAATTATGCTCTCAATCCAAGGCATGACTGTATTTGCTGAAGATCTTCATAATGAAAGTCAGTGAGGTGTGGTAGTTAGAGTTTTGGACTGGGACTCAGGAGATCCGGGTTCTAGTCCCCACTCAGCCATGAAGCTCACTGGGTGACTTTGGGCCAGTCACTGATATAGCCTTACCTACCTCACAGGGTTGTTGTGAGGATAAAATGGAGAGGGGGACTATGTAAGCTGCCTTGGGTTCCTTGCAAGAGGGAAAATGGTGGGATATAAATGTAATAAATAAATCAATAATGACGATCATAATTTTATTTTCAAAAGGAGTTTGTGCTATGTAAGGTGGTGGTGACTGAGGGTTAGCGGAGACATTCTACTTTAAAAAAAATATTTATTTAAAATATTTTTAGGCTGCCTTTAGGGTACAACCCTCTCGGGTTCTATTCTGCAAAAATCAGCTTAGCAATTCAGTACCAGCTTGCTTCTTTTTGAGTGTGCGTGTGTTTTCCCCTGTAGGCAAGCATTACCCCATCACTGGACAAGATGTTCTCTGCGCTGTGTAGCAATCTATTGTGCACCTATGAATAGCTGATCTAGGGGAAACTGCTTTTGCATGCAGATTGTTAGTGTACCAGGGTGACTGAAATAAGAAAAAAAGAATATTCCAGGGCATCTTGGATTAGATACTACTGGAGAGCTATGCATAGGATTTGGAGCCAGATGAATGGCTGAGGAAACAGCACTCCCTCTTTCACTGCACTTTGAAGGCAAAGCAGTGCTTCCATACAAATGGTGACAGCCTGTCTTCCCATCTCTCATGTATACATAATGTACCTTTAAAATATTACCCTTTTCCATATTAAAAGGCTTTTTTGTGCTGCTTTCATCATTCTACGTGGAGACAATACTGACATAAGCCATGCTGTGCTGTTGTGCAAAGCAAAACGTTAAACATGTCTCCATATTTTTAATAGCCTGATAACTCCAGGTATTTGCTTAAGGGGCACTGATGCTCTCTTGATGTTCCTGGAATGCAGGTATGCCCAGGGTGGGTGGCATCTAAACTCAGTGTGTGGAAAACTACAGGTTGAATCTGACTAGAGATGGAGAAACGGAGTTTGAGCTCTTGGAGCTGACCAGCGAGAAGCGACTTTGTGAAGTTTTCAGATATGCTCTGTTGCTTAACTCCTGGGTGGGGGGTGGGGTGGGGAATTGATGCTGCGTTAAGGTTAGCATGCCTCTCTCTGAGCCTGCCCACTCCCCCTCCCCTCATTCAGCTGCTAGATTGACAGCAGTGGCAGGTGTCTGCAGGTGAACAGCAGCTGCTGAACAGGGAAAAAGAGAGCTTTACAACATGTTCCCCCCCAAACACACCTTGTACTTCTTTGCATGCCAGGTTTTCTTTTGGCACCACTAACACATCTAAATAATGAATATTTATGTTAGTCCTTCTTTGATGACATGCACGGTAGAACTTATACATGGGAGCGTGGGGGAGAGGGAGCAAAAGCGCATAGGAAGCTGGCTTATGCTGAGTCAGGCCACTGGTCCACCCAGCCCAGAATTGTCAACATTGACTGGCAGCGGCTCCCCAGGGTTTCAGGCAGGAGTTTTTCCAGGCAGCCCTACCTGGAGGTGCCGGGGATCAAACCTGGGACCTTCTGCATGCAAATCATGTGCTCTACCACTGAGCTATGGCCCCAGGCCCAGTTCCCAACCTATGGGTGTTCAGTTAGCGCCTAAGTGCATACAGCTGTACACAGGCTGGACCCTTTCAATCAAATATGGAACTCTGCTTTTTCATGCTTTCTCCAGACCTTTAAAAGAGCATGAATAGATTGCGGGTGGAGCCTCCCATTATGACCCCTCTTCCCATGTTAATTCTATGTCACGTGAAAAGGGCTTTAGTCTGATGCGATCTAGTGCAAGCCATGTTAGCCAAAGTTAGAATTCCTGCTTCTATTCAATGAAAAGCCTCACTTTATGTTTGTTTTGGATAAAAGTGACGAGAAGCAATTAATAATGTTTAAGCATTCAGTAACAAATCTATATAATCCTTGTACCCAAAATTTGTCCAACATGGAGTTTATAGCTCTCTGCTTAGTACTTGCTTCTTGCTCCATCACTGTGCTTGGTTGAAATAAGTGCTGTGTGGGACCATGGTTTTTTACATTTTTTGCTTTGTTTGTTTTTTGTGTGAACACCACATACGTTTACACTTTTCTATTTGCATAGGGGTGTGGGTGTGGGGGCTTCTAACCTTTTGCTATGAAATTGTTTTTCCATTTCTATTCATTCCTCATCTTAGGGTTTCTCATCCTCTGAAGTGCGAATATAACTCCTTCACCCACTGCTGCTTCTTGTGAATGCCTGCAACGCGCACAAGGCTCAGACATTATGGGGACAACTCAGGTACTGTTAACCTCCTAGGACAAATGCCTCTTTTTGCACAGAAGAAATAACTTGTGCATTGCCCAGAGAATATACAGTAACTAGCACTTGGGGAATGGTCATTCATGCAGGCTGGATTCTATTAATCTTGAACGTGTTGAGTAGCCTAAAAACTGATGGGCTGAGGCTGTTAGAAAGGTAGATAAAAGCTGGCCTGTTATGGAAAACACATGCCTTGAATATGTATGCTGGTTAACAAGATCAGAACTATTCTATCATCATGCATCCACTGATGAATATTTTCCTGTTTAATAAGCTAGCATACTGAGAACTGCAATCCAAGAAAAGGTCCCTGCCAAAAACTAATACCACATAAGACCTGCTCTTAGCATTACTCAAGTAATTACACAACTCCTTCAGGGCAAATCTGCTCAGCTAGGCTCAATACCTGTAGAACAGTAAATAACGTCTGTTCCCCAGATACTTCACTCTACATCACGGTCCTCTCCATGTTGGGAATAGCTGTATCTATTGCCTTTGGGTGGTATGAGTGAGAATTTAGTTTCTGATAAGAATTTAGCAAAATTCACAAAATTCTTCATGCTCAGGGAGAAAAAAGAACTTGAGATTTTAAAAATATGAATGTGGGAGAAAGCGAAACTGACACATTCACCCATCCCTAGCACCTGCTTGCCATGTAGCTGTTAAAGATGAGGAGCCTGTCAGGAAAAAAAGATGTGGCAACCCTAATTCAGCACTAACATGGCTGAATACACAGGGATACAAATGCAGACTTTTAAGAGCAAAGTACTCAAAGCCCAGGCCCTGAGCCTGAATGGATGGATCTGTAAGTTTCAATTTTTCCCACATTCATTTATAAAAATAAAAATAAAAATAAAAATCTCAAGTTCTTTTTGTCCCGAATATGGAAAACTTTGTGGATTTTGGAAAACTTTGTGGGAAACTTTGGTAATTTCTTCTCAGAACCGAAATGAAATGAAATTCTCACCCATATCATTGCCCTATTCACTAGTGGGATGCTGAGAAAGCAGAGGGGAAAATGCCATGTGTGAGCTGCAGCATAGCGGGTTTAAAATAACTCCCAATACATAGGTGGGGTGGGAATCTCCTGGCCACTCCAGTGCCTTTGGATTTACCCTGCATCTGCTCATCACCATTAACCTCTTAAAGAGGTGCCTCATTTCCCCTTGAGGCCCTGACACACACCACACTGTACTTTGAAAACTTTGGGAACTTGAAGTGACCCGAAACAGATAAGGAACATCCATGTTTCGTTTGTTACTGGTACTACAGCCCTTTCCCTCCAGCAAGCTCAGAGCCACAACATACCCGTGTTATGGGACGAGAAATAGTGATTTGTCTCAGGTGCCCCAGTGAGCTTCAAAGCCAAGTGGGGATCTGAACCTGTGCTTCCTGTATCCTATCCCAGTTATACTTTCTAGCCACTGTACCACCCTGAGCCAAGCCCATCAGCAGATCCAGAACCATGGAACTTGAAGAAAGGCTCGGTGGTGGTGGTGGGTGAATAACCAAGGAGCTAATGAAGGGTAACAAAGCTGTGCACAAAGTAATGTGCAGAAAAGACAGCAAGGGCCAAATAAGACTTCTTTGTCTCCCCCCCAGGGGGGGAGGGTAATGTGTTTTGTGTGAGGGGGAGGATGTACATGGGAAGAAAGGGTTAAGAGCACCCTCTCCCAGAGCAACCCTTCCATGATCTTCAAAACAGTCCAGTTGGGTTGCTCTTTCTAAAAACAAAAAATGTTGGGAGACCCTAATAACAGATCTGTGTCATGCATGGTTTGGCCCTGAGTGTGAAAGGCTGGGAGGGCATTGCTCAGGCCCCACAGATGGGGCCGAGATAGCACAGAGGAGAGGCATCTAATGGTACATTGCCGCCAGATGCTCCAAGTGTGGTGGATGCGGCTTCGACACTTGTTCTCTGCCCTGTAAACAAATGCCTTTGAATGCAGAGAGTTTAGCCCCTGCTGGGGTGCTCTACTTATTTATGTGATTGTGAATACATGAGGTTGGAGTGGGGCTGTCCTGCATAGCCCTGCCCACCATGCCACATGTGTCAAGTAGCCCCTCCCCCAACATCCATGTGTACAGCATGGGCGTCTGCAGAGAGGGGGCCTCTGCATATACAGCTGTACATGGGGAGGCCCCCTCTCTGCAGATGTTCACGCTGTACATGCTGATTGCAGGGGGAAGGGCTGCTTGGTGCAGCCTGACTCCCAGTTCACATGTGCACCTAAACCAGGGGAGGGCAACCTGTGGCACTCCAGATGTTTTGGCCTACAACTGCCATCATCCCTCACCATTGGCTAGGCTCAGTGTCAAGGGTAGGCATGGTTGAGCACGTGGCAAGGGTCCACACCCCAGCGGGGGCCCACTAACAAAGGCCCCCTGGACTTTTTCCTCCTCTTCATGCAACCTGCTAGTTCGCCTGCCTCTTGCTCTGGCCCAGACAATGGTGGTGGTGAGAAGGAGGGGCAGGAGATGCCACACTGCCTGCTTGCTCCCTGGCTCTCTGCCTGTCAAGCAAGCAAGCAAGCAAGTGGTAGCAGTGATGAGAAAGAGGATGAGGAGCAAGAGCAGCTGGGGACCATGGCAGTGAGAAGATAAGAGGGTGCTTTGCCCAGGGGCCCTTTGAAACCCGGAACCAGCACTGGCTCTCTGGTAAGGGCTGATGGGAGTTGTAGGCCAAAACAGCTGAAGTGGCCTACCCCTAGCCTAAAGTACTCTGGTACTCTGACTCTGGCGTTTGTCAAAATCACTTCCACCATTCTGCTACAATTCAGAATGTCTGTTGGTCTATCTCCACCCTTGTAGGCATGGAAGTTCCACCCCTTCTTAGTCAACTGCCAGCTCATCAAACCCCAGGACTTCACAAAACAAATGCAAGTCTAGCCCAAAGTCCCTATCTTCTTTGCCCGCAACATACTTTTCAACACTTGGGTGGGGGGCAGGGGGAAGAGAAAAGTCTTTCTCCAGCCCAGTTCATTATTTTAATTTAATCAGGCTGATTATTTTTGATGTATTAATGGCTTAAGTTATTTCATGCTTGATCATATTCCCCCTGTAAAATGTTTGGGTGTTGCTAGAGACTCTAATACGTAAATTACAAAATCCAAAATGGAAATGAGTGCTCTGAACTTGATGTTAAAATATATCACATAAATAATACTACAGCAGCACCCCCTAGTGTGTGCTTAACAAAAGTGATAATGGCATCACTAATAAATTCCTTTTTACAAAGTAGACGTGTGCTTCTAAGAAGCAGCACTCATTCAAGTGAGCAAATCATAATAAATATTGATGAACAGTCTAGTGCATCATAGGATTGCTTGTGTTGTAGGCATTTAGCTTAAGAGTATTTTCACATTTATTTGCTTTTATGCTTGCATGTTATCTACATAAAAGTAAAAAAGATAAGATTTATAAAAAGCTCTTCAAGATAGTGTATTATTAGGACTAATTTATTACTAGTATTGTGACACTTGTCATAGTGGGGACTGAATTAATTTTATTTCAGTTACTAGCTTTCATTTATGAGAGTGCTATCAACATAATATAACACCCCAGATCAAAACTTTGCATTGCTCACACAGTGCAATAGTCTATCAATATCAGAGGAACTTCCAATGAGCATAGCTTTTAGCTTTGAACATACACTTTCCTCTTGAAAGATAGGGCCCCATGTGCCAGGAGTCATATCTGCAATGAAAGTTCATTGACACTAAGGATTCATTTACAGAAATACACCCCGCCCCCCCATACCTCAATTTCATTAACAGGAAAATTCAATTGTACTCAATTGTCAGGGCCTGTTATATGATATTATATGTAAGCTTGATTTAGTGTGAGCGAGGGCTTGCAAAGAAGCACATGAACACAGGTCATATTGTCAGTGAACATTTTAATTCCAGTCTTCCTCTAAAATGCGCAGGGTGGTGGACATGGCTTTTCTTCCCTCCACATTTTAGCCTCACAACAACCCTGTGAGGTAGGCAAGGCTAAGAGTGAAGAACTAGCTCAATCTCACCCAGTGAGCTCTATGGCTAAGTAGGGATTTGAATCCAAGTCTCTCCAGCTGTAGTCTAACAACTACACCATACCGTTAGGCATTGGAGTTCATTTACTCAACCAGTTTTCAGGGATTCTGTTATCAATTCCCATCAGTTGGATCCTTCCGTGGAGTCAGTCACATTGGCTATTTGGATGTCCTTCAGGAAGGTACCACATGATCTGGATTCAGTCTTGAAAGATAAATGCAAACACAGTTTCTCTTACATTTACACTTCTTAGATTTGTTCAACACTCTCCTGCAACAGCTCTAACTAGGTGTAAACCAAAAGAAAGGTTTTACGACTCTCTTGGAATGTTTTGTGCACTGACCTCTTCCTTATCTTTAAACCAAGCACAGAACATCCCATGCAGCAGGCAAGAAGTACTTCATAATCTTTTAGTTCTGTGCAACATACACATGCTGCTTTTGGCTAACCCATGATGGATTGTTATTGTAGTGAAGTGGGAAATGGCCTAAACTAGTGTGCAGCTGCAGCAGTGTATGAGCCATTTCCCTGTGGCTACTTCCCATGCTACTGCGGTAATACACTTCACTCTTCAGAACCATGTGGGCAGGGCCCATTGTGTGGATCCTTCCCGCCTGATTGTTCCCTTACCAGGAGAGAAGGCAGTGATCAGATGAGAAGGGTCCTCACAATTGTCTCAGCCCATGCAGCTTCCATGCTTCCCAATGTTATCAAATTAGCATGGACAAAGACAATGCAAAAATAGCTCCTGCGCTACCGCTACCGCAGTAAATGAATGGAGGGACCCTTGATTAATGACCAGAACTGTAATAAATGAAACCCCCACATCTCCAGCAAGGTTTCCCAAGGGAAATCTTTTGTATTAGGCATGCCAGTAACTGCTGTGAAAATGAGGCGGTCTTGTATGCAAAACTGTCTGTGGTGCTCTCACATTGGATCTGCATGCCAAAACACACAGATAAGAGCTCTCAATTCTGATAGCAGTGATAATCTCCTGGGGGAAAGATTGGCAGGGGAACATTGACCTTCTCCTAAGGGCAGGGATAGTGCTAGGTATTGAAAAGATCTAGGGTTCAGGCCCACAGGACAAAAATGCACAAATTTGCATATGCTAATTACATACCCTCTAAAAAGTATCTCTGTGTGTCTTTAAAGGACCCTGTCTCCTAAGGATACCCCTATTTGTAAAAGGGATATATGGACAGGGGAGTGGAGGGCATTTGATTTCAGGAAAAAACCTCAGGCAGAAAGGTTGGGGGGGGCAGCAGGAGGTGAAGCACACGTGGGCTTGTGGAATCTACTTGTCAGGATTTATAAGATAGAATCAATAATCATTCTGGTCTAATGCTTTGGTTTAGGCTTGCTAAATCAATTTGTCCAGTTATTTAAAATATTTCTTGCAAGCTTTGTATGGAAGGGACTTGGCTCTTCTTTCCTTCTAATGTAATATAATGGCTTGGTTTTATTACTATTATTATTGCTATCGAAGTACATAGTGCTTTGCAAAGTATAATAGGACAGGTCCCTGCCTCAAAGGGTTTAGAATCTCTAATTCAATGCAGTGGAAAGGGAGGAAAATGGGACTGGCATAAACAGGGAGAATATGCATGTATTTAATTGATATACTTCGGCTAAATGTAGGGATTGGTGAGAAATTCATTGGGTTTGCATTTTAATGTGAACTTCGATGATATTCAAACTTTTCTGAATTTTGTGATGCAGTTTGCAAATTTTAAAATGTGCACAGAAATGCATGTAATTGGGAAAAGTGCATACAAAAATGCATTTATTAGGAGAAAGTGTGGACAAAAGTGCACCATATTAGGGGAATAGCTTGAAAAAAAGTGTATTTGGAAAACGTGTATTAGGAGAATTGCACACAAAAATAATTTTCATGTGGATTTTGTAGGAAAAAAATGAAACTGACATGGAGATGGGATGAAACAAACTTAATAATGGAAAAATGGGACACTGAGTGGAACTGAACTTGACAGATTCATCCATCCACAGCTAAATTACAGTAGGAAAAGTTTACATCAGACAATGGCATGAGATACAGTTTCCAGGGGAGGCGGGTGACTCCTATTTCGGTGGTGCTCCTTTTCCATTCCAGCTTTTCTTTGGAGCTTCATAGGAGCTCTCCATGGTGCAGAACTCCATCCCCAAAATTGGTTCACCACCTTGGAGCACCATGGATAGCTCCCAGGAAGCTCCAAAGAAAAGCTGCAAAACCTGTAATGGAAAAGGAGCCCCACCAAAATAGGAGTCCCCAGCCTCCCTTGGCAATTTCAGTCCCAAAGTAGGCTAGTAAAGGGCTACCTGCAAACTACACAGCCAGCTGACCAAAATAGGAGTCCCCAGCCTCCCTTGGCAATTTCAGTCCCAAAGTAGGCTAGTAAAGGGCTACCTGCAAACTACACAGCCAGCTGACCATTTGCCACAATTCCACACAAGTGTCACTGTCAAAGCATCATTGTGGGGGTGATGTCTAAGGGCCAAAACAGACATTACTTGAAATCTGTATCTAGCAGCATCTTTCTTCATTTTTACTCTAGAGTAGGTGCAGGGGGCCTGATCCAGATTGGGACACAAGCATGGGTGGTGGTGGTAAGGGAGCTTTTAAGATTTAGATTGACCCCCACCACCTACCCTACACTAAAAATGAAAAAAGAAGAAGATATAGCTGTTGAATACGGATTTAAAGTAATGTCTGTTTTGGCCCTAAGGTTCATGAGCAAGACTTCAGTCTGATACAGGATTAAATGCAACCATCATGTTACTCCTTATTTCTTTCTTTATCCTGAAGTGGGCAAGGTTATATTACGAGTAACATATTTTTCAAGTGTCTGGAAGCATTGATAGGGATGTAAGAGATTCTTAAGGATCCCAGAAGCAAAGAAAGGGAATATTAAAATAAAGGCAAGAATAATTTTAGAAAAGCATAACAGGGGCAGTGTGGCGTAGTATTGAGAGTGTTGGACTGGGACTCAGGAGATCCTGGGTTCTAGTCCCCGCTCAGCCATGAAACTCACTGGGTGACTTTGGGCCAGTCACTGACTCCCAGCCTAACCTACCTCACAGGGTTGTTGTGAGGATAAAATGGAGAGAAGGAGGAGGATTATGTAAGCCACTTTGGGTTCCTTGAAGGAAAAAAGGCGGGGTATAAATATAGTAAATAAATAAATAAATGTTCAGATTTATGAGAAAATAAAAGAAACCTAAAATAACATTCTTAAATACTACGCTATCCTAACTGTGGTGTAAAATGCTAGAGGTCTGCCTAAAACCTGAAAGCTGCAGGTTTTGGAATGCCTGCTGCTGTTACCAAGCATTCTTCAAGGATAGCCCCACATGGGTTCCTTTGGAATAGAACCAAGATGCTATCAAGGACTTTTTCTTAGAATCATAGAGTTTGAAGGGAGTCCTTTCATTGTCTTGAGTCTTTGAAATGATTTTGTTAAACTACAGGCAGTGCCCAGGTTATGAATGAGTTCCGTTCTTAAGAATGTCTTTAAGTCGAATTTGTATGTAAGTCGGAACAGCATAGCGTTTTATACGGTAAAATTGGCATTTACGCAAATTGCATAAATTACGCAAATTGCATAGTATTCTACACTATGTACTCTACATAAACGATGTAGTGCCGGGGAACCCACAAGTCCGTTCTTAAGTATGGGTTGTCTATACGTCAGACATTCTTAACTTGGGGACTGCCTGTACACTATTGTATTGCCAAACATGCTGTTAGGATTGTATGTTAAAACTGCTGGTGTGAATGGCAAGAAGCTTTTTTATTTTGTATGAGAAACTTTGTTAGGTCTTATTTCTATACCCCATCCCCATATTGTTGTTTTTAAACACCTCTCCCTTCCCTTCCCTTCCCCTCGCCACCCACCCCACCCCACCCCACCCTCTACCGCCCCCTTGGCAGGCCCATATTATTGAGTCTATTATTTTAGCTGGCCCTTTTATTTATGCACTTAATTAGTAGATAAGGTCAGAGGAACAGAAAGCTGTTACTAGGGCTCTTTTTCCCATGGCTCTCACCATCCTTATGCTGAGACATTTATTGGAAAACAAACGTCAAAGTGAAGAGGTTTGTTTCCAAGCCTGGGGCATGTATTTGCTGACAACATTCAGTGGCAATGACCTTATACCTGCTACTCCAAATGCAGTTGTTGTGGAGCTGCAAATGGGGGGGGGGGGGGAGAGGCTGCTTTGAGTCAATGGTTTATAGAGCAATGTGCACTTCATTAGACTTTCTCAGTCATTGTCTAAAAATTCACAGGCTAAAATCTGTAGTAAGGGGCTCTAGACTATAACACCAGCTTGCATAGTGCCATGAAAGTGTGAGGTTTTTTTGTTTTTCTCTACTTTCTGTAAATCTGCTTGAAATCTAGCATCCAAGTAAAACCATGGAGTTGTTTTAATGCAGTAATGAGATTTACCTTGGGTAATCCCAGCACAGTCATTCTTGGAATGGAGATGAACGGTCATAATGGAGAGAAGATGAGTTTTGCTAAAGGCTCATTCAAATGAATGGACCTAAGTCACAGTTCTGAGTAACAGCTGGATGTTATATTTTCAAAAACAGGGGTCAACAATTGTTTGTTGTCTTCAGCTTCCATGGTGACTAGGGGGAGCTAGGAGGGGGTCTCTGACTTTGAAAAAAAGCCTCCAAGGTTGGAATTCTAAGTCCAAGGAGGGGTGTTCATAGACAATCCTATCAGGACTCTGGGATGCTTTTCTAGAGACCGTAGGATTGTTCTGTTAAGGAATCATTGGAAAAAGGTAGGGGGAAAGACCCCTCTGTCTGCCCCCCCTCTATAATTTAAGCACTGCATTCTAGGCCCTCTTCACACATCCATTCTCATCATTCCTTTCTGGTAGTATCAGGTTTGTGAATTAGCTATCATCACAACAGACAGATATCAACAAACACAATAGTTGTCAATGGTGCTAGTGGTTGTGCCTCCGTTTGGAAGAAATGGGGCAGCTGTGCCAGAGTGTGTTTGGGGTGGGGCCAGGCACGTGTCATCTGCAGCCTGGCCTCCCAGCTGTGCTGCCTTGCCAATCAGTGCCGTTTAAAAGACAGGCCCCAAACACACTTCGGACACAGGAAGCAATTGTCATTGCAACTTGACCGTAGCCAGACACTCCTGCCAGCCCCCGGACCGAGACTCGTGCTTTCTTGACTTCGGAACACCCCTGACCACGCTTCAGCCTGCTCCTACACTGCTTTGTTTTATTTTGGTTTTGGACATATCTCTTGGCTTTCAACCTTGGACTGTGTTAACGACAACAACTTATCTGTGGACCAGACTGATTTACGACACTAGTTCAGACATTAATCTAAATCATGAAGTGTTGAGTAATGAAGTTGCGTATGTTTGTCTGTGAACTAACTTTGACTCATCCTGCTCCTATACTGCAGTGTCCCTCTTCTCCTTATTAAATTGTTTTTTTAAAAAAAAATTATAAGTTTCAACAAAACAAAACCAGAAAAAAGAAAAGAAAAAAAGGATATATACACAGAGATTGAATATATCATACACTCTATATACATACATAATATATCATACATTATACATAAACTTCAACAAAGGCAGACCAAATATCCATGTATGTATCCATTTGAGAGTGGCGTCTATATGCCATCCTTTCAAATGTTGAAAGTGTTGTTAGGTCCTCAATCCCTTGCATTATAGGAGGTGAGCATTTATGTTTCCAGTGTTGTTATATTAGTCTTTTAGTTGTCAAGAAGACACAGAAAATCTGTATCTTGCACCTATGCCTGCTTTTATTTTTACTCTAGCACAGGCACAGGACCCCCGATAGTTCATAGCCCTACTATGGAAGGGAGAGGGGTTTTTTAAGATCCAGACTGGGGGCTCTGCACCTACTTTAGAGTAAAAAGAAAAATAGATGTAGCTCCAAGATACAGATTTAAAGTAACATTTGTTTTGGCCCTTAGCTACCATCAACAGATATTCGCCAAGCTGCTTCTGCTATAGTAATTTTACAGTCCCTACTCTTTTTGTCTGAGAGACCAGCCAAGTTTATGATTTAACTGCATTTATTACATTTATGTCCCACCTTTCTGCAGACGTGGTAGTCAAGGCCTGTGGCTCATGCTGGCTCAGCTTGTCTGAGTGTGGAAAGCTAAGCAGGGCCAGGCTTGGTTATTACTTGGATGGGAGACCCCTCTAGTTTCCTGCATCGAGCAGGGGGTTGGACTTGATAGCCTTGTAGGCTCCTTCCAACTCTATGATCTATGAATCTATGAAAGCACTACATATAGGATTCCCAGGAAATATCCCAAGCCAACCAGGCCCTGCCAAGATGCAGACTGCTCAGTCTCAGCAAGGTTGCTGCATCCTCCGTGTAGAGCCCATGTCTCTACACGGAGGATGGACCATTAAGTAATATGTTGAAAGAACCTTCCAACTTTAGTCCCTTCCCAATGGGAAGATGATAACTTTAAGCCTAAAACTTTGCCTCAACTTGCACTAAAACACGAAGGGTGCATGTTGGCTGTGGAAAGCTGGGAGTTATACGGCTTTTTTCTGCCTAAACGTATTTAGGATTGTGCCCTAAAATAGCCTTCCTTTGAGGTTTCCCCAGGGCACTCTCAATTTGCACCATTGCAACTCTGTCTTTACTGAATAGTCTGTTCCACAGTGCAAAGAACCAAAATCCTTTCATGTGAAAAGGGTCGTTCTTACTACGTGTTCTGTGCCCAGCATGTTCTGTGCCTCAAGACAAACCCCCTTTGACACCTGCCAAGTCCATTCTTGCAGGCTAAGAGAGCTGCCTTGGGATTTGGAGAGATGCTGCACTTAAATCAGTGGGCTAATAACCTATTGTTTTGTTGTCTCTCCCTTTTCTCTTCAGTGTGGTGCCATCAGCTTTTAAACACTGTCTTTGGCTTTTAAAGTGCCATGTATTTCCCCTGCTAAACAAGCAAGAGGGGAGTTCTTGTTTGAGAGTGCCCGTTGTCCTTTGTTCATGTTACACAAAATTGGTTTCTGAGCCAAACTACTCCCCTGCCTACCGACACACAGGTCCTTTAGCCTCTTCCCCATCCTGCGTGTTTCAGAAAGACAAGTGCCCTTGATTTTTATGTAATACTACAATTATTGGCTAGACCTGACTTGCACATCTTGTGGCGCAGGGGGGTTTGAATGTCTTCCAGCCCGAGGGCTGAATCCCACTTTGGAGAAGCCGGAAGGGGGGGGGGCAAAGCACCAGCATATTTTCACGTAAAGTTCTTACTGCCAGTGACTGAACTTTAGGAGAGGCATTTCGACCTTTTAGAATGGGGGGGGGGGACATGCCAAAGGCAGGATCCCTCCAAACGGTTGGTGTTTGGGAAAAGGGGGCGGAGCCAAGGGAAGGGGCTGTGGAATTCTGAGGAACCCAGGGGGCAGGATTTGGTCTCCGTGGCTTGAGGTTCTCCACCCCTGCACTAAGCTGAATGTAGCCCAGCAGCCAAGTGGGCTCTCCAAAGCCTTTGTTTTGCGCCTGACCTAAGTGTGTAAAAGTGTGTGCGCGTCTGTGCGCGCGTGTATGTATGTGTGTGCGCGTCTGTGTGTATACACGCACACACACATGTATATATGTCTCTATGGATGTGTGTGTGTGTATACACACACACACACACACGTATTGCAGAATTATGATTAGGAAGCTTGTAGGTATAGGATAGTATTCTCTTAAGGTAAGGTGTAGAACTAGATGATCTGTGGATTCCCTGAACATGGAAACAAATATATTTCATTATAGGTACAATGACATATACTATATATATTATAGGTACAACAACAGAGCTGAAATTTATTTCTCTCTGATACGCTAACATTTCAGCAATTACATCTCTTGGCTCATTTTTTGCCATCTCTGCACTCCATCAATCCTGTGTTTCTAGATCAACCATTTTTCGTTCCCCCACAGTCTCTTCGTCAACCTGCCGCCACCCACATGTCTTGCATAAGCTGCATCTATGGTTCATTCAGCAATGCTCCTGATAAAGTTTATCAAAAGTGATGGTTGTTTCTAGCCATGTTGCCTTATGGGACTAGAAGGGAGAAAGGAAAAAGGGCAGTTTGATATTTGGTATTACAAAATCTGATTAATTTGGCAGAACTCTTATGAAAAGTGTTGGGATTGTTCTTCATGCTGAACAACTGCAAGGCCTGACAAAAGAGAGGTTAAAAAAAGAATTAGAAGATATTTCTGGTGTATATACTGACATTAATGTGAGTTGACTGTACATAAGCACTAACAATTGTATACTTTTATATAAAGGCATGGAGAACATGCACTAAGGGATAGCATTTGACAAGAGATTTCTGTGCATTGCCCAGTCAACATGGATAATTACCAGCACATCTGGTACACATCTGGTGTACTAGATGGACCCTTGGTCTGATCCAGCACGGCTCTTCTAATGTTCTTATGTTTCTACTCCTGCTTCTGCTGGGACTAGCTTGCTTACTTTGTATTTAAGTTTTATATATGCATTTATTTATTTATTTATAGTATTTCTATACCACCTTTCTAGAGCAGTCAAGCTGGTTTACAAAAAAGTCCAAAATGTAAAATCCACAATCAGATAAAAACATAGTAAAACATAGTAAAACAGTAAAAACAGTAAAAACAATGTTAAAAACCATAACAATTTAAAAAGCCAAGTTAAAAGATGCAACTTGACTCCGTTCCTGAACACAGAGAGGGGCGGGGGGGGGGGGGCAGTCGCAACTCCAAAGGGAGTGTGTTCTAGAGTTTGGGAGCAACACAGGAGAATGCCCTAAACTCCTTTGTAAAATCTATGGACCAAACTGGATGGAATGGAGGAGCCCTATATTTTTAAAAAGGGTAAATACAGCCACAGGGAGAGCAATTTGGATTGGGGTCATGGTGCACAGGGGTTAATCTCTCCTCCTCCCATCTTTCAGATCTGAATTCATCCAAGCAGCTATTTGCTTCACAGAGGAAAACATGCAGGTACTATACAGTTGCCTGATTTTGCCCTATGGGGTGATTTGGATTTGGAAAACAGTGTATGGGGAAAAGTTAACTCCTCTCCCTCTATAAACTGGTCCTAGTCTGAATACCTTTCCCTGTCAGTTGCATTTACCCTTTTAAAAATGACAGTTGAACTGACTGTAAGTCTCCTGCTTTCTCATCTCGTTGTGCCTTAAGTTGCAACTCAGTTATTGAACCCATAGAGTGTGTGTTTTGTTTTTCTTTTTAGTGTATAGTCTTTCTATAATACTGTTTTTAGTGCAAACAAACAAGAATATAGATTCCTGCAGTGCTCCATGTTTTGGCAGAAGACTGTCTTGATGGATTTTCCTGACCAATGTTGGAAAAACTATCTTGGATAATTTCACTCAATAATTAGTGGCTACGTTGAAATATATATATTTAAATCCGCCCATGAGTAGCAGGTAGGCTGGTTTCTGTTGGAATTAATCGCCACATGAATGGGATCTTATTGAGCCACACAGGGTGACTTGATACAGGTATTCCCCTGAACAGATATTCAAGTAAGGCAGGTTCTCATGTGTGTGTTTGTGTGTGTATGCATGCATGTATATATGTGTGTTTTTCTGATGGCTTTATGCTACCTTCAGTATCAAAGGCAGTATGCCTATACCAGTTGCTGGGGAACATGGGGGGAGGGTGCTGTTGCACTCATGTCTTGTGAGTGTCCCGTGGGCATCTGGTTGACCACTATGTGAACACAATGCTGGACTAGATTGATGGCCACCAATCTGGACAGCTTTAAAAGGGGATTGCACAAATTCATGGAGGAGAAGGCTATCAATGGCTACTAGTCCTGATTGGCTATATGCTTCCTCCAGTATCAGAGGCAGTATGCCAATGTACTCCAGTAGCTGGGGAACATGCGTGGGAAGGTGTTGTTGCAATTCATGTCCTGCTTGTGGGATTCTGTGGGCAGCTAGCTGGCCACTACAGAATGCTGGACTAGATGGACCCTTGGTCTGATCCAGCATGGCTCTTCTTATGCTCTTTTGTTCCATCATGGTCACTAGCAATTAAAAAAGCAGTGCATCACCCCTTTCATACATTTCAGAGATAGAAAAATAAATCTAAAAATAAAACCTCATTGTCTTTTGAGAGGACCACTGTTTATGAAGGATGAAGTGAGAGAAACCTAGTAAGTAAAAATTGAATATATATTAAAACTGCCTGACTTTAGTACAGGTTTTTCCTTATATAGTCTATACCTGTAACTGTTCCCTAATCAGAGGATCAGTAACAGGGTTGCAGATGTTGGGTTATACCCAATGGTGGCTTTGTCTTAGTGGAAAGCATATCTATTTGCACAAGCTGGGACACCCCATCTCTGCAGATTTCATCCTCTTAAGCTCTCTGCCCCTCCAAAAAAGGCTGTTCATGAGGGTTAGGGGAACATTCAGAGCAGAATGGGATGTGGCATCGCATGGTGGGCTGCAGTAGATAAGGGGGGGTCATTCCCCCAACTTGCACAAGCCCTTTCTGTTCGGGCAAAGCCACCACTGGATCCAGCCCTTTGTCTCTTAATTTCCACTTTAGGTGTTTATCATTAACAACACTGCACATTTTTGAACTGGGAAGAAAAACTGTGATTATGCAAGAAGAGGAAACCTATTGATAGCAGCTAACACTATAATTAAGCAGTAACCTCTGAGATCATGACTTGTTTGCAAAAATGACAGCTGCCGTGTCTTTTTGTCTGTTTCCATAGTCACTTTTAAATGAAAAACTGGCATCAGTATAGATTCTTCTGCCACTAAAGTGCACCAGTAATATTCCAGAAAAGGCATACAGGAAGGTACGGTGGGAGATTGCCATTACCTAAAAATAAAGAATGTAGCCTTTATGTAATGTCATGATTCATAGTGGCATAATAACTGTGATGATGAGGCCACTTTTATGCCAGTCCTCCTGATGGTAGCTGTCAACTTATCTCCACTGGTTGGTTGAACAAATGGGCTGCCTCTCTTTGAGTATCAAGTGTGCTAAACACTTGGCCCTAGCAATTTAGTTATTATGGCACTGAATATCTTAACTGCTGACTCTTCCAGCAAGTAGAACAACATTGTTTAATTCTAATCACACACATTTATTACAGGACATCTGATGAGGCGAATTCAGAACTAGGTCTCTGAACATCTATCATCCTGTAAACATGGCACGTCAACACTGAAAATATTGTAATGAATAAAGAAGACACATTAAGTAATAGGCTAAAAACTCACTGATTCTTGCTGCCTGAACAATAGTAATTGGCTAAGCTGCAGTGATGTCATGGAGTACATAACAATGGTAACTGCTGAGGGAGAAGGCTCAGTGACAGAATGCTGACAAAAGGTGCAAGTTGTGTCAGAGAAATGAAAAGTTAGCGTGGGTGTCACAACGTGCCTAGATATAAGATAGGCTGTTTGACAAGAAGGTGGGAAGGAAGACAGACAGATACATGAAGGAAGCTGGACTGAAATCTGTGTGGGGAGATGTCTCTGGAGATGAGGAAGCTATTTATTTTATTTATTTATTAATTATATTTATACCCCGCCTTTTTTCCTGCAAGGAACCCAAGGTGACTTACATAATAATCCTCCTCCTCTCCATTTTATCCTCACAACAACCCTGTGAGGTAGGTTAGGCTGAGAGTCAGTGACTGGCCCAAAGTCACCCAGTGAGTTTCATGGCTGAGCGGGGACTTGAACCCAGATCTCCCGAGTCCCAGTCCAACATCTAACCACTACGCCACACATTCCTATGAGAGAGGAATCCAGTAGGGGGAGGGAGTGAAGAGTTCTGTACGATAATAATTCTGGTTAATAAATGGTCTAGTACATTCTTGTGTGTGGACGATTTCACGGTGTTGATTTGTGCTGCACTGGATCAGAAAGATTCCTCGGTCTTCTGAGGGTTCACTGCTACAAAGACTGATTTGTAAGGTTCTGTGCAACTGTGCAGGTCCTGAGCGCCTGGTACAGAGCACAGCCCAGGGAACCTGCTGAGCCTTAGATGAAAGGTAGCTCCGCAAACCCTTACCTTATTTGGGAAAGCTTCCATACCCAAATAAAATAAAGCTTAGGCCAATTTCCTTCATGTACTTCCTGTAAGCCCTCCCCCTAACCTTTGTGATTATAGCTAGAGCTGGGGCAGGGCTAGAGTGGGACTCTTACCAGTCATATGGACTAGGAGGAGGGCTTACAGGAAGTATTAGAAAGCACATGTGGGCAACCCTCAGCCTCTGGGCTGCATGCCTCACTCAGCTGCTCTCCCTGTGGCCCCTGGAATCCCCACCCATTATTCCCCACTGCCCAGCTGATCAGCCTTCAGCTGGGCTGCAGGGATCAGATCACCACTACCAGCAGCTTAGAACCAGAAATCTTGATCAGTATGACTGGGAGGGTGAGCTTAAGGCTGCTCCCCCACCAATCTTATGTTAAAACCTCTCACCCCATCAGTGATCCATGCAGGCAAGATTGCCTGGGGTGAGGGAGAGGCTTTAACTTTAACCTCACCTCCCCACACCCACCCCTGATCATGATAAAGGCAAAATAGCTGTTTCCCCACTGCTATTAATCATGGGAAAGCAGTGATCAGGATCGCTGTGTGTGTGTTCACCGTTTCCCCACATTTTGGTTGCATCGGGATCACGGTGGTGGGTGGAGGTGAGGTTAAAATGCCTTACCCCAGCAATGCCAATCAAGAGAGGAGGGAGGAAGATGTAGCCTCACCTTTGTCCCAGATCTGAATCCCAAATGGGTTGTCTGAGACTGAACGTTAGAAAGGGCACCTTGGAGGGGCACTTTCACAGCTCTTGTTTTGAGTTGTCATTCCTTCGAAAGGCTTGGACAAAAGAGCCCTCTAAAATGTACTAGAAGAGTGTTTTGATGATAGCAAATGTGAAAATGAAACTAAAACTAAATAGACCATGTGAGGTTCACCTCCTACTTAATACATGAGATCTGGACCCTATTTTTATCCACAGCGCTGTTTAACCTATTGTCAGAATTGCTGGAGAACTTGGCTCGGATGTCTATGTTGCACTAATCCCCCCCCCTCTTATTTAACAGCTGGAGAAGGGAGGGCAGCTTCTGAAATTACTTTTTAGTTTTATAGAGTATTTTTGATTCTGGTAGGAGAGATGTCCCTTGTCCTCTAACTGTCCTTCAGCTACACTTTGCAAGAGCCTTGCCCATGGGACAAACTCCAGCCTCCCAATGTTGTGAGGTTTGTGATTGTGAGCTGATAGGCCAACACAATGGGCCTGTTGATCGGATTGGGATTTATAGCCCTGTATCTTTGACACCCCAGTGGTTTACGGCTATGCCCAAATTATAATGGCTGTCTGCCGCAACACGGAGAGGCATAAAATGTATCAAAAAAATGTATCATTATAAACGCATTTGCTGATCATTGTTTTCCCCCACCCTCCCCTCTGAACTTTCCTCCGAAAAGCCTTCAATCGTATACCAATCAGATTCTATTGGCGATTGCCTAGCAAGCACTTCACTGCTTTTCCCAGAGCTGCAATGGACATCTGAGGGGAGGAGGAGTTTAGGCAAGAGAAATGTGTTCTGACTTCTACCTTCCTTCTCCTTTCATTTATAATAAAGCAGTAAGATGATAATTGAAAAAGAACAGTCCCTTATTCAACTCTGCCGGCAGGCTGTTAAGGAGTTGTGGGGTGGGGGAGGGAAGACACAAAAGGAAAAAGAGAGAACGTTTGGCTGGAACAAGGGAAAGCTGGGGAGGTGAGAAAGGAGTGTTGTGTTGTTGCCTTTGGTATCGGGAAAAGACTGTTGACTGAGCCCTTCCTACTGAATATCATGTCTAAGGGCTTCTCTACGGGATGCATTTATTGTGCACTCACGATTCTTTACTCATGGAAGTTTGCGGGTTCTTCTCATGACGTCGTTATCCTCCAGAGTCTCCCCCGTGCTTTACAGCCAGTATCGCTGCTTTTTTTAAAGCAAGGAAAATGCAGGATTTTTCCTGGCTGGTGCTATTACTCGTCATTACCGAGGCCTCGCGTAAAATCTCAATTCTGCTCTATACCACAGCGCCACCTTGTGTTGTGTAATGGAACATATAGAAAGGCAGAGAGGAAAACCCCCAGGAGAAAAAAAAAAGACCCTCACGTAAAAGGGCGCTCTAATCCTCCCGCAAAGAAAAACGGAAGAAGACGCCTTGGTAAAGTGCTGGGTTAAGCACGCAATAAGCGCCTCGTGTACAGAAGCCCTAAGTATGTGCTCAGAGGTAACGTGCCCCTGAATGCTGGGGGAAGGGGGTGGTGGAAAGAGGAGAAGGTAGTTCTTCAGGGCTGAATGTAGGGCATTCTGCTCATCTTCAGAGGTACATAGGAAGCTGCTTTATATGGAATCCGACTATTACATGCTCAGAGGTACATGTAAGCTGCCTTCGGTTTCTTGCAGGAAAAAAGGTGGGATATAGAGATAATAAATAAATAAATTTCAGTTTATTTTTGACCGGAATTTAGTCAGTTTTCACCTCCTGGAACTTAACGCAGACCCAAACACAATCTGTGGCTGAAGTCTGTACATTTCTGAGCTTGTGATGCAAGTCGTGGAACATGTGTTAAAATGTGTACTTTCGAAAATGGGAGGAAAAATGTGTACATTTAAAAAATGTACACAGTTGATGCATACATTTGGGGGGGGAATGTGCATGAATTTCTGTGCAAAAAGGGGGAAAAACAAGGTCTGCAATCAAACACGGACATAGATTTCATAGGATCATAGAGGTGGAAGGAGCCTACAAGGCCATCGAGTCCAACCCCCTGCTCAGTGCAGGAAACTAGAGGAGGGGTCTCCCATCCAAGTAATAACCAGGCCTGACCCTGCTTAGCTTTCCATGTGTGGAGATGAACTTTGAGATGCAATTTGGGGAATCTCAATGAGCTCAGGTTTTGCTGATTCACACATCCCTAGGCCGCCCACAAACCTCAATTAAGAGCACAATCCTATGCATGTAGGACAGAAAGAAGTCCTATAACTCCCAGCATCCCCAGCCAGCTATGCATGGCTGGCTGGGGCAGGGCATTCTAGGAGCTACAGTGCTTTTTTCTGTCTAAACATGCATGGCATTGCACCCTAAGAGTATGTAAATCAGTTCTGATGGAAGTTCACATCTATTTACATTTGTCACCTTTCAACCTGAATGGAACATGGTGGGGTTGCATATCTTCAGGACTAGGAGTGGGGGGGGGGGGCGCACGCGCTCCCCACACCCTCACTTCCTAAAAGCACATTATATCTAAAGGGACGAGGAAAAAGGACTGCATCAAAACACACACACAAGTTATTTGGACAGTGATGTTTGGAGTTGAGAGAGATTTTGACAAATCTCAGTGCAACCAGTATTGCTTACAGTGCCAATATCAAGAGGTGTAGGATATTGTCTTAAATGATAAAGTTAACTTGTAATATCAAATGTAAAAAGGGGCAATTAAAGAAAAATAATTTCAAGGATATTTGGGGACCATTTCTAGACTATGTAAAGGGAAAGGGGAGTAAGCCATGTCAAGACATGATGTATTTTTGGAATATTGAATAATAATGATTTATTATGTAGAAATGTTTTCTTGGCCCCATGGTGATGGGTGCACTTTAGTTATATGTATGTGTATTATCATTATTTTTTGTATTTGTTTTATATAAAAAAAATAAAAAATCAAGCTACCTAAATCAAATAAGATGGTTACAGGAGCTCTAAAGAAGTACTGCAGTTTTCTTTTTCACTACGCTCCATGGAGTTAACTTCTGCAGTTTTCTTTCTACCCTCTCCATACAGATTTTAGGTCCAACATGCCTATACCTTTTATTCCTGCTCATGTGATTAAACACACATTGAAAAGTTGTTGGGAGGAGGGAAGAGAATCGGGGGCGGGGGTGGCAGCAGGGGGGAGCCCAGCAGGACTGGAGAGATTGTATAAATTATGATTAGATTTCACAAGATCTTTTATTTTATTTTATTTTATTTTAATAGGCATGCCATATTTGCTATGGATTTTAATTCTTACAAAAATGTTTACATTTGTGCGGCGGACAGCAGTGCAGCTGCAGATGGAGCCTGGGCTGGCCTGCCTTTCTGCCTTGGAGATGCTGCCTGCCGGTCCACTTATCGATCCTGTATTTCTCCTTGCAAGCAGCCACTGTACCTACACTGGCCCAGAGTGCAAATGCTGCTGCCCAATTGGAATTGGCCAGGCAGCCAGTTCTGCACAGGCACACTCACTCTCCTTTCCCTTCAGCCTCTCCTCCCTTGCAGTGTGCCGGCTGTGAATCACCTGTGCCTGAGGAGAGACAAGAGAGGGGCCCGCTGTGCTGTCACCTGGTTTTCTTGCCACAGATCAGTGGCTGGCCTATGAGGTGGCTGGCGGCTGATCAAAGACATGCTGCCTACATCCTGCCCCGGAGGACGTCTGGGTAATTTCCTCAGAGGGTCTGCTCCAGCCGACTGGAGGAGCACACCTCTGTGGTCCCAACTATGTCATGCACCTAGCAGGCAGTACATGGTGTGTGAGGTTTTGGCTGCCCATCCCCTACAGTTTTGACCTTAGTCGCCCACACCTCAGACCCTGCTCTTGGTCTTCTCTTTTCTTGACAGGCAATCCCGTGCGCTTGGGCTTTGCCTGCCTAATGACTTCTCCTGCTTTCAGCTGCCCTCTAGTTGGACTGATACGCCTGACTATATGGACTTGCTAACAGATTCACTCCATAGTTGGTCCTAGGCTGAGCCTGACCCATAGCAGGACAGACAGCAATGCAAGCTTCTCAATCCACTGCCTGAGACAAAGGTCTCTGCCTCAAGGGAGGCCAGGCCTGCCCGGTGGTGCTGTCTTTGGTCAATTGTGATTTCTGCTTAAATAATTCTGCCTGTGAATTCATTGGCTGATCTTGGGCTGTTTGTTTATTGCTGTCCCTCAGTAGTATAAATGCAGCATACTTCTCATATACATATATATATATATATATATATATATCACATGTATATGTATTTAATTATTTTTTTTCCTTTTAACATATGCTTTTAGTTCCTGCTTTTTACCTGTAGCAGATTTTGTGTCTGGGTTGTGTTTGGGGCCATCATTTTCCAGCAGACCATGTGCCTAGCATCTTTTTCTTTTCTTTTTTTTAAACTTTGAAAAAGAACTATGTGCCTGGCATCTTTTTCTTTTCTTGTTTAAACATCCACCTTATTTCTTTCTCCCCCTTATTTTTGTATTTAAAATTATAATCAATTTCCCGTAAGGTGTGCAGTACTCCATAGGCATCTCTGGAGTCCTTCTGTGCCCTTTCCCACTCTCAGCCTTCAGCCAAGTGCACTGCTGCTATGCTCACTTGGTGCACTGCGATGAATCCTGACATTTCTGGGAGCAGGAACCTCTTCTGTCCCATGCAGAAAGGTATCCAGGGGGCTGCTGTTCTCCAGGGTATCAAGAAATGTCCTCACCTGATCTTTCCCCCCTGATCTAAAATCCTGCACCATGACCTTGAATGAAAATCCCACACTGAAGAGAATATAGAATTATTATTTTTAAATGGGCCTCTTCTGATGTCTCTATTGCACTGTTAAGCACTCCCTACTTCCCTGAGCCATTCTATAGTGAGCAATTCTATAGAGTTTAGTACTGTAGTTTCCTTTGGGTGAGAGAGCACTGGAGATTTATGGTATCTGCAATATTTGAACACTTACAAATATTGTAAGGAGAGCCTATGAGAAGCAAGCCCCCAGGGACAGGTTCTGCATCAGATTCCCCATAGCCCTCCAGGTTGGGTGTGTGTGTTATGTGTGTGTTTTATTTTTTTGCAGCCCAGCTAATATTCTGAAGCTCCCAGCTCTCTGTCTCATTCTGTCGCCAAATTCAAAGTGTAAAACCACTTCTCTGTCCCTTGCTGTCAAGTACCAACTACCAAGCTCTGATGGAGGAGTTGCATTCCAAAGGGCCATGAAGGAATATATTAAGAGCCTTCTGCCAGATCCCTGCCCCCCCCCCCCGTCCCACCCTGGCATCAATCAACTCTTTTTACTATAAAGCTCATAGGCAAAACTGTAGCGATAGAGCCATTCAAAGTAATCAAGACAGCTCAGACTCAAAATAGCACTAACAACATTCACAAGTCCTGAATTTCAGGCAAAATTTCTTAGTGCACTTGTGAAAGCTAACAGAGCGGTCTTGTTGTCTTGATAGTGGAAAGGTCTTATAAACCAAATTGCTAGATATTGCCAAGTGACTCAAGTACGGAGTCACATTAATGTAGCATTTCAGCACCACCACTAACTGGATTTTGTGTTCCGCAAGATACAAAATAGGGCAGAGTTAGAATGAGGCCTATGGCCATTTATTGGCCCATAGGACTTTCCAAATAGGAAATATTTTGCGCTAGAAAGTAGTATACATTGCTGGCCATAAGAAAAAATCCAAAATCCATATAGTGGAATTCCTTTATTAGGCCAACTCAAAGATAAAAAAAATGTGCAAGCTTTTGAGATCAACAGATCTCTTCATCAGGCAAGACGTCACAAAAAGCAGGTTGGTGAGGGAATAGGAGAGGTGGGGAAGGCTGACAGGATCTGACACTTTACCAGCTGCAACAGTTCCTTTGTTGTTTATGCCATCCAGTGTAAATGCCCAAAAATTTATGTAGGAAAAACTATTAGACCTTTGAAAAAACATATAGGAGAGCACCTTAGCAATATAAAAAACAACAGACAAGGTGCACCACTGATTCAGCACTTTACAGAACAGCAACATTCCTTTACAGATCTTACATTTTGGGCTCTGGATAAAATTAACACCAATAATGAAAAACAACTATTAAGAAGGGAAATACAATGGATTATTAAATTAGATACTTTAAAACCAAAGGGTCTCAATGAGGATTTTGAACTGTTCCCATTGATGTGACTCTGCAAATTACTGCAGTTCGACATAGAAGCTGTGCTTTGACTGGATGTCCTTGACAATTTGCCAACAAGATAACGCCCAAAAGAAAAAAAACTGTACCAAAATATAATAACGTTCGAAAAGACCTATTTTTTCAGTCGCCACTAAAACTGTGAAAGACACTTCAGTTGTTTAAGAAATCTGCAGACTCTTTTACAAGTAAGATATAATTTATATAAAGAATACGTATATTTTTATTTAAAAAGCAATACTTGTTTCTCATTTTTAAGAAAATGTTTGTAAATGATTTCTATTTAAAATATAAGGAAATTAATTATATAATGAGAAAGTATTTTTATTATGTGTTGTCCTCACCATGTTAACTAAATGTATGCATTTTGAACTTTTACAGCCCCTTGAGGAAGGCCTTGAAAAACACACAGGCCGAAACGCGTCGGGCTTCTCTATTTAATAAAGTTTGCATCCTGAGAACCTAGTTCTCTCCCCTTTTTTTTGTTGTCTGTGTAGGCAGACAATACTTGCCTATTTTATTTATTTCAAATAGACAATAGTGAGGGATAGGTTCCTCACAGTTCACCTTGGTTTGGCTCAGAAGTAAACTGAGTGAATCCCCAAACAATCTAGAACTAGGCCCCAAAACAGACATTACTGTAATGTGTATCTAGCAGCAATGTCTTCTTTTCATTTTTATTCTAGACTAGGTGCAAAGCTTCCAGTCTGGATCCTCAAAGCTCCCTCTACACTCGTCTCTCAATCCAGATTGGGAGTGTTTGCCTATTCTAGAGTAAAATGAGCTAGATACACATTCAAAGGCACACAAAACATGTCTGTTTTAGCTCTAACATGGCTTATTACCAGTGGCATAGTGACACCAGGGCTCTCAGGGACACAGCGCTGGTACTTTTTGATCAGCAGGGCTGCTGATGTCATCTGCCCCCTGCCCCTGTTTTACTGCTTCCTCTGAGTTTACCTGCAATCCTCACAGTAGCTGGGAAAGAAATGGATTTCCGAGCAACAATATATAGTTGTGAGCTATCCATGTTGTAATGGAGTTTAAATCTCCAGGGCCTGATGAGCTGCATCCTAGAGTAATAAAGGAACTGGCAGAAGAACTCTCAGAACCACTGTCTATTATCTTTGAGAAATCATGGAGGACAGGTGAAGTGCCAGACGACTGGAGGAGGGCAAATGTTGTTCCCATCTTCAAAAAGGGCAAGAAGGAGGAACCTGGGAACTATAGGCCAGTCAGTCTGACATCAATCCCCGGGAAGATTTTGGAGCAGATTATAAAGAAGTCAGTCTGCAAGCACCTTGAAAACAATGCAGTGATTACTAGAAGCCAGCATGGATTTGTCAAGAACAAATCCTGCCAGACTAATCTGATCTCATTTTTTGATCGGGTAACCTCCCTTGTGGACTGTGGGAATGCTGTGGACATTATATATCTGGACTTCAGCAAAGCTTTCGACAAAGTGCCTCATGATATCCTGATTAGTAAGCTAGCTAAGAGTGGGCTAGATGGAACAACTATCAGGTGGATCCACAATTGGCTACAGAATCGGACTCAAAGAGTGCTTATCAATGGTTCCTTCTCAAACTGGGGAGAGGTAACGAGCGGGGTACCACAGGGCTCGGTCCTGGGCCCGGTGCTCTTCAACATTTTTATTAATGACTTGGATCAGGAGGTACAGGGAATGCTTATCAAATTTGCAGATGACACAAAGTTGGGTGGAACAGCTAATACTCTGGAAGACAGAAACAAAATTCAAAGTGACCTCGATAGGCTGGAGCGCTGGGCCGAAAACAACAGAATGAAATTTAATAGGGATAAATGCCAAGTGCTGCACCTAGGGAGAGGAAACCAAATGCAGAGTTACAGAATGGGGGACACTTGGCTCAACAATACTACAAGTGAGAAGGATCTTGGAATTGTGGTAGATCACAAACTGAATATGAGCCAGCAATGCGATGTGGCTGCAAAGAAGGCAAATGCAATTTTGGGCTGTATTAATAGAAGTATAGCTTCCAAATCGCGGGAAGTGATAATAATTCCCCTTTACTCGGCACTGGTTAGGCCTCATCTTGAGTACTGCGTCCAGTTCTGGGCACCTCACTTTAAGAAGGACATAGACAAACTGGAGAGGGTTCAGAGGAGGGCAACAAGGATGATAAAGGGACTGGAAACAAGGCCCTATGAGGAGAGACTGAAAGAACTGGGCATGTTTAGCCTTCAGAAGAGGAGACTGAGGGGAGATATGATCGCACTCTTCCAGTATTTGAAGGGATGTCACACAGAGGAGGGCAAGGATCTCTTCTCGATCATCCCAGTTTGCAGGACACGGAATAATGGGCTCAAGTTACAGGAACCTAGATTCCACCTAAACATCAGGAAAAATTTCCTGACTGTCAGAGCAATAAGACAATGGAATCAACTACCTAGGGAGGTGGTGGGCTCTCCCAGTCTGGAGGCATTCAAGGTGCAGCTGGACAGACATCTGTCAGAGATGCTTTGACCTAGATTCCTGCATTGAGCAGGGGGTTGGACTCGATGGCCTTGTAGGCCCCTTCCAACTCTACTTTTCTATGATTCTATGATTAATGCAATTGGGGTGGTGGTGGTGGAGAGGCTTGGCCTTCAACTGGAAATGAAAGCCCTTTAGGTTTACAAAAGACCTGAAAAAACTACTAGAATAGTTGATATGGATCAACACCACTGTCTGAATTCTTGGACTCTCCTGGGAGGAGGGGCGTAGTTATGGGGACTGTCAAGATGAGTGTCTGCACTTCAAAATTTACCACTACAGATTGGTTCTGGAGTTAAGCAGCCACGAATGGAGACTATTTTCATAGGGGCGGGGGAGTGGAGTAGAGAAGAGAAGCGATCGTCGCTTCTTGGAAAGCGCTTGCTAAGTTGAAGCCCCCAATGTGCTGGTTGCTGCAATGCAAGCCCCAAAAGGAACTTACCCCGGAGGAGCAACCACCCAAGTTTCAATGAAATGATGCCATAGCAAAGCCGCTTAAGGCAGAATCCAGCGCGCACGTCCCCTGCACAGGTCCCATTGAAATTCATTGCGCGAGGATAGTCTGCTTGTGCAGGAGAACTTCCCAGCTGCGTTGCGCCCTTAGCCATCAGTCCCCGCCCCATAAAAGCGAAAATCAGAACAGCCACCATCATCCTCTGTCTGTAAAACTACCAGCTTCATCAGAGAGAGAGAGAGAGAGAGAGAGAGACAGAGAGAGAGATCGCGTCTTTTAAAAAAAAGAAGAAGAAAAACACCTGATCAGGGCAGCAGACTTTAATGTCATATAAGAGGCGCTATGTGACAACCATCTTCAACCTACTTGATCAGGGAGTTTCACATTTAATGTGAAATCTATGGCCCCAATCCTATGGTATCAAACGCCAGCGGTTTCTTCTACAAAGCCTTTTCTTTCGTCAAAGGTTCCCTAGATTTGCATTTCCAGCACTGTTTGTGTGGGAAGTGCAGTCCCAACATTTTTTTTTAATCTTCACCTTAGTCCTTTTCTACTCAGAAGTAAGCCCCACTGAGTTCAATGGGACTTACTCCCAGGTAAGTGAGTATAGGCTTGCAGTTTAAGGGAGTGTGTATAGGATTTTTATTTCATAATGGGCATAGGGCTGGAGGGAGGGAGGGCTCAAGTGGGAAGGGGGGGCGCCAAATATCTGATCTTGCCTAGGGCACCAAACTGCCTTGCACCGGCCCTGTCTGCATGGGGGTGGGTAGGAAGGATTTAGGGGTGAAAGTGGCTGGGTGGGAAGGTTTAAATTTGTCCCCCCACCGCTGCCGCCGCTGCCACATGCATTGGTCCCTATCTAGGTTGGGGTCCCACATGCTTACTTTGAGGTAAACGAAAAGGTGAGGATCAGCTGCACACTACATAGCAATGTACTTTAACCCTCAGTCTTTGCCTGCATTGTGACATTTACGTAAACTCTGATTCCTCTAGAGGTGGGTTCCAATCATGTGGCTGTCAGAAAGGAACTAATATTCCTCGTAATGGGGCTTCAGGGACAGGTTGTTTGCTGAGTGATACATCACACACTTCCTGTCATGGCTAATTGTGGGAATCATCCTGTGATGGGAGAACAGTGTCACAAAAAACGCAACCTTAATTTTCAAAGGTGTGTGTCATGCCATTACTCATGAGCAGTTAACGTATTTTTTTTTGGTATTTGCAAAATTGATGTTACATGTCGAGCGGCTGGTTGACTCTCGGGTCTGCTGAAGCATTAGGGAAAATTTTCCTGCTCCATTTTTTTTGTCATCAGAGGAGACACTTTTAAATTTAGAAATCTCTTAACTATTAAATTATCTCCATTAGAAACTCCATCAATTTATTTTATAACTTAAATGAGTTCACCAAGTCTGAATTCACACCATTCTTTTTAAACCCATGGTTCTCAGCATATGAGTGGTGGGACCAGTAACTTGAAATGCCATAGCCCATAGCATTACTTTAATTGAGTAGACAGAAATATATTGAGTGATTAAACCTTAAAATTATACTCCAAATGCTTGCTAATTAAATATCTCACCGTGATAATTATGACATAGGACATTTTCTGGGAAGGATCCAACAGGGTCCGGCCATTAGCCCTATTTACATTGTGCTAGCAGAAAAACCTCTTGCCGTGCTATCACTATTGACATTGTGCAAGTGCTGGTTTCATTTCCCAGTAAGCCTTTCACGCTAGCAAATCAGTTCCGGTGCTAGGTACTGAAAAGATCTGGAGCTCAGAAGAAGAAGCACAGATTTGCATATTCTAATTTACATATGCTCTAAAGTCTCTCTCTGTGTGTTTTTAAAGGACCCTGTCTGTTAAGGACACCCCTATTTGTAAAAAGAGATGTACGGACAGGGGAGAAGAGGGCATTTGATTTCAGAAAAAAACCTCAGCAGAAAGATTCAAGGGAGGGAGCAGCAGGAGGTGAAGCACATATGGGCAAAAAACCAACTAATCCAGGGGGATCAGATGCAACAGAGATCATCAGGGCCCCTGTGACTTTATTTCAGCAAGTGCCCAGGGACATCAGGGTGATGGGGCAGATGGCCTCCCAAAGATTCAGGGCTCCAAATGAAAGATCCGGGGCTTCAGCTCTAGTGGGCTGCCCCTAACACCCCTCTGTAGCAAACGCGATTGACATTCTGCAAGCATAGTTTTCCACTAGCTCAACATCAATAGTGCTAACTAGCTATTGGATCCATCCCTCTGTATTTTCCTCTCTGAGCATTGCAGCATTACTTAGAATGGACACAGTGGTGTAGTGGAGCCAAGGCTCACAGGGATGCCACTCCTCACCAGCACTTCTTTATTAGCAGGGATGCTGACATCATCTGCCACTCCCCTCAAGACTCCCTGTTCCCCCTGAGTTCAGCTGAAATCCTCACAGTAGCTGGGGCAAAATGAATTTTCTGAGCAACAGTATATTGTTCCTTGTTGTAATGTAAAGTAATATGCGGTGGCTTGGCCTTCAGTGGGCAATTAAGACTCATTAGCTTTACAGGCCTGTGGCTCATGCTGGCTCAGCTTGTCTGAGCGTTGAAAGCTAAGCAGGGTCAGGCCTGGTTATTACTTGGATGGGAGACCCCCTCCTCTAGTTCCCTGCACTGAGCAGGGGGTTGGACTTGATGGCCTTGTGGGCCCCTGCCAACTCTATGATCTATGAAATCTATGAGACTTGCTTCTGCTGGAGATGAAAACTGCTAAAGGGGGTTTGTTGATATGGATCGACACAGCTGTCTGCAATGTTGGACTCTCCTTGGGTGCGTGGCTATGGGGACTGTCATGATGAGTGCCTGCACACCAAAATTTACCACTACACCACTGAATGGACAGCGAGCAGGCACCAGGTGGAGTACTGAGTAAGTGGCAGCGAGCTGTTGGAGGACAGAGCTGTGTGTGTACCATACCACCTGTTCCGCTAGCCTGCTGCCCTCTGGTGTGCTGGAGGCCGCTGTTTTGTCACCAGTCTTGAAGCATAATTCACCTGACCAGATGGTTGGCCTCTGCATGCGGTGTGTGTGTGGTACACCTCAGGCAGCAGAGTGATGACGGCCCTGCCCCTGTCATCAGCTTGGCAGCAATTGCTTCTCGATTTGGGGGATGGAAAGGAACAGTAGTTCGGCTTGCCAGATGAAAAACTCAGGGAATAAAATCTTATCTTTGCTTTGTCATGGACTGATATGAATGACTCCAAGGCCTGGTGTTGCTCTTGAATGAAAAACACTGTTTTCAGTGACTGTTAACAAGTGAACTAGGGTAAGCACCCAATGAAGTAAGCAGTGATCATGTGACTAAAGTGATTACTGCAAGTGTCATGCCCCCCCCCTCCAAAGTACCATGTGAGCTTACCTCAACCAAAGAATTTTCTTGGCTTACATTTAATTGTGCATGTCTTTTTATTCTCAAATAGTAACAAATACATATGTTTATTTTGTATCTGGTATTCTAGGTTTTGCCTGGCATTCTGCAGAAGCATTGCTGTATTTTACCAGACAGGAATACAGGTAACCACAAACTTTTTCTGGTCTGTTAATTTGTTTATTAAAGTGTACAAGGATCAGATGATCCCCCACTGTTCCTCATGAGGGACTTCAAAATAACAGAAGCAGTAAGAAATGGGTTATTTAATACGATCCCTGAATTTAAATTAGCTGCCTTTGGTAAAAAAACCAAAAAACATGTTTACAAAATATGTGTCATTTTCTAGGAGATTTGTTTCAGGGTCTTGCTATTTGAAGTTGCATGCATACACTTCTGCACTATATAAATTACTTTCTAATACACATTTCTAGTAATGAATTTCAGAATATCAACAAAACTAGCTTATGTATATATATGTGCACTTTGTAGGTCTTGTTCAAGATGACATTGGATGGTTGTGTGGGAGGAGTCCCACTGCTGTGTGGGAGGAGTCGTTTGCACTGGCAGACTTTTGACTGTGAAAGTTCAATTTTAAGAATACTAAATTACTGAAGTTGTAAAGTCATCTAATGTAGTTATTTCTAGTATGTTACAGAACATTGATGTGAAGTAATAGTCTGCCTTGGCATGTGCCTGAATTACTTTGAAGCCTGACTTAATACCTAGATCTAAGTAGAATTCTCTAACGTGCTTCCTACTACTTGCATGCTCAAGAGAAGTGATTTTTCTACTCCTGCTGCATTTGAGGCAGGGATGTTACACATGGGAGAGCTAGAGTTTGAAGATGGAGTCATGCTCACTTATATCTCAATTTGAGATGCTGCTTCCCCCTAATACAACAAGAAAAAAAAATGAGTCCAGGACACTCTGTGTGCGGCTGTGGGCTGGTTTGGATGATACTAGAAAGGTCTGATCCAGCTTACTCATTGAGCTGGTGCATCAGCCCTGCCTCGGAACAGTTGGTCTGAACTGTTCTTGCAAGGATGGCACATCTGAATGGGGCCCATGCATGTAAATTCTGTTTACACAGGCCAATATTGCACAGTAAATTCCTGGATAAAAATTTAGGAACCAACTGTACGGTTTTTGGCCTATACCCATAAGATTTTATGCACAGGCTTACTGAATCTGCTTACCATGGCAAGCGTGGTGCGACCCCCTGACAAGTGTGGCAAATGGCCAATCCTGCAGGGGCAAACCGGGAATCCCTTCCCAATACTGGCCTTTCCTGCTCTGCAGCAGGAAGCGTGGGGAGAATTGGATGGTGCCGCTGAAAGACGTTTGGGGCTCCTCTGTGCAGCTGTGTCCAAGTGGCCACTCCTCCACCAGCCTTTCTGTTAGGAAAGGCCGATGGGGTGGGGTGGGGCTGGGGCAGTGTTGCTGAACTGGAGTTTGAAAGGAGCCTGCCTTCCCAAAGGAGGGAGTGAATATTTCGAGCAAGTTGGAGGAGGAGGGGAGAAAGAGAGAGTGTGTTCAAAAGCATTAGAAAGCAGAGTGAAAAAAATCAAGTGATCGTTAGGTTGTTTAATGGTGTAAGAATTAATTCTGATTTGTAATTACCGATATAATCTTTTTAAATAATCGGGCCATGTCTGTTAACTATTCATCTTTATATATATATATATATATATATATATATATATATATATATCTGCCGTGGTCTCTTCTCTGCTCCAGTGCAGCATTCCCCTACACAGTGCCTTCCAGATGTTTTGGACTTCAACTCCCATCAGCCCAAGCCACGATGGCTCATGATCAGAAATTCTGGGAGTTGTAGTCAAAAACATCTGGAGGGCACCAGTTTAGGGGAGGCTGCTTTGGAGTATATTTAATACCTGCTTTGCAGTTGAAGCTGAGGGAGAAAGAGGACCCAAGCAGTTCATACCCACTGGAAGGGGTGCATTTTCAACAAGACTGCTAGGTTTTGGACAATATGGTTTAGCTGCTCCTGTGTCATAAGCGTACCTACCTATCTGAAAGGCACAGCTGGTAAGGACTCCTGGAACGTGTTACTCCTACAAATATAATCCAAAGCAGCTCTGTGACATTGGAAGCTTCCATGGGAAGGTAGGTTTGTTACGGTTGATTGGTTGACTGTTGACTGTTATTGGTTGGTTGGTTGTCCTGTCATGCGAACCCAGTCAACATCTTTCTTCCTGGGAGCTATCCAGGGTCCTGATCGCTGTTCAGTAGGAAAAACTGCCATGACTACACCAGTGTGAATTGACTTACCTTGACCTGATGTGTCATTGACCTTGATTTACCTCAACCTGACTGCCTTCACTTTGACCTGCTTTACTGGGACTGACTTCAACCTGAACCTGTCTGATTCAGCTTGTCTCTTCCCTTGTGGGCTCAGATGAAGCATCCAATGAAGTGGGATGAATATGGGGAAAGGTGCTTCCTAAAATATGTGGTGCAAGGGTTGCTTAGATCTATAAAAATCATAAGCGGCACACTGAATTGAGGCCCGGATGTTAACAGGCACCCATTGCAGCGATATATGTTAGTATCAAGAGTAATGAGCTGGTGCCTGCCTGCATCGATTAGCTGCCCATTGCTTATGAGCACATGTTATTCAGTGACAGATTATGGACTTGTCATGATATTTCTACTTGATAATTCATAACCAGATCATTACCTGCCAGTATGTGTATGTACTGTTTACTACATAATTGGTACAGGAGGATGCAATAAGATCTCGAATGCCTACATTGCTTACTCTGTTATCAGCTGTATTATTTATTTATTTTATTTATTACATTTATACCCCGCCTTTTAATTTGGCTTCTTTGTTTTTGTTTGTTGTTGCCTAAACATTAAGCATCCAGAATCACTTTTGTAAATAAAGAGGCTATTGACCAAGTTCAAAGGAGGGGATGCTTAAATATTTACCCTTCAGCTGTTACAGAAACAGCTGATTGAACATATGAGCTACGATTCCCAATCCGTTACATAGCAGATTGGGAATTGGGATATGGTGGGCAAGAAACAATGGTGAAGGCAACAAGAGCTGGTACAGGGGCAGCTGAGGGTGGTGGATAGTGGGTGGATGCAGTCCATCAAGTTACAGGAAGCCAGATTCCACCTGGGCATCAGGAAAAATTTCCTGACTGTTAGAGCAATACACCAATGGAACCAACAACCTAGGGAGGTGGTGAGCTCTCCTACACTGGAGGCATTCAAGGTGCAGCTGGACAGCCATCTGTCAGGGATGCTTTGGCTTGGATTCCTGCATTGAGCAGAGGGTTGGACTCGATGGCCTTAGAGGCCCCTTCCAACTCTACTATTCTATGATTCTATGTGGAAAGAGGGTTGGATCTGAATATCCAATAAGCTATATTTAGACAGAGTTGTTGAGTTTAACTCAAGCTTCATGCATAATCTTAGTGAGGTCTTAAAATAATACACCAGGTCCTATATACTTGGAAGAGTGAAATTGAACTGCATTGGAATTTTATTGTGCTGCTACGACCTCCTCACTTTCATAGAGTCTTGTGTGGAATTTTTACACCATGTATGTGGATTACAGAAATCCATGGCTCTTAAATACAGGGTTTAGTAGTTTATTAATGCTGCTAAACAGGTAACTTTAAAAGGCTAATATACAGACTTGGAAATGCTGCCTCAACTGAGCACACATTTAGCAACCCCTCACATGTTATGAGAATGCTTCACTACAGTACTTCTGTAGCTGGAACTCCTTAACAAAGTAATACCTCTGTCATTATTATTAATAATAACATTGATAACTCTGTTATTACAAAGTAATGGAGAGTTATAAATAGGCCGCATTGCATTTAATACTGGTAACTAGGTGATGTTAAGTTTTCTTTTCTGCACAGCTTTTCTGCAATGTGATGCCATTTCAGAGAGGATCGTTATGAACTTAAGCTACAAAAGGTTGTTTCAATGAATTGTGAATTTCAAATGCTAGTCTATCTTCCTGGTAATTGAGATCTCCAGTAAGCAAAATATGTTGAAAAACATTCTCTGTTGGAGATATTTATTTATTATAGGAATTTATATCTCACCCTTCAAACAGATTTTGAGGCTTATAATACAAAGTCAAAAATACAATCAAAACATAAATCACTATAGATTAGTGTTTAAAAACCCTTCCTGTTGTTCTATAGGGTGTTTCTAAGGTACTTGAGTAGTGTTACCTTAAACATGTTCTTCAAAATGTCATATTTATTATCCCACCTTCACTGTTACTTTAGTCTATGGTTCCAACATCCTATCCAACACTTGTGTCAAACTTTGATTTGCTTCTCCTCCCTATTATTTGATGTGTTCATTCTTGGAAACTGCCTCTCATCTGGCATTTAGTATTCTGTATGTTTAAATATCTTGCTCCACATCCCATTGCAGGTCCAGTTTATCAAGATGTGGGACAGAGACTTCTCCTTAGTGGCACCCACATTGTAGAATTCCTTCCCTCTGGTTTTATGCCTCTGCTTTATCCTGTGAAGTTTTGTTTTGGTTCTCATTTTTATCTTATTTATTTCTGACTATTGTAGATTGCTTTAAATTACATTGCGAGCCATCTTCAGGGCATTTGGACTGGAAGGTGGGTTAAAAATGCTTTAAATAAGTAATACACAGATACTTTAACCAACCACATAAAAATTCTGGGTATGATGTTTCCCTAAATTTGTGCATAAAAAGACTTAAACTTGCCTAAGCATAATGGCATCAAAATGCTTGATAAGATTTGTTACATAAGTCAGGTTCCAAGCATGGTAGGCCCTGCCTTGTTAGCTGGGAAGAACTGGCCTGACTGGGTAAAATAAGGTTCTTTAGCCATTGTTGCCTAAGTAGCCACGATGCTGTGATTACATGCTGCCATTTCTGACAGAGAAGCATCCTTGAGTTTTGCTCTGTGAGGCCGCAAGAGTTACACCAAGGATGGGGAACCTTTTTTGCCCCAAGGGCTGGGTTCCATTTTGAAGAGACTCTCAGGGATTGCATTCCAGTGGTGGGTGGGACAAATCGCAAAAGTGACCAGGGCTGAAAAATCCACACACACCCATTCCATTGTTACTATTTTATAGTTGGAAGCATGTCTACTCATAAGTAAGCAGGCCAAGCCTCTGCATATCTACTCAGACGTAGGCAGAGCAAGGCTCAGAAAGAAATGGAACTGAATCACACAGCATTCCTTCCCTGGCTCCACTCTCTATGCCCTGCAGGGGAAAAGGTCTTATCTCCTATCAGCAGCTGATCAGAGATAAGTGTTTTCCCCTGCTAAGCACTGAGAAAAGGAGCCTTTCCCAGTGCTAATTAGGGGATGCACTTATCTCTGGTCAGCTGCTGATTGGAGATAAGAGGTTTTCCCTCAGTGGCAGAGGGGATGGAAAGAGAAGAAGCTGCCAGGCCTGATGAGGAATCCCCTGAGCCTTATCAGCCCTGAGGGCCGGCCGGAAATTCCCCATTCCTGAGTTACACTGTGACTGGACCTCCTGAGCATACAGGTGGGAGGATTGCATGAATGAATATGTACCCCCATCTCAAAAGCTGCCTGTAAATGAAAAGCTAGCATACCTGGGAGAACATTTATAGTTTAGTTGTCTCCCTGAGATGCTAGTTTTCTATGTGCAGGAAGTGAGTTTTGTGAGTGAGCATCCAAAAAACATTCCTCCCACATTCTGAAGTGCTGGGAGGCCTTCCCCCCTGTAATTGGCTTTTTGAAGGTATTTGATTTCATATATATATATATGGGATGTGGGAGGAATATATATATATATATATATATATATATATATATCCCAGTTTGACTCTCACCTAATAAATAAATTTTAAGAAAGGTTTAGGGACAGAACCGATATTCATAATTCAGTCATTTATTTTAGCAATACAGCTCCCTTGCAATACAGAAGTTTGTGATCTTCAGCGTCTGCCTGCTCAGACCTTACAGAATGTTACTATGAAGATGCATAGCTGTCCGTTGTGTGCTGTAGCTTTCTAGTCCTGTTTCTATGGAAATGGGAGTAAGAGGGCTGTTGACAGAAATGATGGCATCACCTCTTAATCTTCATCTAATCTAGAAAATGCCATTCACTAGGCAAGTGATCAGTAGAGAGGGTAATAAGAATTATTAAGGGCTGGCTAACAACAACAACAAATACTTCCCTGTTGGTGTACATGGTGCCTTACAGTCTTGAAGACAACAAAAGAAGGTCCTGTTCCCAAGGAATTTACAATCTAAAATGTACAGTGGAGAAACAACAGAGAGCTGGAACGACGTGGATAGTGTTGGTGTGGTGAATGTGGGTGAAGGCTGCTGGTACATATAAAGCTTAGTTACAGTTGGGAATGAGGTTGAAAATGCTGAGCCAAAGGCAATGTGGAAAATGCAGGTTTTGAGACGGGATTTTATGGAAGAGACACAGTAGGATAGAATAAATAGAGCGAGAATAAATAGAGCTAAAACAATGTGTGTATATTTTGACCCTTAGACAATTTGATTTGGGTGTAGGTGCTGCAGTAAAAGGTGGGGGACTCATCAGTATCTCTGATATGTGCTTTAGATCAAATGAGTTGCCATTTGAGAAGTAATTTCCCTTCAGATTTTTTTTTCTGGGTGGGGGTCTCCATAAAACTATGGCTCACAGGAGTGAAGTATTTAACTGGTTTCTAATATTGGGTTTGCCCTGCAAACAACTTCTGTCATCAATATGTGAGCCTATATACCAGTGCTTCTCAATTATTTTCTGTCATGCCCCCCCTAGGAAGAAGAAAACATTTCGCGCCCCCCGCGCGACTGTAAATAGTATCATTTGTTTATAAAATTGTTATAAGTACACCTCTGCATAACACTGTATCCTTATTAACGTATAAGAGAATAAAAAAAGAAAGAAATGTGGATCAATTTACAACAAAGAATAGCTTTATTAACTGTAGCAGAAAAGATTTAAAGGAGCACAGGATTTAAGGAACACAATATTAAAAAAAACTTTTAATTGAGGTCAAACGAGCCCCCCTTTACGGAGCCTCGCGCCCCCCCTGGGGGGCCCACCCCACTATTTGAGAAGCACTGCTATATACTAACAGCATACTCATTCTCTTGGTGTGGATCCTTACATAGCCAAAATGGCACTGCCGTCTGCCCATGTACAAGAGGTCCATGTATCAGCAGGCTTAGGAAGGGAGTCCTCCAAGGTTTGCAGAAGTACAACAAATCTTTAGGTAAAAACCCAAGGAGGGATGGACCCTCCCAAAACAATCCAATGAGGACTGAGGATGCTCAGTTGGTACAGAATGTTGATGGACTGGGAACAGAAAACTGGGGTGTGGGGGCAGAGAATGGAATAGTGTATCCTGGAAGAAGGCATTGGTGGCTGGTTGGCTGGAACCCTGAATGGGAGCATGCTACACAGCAACATTTGGTTGCAGGCCTAACTTATTGGAGCTCAGGGTGACACATGTAGCATTATCCCATTTGCTCATGGGTTAGGCCAGTCTTCCCCAACCTGGTGCCCCCAAGATATTTTGGACTTCTACTTCCATCCACTTCAGTCAGCATACCCGGTGGTTGGGGATGCTGGGAGTTGTGGTCCAAAACATCTGGAGGGTACCAGGTTGGAGAAGGCTTCGGTGAGGCTGAGTGAGTGTGAGCGACCTTGGGCCAGTCATAATACCACACGTTATTCCATGATCAGGATAATGTGTGAGCCTCTCTTTGTTGAAGTACAAAAGGATCCCACACTGGTACAGAAAGACTGGATGACTTTAAACCAGGGCTCTCCAACCTTGGGTCCCCAGATGTTGCTGGCCTACAGCTCCCAGCATACCCAGCCAGCATGGCTAATGGCAAGGGATTCTGGGAGCTGTAGTCCAGCACCATCTGGGGACCCAAGGTTGGAGAGCCCTGCTTTAAACTATCTTCTCACTCTGCCGAAATCCTACAGTTCCTTGATCCAATATTAATCGTCATTAGTTTCAATAACTGGGAAGGTTTAAGGTGAACCAGCTCATTAGTTCCTGGCTTTGTAATGGTTAATCTAGGGAGTTTTGACACTACTTCTTAAAATACATGTGTGCATATATAAAGTCTCCACTCCAGGACTAGCATTCAAAGCCCTCCATGTTACTGACCCTGCTTGTCTTGGTATTCGTCCAGGACCAGGACCTCCCAGAATAGCCATGCTTCACTGGAACTCTGAAAATGTTTGACATTGATTAGTTGCCATATGGGGAAGGTTTCTGAGGATACGTCTTTCAGCCTTAAGAGCTAGACTATGGAATTTGCTCAAGAAAGATGTAACATTGTCTAATCCCCCCCCCCCCCTTGGGATCTGAATGTAGAAGAAGTTTTTGACAATGTCTCCCCTCAGCAATGTCTTAGTGCATCACTGAGCACATCCAGTTTTAACTATTGGCAAACCCACAGGAAGTTATGTTAGTGGGTGTTTGTTTCAAATTTTGCAGGAGAAAAAGATGTCAAGAAGTGTACTTCTAGGCATTACTTGGAGAAATTTGTTTAGATCTAATGTTTGGTTCTCAGCTTGCATGGCAGACCTCCAGGTGGCTCTAAGGGGAAGCACAAAATGCTCCTTCAATTCTACTCCTACTCAGTGTGGTGTGTTTATCTTGACTAGATAAGAAAATGACTGGTGAGTGAATTTATTAGCTTGATAGGCAGTATTGGAAACCAGTGGACCAACTCATGATTTCTAATACTACAAACCAAGCCAATAAGTGGAAGTGACATAACATTAATTCGCCTGTCATTTCCTTGCCTAGTCAAGATAGGCTTCATAGAAAAGGTGAGTCATCCCCCAACAGACAACAGGGCAAGGCCAGTTGAGAGTTCTGCCATGCCATATTTGTCCTCTGACAGGGAATATTTCTCCTCTGACTCTGGTATTGAATGCTAAATACTAAAATCTGAATTATCTTATTCTATTTATTTATTTAATGTATTTCTACACCGCCCATCAGCCAAAAGGCTCTCTGGGCAGTTTACAAAAAAAACAACCCAATCAGTATAAAACAATCATCATAAGACCAAATAATATCATTAATATAAAATACAAATACAATACAGTATAATACAATAATACAAAAAGCAGCTAGATGAATCAGTGCGGGAGTACAGTAGTAATACAATAAAAATGAGAATAAAAGCCTGACCATTAAAATATTGAGAAAATAAAAAGGGTTTCACCTGGCGCCTAAAAGAATAAAGGGTTGGCGCCAGGCGCACCTCTTTAGAAACTGATTTCACAAATGGGGTGCCACAACTGAGAAGGCCCTTCCCCTAGTAGCCACCCTCCTAGCTTCCTTTAGGGGGGGCTCTCTGAGAAGGACCTCCAATGAAGATCTCAGGGTTCGGGCAGGCACGTACAGGAATAGGCGTTCCTTTAGATAACCTGGCCCCAAACCATTTAGGGCTTTGAATGTTAATGTTAGCACTTTGAATTGGGCCCAGACTTCAACTGGTAACCAGTGTAATTCATAGAGGACTGGTGTAATGTTTTTGACAATGTCTCCCAGTCCTTCTTGTCTTCTTGTCGGCCAGTCCCTGTTAGCAGCCTCGCTGCTCTATTCTGAACCAATTGAAGTCTCCGGACCATTTTCAAAGGCAGGAGAACGTGTTACAATAGTCCAGACGAGAGGTTACCAGAGCATGGATCACTGTTGCTAGGCTCTGCCTGTCCAGATAGGGTCGTAGTTGGTAAATCAGCCTAAGCTAATTCTACAGCAGGGGTGGGCAACACATCTCCCACTATCCTTTTTTTTTTTTGCAGCCCCTGCTACCCCAAAATTGAAGCCGCTGTGCCACCAGTGGCCAAAAAAGCCATGTTTTCCCTTTCAAACAAGGTGCATGGGGAGCATGTGCCTTGCTTTAAATGGAAAATGCAGGGCTTTAGCACTGCCGCAATTTGAGTGTGCGGCAGCAGTGATTTCAGCAGCAGCAGCAGCAGCAGCAGCAGCAGCAGCAGCAGCAGCAGGGGGCAGCCCCCAGCAGGTTCCAGGGGGTAGAAATTGGCCCCCAGACCCTCAGAAGCTGCCAAGTCCTGCTCTGCAGGTTTATGCTCTTAGGCCCTTTTCTCACAACCATCTCAGCTTGTGATGGTTGCAGTTTTCTAGCTGTGGCAGCTTGCGATGAGGAGCAAGATTTTGTGGTGGTGGTGGTGGCAGGCTGGATGTGGCATCCAGGATAGTTCTCCACTTTCTTGCAATACAGCTTGAAGTTGCTGGGCTGATTGAAACCAGTGGCTGACCTGGGTTGAACTGGTCATGTAAAGGGGCCTGCTCAGCAGCCTGCCTGTTTTCAGAACTGGGATGATAGGGAGATCTGCTACCAGAACATCACCTCTTCTTCCTTTGAATCTCAAGGTTAATGAAGGCAGATTTGTCTTAACTTAAAGAAGATCATTTTCAGAAGACTGAGAATGCCTTGAAACAGATTAATCAGTGTATCTATGCCTCTGTGGGTGTTTGTGTGTGTATTGTTGTTGTTTTTTTTAAAAAGAAAACTAATATACACTGTCAGCAACACAAGTTGCATCAATTAAGGTTTTATAGCCTGTGCTGATGCTGATTAACTACAAAGCTAAATGAAGATGGGGAAATAGCAAGAATGATTGATGTTTTATTTAAAAGCCACAGTTTGTTTGTTTAGTGGTTCAATTTAATTCGTAAATAGGTACTAAGGCAGTATATAAATCATACTGAACAGCATCTACTTTATATGGATGGGCTTTTGACATGTAGTTGTGGGGAACATAACACTGAAGTGCTTAGCCTAAAACATGATGTGCCAAGTTCTGTAGGTGTGTGTGTGTGTGTGTGTGTGTGAGAGAGAGAGAGAGAGAGATTTAAAATATGTATAAGCTGCCTTGTAGGGTAACTCCCTCCCCACCCAAAGTGGCTTACAACAATTGATATACAATTGAGCTTCAAAAACAATAAAACCACAATACCAAAAATGAACAAATAAGATCTTGCAGTAACACTAAAAAAACATCTAGCCTAGTAAAAGCATTAAAACTCAATAAGTAATTACAGCTAAAGTATAAATTCAACAACCTGATAAAATCCTGCATTAAGATTAAGGCTGCAGTCCTATACCCGCATACCTGGAAGTAAGCCCATTGAACTCAATGGGACTTACAGCTGATAAGACATACATAGGAGGATTACACTGTAAGGTTTAAGAGAGCACAAGAAGAATGCACCCTTAAAAACAACAGGCCCTGTGGAACATACTTGGTGACTTTTGGAGGGGCTTTTGGAGTAACCCCAACACCCTTGGGTTACTGGTAAACTTGATTAAATTCTATTAAATTTAATATTAAATTCATCCTAAATCGGTAGGGTTGCCAGAGTAATAGAAGTTGCTTCAGTTTAGGGAGCTGAGTTCTCAAGTTATAACTCTGCAAGTTTCTGCTCCCCCCCCCCCATTCAACCCCAATTCATCCAAAAGGATGAATTGGGTTTCTTAGTATTTTGATCTAAAGGATATGGACATTATTATGAAAGAAAAGAAGCCTGCTGGAATATTTCCAGTATAGGACATGCAGATTTACTTATCCAAGAGGTTAGGTTTATTATGGGACATAAGATAACATTGCAACCAAAAAACTAAATGTTATTCTCTAACTCAATATGTTTCCCAAATGACATAGAAGGCAAGTAATTTATAACTCGCTGCTGCTGGAGACCCATGGCGATGGTTCCCTCTTTAGAAATAAAAGCTCTCCTCTGCATCCTAGGCAGAAGAGGCAGCACAGAAGACAACTGCCTTAGCTACATACTTCTAGGAAAACACATCTGATTCTGGGTAATAGTTTGAGGGTGCAACAGGATCCACTAAAATTGAGTAATAGGCCAGTGTGACTGTGATGACTTTTCTACTGAAGGCTTTTTACCTATGAATTATCCGAATAAAGGCAACCTAAAGTTGAACCATTCCTGGGATAACACCTTACCCTTCCATATAGAAAATGGAGCAAGGCAAGCCCAGGCTTGTCCTAGAGCAGTGATGGCGAACCTATGGCACGTGTGCCACAGCTGGCACACAGGGACTTCTCTGTGGGCACGCGAGCCATTGGTCACCAGATCACGAAAAGACCGTCCCCTTCTGCATTCAGTGTCGGGTGTCCATAGTAACTCCTCTCCATTCATTCCTTGCTGGCCTCCACAGGCAGGCACACTCCAACATCTCCACCCCCAGAAGCGGACTGCGCAGGCACCCAGCCCTCCTTCTAACTGAACAGACAGCTCAGAAGCACAGCGCGCGCGCGCCTGAATCTTTGCGTGCCCGGTGAAGAGCCATGCCCTGAGACAGAGCGGGGCGCCATTAGCTAGTGCCCCCTCCTCCTTCTTGCCAAATTTAAGGCACTTTGAAATAAATGAGTTGGTTTTGTGTTGCAGTTTGGGCACTCGGGCTCAAAAAGGTTCACCATCACTGTCCTAGAGGGAAAGGGACACTTTTGGGATGACCCATAAGCTGTTAGCTACATACAGGGCCAAAGCAGTCATTACTTTAAATCCTTATCTAGCAGCCCATGTAGACTCAGCTCCTACTTAATACAGTACTGTTCCTAGCTCTACTTGATACCCTAATATGTGGGTGCGGTGTTTGGGAATCAGCTGAATGTTATGGCTGCAGGTAGGGTGTCAGGACTATTGACAAATAATGGCTTTATCAGCACTAACAATTCTTGTAGAACAGGGATAGGCAGGGGGGTGGCTGTTCTGTCACCAAAGGCTTTTCACTTGCCCCCTGACAGTGAGTATCTTCACCACCACCCCTCAATACACAGTGCTATGCAGCCACTTCCTCCCAAGCTGAGAGATGGGCAAAGGAATCTTTAACCCCCAATCCTGCACGGTGACAACAAAAGTCTTTGGCAAGGCCCTTTCCTTATTATGCCCCTTCCATGTGCAAGCCAGATGAGGTATCCAAATGAAGGGTTTCTGCCAGTGCCTCTGTTGCTGCATAGGTCAGGATGGGCTTAAAGCCCCCTGTTGCCCTGTCTCTGTGTGGGAGTGAGTAGTGGGCTGGTCAGCACTGCAGGCCCTTCAGCCCTGGATCAGTTCCAAATATGGCCCCTGTTGAAAATGGCTGATCAGAGTTGCATTATGAGTTAAAACACCATCGTTTGTGGGAACGCAGAGTTCCTTGAAGTACGTATTTTTCGCTCCATAACCCGCACCTGGCCATAACACGCACTTAGATTTTAGAAGACGAAAACAGGAAAAAAAATAATCATGTGCAAATCGCCCCTGATCTCGGAGCTGCCGCTTTGGACTCTCACTGCCTGTTCACCTCTCCCGTCTGAGCAGGGAAGAAATGAAAAGATGAGGAAATGGAGCAGCATCCTTCACTTGCCTTTGGCCCTCCCTCTGGGCAATGGTGTGGACGGGGTCCAGAGGGAGAGGGCAAGTGAAGGGGCAGAGGTAACAGTGGTGAGGAGGACGTGGGCCCATTCGGGGGGGGGCAATTGGGACCATCTTGCCTAAGCGCCCCCCCCAATCTAGAGCTGGCATAAGACTGAGCACTCTCCCAAACTATTAAAGGCCAGCCAAGTACGACACTGAGCTGGCGATTGGGGGGGGGGGTGCCGCCGCCGCTGCCACTGCCGCACTGGCAGCAAAGGGAGCAGAGCTGGCCCTGCACCCGCCCGCCCCCGTCCCTGCCGCCAGAGCCGCCCGGCCGTGCGGAGCGGGACAAGGCCACCCGCACCCACCACAAACCCCCACAAACCTCCGCCGGTGGGCGGGGGGACCCAATGCTGCTGCACCGCCATTGCCGTGCCATCGCCGTGCCGCCGCCCTCGCCGCACCGTCATCGCCGCGACGCCGCCATTGCCGCGCCGCCCTCGCCGCGCCGCTGCCGCCCTCGCTGCACTGTCATTGCCGCGCCACTGCCGCCATCGCCGCACCGCCGCCATTGCCGTGCCGCCCGGCGGCAGCAGCGCAGCAATGACGGCACAGCGATGGTGACGATGGTAGCAGCAGCATGGCGATGATGGCGATGACGTCGCGGCAATGGCGGCGATGGCGGCGCAGCGGCGATGGGTCCCCCCGCCCGCTGGCGGAGGTTTGTGGGGGTTTGTGGTGGGTGTGGGTGGCCCCGTCCCGCTCTGCACGGCCGGGCGGCTCTGGCGGCAGGGACGGGGGCGGGGGGGTGCAGGGCCAGCTCTGCTCCCTTTGCTGCCAGTGCGGCAGTGGCAGCGTGGCGGCGGCCCGCTCCGCGTAGGAGCCCTCCTCTCTTCCGCCAGCCGGTGAGCTCTGGAGGTCCCTGCTGCCGGGCGGGGCGGGGCCCCCTGCCGCAGCCGAATCAGCTGAGAGGCGGGGGCTTGCCCCGCTCTGCCCAGGAGCCCTCTGCTCTTCCCCGGACCGGTTGGAGGCACGCAGAAGGAGGTACTACGTAAAAAAAAACAAACTTATTTTTTACAATATTCACTCCATAACACGCACAGACATTTCCCCCTATTTTTTTTTGGGGGGGGAAGTGTGGGTTATGGAGCAAAAAATACGGTAATATTGGGACCAATCTGAGGCACATTCATGACAGAATTTTGCATATGCTACATCAGCAGTCTGTATACATTTCTCCTCCAGTACCCTTGACTGATTTTTGTTCTGTTGGGAAAATAAAGGAAGAGTTGGAATTATAATAATTGTTCATGGGTGTGTGTGTGTGGAGATAAATTAGAATTTTCAGAGAGCCTGTGGAATCCCTCAGGTTGCCACGTATTACATCTGTGATACCCTGCAGACACATGGCTTGCTTTTAGTCAGAGGCCTCCGGTTTTGAAGGCTTCCAAGTATCAAATGCCCTGCTGGGCTGCTGCTGGCAGAGAGGGAGGGGCAGTGGAGGTGTTTTTCACCTCTCTGTCTTCCTGTTTGTACATTTCCCTCTAGACAGGCCTCTGAGCCCATCTAGAGTAATCATGCTGCTGGGGACAGGGCTAGGGCTGGAGAGGCCAAAGGAAATATACTATCATATGGGCAGGCTGGTAAGGGAGAAGGCAGTCCTTCTAGTAACTTGGGCCCAACCCATTCAAGCCTTTAAAAGTTAAGACCAGCTCTTTAAACTGGGCTCGAAAATGCACTGGCAACCAATGTAGCTGATGTAGTATTGGAGTCACATGAAGCAACCTCCCAGTCCCCACCGATATCGGGGAGGCTGTATTCAAAATATAAATCAAAACATAAAGGCATGTAGCACCAAAACACACACAAAAAAAAACCTGTACCTATTTTTTAAAAATGTTGGCAGGTGTAATTGTTCATGGGGATAAATTTGAATTTTCAGGGAGCCCTAAGGGGCTACTATGCCTGCAAACTCTGTACAGTTCTGACAAAGAGAACAGCCATTATAGCCGTGTTTTTTTAAATTTCCCATGATGGTCTACTGGAGGCACAAAGCCTTGGATTTCCGAATCACAGCTCAGGTTCCGTACCCAAGTAGATGGCAGCAGAATTGGATGACTTCATGCTCTAGATATTGCAACACTAAGGACCACTGTATAGAAATGCCTTAGATTGCACCTCCCATCAGCCCTAGTCAGCATAGCCAGTGGTGAGGGATGATGGGCACTGTAGTCCAACAACATCTGGAGAGCCACAAGTGTCCCACCTCTGCCTTAGACCAAGGTGGGGAACCTGTGCCCCTCCAGATGTTGTTGGACTACAATTCCCACCACCCCTGAACATTGGCCATGCTGCCTGGGGCTGATGGGAGTTGGAATTGGAGTCCAACAACATCCTGCACAGTTTCCTCACTCCTGCCTTAGACTGTCATTTATCCACTTTTGCTCACAATAGACTGCATAAAAGCAAGTTTTTATGAGCCATGGTGGTGATATTATGAAGGTTGTGGTTTAAAAGGCTACCTTGTTAGGGCCTGAAATGACCTCCATGTGTGTTTAGAGAACACCGTGACAAATTCCAAGCATATTTGTCAAAGATTTCTTCAACTGTGTCTACAAAGGGAATGAACATTGATCACAATCTGGCCAAAAACTCAGTGACAAATATATCTTTCTTTACCTAAGAGCTCTTTTTACTTAAAAATAAATGCCATCCAATTATTGGTTGGTAGAAAAAGACTTTTAAGGGGGAAAATAGTGTAATTATGATCTGCTCTAAAAACAGTAGATAAAATCAGGTAGCTAAGATAGCGGGTTATAGCAAAATCCACAGGAACAGTAAAATAATGCAACCAAATATTCATAATGCAGTAGATTGGCTTACAAATCATTCTGAATTGTTCTTCAGGCTGGCTTAAAAAATAGCCATGTGGTGGAAAGCGGGGGGGGGGGGGGGCTTTTAACCATTCGCAGCTCACAAAGGGGTCCTGCTAATGGTTAAAACTTAAAAGGCTGGAAACAAAAGCATTGGAATAATGGTCACATCTGAAAAGGGACAGTGATAAATTACTCTCCTTGACATCTGGGCTATTTAAAATTCATTATTTGGAAAACGAGGTGGGAATACCTATCTGGCTTTGGGAATTATTCAGGTTACTCCAGAGAAGATAAAAGGACCAGGGGCAGGCTAGCTTGAAGTTTTAATATGGCAAAAGTGCATAGAATCATATCTGGCAGCTATGTAAGTCAATTTCAAGAATGCAAAGTGCTTTATGTTATCTAAGGTAGTCCAGTATGATTTCCATATTGCACGTTAGGGATGGAGAGATGGTGGCTGAGAGATGGTGGCTTCCCTAGGGCCACTTACTGAGTTCAGGGCTGAGGTGAGATTTAAAATCAAGAATTTTCTGGCTCATATTTTTAACGATCATGTTATTGCAATTGTAGATGTGATGGTAAAATGTACAGGAGTTGCTGCTTGTTACTTGGAAAGAGGTTCCAAGCGAGCTCCGCACTGTTTCCTAGAACCAACAGCTGTTATTAGTGGTGATCTTTACTAGTGGAAGGACTTAACAGATGTAGATACGGAATAAGGGGTATAAAATAAAATAATTCCTTGGTTTTCTGCTCAATCTACAGACTATAAAGAATAACTGAGGCACATGCTTAATTCTCCCACTGGAATCAATAGAATGTTAAATGTGCTTCGTTTGGGCTGTATTGTGTCCTGGGTGTTATCACGTGTCCTTGTCTACACATGCATATTGCTTGCTATACACGTACACTAGGGGTGGGAGAGAAATTTGTATCTAAGCAAAAAATGTGAAAAATGCATGATATAGTATTAGGAAAATGGCTTGCAAAAAAAAATGTGTATGCCAGGCAAAAATGCATGATAAAAAGATTCATGGGTTAGGAGAGATGGGCACAAACATGTGTATGAATGTTCATGCAAACTTAAAAAAAACACCAATCTCAACATTTGGGACAAACTGAACTTAAGATTGGACATATGGGAAACTGAGAGAAACCAGAATGGGCAGGTTTGTCCATCCCTAATTATTGCACACACTCAAGGAACATGTGTTGAACTTGTGGAGGGGCGATGCCTGCCTGCCCCACCCCCAACATTATATCCCTGCCAGCCCCACCCAACATTTACATCCCTGCCGTTTCTCTCCCCCCCCCCCCGACCTCTGCACATTTGGCAAAGGTCTGAAGAGGGAGCCTTCACAGGATTGAGTCTCTCTCATCCCATTCTTCTTACCTGGCTGTGGCTGTGATAGTAGCACATAGTATGCCCTTCCTTTCCTCCCTCCCTCTCTTCCATGCGTGGTATGTGTGGATAGCTCCTACAGCAATGACCTAGGTCCCATGGACTCTTGTAAAAATAACTACATTTCTCAGTGTCCCAGGCAATGCTTAGGGGCTGTAGAGGCTGTCCAAATGTCAAAGAAGAAGGAGAAGAGGGAGGAAAGGCAGGAGCTATTTCCTGACTCTTCCTACCGCAGTTATAGCTGGTGTGACCAGATAAGAGAAGGGGCACAGACCTCCTGCTTCTGCAACATCAGCTAGGTAAGGAATTTGGGAGAGGGACTGAGGGAAGGAATGGCAGCTCAGTTGGGTGAGGGAGGGCCATCAAGGGTTGGGGAAGGGATTTGGACCCCGTCTCGTGTTCCTGATGATTTCATTGAAAATGCAACAAGATCCAAAGAAGGTCTCAGAATTGGGCTCTGAAATAACCAAGATATTTTCTGAGCATTTTAGGAAATATAGCTTGGTTAGATGAATTCAGTTATGAATCAAGCTCAGTAACTGAATTTATGAGACCAGATAGCAAACTCTGTCACTCCGATGCAGTTTGCCATGCTATAAATGGAGAAATAGAAAGTACCCATTCCTGTATCAGTGAATTACCCAAAGTTGGGTTGATTTTACCAATGGTATAATAAGCCAAGGGTGGTTGTGTGCATAGCATATATATATATATATATATATATATCATAGCAGTTTGACATATAATGACTGAGTCACTTATTGATTTTGCAGATAGTTTTAGATTATCATGAATAATAATATCATGAATAATATCTTAAAAACCTGCCCTCAAAATTTCACATGAAATTTTGCAATCCCTTTTGCAGAAATAATTGGAACAATACAGAAGGCTCTAGTGATGTATCTGTATTTGGTGACTTGATCTTAATTGATAGGCTTGGAATTTATCAGTCACTGAAATTAAGTTACAATGCATAAGAAAATATATCGGAATTACACTGAAGATGACAAATGTAAGTAGGATGAAATCAGATATGCTTCTAACAAAGAGACAAATTTGGAGAATAAGGGCTGGCCGTTGTGTCTTGGTACCAGTTTCTCATTAATTCCTCTTGATCTTGTATAACTTTCTAGAACTGCCCCTGTTATTCTCACAGTCATCAAGAATTCCTCTCAAAGCTTAAGCTTCTGGAATAATTCAAGAACATTTTTGAAGGGGAAAAAAAACACCATACGCACCTAGATTTTATGTAATCCTTTTCCAGCTCCAAAATGGTGAAGGGTAAGATCTTTTTATTTCAGGGATAAATACATAACACAGTTTTAATTGTATGGTGACACATTTTGTGTGTTTGTGCTGTGTTTATAATGTGTCTTGGGGGAGGGGAAAATCTTTTGAATTTGTTTCCCATTGCTAAAATTTTATAACATTCAAACTTGTTGCTATAGAAACAACAATAGTAAGAAGATACGTTAATCAGATGCACTGCATTATATGTGCCCCTTTCTGTTGGTTAGGCATTTTATTAATATCTAAATTATTTTGATTCTTGGTGTTGCACCCTTTTGAACAGCATCCCCCCCCGCCCCTAATTACGGGCATTGAAAAGTTTTAATAGCTTATACTTTGCAGTTGCATGCATCACCCTTGCAAACCATTAGTAGATCACAGCCACAGTGAGCAACTGGGGCATGCTAATGTTTTTTTCCTCTTTCACTGGAGTGTACTAAAGATTTATATTCGTACCATTATTTCAAAATTGAAAAGCACCAAAAGCATGAGAGCCTGTTATTAGCAATGCCCCATCAAAAAGTAATCCGTTTCTTTAATGCTTCCAGTGTGTTGCCATGGCCATCCATCCACCTATCACTTTCTAGATTCGTTTCTTGGTGACTCAGGTGGCATAATGAAGCTGTGTTAGGATGGATCAGTTGCTCACACATTAAGCTCCTTTTAATATTCATATCCAAAGTCATTGGTGTAGTAGATAGGGTTGCTGCCACTTCTTACACAGGATATATACCCTTTAAAATAGCTTGATGCATCTGGTAATGTAAAGGTATGTGCCCCGTAGCTGGGGTATTTATTTATTTTATTTTATTATTTATTCTATTTATACCCCACCTTTTTTCCTGCAAGGAACCCAAGGCGGTGGCTTACATAATCCTCCTCCTCCTCTCCATTTTATCCTCACAACAAAGTGGTAGCCGGAAAATTTCCCCACATCACAGAATGAGTCTAATTCTATCTAATATTCAATGCACTGTTCAAGAGTATAGAAGAGAAGGGTGATAATTATTCCACAGTATTCTTGAATAAGTTTACCTTTAAAAAAAAATATCAACCTCTTACAAAGATATATCTAAGTAACTGCAAAGGGATTTATTAATAATATTCTGTAGGTTTCTGGACACCATCATCATAATCTAAACTTCAAATCGTAAAAATTTGTCTGATGTCAATATTCCAAAGGACTTTTTCACACATTATGTGGCAATTTGTTTTCTGTGCATACACTACTGTTCCACTGAGGATTTCCTTAATAAACACATAGCATGGATGATGGCCTGTGTCTGTGTACATACATTTTTTAGTAATCTCTAAATTATTTTATTTGAATTGTTGTACACTGTGTGGTGACATTTGTGGAAAGTGTGCTATATAAATATTTGATAACGATAATGATAATGATAAAAAATACTTTGTCATATGAAGTGCAAAGTTGCCCTGAGGCTGTGGTTATCCAATACTGCTGCTGTGTCTCTCTGCTCATTCTGATGTACCCGCAGGACCAACTGCTAGAGCATCAGGAAGCTAGTGCTTCCTAAAGTAACCCTGCAAATGAGCAGAAATGCTCGTATCCAGAATGGGACAGGTCAGTGGAGCTCCCCTTTGCAAGCTTCACTGACTTATGCCATTCCAGAAACGAGCCCTTCTGCTCATTTCTCATTGCTTCAGGAACTGCTAGATTCCTGTTGCACTAGCAGTTGGTACTGCTAGCACAGGGGCAGCATTGGATACTGCCCTCTTAATCCTCAGAAGGAGCCTCAGGAGTGCCTGTAACAGGGCAATTAGTGTTGCAGCACCCACCCTATGGAACACTGCTCCATATTGATATTAGACGGGTGTTTTCAGTTTTGATCTTTAGATGTCTGCTTAAGAGTTCACTAGAAAACAGTATATACACTTGTGTAATAAGCAACATTAAAAATAATAATAATCAGGCTTGCATAATATGAGACCTTCTAAGCCAGCCCCCCCCAACCTTTTTGGACTTGGGCACATTTGGGAATTTGAGAAACTGCTGTGGGTGCCACCACAAAATGGCCCCATGGTGGATGTGGCTAGTCATGTAATGGCTGCTGTCAGGGCTTGGCTAGTCAAAAGTGAGCTAAAGAGGTGGAGGGTGAGCGAAACAGCAATGCTAGAAGCTGGGAGGGAGGGGGAAACAGCAAGGCAAAGGGGTAGAGAAAGAGTAAGGCTAGAGCCTAGGAGGGAGAGAAACAGAGAGCTAAAGATGAGGGGGGAATAGCGAGGCAAAGGGGAGGTAGCTGGAATGGAGGTGGAAATAGCAAGGCAAAGGGGTAGAGGGGAGAGAAAGAGCAAGGCGAGAAGCTAGAAAGGGAGAGAAAGAAGACTGCGCTAACATTTTCCAAGGTTTTTCTTCAAACATTTTTTTTTAAGGGGATGTTATGAAGCACCCCCAAATTCTGCTGTTTTGGGAAGAAGGGGCCTACATCTGGAAGGGACTAGGGTTTTTTGGTCCCGGATAAGAGCAGAAAAGCAGGTTCCATAGGATATGGAGGCCTTGCAGTTGCATGTCCCAAGTGAAGCTACAGACTTCTTGTTGGCCAGCCATGCCATTGTGCTCTGATTCCCTCAATTCCTTGGTGTTAATTTACTTGCAAATTTCAGATCATGCCTTAGGACAACAACCACAAAAGGCCTAACCATGAAATATTTTATGCTGATTTCTTACCTTCATGTTTAAGCCAAATGGAAAGAAAAATAAATAATTCAATGTCTTTTAATGCTGTGAAACCTTGAAAACGCAATATTGTGTAAGCAGACACACACCTACGTGACTCTTTTGTCACCTTTGTTTAAGACAATCGTCCAAATCTCCCTGGCGATCTTGCTCACTTGGACTGTGATAGCCGGGATATATTTATGCAAAAAGACTACCCATCGACTCCCACCCTTTCCCTCATATCACAAAGGAAAAGGGAGCCCATTGTCTTCTCTCTTCCCTCAATATCCGACACCGAAAAATCCATTGGATGAGCAATCTCGGAGGAAGAACTTGTTTTGTTTTATTTTAATTAGTAAATCCCGAGAGGAGGGATAAAAAGAGCAATGCAGATTTTACAGAGTGAGAGAGGGAAAGAGGAATCCTTCCTTGCAAGAAGGACCTCACACGTTCTGCTCAGAAGAGCACCCCCCCGCCCTTTCCTTCCCTCTGTCTCCCCGTCTTTACCAAAGAAGGAGCTCAACAGACCTTCCCATCACTTCACAAGTCAGCAGATACGGAAAGGTTAATCTTTGCATTATCTTCTATTTCTCTTCAGAGCAGTTCATACCCTAATTCTCTTTTCCTCCCTTTCCCCTAATATTTCACTGCATTCCAAGCACCAAAACCCCCTGGCTTTGGAGCTCCCTGTTGCTTTTTATGCCTGCATCCATTTCCTTCCCAAACCCCTGCATTTAGTTTAACCCCCTCCTCCAAAACTTTCTCACAACAGTCTGTTTCTCCCCCATTCAAATTATCCTAGGCTGACACTTCTTTCTCTTCCCCATGATCACACACACACGATTTTCTGGGCATCCCAGTGCGCTTCACTATTCACTATTGACTTTAAATGCTTGTTATCTTTAGCCTTCTCAGTGTTAATGTGTGGTTCTAATTCCCCTGATGTGTGATTTTAATTCGTTTTAAATTCTCCTTTAAAAACAACAACAAAGAATTGTTTTCAAGGACCTCGTTGTTGTCTTTGACACTCTGTCAGCCTTTGGGGGTATCAGGTTTTCCCTAAGCGCCCAGAGTTCAACGCCAAAGGATCCCTCATCTGTGTGTTTGGTTTGCATGTATGTAAAATACACGTCCATGGAAATTAAAGCATGCTTCGTAACGGGCAGGGAGGGGAGAGCTTTGTGGGCACTGTTGGAGGTCCCCCCGCAGGCACCGCATTGGGGACCCGTGTACTAATCCAAATGCTGCTCTCCAGCTATGCATGGTAGCTGTTAGGTCAAGTGTGCGGAACTTATTTCAACTCAAGGGCTGAATTCCATTTCAGAGAAGCTCTTGGGGGGGCGCATCCCAGTGGTGGGCAGGGCCAGAGACAAAAGGGGTGGGGCCCAAAACATCCCAAACCAGAATCTTTTAGCTTAAAGCTCTTCCTGCCAGTAACTAAGCCTTTGCAGAGGCATTTCAACCTTTTAGAATGGGGATAAAAAGCTGCACAGAAGCTGGGAAACCATGAAAAGATAGGTGGATGGGGGAAAGGGGGTGGGGTCAGGAGTAAGGCGTGGCCATCTGCGGAACTTTGGAGGCTCAGGTTTGGCCCCCAGGAGGGACAGATTTGGCCCATGGGCTTAAGGTTCCCCACCCCTGTGCTAGGTGCTTGATAACCTTCTGTTTGCTGTGGATTTGTGTGATGGGCTAGAACCAAGGAGATGTGGGTTCAAATCCTCATTCAGCCATGAAGCTCACTGTGTGAATTTGGGGTAGTCATTCTCTCTCAATTTAACCTACCTGACAGGGTTCTCGTGCAAAGAAAATGTGCAGGGTAGAAGCAGGCTGAGATATAAATGTAATAAATTAAATAAAATAAAAATTTGTGCTGTCTGCTCTAGGAACGTGCTTACTTCCAAATATTCTCTGCTTTATATATATAAACAAACACAGAATGCAAAAGACACTATAAGTCTCCATTACAAGAAAACAGACCTTGTAAAGATGCTACCCCTGCAACTTCCTGTTGCTCAGCGCACATGGATAAGCAGCTGTAGGAGATGGCCCACCAAGCTAAATGCAGCACCCCACCCTACTAAATGCCTATCAGGCCAGAATACATGGTTGGCTTGTGCAGGCTGTTAACATATTAAGCCTTGGCATGGTCTGAGTCAGTTCCTGGATGCCATGCTCCCTGCAGTTCCATAATGGAAGCCGGGATGGGATATCAGTGTAATGGGTAATTTTTTAAAAATATACTCTTATTGATACAGAAACTCCAATGAATAACAGCCTACAGCATTTCAAACTTTGGCAACCCTTACAATTGGGCCACCAGTAAGATTCAAAATCAAGTGAAAGGTCTTGGCCTCTATATATCAGTGTTGGAATATTTATGCACATGGATTCAAATTTATGGAAGAAGATTGCTCAGGTGATCTAAATGGGTCCAAAGTTGGCTGCAGGAATTCCTTCAGCTTTCTGTTGGGTTATACATTGAGTACTGAAGACTGTGTTTGATCTTGGAGAGGAAACTTGTGGCTTGTCTGAGCATTTATCCTAACGCTTAAGACTGTGTTTCAAGCATGACTCATTCATTTTGCACATTAAAAACGAACGAAACATGATATGCCCCCCTGAGCAACATCTTATTGAATTAAATGTGAAATTAAGAAATGTGTAAGAGCTTGTCAATTTCTATCCTTAAAGCACATGAAATTAATGGTATTTAAACGGTGCTTAAATCTGACTGGATTGCACACTATATCAGGTGTGCATAATCCTTTTGCTTTTGTGAGGTGATGAACAAATATGATTTCTATTAGAGATGTGCTGAAATTGCAGTGGGGAGTACATTTCATGAAAGTTTTCATCAGCTGCAAAAAAACACTTCAGCTTCGACTATTTGGAGTGGGGATGGTTCAGGACAGGTACAAAATGGTTTGCCATTCAGAGGGAGGGCAGGAAGCACTACCCTAATTCTGAATTGGCTTTCTGGTGTCATCATATAACCCCGCCTGACAATGTAGCATCATGATGTTGCCATCCTGATTACCTGATTCTCAGTTGTCTGGGATCATGCAGTAAGGAAAGAAGCCCTGAAAGTGCTAAAATTGGGCAGCGAACAAGCTATGAAAAACAGTCAAAAAGCAACAAGGGACAAGATTGGAGAGATAGTTCAGCTCTCCAAAATAACTACTTTCACACCAAAAATGTTCACATGAAAATATTCAAGGCAGTCTTAATTTCTAAGGATCGATAATTTCAAATAGAATATATATGTCTTTAATTTTGGTAACTATGGGCTACATCCAGTGTTGATGTGGGCAGACTTCTGCTCATGCAACAGGATTTTCCCTTCCCCATTTCCCCCCTGCAACCCCTGAAATTGGCTCAAGGGGGTTCCCCAACCCTCCAGAGAAGATTTGGGGAGAGTGCAGGGGGGTCAGCATTGGATAGGGGAATCCATTCTGCTAGCGGATGCTGTTCCACAGGCTTATAGCAGGAATACAGCCCCATATATCTTAAATATTTTATTCAATTATGGGAAGAAAACCTCTAGTTTGGACAAGAGATTGTTGAATTGGTAAAATAATATTTTGCCTGGTGCACATGTGCCCCTTTTAAATTGTTACGCCTAAGAAAACGAGCAGTAGTCCTGCAAACCTAATTAAGGTTCTAAGCTACATTTATCTGGAAGTTATTCCCATTGAACAAATGTAAATAAATAAATAAATAAATGAAACAATTGTATAGCACTTTCAAGTGTTCAGAGTAAAGCTTGTCCAAATTTTTACCCTAATTTTTGTGGGAACATTTGTCCTTCGTGAAAGTTCAGGGGGCATTTCTCTTCTTTCGGGGGGGGGATTTCTTAGAATTTGTGGGAGGCACGGGTTGGCTTACCTTATTTTGGACAAAGTAGCCAAGGTTTTTTTCTTTCACTTTTTTTTTTTTTTTTTTTTTTTAAAGCCTCACTGGTATTCTTTGGCTGCCCAGCAGCTTCCTTTTCCACAGTGCTTCTGGAACGGATGCCACCACAATGTGGACAGAGGACTATAAACAGTGACAGTGAGGATTTTTTTTTAGTGGGAAAAATATCTCTTATCATATTCTGTAAACTGAAAGCTACCCCACCCCCAAAAATAAAATAAATAAAAACAAAAACATTCTATGACATTTCCCACTCCTCAGTATTTGGGAGTATTTTCTGTACACCCCAACCTTCCATGAAATCCCCCCATATGATGGAAACTATAATTACCTATATTTGTGAATAATCTTCCCTGCCTTTTGGAAGCAAGGGAGGCTGGTGACGCCTATTTTGGTGGAGATCCTAATCCATTGTAGCTTTTATTTGGAGCTTTCTAGGAGCTATCCATGGTGCTCCATGGTGGTGAACCTATTTTGGGGATGGAGTTCAGCACCATGGAGAGCTCCTATGAAGCTCCAAATAAAAGCTGCAACGGATTAGGAGCCCCCCCAAAATAGCAGTCACCCGCCTCCCACTAATTTCAGTGAAATGTACTCCCAAGTAAGCATGTTTCATGTTGCAGGCTGCAGCAGAATTGTGGTTGCAAGCCTGAAAACCCACTGACACACATGGACAATGGGCTGTATATGCACAGCAGAGCTATTCTATTCATTTATTAGCACAGTAAACTGGCACCATATCTCACCCCTCCTTTTTTTTTTAAGCTTCACCATTGTGCTTTAATGTATTTATTATTGTTTTAATAATTTTTTATTTATCTATGCATTGTATCCAATATTAGTCTTACTTAAAGTAGGCCCATTGAAATGAATGGAGATCAAGTTAGACAAACACTGGATACAACCTAATTACTGTAAGTTGCCTTGAGTGCCATTTTCTTGGGGAAAAGGCAGGGTACAAATCAAATGAACAAATAAATACATTACAGCATTGGGGGAAGTGCAATGCAGTACAATAAAATACAGTACAATGCAGTGCAATACAGGCCTGTGGCACACGCTGGCTCAGCTTGTCTGAGTGTGGAAAGCTAAGCAGGGTCAGGCCTGGTTATTACTTGGATGGGAGACCCCTCCTCTAGTTTCCTGCATTGAGCAGGGGGTTGGACTCGATGGCCTTGTAGGCTCCTTCCAACTCTATGATCTATGAAATCTATGAAGTGATTCCAAGTGGGAAAAGGGAGTATGCTTCTCTGAGCTTCCTGTGACCCTTTGGAATACACAATTGGCACAATTGGTCTAGAAAGGCCATGACTTATTTGGGTCAATGTGTCTTAGGGCGCAATCCTATGCAAGTTTAGACAGAAAAAAAGGCCTACAATTCCCAGCATGCCCCAGCCAGCATAGCTGGGAGTTGTAAGCCTTTTTCTGTCCAAACTTGCATAGGATTGCATCTTTAAGCATTTAGCTGTGCCCTTTTGAGTTCAATGAGGTATTGACGGTATGACTAACTTTCACTGGATTACACTGAATAGCCACAGTTCAGTACAGGGTGAGGTGTACTTTAGGTTTGCTGATGAAAATGGGCTTAAACATGCCGAACTCCAGGCTGAATTGCTGAGTGTCTTGATTTTACAACTTCCCAGTTGCAGCAAACCTGAATAATAATAATAATAATAATAAGCAAGAACTTAAAATATAGAGTGCCTGACTTTAGAAATAACTGTTCTGCCATGGCTTTCTAAACTAGTTGAAGTTTCTGATGCTGTAATGATCATCCATGTTGAAATCCAAGGAACATGCATGTTGAAACTGTAAATTTCAAAGAGTGTTCGGTATTTCTTCTGAAATGATTTCCTACCGTATTGCCAGAAATCCAGTGACAACCTACACCAGCCTCTCTGCAACCTGGCATTTCCAGATGTTTTGGACTACAACTCCCAGCATTCTTGACCATTGGCCATGCTGACTGGGGCTGATGGGAGCGAAAGTCAAAAACACCTGGTGGGTACCAGGTTGGGGAAGGCTACACAATATCAGGACCATTATACAAATGAGTCTACATAAATAGCTGTTAGAAAAAAGCAATGGTAACTTTGTGTTTGGGTAAGGTGATGGAGAAAAATTATTTATTTATTAATATTATATTTTTGAATTGCCCATCTGGCCAGTCATCCGGCCACTCTGAGCGATGTACAGTCCAGTAAAATACAAGAACAAAACAGAGTGTAAAACACAATTAAAAACAGTACAAAACTTAAAAATCCTAACCCACCCCATATTCCTGCCTGAAAAGCCATGTTTTTAATGTATGGCAGAAGCTAATCAAGGAAGGGGCATGGCGGAGGTCACTGGGGAGAGAGTTCCATAAATTGGGGGCTGCCACAGAAAAGGCCCTCCTCCTAGTCCCCACCATCCTGGTTTCTCTGGCTGATGGGACAGGGAGAAGGCCATCCGTGGCAGATCTTGGGGAGCGTAAATATGATAAAGGTATATGAAACGTTCTCAGGCCCAAGGGGTGGGTGAGTACCTTGAGAGAAGGCAGGGACACTCAAGACCAGAGGTCAAATGATGCAGTGGAAGCCTACTAGTCTGGTGCAGAGGGAGGATCTGGTGGATTTCTTCAGCAACATACTGCCTAAACTCTGGAAGACAGCAGCTTCAGAAGCTTTATATCAGCCAGTGGCACCAGATTGTCCCGCTGCTGTCACCTGACTCCTCAGGTTGGGAGGAGGATGGGTTGTAATGTGGTGAAACTGCCTGCCATTCCCCCCTGTGCCCTGATGATGCAAGGAGCCTGTGTCCTGGTCCTGGAGCCTAGCAGTAGAAGAATAAAAGTAAGAAAAATGGTTTGTGGTACCTTGTTTGTTTGTTTGTTTTCATAAAATTAAAATTATCTACCGTAGGTTTTCCAAAGGCACAGTAGTACTTTTTGCATGGCAACCTGGTTGCAGCGGAGGAATCCTGGGAGTTGTAGGACTTTTTTCTGTCTAAACATGCATAGGATTGCACCCTTAATCACTTTTGCTTGGGTCTGCCAGCTCGTCAGCTTCCCAGGAGAGGAGATTGTTCCTCCGTACTTTTCATGCCAGTGGTTATTGTAACAATGTCTGCAATTAATTTATTTAGCCTGCGATCCTACGCACACACCTTTGGGAGCAAGCACTGTTGAACTCTCTGGGACCTAATTATGAGCAAATTTGAGTAGGATTGTGCTACATGGTCTCCCTTCTGTAGCGCATACTTCAAATGCTCAATGAGCGTTGTCATCTCTGTGCCAAATGCTTGTTCCCTAGATCATTATTACTGTATTTCCATTTTTCAAATAGGAAATTTGAGCTGGGTGGCCTCAGGCAAAGCCACCCACCTGAGAAATATGTGTTTTCTAAAACAGAGGCAGAATCGTAGAAAATATGCAAAATGTGCAAGGACTGAGTAGGTAGGCATTGAGTAGGCATTGCTTGCCTTCACCTGAGTTTAACTGCTGCTCTGTTTTGAACTAGCTTGAGAGGAGAGAAAGTGTGCAATGCAGAAAGCATTAGACATACCAAAGTGGCAAAGTCCCTTTTGAAATCAGTAGAACTAAAGTGCATATAGCAAAATGCTTGTGTACCATTGATTTTTTATACACACATACACATTCACCTATTTATTGGCTTTTCTGTAGAGACCTTGGATACTTTTTCAAGTACCGGTACTCCCAGAGACCAAGAGGATATTGCCACCTTCTTCATAGTCCCCACCCTGCATACAAGACCACCAGTAGACTTGCTCCAGAATTACAGATCTGCCTGACTTCCATGATCATGAGATTAATTTCAAAAGTTGGGTTTAAAACAATTAGGATTTGCTCTATAGTTATAACTGTTCCAACTTTATTAGCAATTTATTTAAGTATAGTTTCTATTGAACAGGAATGCTTTAATTAATTAATTAATTAATTAATTATATTTCTATACTACCCAATAGTCGAAGCTCTGTGGGAGGTTCACAATAATTAAACACACTAAAGTTGTGTCAAACCCATAAAAGAGTCCTGTGTGTGTAAGTGTGTGTGAGTGTGAGTGTGTGTGTGTGTGTGTGTGAGAGAGAGAGAGAGAGAGACAGATATAAAACAAATATATTGCAGCATTGGCTTTCATAGGCTCAAGCCCATTTCACAAGATGCATGGAGTTGCCCTGGAAAATTGATAGATTGGGCCGGTTCGTTCGCACGACCCAGGCTGCGAGCGGGGGAGGCACCAGAGGGCTGTCTGCGGGGTCCGCAGTGCGGGCCTCCCAGCACTGGGGGGGTGCCTCGGGATGCCCAGAGGGGCTGTTTGCCCCTACAGGCTGGAGCGGCCGCAGCTCCGGCTGCTCTGGGCTGCCGCCTCTGTGCGGCCCCTGCGGGCTGGCCACCCGCTGTTCACATGGCAGGGTGGCCACACGCGGTAGGGGCTTACCCCTCTACCACCCATGGTCACTTTGCGTGCGTCCCGCGCGCAGCCGGCCCCCGGGGGCATCCCCGGTTGGCGTTCGCACGACACGGGAACCGCGGGGGACCTCTGCTCCCCCGCGGTACCTGTGTCATGCGAACACGCCCATTGTGTGATTATATTTGTGTGTATACAGTATATGTATACACGCACACAAAGTAGAGCTAAAGAAAATGTAAAAGGGACAATCATTTTTATTTATTTTGTATACCACCCTTCAGCCAGTTGACTCCCAATATATGATCCAGCCACTTAGATGTGCTCCAGTCCCATTGTTATCAATTGTAACAATATGAAAGAACTGCTGGATTTAGCCTGGATGGGGTGTGTTTCCTGAGAAGGACCAGGAAGTAGTTGAGGGCAACACCCACTGCTTCTGGCCTGAGGAGAGAATGGCCACGCCTGCAGAGAGCTCTGTAGAGGGGCCTTTGTATCAATAAAACTTGGAGGATTCTTTATAAAGCAGAGTAGGTTTGGTTGGTTCTGTGGGGTGTGATTCACTGAAACAACAATGAGACTGAGGTCATAGAACACATTAGCTTTAATACATAGCATGCAGCTACATGTGTTATTTTTCTTTACTCAAAAGTAAGCACAGGGATCCATCCCCGCCCCGCCTTTTCAGTTTTGTTTTTCCAACAGACACTTGGCATTCTGTGGCCACTGAGCATGTTCAGTCTTCATTTTTGGGTTCTCTCCCTCTTAGGGTTTTTCCTAATCTTTTTTTTTTTGGTACTTCTGCCAATTCTGGGATTCCCTTAAGCTTGTTAATACTTCCCTCTTGTGCATGGATATTGCTGTTTTGGCCACATTAGTATTAGTACTCAGAGAATGAGTGTATAGCAGTGGTCCCCAACCTTTTTTAGGCCACTGGGCGTATGTGGAATTTTTAGAGAGTGTCATGGGTGCTCTCACAAAATGGCTGTGCTTGGAGGAGTGTTGCCTATTCACAAAATGGTTGTCATGGTGGTCATGGTCTACCCATTTCCCAGAAGTCAAACTGGTGAGGCTAAAGGGAAAGTAATTTGCTGAAGAACCTAAGAACAAGGCACAGTTATGGTCTAAGCTTCAAACTCTCCCCAGAAACCCACTCTTTGGACCCCACAGTTTTCTACTCCAACACCCATTTCTCAGAAGGCAAACTGATGAGGCTCAGAGGCAAGTACCTTGTCTAAAAAACTGAATACAAAAGAGAGGTGGGATCTGCACCGTAAATACCAGCTCATACTGACCTCATAAAGCGCAATCCATTTCACAGAAGCCAAAATGGTGAGACTCAGAGAAACACACCCAGAGACAAAACACCCACCCATAGAAAGCACCCCTCCAAAAACAAACAAAACAAAAAACCAGCCCCAGGCAAAGCGCACACCCATCTTCTGCTGCACACACAAAATCCTGAGCCAAAATACACACAAAACACACCCAGGCAAAATCCTAACCCACAAACCCAGGCAAAACACACACCACACCAAAATGAACAAACTACTACCAAACCAAACAAGTCACTCACACACAGGCGATACACGTGCGTAGAGAGCACAGGAAAAATTATCCCTTGGTCCCCATCACATCCTTTAGCCTTCCTAGATGCTCTCTATCACTCCCTAGATATTCCCCCCCTTTTTTCCCCCTGGGTATTTGGGGGAGCTTCAGAATGAAGCACGGGGCTCCAGCACCCTGCCTTTTTTATTGTCTAAGAATGCCTCTGAAGCCCACGTAGGTCCCAGAGGCATTTTAAATAATAACATAGAATGGAGGCCTGTGCTTCACTTTACAGCATGCCAGCCTCCCATTTATTTTTTGAGAAATTTTAAAAACCAGGAGGGTGAGGAAGCTTGGCGGGTGGCAAGGGAGGTCTCCGAGGGCACACTGGTGGTGGTGCCCACAGGCATCACGTGGGGGACCTGGTTATATAGAATAGCATCTGAGATAAATACTGAAGCTGAGTTTAGTCATGTACTTCCAGAGCATGATTTTGATTGGTGACAAGTAAAATCCGTAATCTCCCCATCCAAATAACCAGAACTTTTCAGATGTGAGCGAGCCTTCTCGTGATTTAATGAAAAGTATTTGAAGCATATTATCAAAGGCAGCTGCACAGTAGGAGGAAGTGGAGGTGTCTTGAGTAGAAACACAGCAGCTCTACATGCACAAACTACTATTTCTGTTGCATATTAATATGCAGAACCTGAGAAGTTAAATTGAATCCCAAAGGGGAAAGTGAAGTGGAATGATCTCTTGCCAAATAACAATAGTATTTTTGTATTCAGATGTTCCTGAGTTGTTTGAAAAACTGGCACCAGTGTCTGCATCCAGGCTAATCTCAGTATGATCGGGTGGTATTTTTATTCTGATATGTTCACAAGGTTTAAGGTTATTTATAGATCCTCTCTTGGACACAGGCCTGGTTTCTCATTCTGTACCTTAGGATATCTCAAGTGGAAATTCCCTCGCATTAATGGCCCTTTCTGTCAGCGGAACTATGTAGAGTGCTCATTTTTGTAGATGAGACACTGGATTCAGGAAATACTTCATCCAGCATTTTAATAGTGATATATGTAGTGAACGGCCATTCATGTTGCCAAAGGTTTTCAGTGAAGAACATGCTTTCTTTCTTTTCTTTTTTAATGAACATTCTGAAGGTTAAGACCGTACACAGGAGGAAAGATAAATACGTGTCTGCGCCATATAGTGAGAAAAAGGTCTCGATGCCTAGCTGCTAAGAGGAATACCCTTCTTTCCCCAAAAGGATTCAATGCAGTGACAAGAAACAGACCATTTTGAACGTAATGATTCAAAGTTGGAAGAGAAACTGCCAGATTTAGCGTATTGTCTGGCAGAGGACTAAAGGATGAGATGATGGTGTTTTCTCTGGCCACACACAAACACAAGAATGTCTCCCAAGCCTACATGGCGCATGCTGTGCAACTTCGAAGCAGCTAGGTGTGGGCCAGGTGAGACATTTTTACAAGAGTCCATTCTTGGGACAGAAGTAGGGATATATAGATGTTGTAAAATCTGTTCTGGCTACATTTCATGGATGGCAGGCACCTTTCGTTCCGTCGTCCACTCATTGATGAAATCTGTCGTAAATCCGTCCAGTTTCGAGATAAGCCGTAGTCATTATCACAGTCCGAGTGTCGAAGCCAAAATATATCAGTCCAAAACAGAGCAAACATAAACCAGTTTGGGATCAGGCAAAGTTGTGGTCAGGGTCATTCCAAGGATCAAAGGTACAGAGGTCTGAGGTCAGGAACGTCAGGAGCGTCCGGCTGTAGCTGTATTAGCAAACAATTGCTTCCAGCCTCTGAGTGTGTTTGGGACCTGCCTTTTGAGCAGGCGCTGATTGGTAAGGCTGCCCAGCTGGGTCAGGCTGCACTTAGCCTGACCCCACCCCAAACACACTCCGGCACAGCTGGTCTCTGTCTGACCTACTGGAGGCACAACAAAATCGGACTTTGCACAAATGTGTTCCTAATCCCCCCAAAATATGCAAATCCCCTAAAAATGTGTATTTTCACACTTTAGCCTATGGGGGAAATGCACATTTCTGGTTGGTGTTTTTTTGTTTGTTTGTTTTTTTAAATTGTATTTTCCTACAACTAAATTTGCATACAACTACGGATTTTTATTATTATTATTATTTTAAAAATCGTCTGTAAGGCTGTGGAATCCACACAACTCAGGAAAAGCCAGTCCTCTGCAGAATCTGTGGGTTAGATTTTTAGAAATTCGAACTCATTTCAATCCACTGAAGATTTCTCCAACATCGTAGCTTTTCATATGTCTAGTTAACATGTCTAGAGCTCTTAGGAAATAGCAAAGCAATAATTTATGAACAAATTATTTTGCTTTCCAAACAAATAATTGAATCCCTGTCTACCTTGGGTTCCCACAGAGAGCGAGAGAGTGAGAGTGAGAGTGGGGTGGGCATAATTTCGATGGGAGACTGGCCTAATGACCAATTTTGATGGATGGAGCACCCTCATTTTTATCTGAGCTGCTAACACTAAGCTAGCTGAGATCTCTTCAAGTTAGCTGTTGACTTGAGACGAAGCTTATTGTGTGATCTCATATTAGGTAGTAAATTGAATTCCTCCCACATACTTTCTCCTTGGGTTGTTCCATTCTTCATTCAGGATGTTCAGTCATCTTATGAACAATAGTAGTATTTATTATGATTCATTATATGTAGTACTATGATTGTACATGGTGTTTAAGGGAACATCTCAGGCAAAACAAACTGGCCCCTGCTTATGAAACTGGCCATTTTTATTTGTTACGTTTTAATCCCACCCTTCTTTAAAGATCTTGGGCCGTGCTTATTCAGATGCCTCCATTGAGAGCCAGCGTGGCGTAGTGGTGAGAGTGTTGGACTGGGACTAAGAAGATCTGGGATCTAGTCCCCACTTGGCCATGAAACTCACTGGGTGATTTTGGGCCAGTCACTGACTGTCCGCCTAACCTTCCTCACACGGTTATTGTTGTGAGGAGAAAATGGAGAGGAGCAGGAACATGTAAGCTGCCTTTCTTTGCAAGAGGAAAAAAGGTGGGATATAAATGTAACAACAACAACAACAACAGAAAATGAAGGTGAATGTGCCCCTGGACACCTTTCTTGGAGTCCACCAAGGTGCCCCACACAAGGTTGATTCTTTCGGGAATGTCAGGGAAAATCAGGGAAATGGAAATTGGTCAAAGGGAAAGTCAGGGAAATTGTGATTAAGATATACTAGTGTAATGGATTTTTTGAGATGCTGCTGCAAGAGGACAGTCTGCACTTGCGGTGGTTGGAGTAGCAAAGTGGCAGAATACAAGTGTAATGTGACGATGCTCACATATTCCATAATATGAGGCACATGAGGTTGCTCCAAAACAACTGAGGATGATGTGGAAAAGGGTGTTTGGGGTTCTTCCCCCTCAATTGCCCCCCTTTCCAGCAAGATTCCTGGATTGTTGTTTTTTTGGTGTGATCAGAAGTCCTAAGTGTCCCCTTGGTTTTGCCATTGACCTCAAGTTGCTAGCACCTCAGGGAGTGGCAAAACATGGGAGGATTCTCAGTGCCGGGGGTATGTGAGGTTGATATTACTTTGACACATGTCAAACCGTGACCTCCTTCCTGTCAGTGGAAATCCCCTCCAGTTTTGAAGGTTCCTGCGATACTGGAAGCTAGACACTTGCAGAACTGGTGGGGCCACTAGGGACAGCTGATCTCCCCCAAAGAAACCAGGGGATCACACTGCAAAAAGGGGGGAAAGAAAGAGCCCTTTTCTGCAAACTGTGATCTCCTGGGGCTTTGCAAGGAGCTGACTGGTCTGGACCTGTCAAACCTGTCAGCTCCTTGCAAAGGAGGGAAATACTCACCTGCAGCCTGGGGTAGGCACTGTATAGGGTAGGTGCTTGCTGGATTTGGCCAGCAGGCACCCACCCTGGCCAGTACCTAGCCCAGGGACCCCCTCAAGCTAACCTGCCCCCCGATTTGCACACATCGGGCAGGTCAGTTTTAAAAAATGAACGCAATTATTTGCTCACAGTATCAGTACATTTTTTTAAAGGGGGGGCGACCAAGGGCAGCCCCTCAAAGGTACCGTGGGGGTCCTTGTGGAGGGGCACTTCATGGATGCCCCCGTGGGGATAGCAAAATCCAGCTTAACAGTCGGCTTTTGCAATCTCCCCCCCAAAAAGGTTAGAAAAAGGAGAAGCTGTGGTGAGCCCAAAACGGCTCACGGCAATGATGGGGAGCAGAGGAAGCCTTTTCCAGCTGCTCCAAAATGCTGCTCAGGCACTTTTGGAGTGGCTGGTAGTGGTGGTCACCTGCTAGCCACTTAGCAAGAGCAGCAACGGATTTTTGCCACTTTTGCCAAGCGGCTCACTTGAAGTTGGGGTTGGCCCATGATGGATTGTGATTTCCGGGTTCAGAGCAGAGAATGTGTTCATATTGAAGCTCCTATCTTGGAAAAAAAAATGCCTTTCAATACTTATGTATTCAATCCATTTAATAAAACCGTTATTTAATGTAATGTAGCCTATGAATTCTTTTAACTTGGGGTTATTTTTGAATGGTGGTCAGGGAAATTGACAAATGTTGGTCAGGGAAAGTCAGGGAAATGGAAAATGAAATTTTAGTGGCAACCCTGCACACTTCCCACTTTAAAAAAATAAATAAAAATTAACACATTTTCTTACCAGCAGCTGGGATTGCTGTGAAAGAGGTTCCTGTTGGTGTTGAAAACTGTGGGTTCAAGGGAGTTGTTTAGTTGTAGTCAGACCCCACCCCTGCCTTGTACTCAGTCTTTTGTGCATGTTATTTGCCCTTTGCATGCCTCCCATAGCAGTCATTTTGTGGTGGTGCCCATGAAGTTTCTCAAATTGCCAAGTCTGCCCACGGCCCCAAAAGGTTGCCTACCCCTGTTCTCAAGTGTAATGGAAGCTGGTTTGATTGATACATATTTGGTGCATTTTGGAGATACTTGTTTTCAGAGCAGAGAATGTGCATTTAAACCACTTCTTCCACACTTTAGAATTTCTGTCTTCCAGAGGAGGCTGGTGACTCCTATTTCAGTGGAGCTCTTTTTCCATTGCAGGTTTTGTGGGTTTTCTTTGAAGCTTCACGAGAGTTATCCATGGTGCAGAACTCCACCAAAATAGGTTCACCACCATGGGGCACCATGGATAGCTCCTGTGAAGCTTCAAAGAAAACCTGCAAAACCTGCAATGGAAAACGAGCCCCACTGAAATAGCCTCCCCTGCTATCTTCACTGTGTGCTCCTCCCAAATGAGTAAATATATATTTTTAAACAAAACAATTTAATCTTGGAATGAATCTAATTACCGTATTCCCTTTTTTATTTTTGCAAATAGCTTGATTTCTGTGCAGCTAAGCGAATATTGAACCAAATGTCAAGTATTTGCAATCTCTGCAGTTAAATGTGTGCACTGACAATTTCATTAAAATATATATTCCTGCTGAATTGTTTCTTTGAATCTGTTGCAGCTCTCCTGGTTCTAGAGAACTGGCCAGGTCATGTCCAGTCTCTGTGCCAAAGAGCCTTTATCTGGGTATGCAAAGAAGCTGAGAGGACTTAATATCTCACACAGCTCTCTCCCCGTCCATTGCCTCATCATGGAAACACAAGGCACTGCCTTATACCGAGTCATTTGTTTTTAATGTTGTGTTTGTTTTTAATGTTGTGTGCACTGCCCTGGGATCCTGTGGATGAAGGGCAGGTTAGAAAGAACGAGCAGAAGGCCTCTAGGGCAGTGATGGCGAACCTATGGCACGGGTGCCACAGCTGGCACGCAGGGACCTCTCTGTGGGCACTCGAGCCATTGGTCACCAGATCGCGAAAAGACCGTCCCCTTCTGCAAAACACTAATGATCTTGTTCTTTCTTACAGTGTGAAACAGAATGATTTTATTCTAGAATTCCTGTTACAGAATTCTTTTCTACATTGTTATGACATTTAAAAGATTTTGAAGAATGATGCACAGAGCATGGCTTGGATGTAAAGCCCTAACAGTTGACCTGAGTGCTGCATGTGTTGCTCTCAAACTAACAGAGTATGAGCCAAGGTTTGACAAATTATCAGCATGCATGCATGCAATAGCAAAAATCACATTAATTGTGCAAAAGCATGCCCAATGCAAACTTTTACCTAATGCAGTGTTTGCAGTCCAAGACATAAAGTGTTTAAGATGTGTTAAGCACGTTTAGTTTTCTTGTTTATCTTGCTCATCCTAGTACAGGTTGACTTTTACTAATCCGACACCTGTAGAAGCAGGGAAAGGACCCGGGGTAAAGCTTGCCCCATACAATTTCAGTCTGGCATATAATCATATTACAAGTTGAGAATCCCTTATCCAAAAATACATGTGCCTAATTATTTAAAAAGTTTGTATAAATTCCCTTCAGGCTATGTGTACAATGTAGTACTATAATAATTTTTTGAGTTGATTCTTTTTCCCAACAAAAAACTGTTTGTATCATTGAAAGCTCTGTTATTGTGTTTTTCTTTAAAGACAAAAGATGTTAATTAGTTCGGACAACTGTATGAGTTGTTTTTCTAAAACTAAAACCTCGATAATTAGGTTTAATTGCAGTGTTGGCACTTTGAAATAAATACGTTGGTTTTGTGTTGCAGTTTGGGCACTCGGGCTCAAAAAGGTTTGCCATCACTGCTCTAGGGTCTTAGGCAGGGTTCTTTCCCAGCCCTACGGCTGGAGATGCTGAGGATTGAACCCGGGATCTTCTGTAAGCAAAGTGTGTGTGTGCTCTGCCACTGAGGTAGGGCCCTTCCCTCCTCCCATCAGGGATAAGTATCTGGGCTTTGATTCTGCCACTAGTGCCTTCTTCTATTCCTGATATTGGGAGGGAGAAAGTCATTTGAGGCTGCAGTCCAAGTAAGCTGGACTGAAATCACATCAGGGGGATTGATTTCCAAGTCAGTGCTTGAATCCTAACTTCCCTTATGTAGTGTCTGCAGGGGTGTAAACTACTGGGGGCGGGGTGACAGGGCTCAAGCCCCCTCCGGGATTTCCCAGAATTGGCAAAGCCCCCTCAAGGCGACCAGCTGTTTAGCCGCATGCCCCCCACCCGGGAAATTGAGAAGTCTATGCCCCTGGTGGATGGGGCTTTCCTACATCCTCCTCCCCTCTGCAGACACTGCCCAATCCTCTCCTGGGGATTCGGGAGTCCTTGGGAACGGTATGGGCTGTGATGCAAGGGGCTATGAGTGGAGAGGGGAGTCAGTGGAAATCGCCACCCTCTTGCGCGTATCACAGGATCTCAGCCAGGACTGCGCCTTTAGCCAGGCAGTGTGGACAGCAACAGAACTGTGACTTCCTTTGAATGGAAAAGGTATCAAGGGAAGACTAAAGGGTGTGTGTGTGTAAGGTTGGAGACTGGCAACTGGTGGTCTACAAAACAAATGTATTTTAGTCTTTTACTCTTTTTTCTTATTGTCTTTGTTTTGTCATGTAAGCCACTTTGGTTGTTTTTGAACTGCACAGTGACATGAAAATAACGTGGCGATGGTGATGCTGTTGTTGCTCTCACCATGCCTTTTGGCATTCCTGTAGAGCAGTGATTTTCACTATTTTTCAAGCAGGAGCTAATTTGTCTCCAGGCACCACCACCGAGGCCACTTGGCAGCCTTTCCTGGACCATGGGGGGGCTTCTCTTCCCTGCTCCCCCCAGTCAAGCAGGTGACACCAGACTCAGCTGGAAGTCTTTTCAGCCCCTCCTCACCATCTCCTCCATGTAATCCAAGCAACGCATCATCAGCCAGTCACCAAGTCATCAGGTAGGCAAATTCCAACTTTCTTGGTCCTTCGGGATGGATCTTTGTCCTGTCCCTGAGAGAGAGAGAGCTCTGCTTTACACAGTGCTTCAAAATTTACCAATGCTGGTCCACGTCACTCTCTCTCTCTCTCGCCCAGACATTCAGTTTCCCTCCAACTCCAATGCCTCGCAGTGCACCACTGCAGCTAGCCAATCACATTGCTCTTTGCCTCTTGGGCTGCTCCCCCCCAACACAGTTAACTGGCTACAGTATTTTTCCATGTATAAGACTATACTTTTTCCTAAAATTGTTAGACTAAAAATTGAGGGTCGTCTTATACACGGAAGTAAGCGGAGGAGAGAACCGCATGGTTGCGAAACTGCCCAGTGGGGGGCGACTTATACACGGAAAAATACGGTAATTGCTCCTGCATTCTCTTCTTCTCCCCCCTCCCACAGCCACCTTACAGCTGACATAGTACAGAGAACTAGCTTCAGAACAGAACAAAATCAACCCAAAGCTTGCCAAAAGCAGAGGTTTTATAACTCCTCCTAAACCACAGCAGAGATTTAGATTTTTATGTATTTATTTAATCCATTTCTTAGCCGCTTTTCAAATCCATAGTCCTCTCAAATTATAGCTTTCAGCATAAAAATAATATAATAAGCATATTAATTAAACCATATTAAATATAAACAATATTTAAATAAAGCCAGTTTCAATAAGATACAGTTCCAAAGGATCCATCAGCAGCAAATACCATAAACATTTTCAACTAATGGCCTCTCTACGCAGAAGGTTCCTGAGTTTAGGGGCGACTGTCAAAAAGGCCCTGATTCTGGCGGCTGTTGCCCTTACTTATTGCAAGGATGGAGCAGCAAGTAATGCCATCTGACTCAACCTCAGTTGGGGTTCATATCGGGGATGTGTGTGAGTGGGACTCATCACAGCAGTGCTGATCTCTGCTGTGCATATAGCAGCTGTTGAGAGATGGTTCTTGCTTCATACACCCCCCTCACCACCACTGTTCTGTTGGACTGACATATCCCAGCACTGCTGCAGCATTAAAATGTTTTTTGTTGTTCTTAACCTTTTTGAAAAGGCCATGTATCTGTCTGTAGCGCTTGTTGTTACTGTTTCCAGAGTATTGAGTGTTTAACTCCTGCTGGATGGGAATAGAATGAAGGAGGTAATAGCACAACAAGCCAGTAGTGAGTGATTTAGAATGATCAGAATAGCTTCATTCTACTGGAAGATTTTTGCATTCCACTAGTCAGTGCCACTTTGGTTTAACTTATAGATCTCATTGCAGAGTTGCTGTAATTTGTTAGCGTGCCCCCACTGCCCCAAAGTGACTGTAAAGCCCAGCATTTCATAGCATTTAATTCTGGGTGGATATAGGCCAATGCTGGGGTGGGGTGGAGTGGGGGGGAGGAATGTAGTCCTAGAACCCATCATGGACGGGTGTATTATCATGGACAGCTGCTTTACTCGAGGGCTCTGCAGGAGTGCCACATTGGCCACAGGGCGGGTGGGGCCACAGCATTCTTATTTCTCCTTCACCTTCTGAGAGCCCTGGCTCAGACACAGGCATGTGTAGAGCACCTGCTTTGCATGCAGAAGGTCCCAGGTTCACTCCCCGGCATCTCCACGTAGGGCTGGAAAAGATCCCTGTCTGGACCCCTGAAGAGATCCTGCCGGTCAGTGTCGACAATACTGGGATAGATGGACCAAGGGTCTGATCAGTATAAGGCAGCTTCCCTATGTTCCTACGAGCTGGTAAGATCAGATCAGGATTTATTTATTTTTTAATGTTAAGATGTCCCACCAACATCCTAAATATGAAAACACTCACCTTCTTGTACTTCTTGCTTCTCTCTAGTCTTCCTAACCTTTTAGGTGGTCTGAGAAACACTTCCACTTGGAAAGACTATTCATCTTTTCCTGTGTATATGGTAAAATTTAGTTAAAGGGGACATTTGTCCTCTAGGTGGAGCTCTCCACTTGAGTTATAGCAAAACAAAACAATGCTTCCTTGAATGTAATGGGGTGTGCAGGGAAATGCCACAAAACTGGACCTCAAGTCACTGTGAAACTTCCAAACAAGTCCTGTCTTGCCAAGACACCAAGATACTTCTTCACTTCTCTGAACAGCTCTTTGATTTCCGGCCATTGTGTGACAAAGCAAAGCAATGCACTCAACCTTTCTATTTAAACTTGGGGTAGGGGTGGTATTCCCCCCTTCTTTTTTACCAATCTCTGGCGTAAAGATATAGATAAGCTCTTTCCCCCTATACTGTAAAAGGAAAGGGTGGAGACACACCTGAGAGACAAACTTAGTATTTACACATCCTAAACTGAGCTCTCTGGAACAGTTTCCAGAGGGGTAGCCATGCTAGTCTTTGCAGGAAAAGTAACTAAGAGTCTTGTGGCACTTTAATGACTAACAAATTTATTCTGGCATAAGCTTTCATGGACACTGTCCACAAGACTCTTTGTTCTTTTTGCTGCAACAGACTAACATGGCTATCCTGCTGGAAATTGTTACAATGGAAGGTACCAGATTTAGCCACATGGAGTGGAAATCCATCGATCTCAGAAGTGGACAGTGTCCACAAAAGCTTATGCCTAGTCTTTAAGGTGCCACAAAACTCTTTGTTGTTTGAGTTCTGAAATACATGTATGAATTTGTTTTATGACTCAAACCCTGTATAACATTTTGCATGAACAGGAAGTCCTGTAGAAAGAGATTTCTGCTGCCTGAAGCCATTCATTTCAATTGTTCTTCTACACAGGAAGTAGAATTAGTTGGGACTTTTCTATCCAATCACACCCTAGCCTCTGGTTTTGCTTTGCCACCCAACCCTTTCCACGCATTTTCCTTCCTGCTTACCCTGCTGTTCATGATTCAGTTGTTTACATTTTACTTTTACAAACTGCAGCTGCTGAGACTGCCATTTGAAGGGGCAGACCGGAACATGGGAGAAAGGGCTGCTTAACCCTTTTCTTCATGCTGTTTTCCTGCCAAGAAAAATATATTGGCTAGCTGTATATTTTTTCCGTTTACTCAACTGGGGGAAGATCCCTGGGGCAGGGAAACAGTGCTAGGGGGAGGATTAAGAATTTCCGCTCCCTCCCCATGATAGCAGCTGTATTTTATAAAGTTAATAAAATCTGTAAAATGAATCTCAGAACTTCCATTTTACCTTCATATATTATTATATTATGTCTCTGAAGGTTATGACCAGTTTGATCAGTATTTATGATACACTCATATAACTGCTGTAGACTGTGTAGTGGTGCATTAATAACTCCTGGTTGTGAAATGGGAGCTTCTGGTATATCTTGTCCCAAAGATTAGTTCATGGTTGTCTTACGCGCTTTCCAAGCCCCCAGAGAGCTTAATCAGTGGTATGAAGTCCTGCAGCCTCCAGATCTGCTGGCATCTGAGTCATGTGCTATGTGTATTTCCAAACTCTTGTATCCTTTAAAAAATATAGCCAGCAGCTTCAGCATTTTTATAGCATTGCGCCTTCGTGTAAGTAAAAATGGTTGTGTCTAACAAGCTGTAAGATGTCACGAGATGCTTGATCAGACATATCATCTTTGCTGTCTAGAACATCCTGGTTTATACTGTGTCATTTCCCCCTGCAAAGAAGACAGTCATGGAAATGCATTGCCAAGAATATAGCAAAGTGCAATAAAGTCCTGGCTTAGTATTTTTCATTTTACCCATGAGGTTTTTACAGCCTTCCTACAAGAATTCCTTCTACTTGGGCTTGTTTATACAGGAAGAGAATCCCAGGCTATAGTAGCCAGACCCCCCTGGCTCACATGCATCTCCATTTGTGAACCTAGCCCATGAAAAGCTTATGGCACAATAAATCTGTTAGTCTTTAAGGTCCTGCAAGATTCTGGTCGTCGTCATCCCCCAACTTGCAGTGTGTTACTAATGTGCATTGTGAAGTATGCCAGAGTCCTTATACCAGAGGAAAAGCTCACTTACTGGGACCGACCATCCCCCTGCCCTGCTGTGAGTAGAAAGCACTTCTGTCTGTGCATGCACAAGGCTTGATATTTCTTTCCAGGGATAGCCCCTCATGCCTTGTGACTTGTGAGGCCACTCTGAATCTGGGATCGCCAGTGTGGCGTCCATAGGTACCAATGTGCCCACAGACACATCTAGCATCCACCATGCCCTGCCCCTCCTGATTTTTATATTATTTCTTACGATTTAAAAAAAATTAAAACAATTCTTTTTTACCTGGGAGGCTGGCTTACTGCAAAGTGAAGTGCTGTTCTCTGGTGCCATCTTTATTTGAGTCCAAATGAGTGGTTTTGTGTTTTGGAGCTCAGACCCCATCTTTGCCTTGTACTCGGGTAATTGGGCAAGTTCCTTTTCTTGTAGTCTCACCAATTCGGCTTCTGGGAAAGGAGTTTTCTGTGACCAGCCATGTCTACCATTGCAGCCATTTTATGAAAGGGCAAGGCTCCCCATGGTGCCCATTTTGTGAGAGTGCCCATGACATTGTCTCAAAATTCCAAATTGACCCAAAATGTTTGGGGACCCCTCCTTTGGAGGGATGCTGCTGGAGGAGCTCTCTCTCCTAATTACATGCTAAAGTCCAAGCCTGCTTATCTTTGGAAGCAGTTTCCCTTGATCTCAGCACTTTCTTAGGAAAAGGCACCAGTGAGCCAGATATTGACTTGCTACTTCAATGGTAATATTAAATCTCGACTTGGAGAGAGTTTAGGGAAATATTGGCAGTGGAAGAATGAATTATGTGCTACTGACCCTATTTAAAATCTGGCAGCTTAAAAGAAGATGTCTATTTGAGGAAAGAGAGTGACAGTGAGTGAGTGAGAGCACACACAAGAGATGGGGTGATGCTGCAGGTACTCACAAATGGAACCTCTTCATGAGTGCTGCCTGTCTGCAGGCCTTGTAGCAGCCCCCACCCCGCCACCCACGCAATGTACGCCAAGTGTGTTGGTGTAGAATATGGGTCTACTAATAGCTTTAGGATAGTCTGATAGCCAAGATTTGGATAATTTCCTTCCTCCAGTCCGTTTGATGCATACCAACAACTAAGGTCAGGGTCCCCAAGCTTTTTGGGTTGGTGGGCAGATTTGTAATTTTGAGACCATGTCATGGGCACTCTCACAAAATGGCTGCCACGGGGGTGCCTCGTCCATGTATAAAGTGGCTGCCATGGTGGGTGTGGCTGCTCATACCACACTGATTCCCCAGAAGACAAACTGGTGGGACTAAAAGAAAAGGAACTTGCCCAATTACCCAAGTACAAGGCAGAGGTGGGATCTGAGCTCCAAAACACAAAAACCACTCTTTTGAACCCAAATAAAAATCACACTGGAGGGCAGCACTTTGCTTCGCAGCAATCTAGCTTCCCAGTTAAAAAAAAATGTATCTTAAGAAAGAAAATAAAAATCAGGAGGGGCAGAGAGCCTGGTGGGCACCGAGTGGTGTCTGTGGGCACATTGGCACCCACAGGCACCACGTTGCAGATCCCAGACTTAGGTTCTATAAAATCACCTCTTTACATTCTCTTCTTACCTACAGCTCCAATTGCAATGGTCTACCTGTACCATACCACAGCTCCTCCCAGCTGAACTCTCGTCCTTTTGAAGAACAACAATAAGCATCTCGTCTTAATGGGCCTTGATTCACTTTCCCAGTCTGTACAATGGAGCCAATAAAATGTGGCTACTTTTATAGAAGATGCTTTGAAAACTGTGTGTGAAAAGTGCAATAGCAGAGCTGGAATAACAATCAGAGCACAGGAGAAATAATCCACAAAGCTGTTTTTAATACTTAATTTTAGTACACAGTGATTCGATTCCATATTGAACCCATCCTTTTTATAGAAGATGTTAAAAATAAAATTTTGGGTATGAAGGAGAGTATCTGCTACTGAGTCATAGGAAAGGGATGTGGTGGTTGTTGCTTGAGGCAGCTGTTCTTTAGGATTAAGAGAGAATGCTGGTGGGCTGAAATAAATTAGCACGGTGACAGAGAAAATACTGGGAATGGGAGGGAGACCCTCAGTAGAAGCAGAACACACAAGTAAGATACTTAGCAGCAATAAAAGATTCAGTCAAGTGGCTCTTTAAAGTGGCTGTTTAAAGCTTCCTAACTGAACACAGGGCACTCCTGTAGCAAAATTGACATCTCTGATGATTACAGGGAAATAATGAAATAAATACCTCCAAGGTTATAGTTGGGTTTTTTGTTTCCAAGTTTGCATCTTTAGGTTTACAAGGGATGGTCAGTTTATATAACTGTAAGCTTTTGCCCCCATTGACATGATAATAACAACAGGAGGATATGCAGGAAAGCATTTCGGTCCCATTGCAGGTGTTTGGCATTCACACTCCAAAATGATGTTTTCTGTTCAGCATTAAGTATGAAATGTTTCCTAGATTTCAGATTGTACCTTTGACAGTAACTGGGAGCTGTTCATCCCTTGAGTGCTGAAATTTGCATCTAATGAGGTGTTTATACTGCAAATTTTCTAATGCTAGTCTTTTGGCTTTAAACAGGCTTGTAAAATACATATACAGGTAGCTGGGTCTCTTCTTCTTCTTCTTTTGCAAAGGGCTTAATTTAAAAATAAGTGACTTAAATCAAAGGGCTTACCTCACATTTAAAATTTTGGTGCCTGTGTTTGAATATTTTGAGGCGCTGGGTGAATTGCAATGCTTTTCAAACTGAAGCATTTCATTTTAAGCTTTGTGAGTGTAGGCTGTAACCATAGTGATTTCTGCATATATGAGATTTGCCGATGTACCTCAGTTCTTGTGTGTGTGGAACATGCTTCCCCATTAGCAAGAGTTGGCTGTCTTGATGAGGGCTTTTTGGCAATCTTGACAGAATCAATCATGCATTTATTTGGAGTAATATCTTTTGCATGAGGCCCTGAAATCACAGCCCTAGTGCTGAATGGATCCTGCTTTGCTGGGAACATTGGCCTCTTCGACAATCAAAGGTGTCAAAGGCTGCCGGCGTGCAGCTTGGAACCAGCGTGGCCACAGCCGTGAATAGAGAGCCTCTCAATGGATCCGGGGCACTCTCTGTAGCACACTGAGGCCAGGCTGAAAGGGATGCCATTTATCGCATAATAGCCTTTATGTGAATAGGTCGTCTGTATTATATTCGAAAAGTCTGGACTCTATTACAGCCATCTACACATAGGATTAAGGTAAGGCTGTAACACAAACAGTCATGTTGTGGTCTTTGCTGTGGCAGTCATACTCTGGCTTTCATTCATATCCACATTAGCTGATGTATTGCAGAGGTCCGTACCCATCTCTACAGTGTGAGAAAAGGGTGATGGCCATTTCATTTATAAAGAGATCAGACATAGGTTGTGGTTTAAAGTGGTGGCCGATTCTAAAGCCTGTAGTTTTGCTTGGGGGCAGGCCTGGGAGCCAAATCTAGCCCACCCGGGGTTCCAGCCCAGCCCTCTGGAGTTCCCCAGACAGACATGCTCCCTTTCCCCTGCCCTGCCCCCTTTCCCCCAACCAACAGATGGTCGAGTAGTTTCCTGGCTTTTGTGCAGTTTTTCCCCATCCTAAAAGGTTGAGATGTCTCTCTCCTAAGTCGTAGTTACTGGCAGTAATAGATTTAAGCTAAAATATGCTGGCATTTTTTTGTATTTTAGCCCCACCCCCTTTTGCCTTTAGCCCCACCCCTTTTTGCCTTCAGCCCCACCCACCACTGGAATCTTGGCCACGACAGCTTCTTCAAAATGCAGTTCAGCCTTCGGGCTGAAAGAGGTTCTGCACCCCTGCTTTAAAACATGCACACATTGGTTGAAACAATATCTGAAAATAGGGGATTTCATTGTCAGATGTTTTCATCAGCATGTTATTGATTTATTTTCTTTCAAAGCTACAACAATGGGGCAAATTAATCACAGCCTTCTCAGCTTTGGAATGGCAAGAGTTGGCTGTTGCTTCCTGCAAGCATTGACAATAGCACGTATGACATTCTTTAAATATAGTTCTCTTTGGTTCCTAGGACAACAAAAGGCAAGGCCATCTGATCTCGTCTCTTTAAATCCTCTGCTACAGATATTGGCAACAATGGGCTCTCTTGTAATGCTTTTGTAAAGATGGTTCAGGAGTTCACTTGAGTAAATTCAGCAATCTGACCACAGCCAAAGTTGTTGTTTTTTTTTTTGAATGGTTGTTTAATAATGTGTAATATGCTTGGTTTTCATGACATGCTATAATTGTTTTGTTCCACTGATGAATGCCGTGAACACACGACAGTCACTTTAATATGTTAAGATTTTTCCCTTTCTTTTTTTTTTGCTTTGACCTATGTACTTACTTACTTGCACTGAATTTTGCCAAAGTACAAAGGAAGTGAGGAGAATTGTCATGGGCCAGATAACTTCCATTGCTGGATAGGCAAATGGCTTCCTTACTAGTCTGACTTGTCTCCATTTAGTTGCCTCTTTGGGCCGCAGCTGTGGGATAGCAGCACACAGGCTGAATACCTGCCCAAAATCTCTCAAACTGTATGCCCGAGTTGTGAGAGTTATTTGCAGTTGCAACTGTAAAAAACAACAACACCTCCCGGTCCCGGATAAATTGTTGTGCATTCTGCAGGACTGAAATCCTATGATCACACATTGATCATTGCCACACTTTTTGCAATGCAATGTGTTGTGTCTGAAGAAGATGGAGGATAGCTTTAAGAACCTTGAGATAGCCATATGTCCATTAGTCCAACTCTGTGGAGCTTTCACTGACAACTAAAGTATTGCTCCAACCCTTCCTAAATATTGCTGGTTCCAGACCACTAATGTAGGTCTTGGACTTTTGGGGGGCAAAGCCCAATCAAGTCTCTGGAAGAGGACTTCATTTCATTGCTGTAATAGACATTAGGAATTTATTAGGAGGTTGCTGTGTCCACTACAGTATTTTGTCAGTGTGCCTTCTGGGGTTGCAAACTACAAAGCACACAGTGATGAAGCAACAGGATATGCTCCCTGAAACTCAATATGGTTTCCGCCCCTCTAGAGGGACAGTAGACATGATTTTTACTGCACGTCAGCTCCAAGAAAAATGCCGGGAGCAAAATCAACCCCTTTATATGGCATTTATCGATTTGGCTAAGGCCTTTGATACTGTAGACCGTACAGCTCTCTGGACTATCCTTATGAAAATTGGATGCCCCAATAAATTTGTGAATATCTTGCAACTTCTCCATGACAACATGACGGCAACGGTTTTGGACAACAACGGCTCTCATGGTGCTCCATTTAAAGTGGGATCAGGTGTTAAACAGGGATGTGTTATCGCCCCAACATTATTTGCCATTTTCATCGCCATGGTTTTACATCTTGTCAAGGGGAAACTTCCCACCGGTGTGGGAATTATATATCGAACAGATTGAAAGTTTTTTAATCTCAGCAGGCTGAAAGCAAAAAGTAAGGTAATTACAACCTCCGTTGTGGAACTTCAGTATGCTGATGATAATGTGGTCTCCGCACATTCAGAGGATGATCTCCAAACTATCCGAAATGCTTTTGCAGAAGCATACGAAAAACTTGGTCTCTCACTTAACATCAAAAAAACCAAAGTGCTTCATCAGCAAGTGCAAGCCAATCCTTTGGTGATGCCATCTATCCAGCTTGGCGGGACAATACTGGAAAATGTCGATCATTTTCTCTATCTTGGCAGCTATCTTTCTGTTACAGCTAACATCGACAGTGAAATCCAGCATCGTCTGAGCTCCGCAAGTGCCGCATTTTCTCGAATGAAACATAGAGTGTTCGAGGATCGGGATATTTGTAAGAAGACCAAAACACTGGTTTATGAAGCCATTGTATTACCAACTTTATTGTATGCCTGCGAAACATGGACTATCTATAAATGTCACTTCCACCTCCTTGAAAGGTTTCATCAACGTTGCCTCCGGAAAATCCTGCAAATTACTTGGGAAGATAGGCGAACAAATGTCAGTGTACTGGAAGAAGCAAAGACTACTAGCATTGAAAAAATGATCCTTCAACGCCAACTTCAGTGGACCGGTCATGTTGTTCGAATGCCTGACTGCCGTCTCCCAAAGCAGTTACTTTACTCCCAACTCAAGGATGGAAAGCGGAATATCGGTGGTCAATATAAGAGGTTTAAAGATGTTCATAAGGCTAATCTAAAAAAATGCAATATAAACATCGAAAACTGGGAAGCTCTGGCCCATGAACGATCTAAATGGAGGCTGGCCTTTCACAAAGGTTCCATGGACTTTGAAGAAGCCCGAGTGCAAGGTGAAAGGGAGAAACGTGCTAAGCGAAAAGCACGTCAAATGAATCCTTTACAGGACCATCTTCTATCTGGTAACCTGTGTCCTCACTGTGGGAAGCTGTGTGGATCTAGAATTGGCCTCCACAGTCACTTACGGACCCATCGCTAGAGTCTACACAATCTTCTTTAGAATTTCCTCCTTTTATCCCGGAAGACAATCTTACTCGGTCACGAGTGATCGCCTGATGATGATGATGATGCATCTTCATTTTGAATGGTGGGGGTAATCCCATGCTGCCAGTTCAGATTTTGTGTGAGTGCATCCTGAGTTATGGTTTTATCCTTTGATGCTATAGGAAAGGGCAGCAGACGCTGCTGGAAAACTGCAAAAGAGAATCAGTTTGCCTCCTTGGATGCATTTTCCGCTTGTCGTAGTATGCAATTTGCATGAGGCCAAAGTTCAAGAAAGAACATATTTATTTATTTATTTATTTATATGACCTGATTAATTGTGGCTCCTCATCAGAAAGTGGAGAAGATATAACAATGGCCCACATGTGGAGAAAGTCATATTTGGCAAATCATTTTATTCCCGTCCAGGTTTCAATAAAACCACTGAAAAGTATATTCAGTTGCACAAATCAATATTTGTGTCAAACCCATTGCATCAATCCCTCTGTCTATGATATATGCATTACTAATAATTAACTATGTGATATGTACCCTAATAATTTGATCCTATAAAGCAGGAGTGGGCAACTTGTGGCTGTCCAGATGATTTGGACTACAACTTCCATCAGCTCTAGCCAGCACACCTAGTGATAAGGGATCATGGGAGTTGTAGGCCAAAATGTCTGGAGGGCCACAAGTTGCCAACCTCTGCTTTGCAGCCTATATCATCAAAGGGCAATGAGATATCTGCAGCTGCCTTTATTTTGCTGTATGAAGGTCTTCATTCTTTCAGAATGCAAATGGTTGCCCTCCTGGCAATGTTTTAGTGCTTTCATCTCTCAGATAGACCTTTAGGGTGAATTAGGGATGCATCTAGGCTGGTGCTCTAGATGCCAGGCTGAGCCACAGTGGATCAAAATTAGCCCCTGATTGATAGATTCTCTAATTTCTAATCATTCTGTTCCTATAAGCTTTTTTGAGCTTGAGGTGTGAATTTGTCTCTTGAAAACAAAGGGAATTCTCTGACAATTTACTGATATTTAACCTTGACATTAACGAGAAGATTTGGGCTGCAATCCTATGCACACTTACATGGCATTAAGACCCATTAAACACACTTGAGACAAACTTCCAAGTAAACATAGGATTGCACTGTTGGAGAGGGAGGGTCAACGTCCAAATCTTTTCTGTTTATTTCAGTGAAGAAAAAAAGTTGAAAGCTAACACACAATTTTGTGAATTCAAAACACATTTTTCCTACAAAGAATGATACCCAACACAACCATCTTCCCGGGACAGAACAGCATTCACCAGCAGAATAGATTCCCCCTCCTGCTTGCAGCCCACTGTGCCCTCAGAAATCCTCTTGGGGGTGGGACAGTTGCAGGATGCTCCAGAGGGGATGGGGGGGGGACTGCAGAGGGGAGGAGAAGAAGGGAAATCTCCGACATGTGAGTGGAAGTCTGCTTGTGCAACGTTGGATATCGCCCAGATAATTGTAATTATTTTTGTACATTCTTCTGTTAATATTCATGCAAAAGTTGGGTAAATGTTTTCCCATCAAATTTAATCACTTTTTCTTCTATGAACATTGATTCTTCTTTTATTTTTGCCCACTGGTTCTTATGGAGCATGAAATTGAAATACGTGTTTCCATCCCCCCCCCGCCTTTTGTGTTCAGTATTGTTGCATATATGAGCAACAGTGACTTCCCTTTTGTTTCTCACTGTTCTATATTCTGTTGACTTCACAACTCATCAATTGTATTTATGTTCTGAACAAAACAGCATTCCTTGCAGTTTGCTGTAATTGGTGTGTCCGTTGGGGGGGCTGGGGGAAACATTTTAGAAAGCTTTCCAGGTTGCTTTTGGACATATTAGCAAGCTGTATACACAAGGACCTGGCATGGGCATTGGAATGGTAATTCCACTATTACCCTGGAGCGGGATGGTTGTCAATGGCAGAGTGATTGACCTAAGTCCCAGATTCGTCTGTTCACTGGAATAGACACACGGAGTCCATGCAATTGGAGCTACCATTACATGTTACAAGTGCCCAACTGGCAACCAATAGAATGATAGAGTTGGAAGGGACCTTGGAAGTCATCTAGTGCAAGCCCCTGCTCAGTGCAGGATAAGCCACAAGTAAAGCATTCCTCCTTACTCCTTCTGCCCATCTCCCACACAGGCTTTTGGTGCACTTCTCTCCTGTTGAACTTGGGGCATATTACTTGCAAGCACAAAGCATTAGGATTGGGATGCAAGGCAGCCATCCTGATAGTCCTATTGAACTCAGCAGGATGTACTTGCTTACTATTATACATTTTAAAAATCCACGGGTTAGTTAAAACTTCACAAGTCAGATCCAGACTTGCCCTTCTGTACATGGAAGGGCTCCTTCTATTCGCTGAAGGGACTGAGGTGCAGTGGAGGCTCCCACCAGAAAAAGGGAGGAAGTGATGTTCACTGATTCCTGCTTTCCTCTGTAGCCCCCCCATGCCACCTCATACACTGTTTAAGAGAGGCTCCTCAAAACCCCCAGTGCAGATTTTTGGAGGTATTGGGCACTTCAGAGGGGAGGAGAAATCAACAAAATGGCCTCCCCCCCACTTTCTCTGCCAGGAGTGTCACTTAGGGTTCTCTCAAGGGAACAACAACAACAAACAACAACAATAATAATATTTCTTACCCGCCTCTCCATCTAGATCGAGGCGAGGAACAACAAAAATATAAAATACATAAACTAATCAAAACACAACACATACTATTAAAATATCTTAAAACATCATAAAACATCTTTAAAACATCTTTAAAACATCTTAAAGACATCTTAAAAGCATCCTAAAATTCCGCTGGATAGGCCTACCAGAAGAGATCAGTCTTTATGGCTTTTTTAAATTCCAAAAGACTGGTAAGTTGACGAATCTCCTCCGGCAGGCCATTCCATAATCTGGGAGCAGCAGAAGAGAAGGTCCTCTGGGTAATACCTGTCAGCCTAGTTTTGGCTGACTGAAGTAGATTCTTCCCAGAGGACCTAAGTGTGTAGGGCGGATTGTATGGGAGAAGGCGATCCCGTAGATAGCCTGGACCCAAACCATGTAGGGCTTTAAAGGTAATAACCAACACTTTATACTTCGCCTGGAAACTGATTGGCAGCCAGTGGAGTGCTTTTAAAACTGGTGTGATGTGGGCACCCCTAGGTGTACCAGTAACCAGTCTGGCTGACATATTTTGCACTAGTTAAAGTTTCCGGACTAGGTATAAAGGTAGCCCTATGTACAGCACATTGCAGAAGTCGAGCCTTGAAGGTACCAGTGCGTGCACTACCGTCTTTAGGTCCTCCAACTCTAGGAAGGGGCACAGCTGGCATATCAGCCAAAGCTGATAATAGGCACTCCTAGCCATCGCATCTATCTGGGATGTCATTTGGAGCGACGGATCCAGAAACACTCCCAAGCTGCAAACACAGTCTTTCAGGGGGAGTGTAACCCCATCTAGAACTGGTTGACATACCTCCAAACCCAGGTTGTGGCCTTTGACAGCAAGAACCTACGTCTTGTCTGGATTCAGTTTCAACTTTGGATTGAACCTGATACTTAGCTTTGTTGGTTGGTTGGTTGGTTGGTTGGTTGATTTGATCCCAGCAGCTCAGAACAACTGACAGCAGTTTTTCTAAATATTTATAGTTCTGTCCTCAAGTAGCTCCCAGTCTAAGGAAAACAGATGATTTTGGAGATGAAAGCGGCCACATAAAAGAAGGATGAATGATATTATAAATATACAATCTATTTTTTAAAAATTAACCATACTACACCATAAATATCCGGTCCAAAAATGCACCCAAATGATTGTGCTTTTTTGTAAGCACTCTCCTACTAAATGCCTATTTGTTAAAGACATGGTGGGCTGTGTTAGGTGGGGAGCAGAGCTTAGTTCCAGGTTTGGTGGTGGTGGTTTCTCTGGACCTTTGCCTAGATGGATCCCTGTTCCTGGGATCCTCCTCTTCTCCAGCAGCAGCACTAACTGTTCAGTTGTTCTGCTTTATCCCCAATACAAAAAGTCATCCCAAATAAAAACAGTTCCAACAGTGCTTCCAAAACATGCTAAAGCTCTAACTTTAGCAAGTGTTACAGCCACTGAAACCAATGCTTGTGCAATACCAATAGTGCCTGCTAGTGCAATGGGTTTTCCAGGAAATATGTCGCACTGCGCTACTGATGTAATGCAAGTGTTGGATTCTGACAGTGCAATGCCAGTAGCACTAGTGGTACTGCATCACTGCATCCTTCCCTAAGTTTCTTTGTTTTCCAGATTTGGTGATACTATTAAAGATCATGGTAAGACTTGAAATTTTATATTGAATTATATTGAAATGCTATTTTGTATTTTATTATCTGTATTTGTGCTTTGTAATTTTATGAATTGTTGTGAACCACCCAGAGAGCTTCGGCTAATGGGCGGCATAGAAATGAAATGAAATGAAATAAATAAATAAATAAATAAGACCTAGCAATGTGCCAGCTGGGATGATGCTGTGCCTCTTTCTACATCAGGGATGTTGAACCTCTTTCAGCCTGAGGGCTGAATGCCGTTTTGGAGATGTTCTCAGGGGCTGTGTTCCAGTGGTGGGTGGGGCTGGAGGCAAAATGAGGTGGGGCCAAAGGGGACAGGGTAAAAATACAAAAAATACCAGTGTATATTAGCTTAAAGCTCTTGCTTTAACAGTAACTAAGCCTTAGGAGTGTCATCTCAACCGGGGGGAAAAACTCACAAAAGCCAACCACCAAATAATTGGCAGTCAGGGGGCATGGCCATCTGGGGAACCACAGAAGGCCAGATTTGGCCCATGGGTTTGAGGTTCTGCACCCTTGTCTACATGTTCAGTGAATATGTCCCTGAAGCTGAAAACAGGACTAAAGTCTTTGTCACGTTGAACTCTTTATTCTTGAAGTCTTTATCATAGGTCTAAATTAATCAAAAGGTAGCAATCTAAAATACTGGCATGATATGATCCTGGCAACTTTCCCACATTAGGAGTCAAGGTGTCACATTCTGCACAAGCTGGACACCTTCCTCCCCCTGAGAGTTGTCATGGACAGTCTTACATAGAACTTAGTAGAGTACTTTAATAAACCCAAGGTTAGAGATTCATGAATGACTGTTTCTGTCTGGATCTGCATCGGATAACAAGGATCACATCCTTTTCACAGATGGGGACAGGTGGAAAGTACTTCTTACCACTACTCCAAGAATTTCTCAGTGCTATAAAACTGACAAGGTATTCTGCATCCGTGTTGGAGCCCTAGTTCTTCAGGGTACAAGGGCACCCATCTTCATTACAGCCCCAGCTCAGTTGCACCTTCCATCTGTTCACTTACACATTCAGTTCCCAGCCATGGGTGGAGCCCTTAGAGAGCATGACACCTGCCAATGATAAGTCAGAGGGAAAGAGGAGGAAGAGTCAGCTGTGCTTGGCACACTGAGGAGATTGGATATTCCTGTGAATGCCTGCCAGTGCCAGGTACCCACAGTTCCATCATCACACCTCTCAATCAACTGTAGCAAAGGGCTCAACATGTTCTCAGAGATGATATGGCACAATGTCCAGGTGTGGGTATGACACCAAATCCCCACATGTAGCCTAAGTACCATATCCATTTGGATGCCAGCTGGCTGCATAATCATATATAGGGCATGACCCAATGCACCACAGGTGAAAGGCCCCATAGAGAAGAGCCCCATAGTAAAGTCCCCCTTGCTCCCACCTATGAATGCACAGGCAGGGAGTATGAGGAGTGGTTAGGTGAATTCAAAGCTGTTTGTGCACCTCCCATATCCCCATCCAGCCCTTACTCCCACTGGTATGTTTGTTTATTTATTTATTTTATTTATAACCCACCTTTTTCCTGCAAGGAACCCAGGCGGCTTACATAATCCTCCTCTCCATTTTATCCTCACAACAACCCTGTTGGATAGGTTAGGCTGAGAGTCAGTGACTGGCTCAAAGTCACCCAGTGAACTTCACAGCCAAGTGGGGACTAGATAGAATCCAGATCTCCTGAGTCCCAGTCCAACACTCTAACCACTACACCACACTTGCTCTGGAGCACAAATAGTTTGCACTGAACCAAGGGGATGGGCTGGATGAGAATATGAAAGTCACTCACACATAAGTTAGGGGAAGGGGGAAACAGGGCTTTATTAAACCTCTGAGAAAGGGTACCTTCCTCCATGTGCGGGTGCCATGTCTAGTGTACTAGATCATGATGCCGATACTGTCCAGGGTGCAACTGTGACCATCCATTTTGAACGCTTCCCCAGAACAGAAATTTGAAAATGATGCTTTAAAGCAGGGGTGGGCAGAAAGAAGATCTCAAGGTGTTTTGGACTTCAACTCCCATAAGCTCCTGCCAACATGGCCAATGGTTAGGGATACTGGGAGTCGAAGGCCAAAACATCTCAAGATCTACCTCCTGCCCACCCCTGCTTTAAACAGCTTAGGAGTTTCCCATCAAGATGATTTTGAGGAGGGGCTGAATGAGAGAAGATGTAAGCCATACAGCACCCACTCTTCTCAAAAGGATGCACTGTTTCCATCAGCCAGTCTTGAACATCATTTTGACATTTGCTTCACATGGGCAGAGGCAGATACTAAAGTTGATCCAAATAAATAAAACAGGACAAGGACAAGCCATCCACACCTTGAACTCTGACTCAAGTTAGTAGTCCTGAATTACAAGCCTGAATATGAAGGATGGGCAAATGTTTCACAGTGGGCAGAGGATGCTGTGAGGCACAGACAAGCTGGATTCATGAGGCCAACCACTCCTTAGAACACTTCTGTTAGATAGCACTATGCCGATGAAGGGATGATGGAGAAGAATGATTTATTTCTTACTGCTTCTCTTGTGGCATGTTCTGGCTTGGCTGTTTCTTTATAGCTGCCTGGCACAGTACATTATTTCTAACTCGAGCACTATCTGCACCCTAGTTGTCTACCCTACTCCTTCATTTCCCTTGGCTCCTTTATGGACCACGGGACTTGGACCATCCAAGCAGTCCAAGTGAATGCTTAGGAGCAATCCTTTCGATGACCAAAATCAGCCAGTTATTCTACAGTTAATACAGCCCAGTGACAGAACAGCCATCAACAGTGGTGAGTATTTCTTTGGCAGAGTTCCGGTGAAAACTGGTAGTAAATGTTCTGCATCAGTCTCCAGACCAAAACAGACCTTTTTTTTTTTTTTTTTTTTTTTTTTTTAAATCTAGAATAAGCTCAGGGGGGGTTAATTCTACCCCTCCGCTACCATGGTCCAATCCAGGTTGGGCCCCTCACACCAACACTTTCTATGGCAAAATAGTGATCCATTTGCTTTATGGATCACTGGTGTGCAACAGAGATTGTGGGCGCAATCTGGATTGGGCCATCTGTGCCTACTCTAAAGTAAAAACCAGGTAGGGATGGGGAGACAGAGCTGCTACCTGTGTCTTTAAAGTGATGTCTGCTTTGGCCTCCAGTGGTCCACTCCGCTGACAAAAGAGATGTGTGTATCAAAACCAACCTGCCCATGATAAATAGATCTTCTGAACAGCCCCAGAACATCTGTTTCCTGTACTTAATGGGGAAAGTTACCACCTTTTAAAAAACAAACAAACCTCTAACCCATTCTAAGGGAAGGGAAAGGGCTCTAGTTATCCACATTATTTTTACTCTGATGGTGATAGAATCAGACATTAGTGCTAGAGCCATCAGCTGTTCACTTGACCAGCACCTACACAACTAGTTGTGATATAGTAGCAGTATAATTATTGAGACATCTTTTTGGGGGGGAAAGGGGGAAAGAGAGCCAGTGTGGTTAGAGACTGGGACTGGGACTCGGAGATCCGGGTTCTAGTCCCCACTCGGCCATGAAACTCACTGGGTGACTTTGGGCCACTCACTGACTCTCAGCCTAACCTACCACACAGGGTTGTTGTAAGGATAAAATGGAGAGGAGGATGAGGATTATGTAAGCCGCCTTGGGTTCCTTACAGGAAAAAAGGTGGGGTATAAATATAATAAATAAATAAATAAGAAAGCAGTGATTCCAATCTTAGGCCATTTGGATGAAGAAATCCAATTTATCCCCCCTGTGAAAACCCACTTTTTGCCTCAGAAATGTTTGTGTGTGTGCCCCCTTGATGCACTCTAGTAGAAATGCTTATTAACTTTGGTTTATTTATCAGATTTGGTCAAAGGTCATGGTCACCCTCCTGTTTGCCCTCAAAATGCATTGGGATACCCCGCTCTAATAGTCTAATCTAGGCTTCCCCAACCTGCTGCCTTTCAGATGGGCTGGCCTACAACTCCCCTCACCCCAGTTCTATATGAACACACCAACATCCCAACGTCGCCTTTTCTCCCCCCTTTTCCAAGCCAAAAAAGCCTTACCTAGAAGATAGGGAAGATTTCGGCAGAAGTCTCCCATCAACATAGAAGAGACTCTGTGGGGCCTCTTCCTCAGGTGGCCAGAGTTGCATGGAGCATCATTTTCTGCTGGGGGTCATGGGGGGCTTGTAGTTTAGCTCCACCATTTCTGCTGGGAAAATATGATCCACCTGTCACATGCCTCCATCGAGAAGCACCATGAAGCCTCTCCTGCGCTGATGGGAGCCCTATTCTGCCTGTGTTACCCCTTTCACATCCTACTACCCCTTCCACAAAGTAAGACTTTTTGGGGGAAAGCATGGGGGGGGGGCTGGCACAGAGGGCAGGAACTAGTAGAGGTAGGATGCGAGCAGCTCTAATTTCAGCAGGGTTCTGCCTGCTCAAAAGGTGTGCTGTGTGCTCCCACTTTCACCAAGTTTGGGGTACTATATTGTATTGGGTTCTGGAACTGATTGGGATGCATTGAAAGCTCTTTCCCTTATATATGTGAACTCTGCCTAGGGATGCTTGTGGAATTAGACCTTTGTGAGCTGAGCTGACCTGCGCCTCCAAGACTAATGTGTGGACTAGAAGTTCGTTTTCCACCGACGTTTGCAGTTCTGGAATGTCCTGATGCAGTTTTTGGCTCAGAGAGAAAGAGAGATCAAAATGAGTCTTAAAATTGGTCTTTTGAGAGCAAATATGTTCAGAAATCTGTATTTAAATGCAAATTCCTGTTCAAATTAATAATAATCGTTGCAGGTTAAGGCAGAAATGGGATGGAATGGACTTAGGGACCCATGTGAAAGTCACACGGACCAGAAATAGGCTGATTTGTTCTTTCTAACTGTGGTTGAAGGCTTCAAGTGCAGAGAGCTGCCACGTCAGAACCTGTCATGAAAGTCACTGCATCTAGAAGGAATGGCAGCTTGGAAGTTGGAATAAACCTATGAGTCACTCTCCCTGCAAGCTGTGGATGGAAATCTAAGGGGCCAGAGAAGTGGCTATGAACGTTCACAACCTATTAGAATGTAGGATGGCTGGAGCTGGTGGTTTTCTCTAGTCCCAGAAACACTCAGTTTTAAGGATCTGTGAGAGAGAATTTCAGTTCCGTTCCGTTTTGGTAAGACTTTACCGAAATTCACAAAGTGCTCTGTATTCAGGACAAAAACAAGTTGAGATTAAAAAAAAAAAAAGATTCATCCATCCAGTTCCCAGGACTTCGGGTGCTTAGCTCTTAAGCTCTCCAATCCAAAAATGCATACAAACATGTATATTAGGTAACATAACATTAAAAAGGCATTATATTAGGAAAATTGTTTGCAAAAAATGTGTGTATTAGGTAAAATGCATACAAAATTGCATGTATTAGGCAAATGTGAACAAAAATGCTTATGAATTTTTATGCAAACTTTTAAAAAAATGAACCAACTTGAGACTGAGAAATGTTCAAAGTTCAAGATGAACCGAATTTAGGACTGGAAAAATCAGAAACCGAGAGAAACTGAAATTGACAGATTAATCCATCCCTAAAATTCTCCAGCTGACCTCCCACAGTGATTTAATGTAGATCAGTGGTAGACAATGTGCTGGGGATGGGGGGCAGCACTGTCCCCACCAGAAGCCACTAGGCCCACACCCCACCCTGCTGTCACCAAAATTGGCTCTGCTGCTGAAATTGTTGCTTGGTTGTTGCTGTGGCAGTGGTAAAAAGAGTGACATTTTTTTTGCCACCGTGGCAGCAAATTCAGCAGCGGGAGAAGCTCCCCCCCAAACAGCCATGGGGGGGCTGTGTGTCACCCATGGGCAGCATGTTGCCCACTCCCAGTGTAGATATTAGCATGAGGTCAGAATGGAAACCTGCATGATAACATAAGGCAATGGCTATAGATTGGAAGAATAGTCTCCCAGTACTACCACCTGGCACCTGCCCTTCACTGCAAAATGATGCTCCCCTTGCCACATCCCAGGCAGGTAGTCCAGAAGGATACCATGGTCAATGATACTGAAAGCCACTGAGGGATCCAGCAGAACCAACACTTTCCCCGTCCTGTTCCCAACATAGGTCATCAACCAAGGAAGCAGCTGATTGGAAGCAGCTTTTCAGGATCTCCTTAGGCACGCCTGTTTCCCAGTTCCAATACCAGGGCCTGTCCTAAACTTAAGTTGTTTCACATGTAAATCATGTGCTCTTTCACTGAGTTATGGCCCCTCCTCTCTGCATCAGCTGTTTTCCTCTGTGCTGACGAAAAGGGTTGGAAAGTCATCTAATGCAATGGTATTAAAAAGAAGTCCAAGAAAGAATAAAGTGTAGTCCCTGATGGAGTTCAGATTCTTACTCCAACTTTATATTTGGCACAAAGCCTTTAAGGTCAGGTTTATAAGGTTTCTTCTTCTGTCTTGAATGGTCATATCAACATTATACGCAGTGCATGAATTAGGGCAATTTGAACATCACTTGATTGCTCATCACTCAAGGGCTTTCAGCTTTAAAAGTCAACCGCCTCTGTTATTTTTAAGTATTGTGTTTGAGGTGATGTGAGTGGATTCATAGGTAATGGCTGTTTCATGCAGGCAGATTATCACTTGATATTTCAGTTGTAAGTGATGAGCATGAGTATCTGACCATGAATTCACTTCCACATGTGTCTGGTGATGCTTCAGCTGCTTTCTAGACTTTTGAATCAAACTAACAGAAAGGATGAAGCAAGATGTATTCATACCTCAAAAACATTTTTTGGTACCAAAGCAGCAGTGAAACAACAAACCATGGCAGAGAGCAGGCAGAAAAGAAGGTAAATATTTTCAGTCATAGGGCATTTTAGGGAGATAATGTTTTGCCCTTCCCCAGTACTCCTATTGTCTCAAACAACAAAACAGCCGAACATTCAGCGCAGCCTGAATCTGCACATAGATCTTCTGCACTATCCACTGGGATACAGTTGCTTTAAAAAGAGCACACGCACACACACACAAAATTGCAAGCAATTTTTAAAGGCCAGAAAGGAAATTTGACTTATTAATTCAACATTATATCTGTCGAGCTGAAGGTACTGAATTTGCATGAACAGAATGCTTTGAAAACAGCCCTTCCTTTGTTGTTGGGGTTGTGAAAACAACATAAGAACTGCTGGGTCAGACCAAAGTCCAGCATTCTGTTCTCACATACAGGAAGCCCACAAGCAGGACATGAGGGCAATAGCACCCTCCCACTCATGTTCCCTATGAGTAAGAGGTAATATATTACTGGAGATAATATATAGCCATCATGACTAGTAGCTATTGATAGTCTTATCCTCCATAAATTTGTTTAATCCTGTTTTGAAGCTGTCCAAGTTGGTGGCCATCCCTACATCTTGGGGTAACAAATTTCATAGTCTAGCTCTGTGCTGTGAGAACATGTACTTCCTTTTCTCTCTCCTGAATCTCCCACCATTGAGCTGCATTGGATGACCCTTGGTTCTAGTATCATGAAGGAAATTGAGACAAACTCCTCCCTATCCACTTTTTTCATGCCATGCCTAATTTGTATACACTTCTATCATGTGTCATCCCCCCTCTTCACTTGCCTTCCAGCCTATATCAGATGACTGATGGGTTGTCGTACATGAGCAGGTGCGCTGTCTGCAGCACACCTGCCCCTTCTGCTTTTACCCCACAATCCGCGATTGGTTCCTTTGTAGCTTGTGGAGTGTGATATGTGATTCTGGATCACTGATTTGTTGTTTAGGGGCTAAACAACCCAGCAGTTAACCCATGGTTTGCAGAGAGTGCACCCGCTCATCCCCACTCTTGCACGACAACCCATCGGTTTCTAAACCAATGGGTTGTTGCTACGTGTGAACAGGCCCGTTATGAAGCTAGTCCTGTAAGCCATACACTTTCCAGGCAAGCTTGCAATTTTGGGGGAAGTCCAAACAAGTAATTTTCCCCAAGCAGTTTTTGTTGTTAGCGCAGTCCTTTAGATATCAGCAAGCTGGTGTTGTGAAATATTGGCCTACCTGAAATCGGAATTTAAAGTCAATTGTAATATCAGACAGAATAACTTAGATGTGTTTTAGAATTTAAAGCATCATATAAATACACACACAATAGGCATATAATACTCCTGCAGGAAGAAGCATTGTGTGTTTTGCTGTTGCAATAGTTGTTGCAATAGTGAGACACAAGAAATAGAGTTTTCCCCTTTTGCTGGAAAGATCATGACCACTATACATGCCATTTGTTGATGGATTTCATTCAGCCTAGCTATTGCCCATTGCGTTCTGAAATATTCAACAACTGCAAAGGTGCCATTTTATGTGGTTTGCTCTTAGGTGCCTTTCTCCCACCTCTAGCAGGAGGACTCCTTTCCTTTTTCCTTTCCTTTCCAACGGAGCTATGCCAGGCAGTTTTCAGCGCTAGCTTTCCATGTACTGCTCTCTTCTTATCATGAAGGAGGATTCGTGGTGTCACACAGCACTAGGAGAAGCTGCTGCTGTAAATGGATGGGACCCCATCCACCACCCTGCCCACTCAAAGATCATAAAGATTTGTTTCGTCAGTGGCTGTGACGCTCTGTAGGAAGTTGCCCATTTATGGAGACTAGAGCAAATGATATCATCACAATAGGTGGCTCCTCTCTACCTAGGGATCATTTGTGAAATGAGATTACATAGGCATTTATCTGGAAAACAGGAGGCAAAGGCACCTGCTTTATGTAATTGATATCCTGGAGAATGAGGCTGTGCAGTAATCAAGACAGATCTTCTCTTCCCCCCAGCCCCTGTGATTTGATTATGTGGGGAGAAAGAACTCTCCTTTTCTTGCCTGAGCAATAAAGCCCCTTATCCACATGGAATACGCTCCAGACCATGTTTTCTGTTATGCTTGAATATATGGGACATGCATTGCAATCCTATGCTTGCCACACTGCTGCAGTGTAGTTGTTTTGCAGAGCTGTGTAGCAGGCTAGTCAAAGCTGTGACACACTAACCAGGGTCTTCCTTGGATACATAGTTCAGTGTCTGGCCTTGAATAGATATTTATATATACCGTATTTGAAGAGAACAATGAATCTGAATCGTTCATTGATTGCATATTTTCCCTGATCTGTGTGAGGCTTCGTGCTCTGTCTCTGGATGCTGCCTGCAGTACAGCAAGAGCCTTGAACACGGTAAGTCAAAGATGACTCAATTCTTACTCTCTTGCCTTCTGTGTATACTTCCATTCTGTGCCATGCTGCGATGCAAGTAAGTATGATGTAGACAAAAATACTGTCTTAATTAGCCCTTCAGCTCATTAATTTTCAACAGAGGCTCTCTCTCTCTCCCCCTCCCCCTTCCCCCTGTACTTTGCACCATGTTTCCCCCCCCTTTTTCCGATCAAGCAATAAGCTGTGCTGTCTTTCTTATTTAATCCTTGCTGAATTGCACGGCATGTCTTAATTGCAGGAAGAGATTGCAGGAAATGCATATTAAGAAAAAGTGTTGAACTTAACAGGTGATGCTGGGGGTGAAAAAGGATAAGTTCAGCCTACGGTAAACCTTCGTAATATGCGATTTGAAAGACACGACTCCTGTGAGGATTTATATTTCTTTTACTGTACATGTGTGTCAGATATATAACTGCTGTTCGTATTCTTTTAGTAAATGGGGCACCTTCAGCTGCATTAGCCTTCATTTGAAGTATTAAAAAGCCCTACGAGGAGAAAAAAAGAAAAGAAAAGAAGGCAGCTCTTCTTTGTAATGCAGGGTGCAGGAGATGATTCAGTAGCACTTCTTATCAACTGCATTAAATGTGATAAATGGAAGGCAGTGTTGGGGTGGGGGGGTGGATAAAGGCTGTGAATTGCTGCTACTGATGAAAATGTTTTGTTTGTTTGTTTTTAAATACCAGCACTGTGATTTGAGGAGCGTTCAAATGAAATTCCAGTAATAACGAGGTTGCTACTTTATGAATTATACAGAGAGGTTTTCATGCTGTGTAAGAATTGCTTGTGAAGGATTCATAGGGGTGTTCACGAAGGCTCACCTATGATGGTCTTTATTGGAATGGGCAACTTTGTAACAACTCTCTGTTAGTGCCTGGGAAGGCTTGACATGCATGTATTTGGGCATACTTTAGATACCTCCCTTAAGTGCCTTTTCCATGCGATGTGATTTGCAAGGGTAAGTGATTGGAAGCAATGACATGCAAATATATAACATTATGAGATATTCATCAAATGGTTCTTGCAGACTCTTAGTGAACTATTAGCTACCTATGTAAAGCAACCAATTCAATTTCTCACCTTTCTCTCCCCCCCCCCCCCCCACTCCCAGCCACCCCACCAAAGAAGGCATCATCACTGAATGGCTGTCACTTGTACTTTGTTGTTAACCTCCCTTTTAGTGTATAATTTATGATAAGTTTTAAGGAAATGGCTAGGACCTGCATTATCAGCATGAGTAATTTTGTAACCATGCTTTTAATCAACACTACTTCTTTCTTTTGTTCATAGTCTCCATAGACAGCATGTTTTCTGGCCATATGATACAGCCTGTATGTTATTTGTTTAGCAACAAGTGATCAGATAAGATCACCTAGCATGCAGCAGAACACTACATCTAAAATGTTTAATCTGTGAATCACTATTATAAGTATCTACATGCGAACAGTTGGTACTGTGAGCACCCAATTTTGCATTGCATTCTGTTGTTTCTTGAAATGCTGGAAGGCAAAAGAAATTACTTTTGCTTATCAGTACATTAAACAGACTGTGCTTTTGGGCATTGAACCTTTGACTTTCTAAACAAAATGAACTGAAATACTTACTTAAAAACATGTATGCAGTATATGTCCTTAATATACTTGGACAAGTTATTTTTAACATTTAAAAAACACAAAAAGTTTGTCTCTGCATACTGAAGCATACGTCTAGAAATAATCCACATAGGTATGAAGGATAAGATTTCATTCAGACATTGAATTCCTTATATGTTACTACGTTGTAATTGTGACATGCAGCTTTTTATGTACTCTGGCTGACTGAATTTTAACTATACTGTAATCTGATTTGCATAAATTAGCTTTCAGAGAAAATTTTCAGCCTCCCCCCCTTCCCCTCCGACAACTGCCAACAATACTTAAATGGTCTGTTTCAATGAAAATCAAACACTTTAAAGGCATGCCGTTGATTTAGCATGGTGGGGGGTGGGGAGTACTAAATTAATGTAGAAGATATTAGGATACATGAATAGTAGCTCTAGACAAATTTTCCACTTTTCAGAACCATTATAAATCATGCAAAACACCAATTAATGTGCTAATACATGCTTATTTAATGAAAATGATGTAAAAAAATAAACACTGGCCACATTTTCTGAAACTTTGAGTCTATTTTAAGAGTCGGAGGAAAAGATCCTTGAATATTTAATATTTTAATAGCAATTGGCACCCAATACAATTTTTAATATAAATGTCATCTTTGAAAATTAGCTTCTGAATTGGGACTTGTTTCTATCACATGAAATCAGGTTTGACTCCAATTGGATTAAGCTGAAGTTAAATTGGGATCATATTGGTTCTGGCCAGAATACCTACTCTTGGCATCTTGCAGATGAAAAAGCCATATGACCCCCATGAACGAGACAGTAACATTTTACAGAATGATCAAAGCAATGTTCTTTTATAGCCTGATCCTATCTAAAATTAGGTTAGGTGTGCTTAAGCCTAACCTAATTACAGAGAGTTTAAGCATGCCAACCTCTGCATAGGATTAGGCTGTTATTGTTCTATTCTTCCATGATATGTTATGGGTAAACAGGAGGATAAACTTAGATGCAACCTACTAGGCTGGTGACTCCTATTTTGGTGGGGCTCCTAATCCATTGCAGGTTTTATTTCAAGCATTATAGGAGCTATCTATGGTGCTCCATGGCGGCACACCTATTCTGGGGATGGCGTTCAGCACCATGGATAGCTCCTATAAAGCTCCAAATAACACCTGCAATGAATTAGGAGCCCCAGCAAAATAGGCGTCACCACCAGCCTCCCCTACTAGCAGCAGCAGCAACAATGGATTAGATCTAACGGTGGCATTCTGCTGATGGAAATGCTTCCATCAGGAGAGGGTTGATTCCCCACCCCCACCCCACAGCCATTTGCAAGCCCTCAAAATCTGCTCTGGAGAGCTTGAGAACCCTCCAGAGCAGACCTTTGCATGGTATGGAGTGAGGAGAGAAGGAGAAAGTCCTGCTGTGCCGGAGGAGTTACACTGGATTTAACTGAATGTTAGTAGGATGCAGCTGGAAACTGAGTCCAATGATAGTTAAACAAATGCGGATATATAATAAGTCCTTTAAAACTAGTGAAGGTTCTAGTTCAGTGGTAGAGCACATGTTTTGCACGCCAAAGGCCACAGGCTCAGTCCTTGGTATCTCTGGGTAGGGCTAGGAAAGGCTTCTGTCTGATACCCGGGGGAGCGGCTGTCAGTCAGTCTGGACAATACTGGGCTAGAAGGAGCAATCGTCTCTGACTCAGTAAAAGGCAACTTTCTATGCACCTTAACACACATGGTGCGCCCGATACAGAGAGGAAAGAGTAGAATCTATTCAAATAATGGAAGTGATCCAGGTTAATAAAATATTGGGGAAAGTATGAATTTAGCTGGAAAAAATAGTATTTTAAAATGGAGTAATGATAGAGTTTGGAAGTATTATGTAATATTATTCATCTTAATGGTTGGTTTTGAAGTATATATGTAATTTTTGTATCTTTGTCATTTAATATAAAATTACTTCTAATGATGACAGCTTAATATAGCTATATGTTTTCCTGGATATGGTTGGTGAGAGAGACAATAAACTGGCATGCAACACCCATGTGCAGTACAAAACCACCATGTTACATTTTAATGTGCTTGAGAGTATTAGTTCAAAGTTAGTGGGCAGAAATTGAGTTGTAGGAAGGTGTGTATCCTCCTTAGGGGAAATGCTGCTATGTGAGCTGCAGCCCATTGAATTCTTTTGCATGCTCACTCAGAGGTCCCATGGAAGCCACAGTGAGGTCCCACTGAGTTTATTAGTATTTTTTTCCCCCAAGCAAGCATGCATAGGATTGCAGCCCTCAGCAAGATGTTGTTACTTCTCATTGTGCAGTACCAGACAGATGCAACAACAGATATTTGCATTTGTTTAACTCTGAACAGTACATTTGATTATAATATAATTTCTTTACCAAACCTTAAATGCAACATTCTGTAAGGCTGACTAGGTGCTGTAGTTTGAAGCCCAGTGTGATCCTCACCATTTTCACTCAGAAGCAAGTCTCACTGAGTGCGGTGGAGCCTTCTGCCAAGTCGGTATGCTTAGGATTGGAGACTTGGTATTACATCAGTTCCCACTAAGCATACAGGCACATGGGTCAGTCAGCATATCAGTAGACTTATTGGGGATATGCTAATTATCACATTATTTTTTAATCCGAATTACATGATTCTTGCAGAACTTTCTGGCAATGGCAATCAACATATTAAAATGACCCAGCATGGAGCACACAAATTATTCATAGTTGTTGGGGTTGGGTGGGGGCTGTAAGCAATTAATGTTGCTATTTGTGGGACATTGGTATTAGCTTGTGGCAAAACAACAACAACTGTAAATCTTCTCAAGAAGATGGCTGTCTGTCAAAATTAGAATGGAAGCTCATTTTTGACAGGTTGCCACAATGTTTAAGTAACACTGAATATATATATATATATATATATATATAAAAGGAAAAATCAGCAGCATCGATGTGCATTCTTGAACCGTGTGTCCCATACACGTTTACTAAGGGACCATGTATTGGAGTCTGGTGCACCAGTTCATAGAATCATGGAAGGGGCCATTTTGGCCATTGGATTCCTGCTCAGTGCAGGAGGAATCCAGTTTAAAGCATCCCTGACAGAGGGCTGTACAATCTCTGCTTGAATACCTCCAGTGATGGAGAACCCTCCACCTCCCTAGGCAGTTGTTCTCGTCTGACTGCTCTGACCATGAGAAGGTTCTTCCTGATGTTGTCAGAATCTGCTTTTGTATAACTTAAGCTGGCTATTTCATGTCCTACGTTCTTGAATGGCAGAGAATGGGGTTGGGTCTCTTCTCTGTGATAACCCTTTCGGTACTTGAAAAGTGTTATCATAACCCCCTCAGTCTTCGCAGACTGTCGTAAAAGGGAGGACACCATCCCATGTGTGTATGCTTTCTCTGGACCTGCTAGGGATGAATGATGAGCATCCTGAGGCTCACCCTGAAAGGCCTTTGCCAGCATTCCAGTCAAGTGCTGTCAAAAACTCAAGGGTGCCCTCGAAGGGCCCATCTCCACTGCTGCTTCAAGGCCCAGAAACTTATTTCCTTTGGAGTAGGAGAAGATGGTGGGTGCAGCAGTAGGCACTCCTAGGCCCCCACCCAGAAGATCACCTTTTACCACTGTGGAGTGGAACTGGGGCTACAAGTCCTTGAATCTCTTGCAGGAAACGGACACTCTGAGGGCAAAGATGGGCACTTGTTGGGATTGCCAGCTGCTGCATCTGGCACCAGGGCTGGTGTTAAGGGTAGGCATGGCTGGGCACCTGTAGAGGGCCCGCACCCCAGCAGGGGCCCACTGACAGGGGCTCACTGGAGTTGCTCCTCCTCTTCACCATTGCAACCCGCTTGTTCATGTGCCTTTCACTCTGGCCCAGACAGCAGAGATGGGGAGAAGGAGCAGGAGATGCCTGTCTAGCAAGCAAGTGGTAGCAATAATGAGAAGGAGGATGAGGAGCAACAGCAGCTGGTGACCATGGCAGTGAGAAGGTGGACTCACTGAGGGAGGGGGCCCATTGAGCCCTCCAAAACCTGGTCCTGGTGCTGTCTGGCACCACCTGTCCCTACCCCCAAGGGAGGTAGTAGCAGCTCGCTGAATGGAGGCAGGCCTCAATCCTATTTGTGAGCATTTGAGCAGGGGTGCTTATTTATATGAGCGCCTCTGTTTCAGTGCTTGCAGCACCCCAAGTGGATGCCTCCCCAGGCTCTGCTGAACCAGTTTGGCAGGGGCATTTGTGGGCATTGCTGTAACCTCCAACCTCCCTGCAAAGCTCCTTTACCCCAGACTCAGCCATCGGCATGGGCTCAGCCTCTGCCCACCAGCCATTTAGGCTGGCCATGTGTCCTCTTTTACAGAGGACTGCCCTCTGCTTGAAGGGCATCCCCTGTTTGAAGGGCTGTCCTCTCCAATTCCCGTTTAAAGATAAAGAACTACAAGAAGGTGCTAACTACACTTAGCACCTGAACAGCAGCCTGAGCGTGCAGGCGCACAGGTCACCTGGTCACAGTCTTCCGCACTATGGTGAGATGAGCTGTATTTCCATGTAAATTATACTGATTATTTCTAAACTTTCATCTATACATATAATTTAGCCTATGCAAATTTTATGCAAATTGCCACCCTCTTCCTAGGTTCCTCTCTTTTTTTGTGGCAGGGGTGCAATTCAGAAGTGGCCACCCTAAGAACAAACAGAACATTTTTGCTGTTCAATGTAATCCTGTGGGAGTCCACCTGACTCTGCTCCCTGACCTGACCCTGACTCTGTCCCTTAGTCTCACCCAGATACCTGACTTGTTAAAATCAAAAGTTGGCAACCTCATCCCCATCTGTTTATAATGATGTTGGTGGTGGTGGTGGTGGTGGTGGTGGTGGTAGTAGTAGTAGTAGTATTGACTTGATTGGGAACAGACCACGAGCAAGATATTGGCTACTAGAGGCCATGTGTATGTACTGCATTTCCTAAGTCACCAGTGGTCTGTTATTGTGAAAACACAATGCCCTGATGGGCCAGAACTACTGCAGAATCCCACTAGTGAGTAGTTCTTGGTCAGTTTTTGGCACTATCGTCTCCTTTCAGTATTAGTAGTTCCTGGACAATTTTTGGAACCATAGTCTCCCTTCAGTATTTTCTCTCTTCCCAAGCAGTGGGATCTTCAGGTTTCTTTTAATATTACCAGTTCCTTCGAATGGGCAAAGAAATTCCAGAATAAACGTTCTGTTATATAAATAGGCAGCATGACAAACAATTTTGTGAAGCAGAACAAAGGGCTGGATGATATTCTTCCATTGTGGCAGTGCAGGAATCCTATCCAGCAGTTCTTCAATGTCACTGATAAAGAGAAATGCAGATTTTTAGGATCGTTACACATGGGCACTTGAGCACTTCTGCAGCTCAGTAAGTCTAGGTTTCTGGCAAATTGTGGGATGGCTGATCAGGGACAGAGTTATCCTTCCATATTACCCTTACTGAATTTATGCATTTGGTAGTGTAAACCAGATCAAGTGCTAATGCTGCATGAAACAGCATTATGTCCCACTGGGTAGCCTCTGTGGATGCTACTGTACAGCTGCAGGGGAGTTCAGGGAAAATCTATGGTTCTCAAAGGAACCATGCTGCTAAGAGGGAAATTGATCCAGCCAGTGAGTTGCCTTTGAGGGGGAGCATTCAGATACTTTTATTTATTTATTTGCCACATTGAGATGCCTTCCATTAACAATATTCTCTGAGTGGACTGCCATATCAATGACATATTAAAATGCGACAATATTTTATAAATTGAAGGACCATAGTTCAACGGCAGAGCATCAGATCTGCATGCAAAAGATCCAAGTTCAAATTATGGCATTTTCAGCAAAACAATCTTGAGTATTAAGGCTGGGAAAGACTTCTGGAGAGCTGCTGCCTGTGAGATGGTTTAGATCAGTAGATGGTTTTGATCAGCCTTCCCCAACCTGATGCCTTCCAGATGTTTTGGACTACAACTCCCATCAGCTCCAGTCAGCATAGCCAAAGGCTGAGGAGAGTTGTCCATAACATCTTGAAAGCACTAGGTTGAGGAAAGCTAGTTTAGGTGGTCAAATGATCGGATTCAGCTAGGGAGGGGAGAATCAGTAAAACTCGAGTTCGTCAAGGTTCTCCAAGTTCCCCCGGAAGCTTGGTTCACTTCATTTCTGTTCCTGATTGCGAGCTTTTTGTTGTTGCTTAGATGGGAAAAGTGTGCATTTGGGTAAGCATTTTCTAAAGTGCACACTCAAATGCATACCTTTCACTTGTTGACTAAAATGTCAAAGCATGCACTTTTTAAAGCGCCCACTTTTTAAAAAAATATGCACACTTTTCAAACCAGCACCTCAAGTACAGCAATGTGCGAGTTTTGCTTGAAAGATGCACTCATGTTCATGGTCACATTTGGGGGGTGCAAACAGGACAAGTTCTGGTCACAAAGGAACCAAAATGAAAATCTTGTATATCCCTAGACACAGCTTTATATGTTCAGAGCCTGATCTCTTGTCCATTTCTGCTTCTATGTTTTTGTTTTAAAACCTAAGTCACTTGGGGGTTGGACATTCTGGAGGACCGATCGAGTTTACGAACTGATAGATATGCTCTGTACATTTCTGTCGGGTTCTTTGCAAGGGCAAAGATGAGCATATGCAGCAAGTAAACACTAAACCTGTTCATGTTTGGCCACTTGTAAAGAACAGGATTTTACACAGTAACACTCCTACTAGCACTTTGAGTACGCTCACTTTTTTGGAAAAGCTTCTTTCAGGAGCCTCTGTAACATTAAGCGCTTTTCTGTCTGATTTAGTTTGCTCACTGATGACAGAAATGGCACCTAAGATGATAATGAGAATATTAAGGAATTTCCTCTCCTCTATCTTTTCCCATTTGTTTTCTCTGTTTGACAAGTGTTTATATCCTTTGGAATTAATTTTGCCTTTTCCTCTTGAAATCTTTCCCATTTATGCAGAACTTCCATAAAGTGAACATCTCAAGACTAAGTGCCATTAAAAATAGGAAGTGAGGGATTAGTTACTTCCTAATTGGCTAGGTTAATTGGACAACAGTTCCCTTAAGCATTGTACATGACTTATTTTACAAGTGTATCTTATGCAAAAGGCCATCCAGCCATGTTTCTTCCTTTCAACTGATAACCATGAGTGATTTCAGCCTTCTGCACTGGCATTGGTCTGTCTCACATCTGATAAAAGAGACATTGGTTGGAATTCAAAGAGTTACACTAGACAAGGGGTGAGCAATTTTGTGGGTCGGGGGGGCACATTACCCTCCTGGATCCCTGCAGGTGCCTCCCCTGCCACTGCTGGAAGTGGCCATGTGGTTGAAATCACAGCAATTCTGCTAGGAAGCAAGGAGCATGGAGAGAGCATGATTTGTTTCACTGAAGAATTTGGTTCCCACCAAACAGCTGTTTAGTGGGCCGTGCGGAGCCCGATTGCGACGGTAGTAGAATGATGGCAGTGGCAAGCAGGTGGGGGCTGCAAAAAAGGCAGGGCTGCGCGTTGCCCACCCCTGTACCTAAGACTGAGTATCCCCAGTGGAAAGTTTGACTCCCCCCCCACTTTGAGTAGCATAACACCATTCTGTATCACAAACCGCTTTCAAAACTCCTCTCCATTTCAAAAGTTGTTTGCCATATAGCATGGAGGAAAGGGCTACAGGCTGAGAAACATAAGCCCAAAGCCCTCAAGGGCCTGCAGAACTGACTATTGTCAAGGATTGTGAAGCCATTGTCCTCTCTTCTCTTGGTTGAATACTATGGATTCCCCCCCATACACACTGCAAGATTTTATTTAAATATTCATCGCCGTGTGTTGGCTGTCATGGGATGAACTGTTTCCCGAGGAAAAGGTCCCTATTTCAAAGAGGAATGATGCATCATAGGGTAACCCAGTTCCAATACCATTCCTTAATTAGTGCAGAAACAGATGTCAAAACCAACCATACAGGCAGAGAAGGGCTCATGGGTTGATTGTACCATCCAGTTTGCAGTACAGTGCAGATCTGGAAGTAGTGTCAGTGTTGTAGGGGTGCTGCCCACCAGGCACGTTCTTCAGGAATGCCCAGGAGACAGTGTCCGGTAGACTCTACTGGGCATTGTAATGCACAGGAACAAAGGAAGCTGCCTTATCCTGAATTAGACTATGGGTCCATCTAGCCCAGTATTGTTGACACTGACTGACATCGGCTGTTCTGAGTTTAGGTGGGATTCTTTCCTGGCCCTACCTGGAGAGGCTGGGGATTGAACCTGAGACCTTCTGCATGCAAAGCAGGTGCTCTGTCACACTGAGCGACAGCCCCTCCCTGCATATATAAACAAGAGCATGGGAAATGTCCCATCCCACGAAAGGGCAAGTGAGCTTTGCCTCTGGGATACCATCTTGGCAGTGATCAAAGGGGACCGGAGGAGGCTGAAGGACTTTGCAGGTTTCGAGCTGTGGGGCTAGGAAATGCGCAAATTTGCGCAAATTGCAGAGCAGAGCCCCAATTTTTTGTGCAAATTTCTGTGGCTTTAAAAAAAACAATACACAAATCACAGCCCGCTTTAAAAACCGAAGTCCACTTGCTGGCTCGATTCGCATCAGATCGAGTTGGCACCAGCACAGGGTTGACGGAACAGAATCTGCAGGGCTGAGTTGAGAAAATCCGTGGGATTTGCACCCCCTCTTGGATTCCTTACACATTCCGAACTATAACTCCCGGCAGTAGAAGGGCACCTGGAGGGCACCAGGTTGGGGAAAGCAGACAGCATATCAGCCACTGGAAATGGTAGATATAGAATCTTTATCTGACTTTTTTCTCCCACTTTCTTTGCATTGTTACAAAGGATCCTACAGTTCTGGGAGAGGAGAAACATCAAGGTCTTCACAGTCTATCAAGGGCCAGCAAAACACCTTGAAAGTCTGAGAATTGTGCTGTTAGAAGAGGTGCTGGCTGTTTGGCACCCTAAAGAAGTGCTGGAGCCAGCACTCCATTTTTTTCTGCTTTGTATACTAAGCTTCTACAGATTGTCTGTTTTGGCTGGTTCTGCTGCTACTCCCTATGTTGGATCTGCATGGTGAAATAACTGGGCAGAGACCATGGTGCCGTGTTGGTTGAGTGGCTGCTACAATGCTTTTGAATGAACATTAGGCAATGATAGGGTACAGAAATCCTAAAGAGGATCCCATGGTGGGAAACAAGGGCTTTGGAACCAGTAGTAAAGGTCAAAGGTGGCAGCTTGAAAGGTCGAGTTCCAACCTGGAGTGTTCCTGAGAGTGAGGGGCACCTAAGAGCGTGACGCCGGGAGGTGTAGCTTTTCAGCAACAGGTCTTACAAATGTTGCTAAGGGGCTACCTACACCAGGTGCTAATCCCATGCTGCCCACCCTGCTGGCCCCATGTTGTCTTTTGTGAAGACAATCTGGAAGTATTACACTTAACAGTTTTGTCTGACAGCCATGTGGCCTAATTAAGATAGTACAATTATTTCACCCCCACCCACCACCTTTCCTTTTTTATTTTAGCTATGTGGTAGACAGCAGTAATCCATGACCAGGAAGGACGGCAGGAAAGAGCAATTGACTTTGTTCTTTATTAGATTGCTTCACTAAGATGAAACCAGCTGTCCCACAGGTACTCCGCAAAGCCTTAAACCAGGAATGGGGAGGTCTGGCCCCCCCAGATGTTGGTGGACTGTAACACCCATCAGCCCCATCCTGCATAGCCAATAATGAGGGATAATGGGAGTTGCAATGAGAGCTGGAGGGCTACGTGTTCCCCATTCCTGCTTTAGATAGTGAACACCTGTGCATCCAAATGGAGGAAACATGCTTGGAAACCCACTTAAAAAGATGACTTGGAAGCGGCCACCAGATGCCACCCGTTCTGCGTTAGATGCAGGAGACTCAGCTTATTATTTTTTTAATGAAAAGTAATCGCTCCTTTTAGCCAGCATCCCAGTCTACCAATACATTATGGCATGTGTCTGCATGGCAAGGCACCCCATGTGGTGTTCCTCATCTGATGTGAAAGTGCAGCAGAAGCTATTTCTATGTGCCTGAAAGTGGCAGGGTGCCCTGGAAAGCATCCGAGTCAGATAGCTGAGACCATAATAACTGAACTAGGCCATTTTTATTAAATTTTTTTGAGTATATTGGGTGGGTGGGGGGAGTCATGCTAGAATATGACAGAATATTGTGGGATTTAATGTTAAGTGGCTTTTATATGTAAATATACTATATATATATATATATATATATAGAGAGAGAGAGAGAGAGAGAGAGAGAATATATATATATATATATATATATATATATAATATTTATGAATCACCCATCTGGCCAGACATCCGGACACTCTGAGCGATGTACAGTCCAATAAAACACAAGGGGGGGGGGAAACACACACACACACACACACACACACACACAGTATAAAACACAATTAAAAACAGTACAAAACTTAAAAATCCTAACCCACCCCATATTCCCGCCTGAAAAGCCACGTTTTTAATGCCTGGCGGAAGCTAATCAAGGAAGGGGTATGGCGGAGGTCACTGGGGAGAGAGTTCCATAAATTGGGGGCTGCCACAGAAAAGGCCCTCCTCCTCCTAGTCCCCACCAGCCTGGTTTCTCTGGCTGATGGGACAGGGAGAAGGCCATCCGTGGCAGATCTTGTTGAGTGGCCTACTTGATGTTGCTGGAGGCACTCCTTGAGATATACTAAACCGGAGCCGTACAGGGTTTTAAAGGTCAACGCCAACACCTTGAATTCAGCTCGGCAAACAACTAGTAGCCAGTGCAGCTCCTTGAGCACTGGAGTGATGTGATCCCACCAGCGGCTGCCTTTAGCCAGGCGAGCCGCCGCATTCTGTACCAGCTGCAACTTCCGAACCGTCTTCCAGGATAACCCCACGTAGAGCGCATTACAGTAGTCTAGGCGAGAGGAGACCAAGGCATGAACCACTGATAGGAGCAGATTATTAGGAAGGTAGGGGCGCAACTGCCGCATCAGATGGAGCTGATACAGCGCCGCCTGGCTCACAGCTGACACCTGAGCCTCCATGGACAGCTGGGAGTCTAGAATGACTCCCAAGCTGCGGACCTGATCCTTCAGGAGTAGATGTACCCCATTCAGCACCAGGTCAACATCCCCTAACCTTCCCTTGTCCCCCACCAGAAGTACCTTGGTCTTGTTGGGGTTCAGTTTCAGCATGTTCCTTCCCATCCAGCCACCCACTGCCTCCAGGCACTTGGACAGGGTTTCAACAGCCAACCTTGGTGAGGACTTGAAGGAGAGCTAGAGCAGCATGTCATCTGCATATTGATGACAGCACACCCCAAATCTCCTGATGATAGCTCCCAGCGGCTTTAGGTAGATGTTAAATAACATTGGGGAGAAGATGGAACTCTGCAGCACCCCACAAGTGAGCGGCCAAGGGTCCCAAGAACTACCCTCTGGTACCTTCCAGAGAGGAAGGACCTGAACCACTGCAATACAGTGCCTCCCATGCCCAACCCCTCCAGGTGGTCAACGGTATCAAAAGCCGCTGAGAGATCAAGGAAGACTAGAAAAGAGCATTTGCCCCTATCCAAAGCCCTCCTCATATCATCCACCAAGGCGACCAAGGCCGTTTCCATCCCATGTCCAGGCCCGAAGCCCGACTGGCACGGATCTAAATAATCGGCTTCATCCAAATGTGCCTTCAACTGAGCTCCCTCCACTTGCTCAATCAGCTTGCCCAGAAATGGCAAATTGGAGACTGGGCGAAAGTTGTTCAAATCTTGGGGATCTAAGGAGGGCTTCTTTAGTAGCGGTCTTATTACTGCCTCCTTAAGGGCTGATGGCATCACTCCCTCCTCGAGGGAGGCATTTACTACCGCCTTGATCCCCTCACCCAGTCTCTCCCTACAGCTCACAACAAGCCAGGATGGGCAAGGATCAAGCAAGCAGGTGGTCAGCTTAACAGAAGAAAGCACCTTGTCCACTTCACCAGAAGGAAGAAGCTGGAACCGATTCCACAAAACCGGACTGCCACTGGCCTCCTCCTGTTCACCCACTGTGTCCACGACGCACGGAATCCCACTCCTAATCCGATCAATTTTATCTGCAAAGTGCTTTGCTAAAGCCTCACAGGAGGCTTTAGACTGTTCCAACGGATCCGGAGCAGCTGGACCAACCAGGCTCCGGACCACTTGGAACAGCCTCCTGGGGCAGCACTCTGCAGACGCAATGGAGGCAGCATAGAAATTCTTTTTTGCTGCCTTCACCGCCACCCGGTAGGCTGAAGATGCAGCTCTGACCTGTGTCCGATCGTCTTCAGAGTGGGATTTACGCTCATACATACACACACACACATATAAAAGCCACTTAACATTAAATCCCAAATATTCTGTCATATTCTAGCATGACACTCCTCCCCCCCCCCCCCCGAATACACACTAACCCAGGGACAAACATAGGGTTAGGCAAACAGGGGCCAGCTCGATTTTCAGTTGCTCCTGTGAGTCCTGTTAAATTCAATAACAGGTTGCAATCTGAGACTCAGCTGAAAAGAGGCAAAGAGGACTTCAGCTGACTCCAGTATTACAAAGGTAGAAAGGAGGCAGGTTTATCCACTCCACCCTTCATGTTGTTCCTGCAAGCTTTTGCTTTCTCCCATATTGGGAGCTGGCATTCATTCCCCTAGGTAAAATGGAAAGAGGTGGATATGGTTGTGGTGGGGGCAATATTTGCACCCCTCCTGATACTGGGTAGCCAGTAACCATCAAAAGGGACCCCATAGGGAGCTAGGGTGGCCATGTATCCTCTTTTTCAGAGGACTGTCCTCTGTTTGAAGGGCTGCCCAGTCCAAGTCCAGTTTAAAGACAAAGAGCCATCGGTAGGAAGAGCTGGGCCTTGAAGTTGCCTGTCAACAATACCTGGACAGCAGACTGAGCAGGGACAGAGGTCCTCTGACCACAGTCTTCCGCACTATGATGAAATGTACTTATTTCTATTTAAATTATAATAATTATGTCTGAATTTTTACCTGTACATATAAATTAGAATATGTACATTTTATGTAACTGGTGTCCTGTTTTTTGGTGATTCATATGCAACTGGTGTCCTCCTTTTTGGCAATTTGGTCACGCTAAGGGAGAGCAATACTTCCCCTCTCTAGAGGAAAGCTCCAGTGTTCCAGGGGAAGTGCAGCCTCTTTTCCTCCTATTCCTCCCAGGGCCTAGTGATAGGGGAGTGGGAAGCCAAAATGAAAGTGGAGCAATGCCCTTTCCCCCTCCTCGAACACATGTTTTGGGTTCGGTGGGGGAGGCTGTGAACTTTATTTCTTCCTCAGGGCTCAGCGTCAGCTTTGGGGGCAGGACAGGTTTGGGCAAGAAAGCTTGGTGATGGAAGGATAGATGTTATTAATTGATTGCATTTCAGTCCCAACTCTCCTCCAAGCTGCTCAAGGGAATGGGATGCCCAGAGCCCCATTGCCACTACCAACCCCAGGTCCTCCTGGCCTGGCTGCTTCTCTCCCCCATGCAATTAGGCCACGGCTTCCTTGTGTACAAATCTTGTCCAGAGCTGTGGAGCTTGGGCTTCCCTTCCATTTGCAGCCTTCTGCTTACATTTTGGTGGGCATGAAACTTCTGCCACCTTTCCTGCTTGGAAAAAGAGAGAGAGAGAGAGAGAGAGAGAGAGAGAGACCGAGAGAGCAGAAGGTGCGTTGCCTTGGTGGGAAAAGCTCAGCAGCTGGAGGGATTTTGCCGAGAGTGAGCTGCAGTGGTGGGTCACCATTGAAAGGGTGACACCAAAGAAGGGTGTCGCCTTTGGATTGCCTCTTTGGGATGCCACAAGGGCAAAGGTGGCAGCTCCTCGTCCTGGAACAGCCCAGGGAAGATGGGGGTACTGGTGGGATGTAAGTTGTTTCCAGTTTGAGGGAGGGACTGGTATAGTTACATCTCAGCTGCAGTGAGAGGGCATCTCCAGTGGTCCCTTGCTTTGGGGAACTGACTTGCCCTAACTGGCCTAGCCATAGTGAGAACTGTGAAGGCTAGTGTTTGACTCTTTTACTGGGCTTGCTCTGGTTTTACTTTTGTAACATCTTCTTTATTGTCTTGGGTGGCTGTTTCTGAGCATTATTTGTGGCTTGTGTGTCAGTTGCTAAGGAGCCCAAAAAGTGTTTTCAAAGGACAGGGAGTGGTTTGGGTGCTGCCATTCAGAGGGTGTTGGGTAGCGGGAGGTATGACAGAAGAAACTGGTCATGCCATTACAGGGGAAGAAGGGTGATTAATTGGATGGCTGTTCCTTCTTCCAGTCTTAGGGAGCTTGGTAGTCATGCTGGGTACCCTTGAATCTGATGGTGCTATTGGTTAATGCCAAATCAATTAAAATAAGACAGTGGGCATCCAGGACATGATCCTGGATGAACAAGCCTATCTGGCATATATTATGGAGACCTGGTAGGATGAAACAGGAAGAATGAATATTTCCCAGCTTTGTCCACCAAGGATCAAAGTTCAACAAAGGCTCAAGAAGTATACTGGTGGACTCACTCAGAGCTGGCACTGCTGACCTTCTTGATCAGATGGTTGATGTATGTAGCCACACACAAATCTGCACTGAGAGCATTATGCATAGTTAGTGCATTGATTTAAATAGTCTACCATCAAACTGTTGAGAATGACAGCCTAGAACTTTTGTACCCTCTGCAGGTGAATTATGCCTGCATTTCTTTGGATTTGGCTGTACTTGTTGGTTTTATGGCCAATTCCATGCAGTTGAAAGTGGCTTTATTTTGACAAGTATTTCATTCCAACATTGTTATTGTCTCCATTATGGGAACAGTTCTGGAACAATAATTTGGACTGCTAAATGATTTTGATAGAAATACCTTTGCAATGGCAGAACTTTAAAACTCTTGGATGCGAAGAGGGCGGTGCACGTCTTTTGACTACAGAGATTCTATAGCACTGAATGGTTAAGGTTGGGAAACAAGGAGAAAACATAAAAAAAACCACTCTTGTGGCATCTTAAAGACTAATATGTTTATTGTGGCATAAGGTTTTGTAGAACGGGGCCATCAGATGCACAAAGTTATCCTCAATTGACAGATGCATACCCACACACAGCTATAGAGGAAGAAAATTGTAAACAGTGGGGCCAAGAGACTATGAAATGCAAGTGGTCCATTCTGTGGAAACAAATAATTCATTAAACATATAATTCTGAAGTTAGAGAATCCTACAAGGATGAATTCTATTTATCCATGGGAACAGACTGAGTGTAACATGCCACTGTTTTGTTACAAATAGACTGTGTGATCAGTCCCCCGCAACATTGTCTGAGTAAATAATACAAGCAACATTTTGAAATTTGAAACAATACCTTAGTAAAAGCACGTGATTCCTACCAACATGTGCTTTCATCGCAGCTGTCTGCATCCAGTTACAGCGGACTTGTATTCAAATGTAGAAGTAAAAAATGGGAAGCATGAAATATGCAGTTGGGGGTGTTATTTCTTGAATTTTGGCTTAGGTTTGTGTGTAAGGTTTTGTCCTATCAAGAGACATTAAAGTTCCTGTCTACCAATAAAAACTCCCAAGAGTTCTGATTATAAAAATGGGGGAAAATATAATACTTTTTTTAGCATTGTAAAGTTTAGTGTCTCTTGATAGTCTGGGTGGCATCACCTAATTTTCTCCAAAAATTACTCTAGTTTTCCCTTACAGCTAGGACTCAGGCCCTATGTCAGCAGTTGGCAAGGCCGGTTAGCTGCCAAGGCCCCACAGACTCAGAAGGGCCTTTCTCTGCCAATCCCTAAGACCCTCCACTCACCACCATGGTCACTGCCACCCATCCCCTAAAGAGCCACATAGGCAGGAGAAAATGGCTGGAGACCTGGCCAGACCCAAATGGCTGGCTCCTTCCTCAGAGCCAGGCATTGTGGAGACTAGAGAGGTGTCCCAGGAGATCACCTGTGCCACGGATGATCTCCCAGGACACCTTTCCTCTGGAGCAGCTGCCCACCCTCTGTTTAGCCAGAACTAAAGGACAGGCAGCTGCTCTGGAAGAAAGGTGTCCCGGCAGATCCCTTGTGTGGCAGAGGGATCTCCTTGGACACCAGAGCCAGGCATTTGGTGGCGGATGGCAGTGAGAGGAGTGGGTGGGTGGAAGAGGTGAGTGGAAGGGCAGGGGGCAATCAGGGGGTGTGGCAGCAGTGCAGGTGAGTGGAAGGGGCAAGTGGAGGGGGCACAGAGTGGGAGGAGGGAAGTGGCAGCAGGGTGGTGGCAGGAGTGAGCAGAGGGGTTGGGCAGGGGAAGTGAGTGGATGGAGCAGGAGGTACAGGTGGGGGTGAGCGAAGGGGGAGGGGTGAGTGAAAGGTGGAGGGGGCAGGCAGGGGAGATGGGAAGGAGGGGGTGGGTGGCTATGAAAGCAGGGAGGAGGAGGAGGGACGGGGGCCTTTGGCGGCACCATGCCCAAGGGCACCCAGAAGTGTGACGCCAGCCCTGCTAGGACTCATCCATAGTTCTGGAAACGTAGATTGTTTGCAAAGCAGTTCAGAAGGATTCTCATCCCTTACTTCTTTGCCACTGCCAAGCTTAAGGTGATCAGCTGGAAAGACTTGCTTTCTCGGTGTGTGTTGTGGCGGCTTTCTTTTTTCTTTTTTTCTTTTGCTGAAAGTTAAAATGAAATTATAAGTTATAACTGAAAATACATTGAATGGCGTATAAGTGAGATAAATGCAGTCAAGCAAATTATAGACAATAGATTACAGAAATACAATTGGTGCATAATGAATATGTGACATAGCAACTAAAGGAATCTTACCACATTCCAGCAAGTGGCCAAATTCCGGAAACAAAAGTTAATTAACTGGAGATAGCTTGCTAAGTGCTATGAAGGCTCTAGAAGGAGATACGTCTCAGAGACATAGAGCAGGTATCTGTAATCCAGTAGGGCATAGCAGACCTGGGTCAGGGAACTGCAGCATTCCTATCGCTTGGGGAAATGCAATTCCCCCTCCAGCTAGGGCATCGAATGCTATTGTGACTGAAATGTGGACGCATGTGTGTGTCATGAACACCTAATAATAATGAGCCATGACACTTCCTCTTCATGTCCAGTGCAATCCTATACAAGTCTGCTCAGAAGTCAGTCCCACTGAGTTCAGTGGGGGACTGGGGGTTACTCTCAGATAAGTGGGCAAAGGATTACAGTGTAAATTTGTTAAAAACTGGAATAGAGGTTGAGCCTTCCCCAGCTGTACTACTCTTAGAACTGGAGCATTCATCTAGCCCTCTTTTTTAATAAAAGAGTCAAGCACTAACTACCAAAGCTATGCTTCCCCCCAAAAAAATATTGGTCCACTATTTCACAAGCCATTTTGTTATTTTAAATCCCCCCCCCCTTAGTTTAGTTCTTTGAAGAATTCATGGGTACTGAAGTGTGTATTTCTACCCTGTTTTTCTCTCTCTTTCCACATGAATGGCTACGCCCCTACTGTAAGACTAATTCCCTGTAGCAACTGTATTTTCCTCATCTGTTACACTGGGGGAGGAACGTTGTGCTGTTTGCCTGGCACCACATTGGGGATTACATTAATCCTTCTTTGAAGAGACTCAGAGTGGGGTATGTGGTTCTCTCCCCACAACTTTTATCCACTCAACAAGGCTCTCTCTCCTCTTCAGACAGTAGAGGGCAGTGAATACATCCACGGAGGCAGGGCCGGAGTGCTCCCTCTACTCACACATTTGCTCTATTTGGGTTCAGAATGCCTGAATAGGGCTGGAGTGACTGGGCCAAGGTCACTCAGTGACCTTCATGGCTTAGAGGGGAATGTATACCTGTTCCTACCCCAGTCCTAGTTTGACGCTGCCTCACATTGCAACTCAAGGGATGGTGCCATGAAGAACATCTTGGTTTTCAGTTGTCTGAAAAACTCTCCCATTCATGACCCTAACCATTCATATTTTGCTAGAAATTAACTGCAGACAACTAGAAACCAGCCAGATCTGTATTCCATTGATAAACAGCCTAAGTAAGGCACTCCACCAATTTGTTAGCCAGTGGTATAATCCATCGGCCTTGTTACTCCATCTTAACTCACGATTGTCAAGCTGCCTCCATCGCACATTAACACACACCTCTGTCACGCATCCCACACATACCTGGTCAGGCATGATTACTTGACTACAATCCCCATGTGGTCCCTTTCTGCACACACACAAAATTTAAAAGGGAATATTTTTCCATTTAAGGTGTCAGCTCTTTGGACGTTTTTATCAAGGAGTTTTCATTTGCATCTAAGATTGTGAGTATGCATGGGACCAACCTAGATTGCTAAATGTTTATGTGAGCTAGAGAGTATGTTTTGCTTTCCTTTGATGCTGTTTGTTCCTCCATTTATCCCCCTTTCGTAATACTAATAAATCTCTTAATTGGAGAATTGTATTTTGATTAGTGATTTAGGAGCTCAGGAACCTTCCTATGACAAGCTAGCACTGCAGCTTTCCCCATGAGATATGTCAAGAGGGTAAGGAAAGGAAATGAGCTGAAGGGTTGCACAGCAGAAACTGCAGAACAAGCCTGGTGGTCTTGGAACCCACAATTAACCTCCCCTCTTAGGTGGCTCCATTTTTAGGGAGGCAGAGGCTCTATATGGGGACTAATAATCCTTTTCTGCCTGCCTAGTACATTGGTAGAAAGTTTAATCTGAATAGTGGGGTTGGGGCCACTCTTTGGATCAAAGGTGGTCACTGTCCATACCCTTTCATCACAAAGGATGTGGTTGTGTAGTAGACAAGAGTGTTGGCTTGAACTGGAGAAACCAAGGTTCAATTTCCCCCTTAGCCTTAAACTTTACTGGATGACCTTGGGCCACTCATTCATTCTCAGTACAATGTACCTCACAGGGTTGTTGTGATAATAAAATGTGGAAACCCTCCTATAGGCCACCCTAAGTTTCTTGGAGAACTTGTGGGGTACAAATGTAGGCAATATTCAATGACATATTTTGGTGAGCTACAAAATGGTTAATCTTAAAAACTATGTAACAAAAATAATCTTACATAATGTCTTAAAATGCAAACAAATTCAGGAAACTGTAGAATTGACAAGTCCCAAATAGCTGTTTAGCCATTCTTCCTTTGCAGAGAATCTTTGCTAGTGGTGGTTTCTTGTTTGTGTTAACCTTAGGGCAGTCCTGTGCTTCCCCACCAGGGGCTTAGGAGAGCCTTAGAAGTTTGTGGATGTCTGTAGCACTGGCAGATGGCACCACTGGGGACTCTTGTCAGCTTAACATCAGGAACATGGTGGCATAATGTGGCCGCCAACTCTCTGGGATCATAGGGCTGCCCAGCCTGGCTACCAAATTTTATTTTATATGCTTGATGTGAGCTCTGCTTGATTATCATGTTGGATGGCATTATTTCATTGATAGGAGCTATTGGTTTCATGAATATATTTCATGTGGAACAACCAGCTACTTATTAGGAAGGCCAATCTCAAAGGTGGGCTAATAGGAAGCATACAGACAATTAAATTTAAGAGGAGAACATATGGTTGTAGTTCATACTTGCCAAGATTTGACTAGCAAGCACTACCAGAATGTGGATATAATGGTTATACCAAGCTGTGTCAATCTGTTCCTGTTCACTGACTGAGTGCCTCTTTGATTCATATATGCTAATTCTTCTTCTCCTTTTTAAAAATCAGGCTTTTCACCCCACCCCACCCCCGTGCACTATCTATTGTATTGTTTTATTATCTGGTATAAAATGGTTTCCATTAATCAATAGAATTAACACTTGCATTGAAGTTACTTGTTGTGTGGTAAACTGACCATCTTGATGTGTTTTGTAATTAGTTTAAAATTGGAATTGAGAAACCTTAATCACTGTCACGGTGTTTATTTCCAGAAAGGCTTTGTTGCCTCAGAAGACTTGGAAGAACAGTTTAATAAGTATTTGAGCTTATCCAAATCAATTGTGTATAGATTGTTTCTGAAGAGAGACAGCAGTGATTTTTCCCTTAGTGCTATTGCTGGTAGTTTGATATCTGTACCAATGTAATTGGGGGACATTTGCACCCATAGGGGTGGGGGAAGCCTGTTAATTCCTATATTAATTTCCTTGGTCTGAAGTCAGTGGAGTGATTAAATTCACTAGGCTTGATCACAAGCAGATTTGGTCCAGTCAATTTCAGTGTTATGGAAAAGAAAGATGGACAGACGGTTATGTACTTGAATGGGCAGGTACTGCTGAAAGACAGTCTTGTACCACCACCTCCTCCAGCCCACATATCCTATCGGCCTGACCCTGACCTAGAGGGCTCTGACTTTTGGTGTAAGAATGGGATAAAATGTAACAAATTGGGAAAGGAATTATGGGGATGAAAGGATCTAGCACAGTGTTCTCCAACCTTGGGTCCCCAGATGTTTTTGGCCTACAACTCCTAGCATGCCCCAGGGAGTTGTAGGACAAAAACATCTGGGACCCAAGGTTGGAGAACACTGATTCTAGCACCTGCTCAAGCAACATTCAAAGCCTAAGAATGTTCCAAACCAGCCCACATTTTGTCTTTAAAAAAAAAGAAAAAGGAAAAGTTCTTGGGTAGGCGCAAATTCCTCACAGGCTGCAGCCCTGCCGCTGCTGAGCACACTGCAGCTCTGTAGAGCACGATGCTGCTACGTCCATAAAGATAAGTCATCCCTTGCCTGGACTGGAGACATGGCAGTCCCGTGGAAGCCATTCTGAGTGTTCTAAAGGAAGAGCAGGATATCAGTGTAATAAATAATGTTAAAAACCACCCATCTGAGAGGACGTTTTCTCACAAATGATCTCATTCTCTCTCTGTGTGTGTGTGTGTGTTTTATTCATGCATGCATATGCACATGTGTGTGACCTTTCTTTCTGTATGAAAACAGCAGCCCTAGCGGGACAGTTTCAATAGTGACAATGGGGCACATGGAAGGGTTAAATTATCCTTCCACACACCGCTATTCCAGTCAAATCGTCATGCATGCACACGTGCACACGCACACAGACACACACCCTGTTTCACCATTTAATTATATATATATATGGGGATCCACTCAAGAATCAAGGTTTTTTCTCTCCCCCGCACCCCCTGCAGAACAGAGTTTTTTTTAAAAAAATAATCCTTCTTGTCAGTTACAATGGGAGATAATTTTCCTGTGTCAACTCCAAGCTGAAGGGTCCAGATTGGGCCCATTGTGGCGGAGTGACAGGCAGAAGCCCAGGGAGGGGCCAACCTGAACATTCCAGAGGCTCTGATTGGTTGAAGGAGAGCATAAAACCCCAGGGAGTTGACAGTTAAGGGTTGTTGGTTGTCAGTTGGGGAAGAGAGTGGGTTGGAGTGGAAGGTTAGTAGAGTAGGCAGGGAAAGGTGGTACTGAAGAGAAGAGTTCAGACGGGAAATCTAGTACTAAGTTGTGAGAAAGCAAACGTGAAGGTGTTAGTGTAGAACAATTCACAGGAGTCTCCACTTAGGGAGTGAAGGACCTTCTGTCTGAGGAAGAAGGAGAAACTCTGGACTAGTGTGAGGGACAGTTAAGTTCCCTGGTCTGATGCTGTAACTTTCAAGTAACCAAGCCAAATTGATACAAAGAGCACTGTATAACATCTGCCTGCCTTTAACCTGAATCTAAGCAAAGAACAAGTTTGAATGTAACTGTTGAAAATCCAAGTTATCTGAGTTGAATATCAGTTTTGAGACTTTGTTAGAACAATAAATCAATCTTTTTATTCAAAGTTCTAATTCTCCAGAATCTGACTGGTGACAGGAAAGTAAAAGAAGTGAATTAACGGAGGGGCACCCTGCTTCAAGTAATCAAATAAAACAAACTGCTCTTAATAAAGACAAACAAATGTGGGTGAACAGCTACATATAAGACCTAAGACACATAATCGGCTAATGCAGTTTAAGAAGACAGCTTCAAGTCTGAAGTGACCCATACAAGGGGGCACTTGGTGAGAGCGAAGTACCCATTGAGGGTGTGGGCTTTGGAGTAAGGGGTCTCGTCTGCTACACCCCTCTCAGAGGAATGGGCTCCACCCCCAGCCCCAGAAAAGCCCTGCATTGGTCCTTACACACACTAGCTATCGCCAGCGGGAGAAGCACTAGCTGTCGCTACCTGCAGAGCTCCTCATGATGCAGCAGTGGCCTCCACTGTGACAGATCTCTATGCCAGTGGGGGGCACCTCTGCCAGATCCTAACCCCATCCAGCAATCAACATGTGTGTGTGTGGGCGGATAGGATTTCACTCTAAGTTAGTCACACTTTAGGCCCATTGAAACCAATGGAACAATTTAATAACGACGAACTTAAGTCCCATTGATTTCAGTGGGATTAAGCACGACTAATCTAATCTGAATCCATCCAACCAATGTCTAGTTGATCCTTAAGTAGTTTGTTACACCAGTGAATAGAATATGGTGGGGATTCAGAATCCTTCACTTTATTGATTCAATTTGAACAGAAATGGCCCCTCCACATTTGAATAAGGAAGGTGTATATTATTTAACTTCTTTGACACCCCCCAAAACAACCACACATTACTGTTTTATTCAGATGTTGATGTACCTACATTCAAGACTGAATAAAGAATGAGCAAACTACTAAAATATGAGATGAAATGATGCATCAGTTTAGTAGCCCAACAAAATTAAAACAAGATTGTAAAACGTTGCTAACAACCCATCTCAGCCCTCTTTTTAATAGCCCAAGTCCTAGCCATGCCTCCCATGCAAAGGCCCATAGCATAAAATACCTCTTCCCTCCAGCACCAAGCAAAAGAAAAGAAACTCCCACCTCCACCCTCCAGGTATCTAATGCTCAAACAATTACTTCATCAAAGTTTATCCATCATTTCAGTGGCTAAGGCCTATGTACACGTACTTGGGAATAAGTCCCACTGAACACAGCTCACAGGAATGAGCTGCACATCCATTGCTGTATGAATGGTCTGTAGCCACTTCAAAAATTCCAGTAATACTATGGAACTAATTGGACGTGGAAGTATTGAAGAAAGCAGTGGTAGTATATTTCCAGAGGTCTAGCAGCATTAGTATACTGCAGCAAAAACAACAGAGTCTTGTGGCACTTCAAAGGCTAAAAAAAATATTCTGGCATATGCTTTCCTGGATACTGTCCACTTCCTCAGATGCATGAACTGTAACTTCAGATTGTCAGATTTATATACACATGGTGTGTGTGTGTTGGTGGTGGGGGAGATGTAAACTGTGTTGCGGGTGGGAATGCAGCAAGTAGAGACAGTGGTAATTACAGTGATAATTATGTTAACAGTTGCCACTCACAACAGATTGTTGGGTGATAACACAAACACTCGCAATGGTGGCCCAAATAACATATCTAGTGTGATAGAACCACCCCCCAACCCAAACACCTTTGCTCTTATTCAAACAACAGGAAATAGAGCCGAATCTCTTGATGAATTGTACTTCAGCAATTTCACTCAAGAATGGCGATCTTAAGGTCATTGAGAGTGTCCTGGGAGGTTGAAATGTTCCTCCGCTGGTTTCTTAACATTGCCATTCCTGATGTCAGATTTGTGTCCATTTATTCTTTTGCGTAGAGACTGGCCTGTTTGTCCTATGCAGAATGCAGTAGGGCATTGCTGGCAAATGATGGCATATGTCACATTAGAAGATGAGCAATGTTTTGTGAATGGCAGCTGTCTGTATTATCACTGTCTGTACTTTCTGCATCTTAGTTCCCTGTGACAACACAATTTGCATCCCAGCCCGACCCCATTATGTGTATATATAAATCTGACAATTAACTTCTCCCCCCACGCTTCTGTGGGGGGGGGGAGTTTGCGCGGGAGGGGGAGCGGAGGACGCGGGAAAAATGAGGTGATTTCACCTCCCAGCAGGGCCCGGGGCAAATTGCTTGCCCCCTTGTGATTGGCTCAAAGGGTGGGGCACTGAGGCTATATTTAGGCACAGGTGACCCCACCCAATGCCTCTTTTCTTGCAACTACTGAGGAAAAGACCTGAGCTCAGATCTCCTTCGTCAGAGACTCCGTCCCGTGACTCCTACAGCCTTCACACGGTTTGGAGGCTTTGGGGGGTGGCTTACATCCGAGGTTTCCTTGCTTAAGGGGCTTCGGGAGTAATTCTCTTTATTTTGTGCGTGTTTTAAGTTAGTTTTACTTTGGTAAGGTGTGTGTTTGCGGCAGCCGCGGCGGCGTTTTCGGCGCCTGCGGCTCTCGCCGAGTAGCGCCTACTCCATAGGTCCCTCTGCGGTCTGGGGGAGGGAGTCTACGACAACAGCCTTTACCTTCACTATCTTTCTTTTCTTTTGAGCTCGTTAGGGGTGATGCCTGTTTCGTGATCCCCTTCCTTTATTTTGCCTGGCTTTTGTTTCGCGCCTTTACTCTCTCGTCGCCAAGGCATCCTCCCAGCCGCGACAGCGTTACAGAGCCCGCAGCTCTCCCCGCGGGACGCGGCAGCGTCTGCTTCCCGAGCGGAGCATAGCTCCTCGCAGTATCCCGCACTTCACCTTCGCAGAACTTCGATTCAATAAATGTGGCCCTGTTTTCAAACCATTACAGTTGTCTCGTCTCTTCATTTCTCCCTATACCCGCGCAATTTGAGGTTAACATTCATGCATCTGATGAAGCGGACAGTGTCCAGGAAAGGTTATGCCAGAATAAATGTGTTAATCTTTGATGTGCCACAGAACTCTTTGTTGTTAATGGTGGCATAGTTTCCCCTGCTAACTCTCTAACCCGAAATACACTTCTATGGAGTCTACTTCTAAAAAAGTGTGCTTGAACCTGCGTATACAAGGAAACTTTTATTTATTATTTATTTATTATTAATATTTATTTATCGCCCATCTGGCCGGCAACCGGCCACCCTGGGCGATGTACAGACAGTAAAATACATAAATACAATAAAATTGTATTTTATTGTATTTATTGCTTTATTGCTAGTTATGGCTGATGGAATCCTGTAGATGTTCCTTTTGGATTTAACAGCCAACAATGGGAAAGCCTCACTCGTGTGCACACAGCTAACTCACACGGGACACTGTATTAATAGGGGGAGTTATATATTGTATATCTCCTGTTGATACTGTCCATGCCCAAGATCCCAACTTCTTGCCCCCTCACTCTACTAGCAGAGCTCTATAATGGTCATACCATACATTACCAGGTGCCCATTCATTCAAGTGCTAACCAGAGTTAATCGAAAAGTTGCCATTGATTCTGTTGACCTTTTGAGTCCGTGTTCTTCCATATCAATGAACATTCTAATAGGTCTGCTTTCATTTAATCTGCTCTCAGAAAATCATGTGTTTGCATTCAGTGCATGTCTACTTCCTAGTAATTTTTTAAGAAACGTTGCCTGTTTCCCCAGTGGGTATCTTTTGATTTTTGTAAATGGACTCTTATTTTTTGTAATGTCTGTGACAACCTTCCCCAACCTGGGTCCCTCCAAATGTTTTGGCCTAAAACTTCCATCATCCCTAAGTCCACTGGCCATGCTGGCTGGGGCTGATTGGAGTTGTAGTCCAAAACATTTGGAGGGACCCAGGTTAGGGAAGGCTGGTCTACGAGGTGCAATAGTGTGAAAAAAGATGCTCCCAGGCTTCTAGCTGCATTCAGCTCTTATGAACAGATTGGAATATATGTGCATCTTTCAGTCATGGTGCCTGAGACATATTTACTGTGTGCTTTCCGACATAAACAACAAGAGAATTTATAGCATGATTTACAGCATTGAAAATGCTCCATGTAAATTATAATTCTTTCAACAACTGTGTAAGTTAGGCCATCGTCATCATCATCATCATCATCATCATCATCATCATCATCATCATCATCATCTCCCATATTTCAGATGCAATGCAGTTGCTGGAAAGAGTAGCTTCCCTAAGGCAACCTACTGAGCTTGTGGCATGGACAAGATTCAAACTGGGGACTTCCTGATTTATAGTTCAGTCTCTTTGTGCTGATAGTAAACCAGCATGTGAATGTCAAAGGCTTAGGTGCGCTGGAAACAATTGGTTTATTTACGGGAATTTCATAGGCCTCATCAATTATAGAAATGCTCAACTTCCAAACATGTCCTAGGGCAGGACTTCCTGGAGAAAAAAGAAGAGAGAATCTTGAACTTCTGCTAAGTACTGGTAGGACATGGATAGGAGTTACATGTCAATTGGGGCCAAACTCAGCATGATGTGATTAGATTTCTTCATACTCCATCATTCCAAATTATGCAGACTCTCTGCTATTAAACCGCAGAGCACAATCCAATTAAAACAACTTCTGAATAAGACCTGCTGAAATAAAAAGAAGTTGTATGACTTGGATATGTGCTCCTGCACAATTCCCTTCATTTTAGCTGGGCTGCCCTAGACGAGTTCCTGATGGATTGGGCTCCTTTTTTAGAATCTTAAAAGTGCAGATTATTTAAACCCATTTCCTGTGTTGATATATAAGAAGAGCTGCAGAGTCATAATTATATTGGAATCATGATTGCTGATATGCTGTTATTTTGTCCTGTAGTTGAAGGACACTACTGTTTCAACACTTTAGTTGTGCACTTGTTTGCCAGGAAAACTACCAGCAGTCAGGATCCTTCGGAAAATGGAACTGTAGTAGCTACTCTCGCAGTCACATTACACATTCTTTTCTGCTAGGGAAGTCTAGACGTCTGTTCTCACAGTACAGTTGTGCCACGGTGAGTGCTGTTGCAGCACATCTTGTTCCTGTGGTACAAAGGTGACATCAGAAGCCCAGGCCATGTGAGAGGCCAGCATTGTCCCAGGTTCCTAGAGGGCGATGCTAGAATGAAGATGAATTGCAGCACAGACCCTTCCCACATAGCCTAGGGCAGGGGTCCCCAACCTTTATGGGCACATTTTGCCTGCGGGCACACTGGCTCCCATGGACGCCACTTTGGAGATCCCATGCCTAGGTCGTCTGCATTCTAGCATCACCCCTCTTGGAACTGCAATGAACATAATTTGAGAAGGAGCCTATTGTGCCTCTGTGGCAAAGTCAGATAAGGAAGGACCAGGCAAAGGCAGAGGTATTCTCTTCTGAGAACTGGGTCTCCCCAGGCCTCGGTGTGAACTCAACAAGGTGGGTGATGGGAGGAGCTGGGGCTGGACAGAGGTTGAAGGAAGGAGCAAGGTAAGGCTGGATATTTTGAATAGGGAGGAATAGTCTGGAGAAGGAAGACAGAGGCAAAGTTTTCTAGTACTTGTATCTTGTTTAGGAAAAGTACAGTCCAGCTAATTAAATTCTGTATTTAGCACTTATTCAATTCTCTAATGAATTTGTGTGGCAGCCATCATTTCCCCCCCCCCACACACACACACACACAGGCCCCAATGCTTCTCAGAATGGGCCATTCTGGGAAATCTAAGTGGCAGTCACCAGCGGAACAGACCATTATAGAGCTCTGCTAGTAGAGTGAGGGGGCAAGAAGTTGGGATCTTGGGCATGGACAGTATCAACAGGAGATATACAATATATAACTCCCCCTATTAATACAGTGTCCCGTGTGGATTAGCTGGGCAATAAAAGTATCTAGGGGAGATAGCAGGGGCAGAATTTGGTAGCTTGTAACAAAATTGTGTTGTTTGAAGAAGTAGTTTCACATAATAAAATATACAAAGATTGGGCAAAATGATCCAGTCTCAGTAAAAGTCAGGGGATGATGAAGAGAGAGGCTCAATGGAATGCAAGTGAAACAAATGATGGTTGGAAATATTCAGTGCCAGCTGCAAGTAAGATAGTCTGAAAAGAACTGCAGTTCATTGTTAACCATTGTAGGCTTGATGAGAGAAAAGAAAGAATGTTGCAGACTAAATCACAGGCCACTTTCTGAGATGGGGGTACGTGCACGCAGAACGTAGCTGACTATTCAAATCAGGCAAACACCTATGGCATATATGTATATTTAAAGCACAGAGAAATAGGTAAAGAGAGCAAAATTACAAAAGGAATAAAGATGAAAACATTATACATCTAGGGAAAGAAGTGGGGGACATAAAAATAAGGCAGTGGCAGACAGATAATGATAGATAGGATATTCAAATTTACAGAGCAGCATTTTTTTTAAAAAAAAAGTGGTGTGGAAAGAAATGGCAGGAACTTAAATAAGGAAAAATGTGAAAGGACAAAAATAAAACTTCTGTGAGGGAGAAAAAGCAGTTGAGCGCACTGGCTACATTGAAGAAAAGCAAGAGCTAGCAATCTAGAAAGGTAATACAATGAATTCAGTAAAAGAAATCATGTATTAAAAGGTGCTCGCTCTCTTGCTCACACCTGTGTGTGTGTGTGTTTCTGCGTGTGCAACATATAAAGCAAAGGTAGTGAGAAATGTGTGTGGGGAATTGTTCCAATTTATTTTTGTGGAGGACCCCCCCGATGGTTGAGTGGGGTGTGCGTGTACCTGACCTGGCTTTCTCTTCACAATTTTCAGTTTTGTGGCAGTGTGACACTAGTATGGTCCAATAAAGACTGATAGGTGTGTGTATGTGTGTGTGTGTAAAAAGGAATGGGGTGAGCAGGAACCTATCAGTATTTCTTGAATAGGCTGAGACATTAAAATGTATATTGTCAATAGAAAAATACCAGGAATACTGTAGAAAGTTTGGAACAGAAGGGAAGCAGAAATAAGTGTTATGTAAATACCATAAAAAGAAGTGAGGGAGAAATCTATAAGTGTAGTCTGGCAAAGCATAAGGCAAAGTTGTCCTCATAACCAGAAGAGGGCAGGAAGATAAGCAAAGGCAGTGATAAAGTAAAAAAAAACAAAAAAAACAAACAATGCCAGGCATTAATGACACTCCAAAGCAAAGTGACATTAAGGTGACATTAAGATGTTAACTAAAGTGAGGGAGGGGGACATTTCTAAAATAGATTGAAGGTGGGGGGGGGAGAAATGGTGTCATACAGACAGTAAAGATTAGGTAGCCATACTGAAACTTAGTACATTAGGCAGTGGGTTCGTGAAGAAGTTATGGTGGCTTATATCTAGAAAACTGAACTATTTAAAAAATGGTAGGAAATGCTAAAAATGAAAAGGGAAGATGTCCACAGTATGTATGTGTGTACACACTAAAAGCGTAGGTACAGGGATGAATTATACAGTAAATATAAAATGAAGTTGGAAAAAAGAACAAAAAGCTGAACAGATGCATAGTCATCAAGCAGAAATAGGAAGCAAAAATGTTAAAAACGTTTGTGACAGTTTATTTAGTATGTTGCTGAAGCACTCCATTTGTCTTTATGTAGTGAAATTACAGAGCCCTTCCATGTGCCAATTTTGATATAGACAATTTGGTACATATGGGCAGTATCCAATCCTACTCAAGCATTGACAAGACCCTCTGCTTGCACAATAGGGATTTAGTGCTTTAGTGAACTGGAGCATTCAGTTCTGGAACAAGGCAGGTCAGCAGAGCTCGTCTAACGGGGCTCACCTCCGCCAACCTGTCCCGATCCGGAGGCTTGCTTTAAGAACCGCTAGATCCCCATTGCACAAGCAATGAATCCTGCTTGCACAACAGACTTCCACTGGCCCCTCACCTGGGGCCAGGGAGAAGTTTTGCGAGTGGGGGAGGAGAGAGGAGTCAGGTAACAGGTCAGGTTGGCCACAGATACTGAGCCAATGGCTCAACTAGGGCGGGGACACAGGAAAGGGCTTATGTAGGCACCTGGCTTCCCGCCCACGGTCTCTTTTGCTGCTGTTTTCCGGCTCCCTCCCATCCCGCCCTGTTAGCAGTGTAGGCTCCTCTGGTCGCCCATTAACGGGGGCTGAGTAGGAATTTTGGCTCATTGTCTCAATTGGCCGGGGCAATGGGCGGGTTTCGCCTACTCTACACTGTGAATCAGGGTAGGGAAATTTTTTAATTCGATCTCGATCCCACCAGGGGGATCATAGTTAAATTGGTCCGCATTTGCGGGAAGTGCGGGATTAGGCAGTATGGCTTAGGGTTATGGTGATCATCCAGTGGCACCTTTCAAGGTGACTGACGTTTACCCAAGGCTGCCCTCGCTAATGCCCTGAGGCTTGGCAAGAGGGAGATTGGGACGTCTTTGGGGTTTTGCCTTTCCCGCCTACATTGGGTGCCTAGAGGCGTCAAAGTAAGGCGACGATGGTAATGCCCTCCAGCTCCACATGGAGGGCAACTGGCCGGGGGCGGACCAACCCGCCTCCGGTGCAGTTAGGATGTATTCGCCAAAAATACTGGTTTTTTCCCGGCCAATGGCCGGGCTAGGTTAGTACCACCCTTCGCCCTTCACAGATCTTCAATTCAATAAATGTGGCCCTGATTTGAAACCATATACTCTGTGTCTGACTCTTCTTTATCTCACCCATACACTCGCAACAGAATTGGCAGGAATGCAGCGACCCCTTTGGATTCTACCCTATGTGTGTACAGGATGAGTGTTTGCAGTGGGCTGCAGTCCTATACACATTTGGGAGTATGCACCATTGAACTCAGTAGCACTTATTTCTGAGTAAATGTGCATAGGGTTGCACTGTAAGATTCTTAAACAATTTCTTAATTGGTGAGCACCCCTTTCACAGCAGTTCCGAGATAATTTTTGCCAGGATAACATTATTTGTAGCAGTACCATACATTTCAAAAGTCTATCTGGACATGGAGTATATTGTTTCAAATACAGGGAACAGGATGTCATAATATAACAAACCTATATCCTGAAGTACTGTCTGTGCCGGCTTAATCAATACTTTAATTTAAAAATAGATCCAAACCATGCTATTTAAATATAGGGTTGGATCCAGATATAGACAAGCAGAACGCTGCTCATGCAACGAGAAAAGGGAGTTGTAAACTGCACAAACAATGATGTTTTTTCATGGATCCCCACTTGTAATTTTATACAACTAAAGAAGTGGTAGAATTTGATTTTACTTCACAGAGCACAAAACCTATACCCTGGTATAGGGAGGACAGGATTCCCCTGCTCCATTCCTTCGTTGTTCTTCTGGTTCACTCTACCTTGCATTTCAAAATTAATTCCCGATTTGGAGCATGCACAGTTCACTGCAGCTCTCAATTCCTTTAGTTCATTTGTATCTCCCCTTCCCCGCACTACATTCCTGATGCACACATGTTCACTGGTAAGCAACACAAAAAGAATTGTGATGCAATCTTACTACCTAGATACAATTGTATCAACTTGAGGTGTGTGTGATCATAGAATCATAGAATCATAGAAAAGTAGAGTTGGAAGGGGCCTACAAGGCCATCGAGTCCAACCCCCTGCTCAATGCAGGAATCCAGGTCAAAGCATCTCTGACAGATGTCTGTCCAGCCGCACCTTGAATGCCTCCAGACTGGGAGAGCCCACCACCTCCCTAGGTAGTTGATTCCATTGTCTTATTGCTCTGACAGTCAGGAAATTTTTCCTGATGTTTAGGTGGAATCTAGGTTCCTGTAACTTGAGCCCATTATTCCGTGTCCTGCAAACTGGGATGAACGAGAAGAGATCTTTGCCCTCCTCTGTGTGACATCCCTTCAAATACTGGAAGAGTGCGATCATATCTCCCCTCAGTCTCCTCTTCTGAAGGCTAAACATGCCCAGTTCTTTCAGTCTCTCCTCATAGGGCCTTGTTTCCAGTCCCTTTATCATCCTTGTTGCCCTCCTCTGAACCCTCTCCAGTTTGTCTATGTCCTTCTTAAAGTGAGGTGCCCAGAACTGGACGCAGTACTCAAGATGAGGCCTAACCAGTGCCGAGTAAAGGGGAATTATCACTTCCCGCGATTTGGAAGCTATACTTCTATTAATACAGCCCAAAATTGCATTTGCCTTCTTTGCAGCCACGTCGCATTGCTGGCTCATATTCAGTTTGTGATCTACCACAATTCCATGATCCTTCTCACTTGTAGTATTGTTGAGCCAAGTGTCCCCCATTCTGTAACTCTGCATTTGGTTTCCTCTCCCTAGGTGCAGCACTTGGCATTTATCCCTGTTAAATTTCATTCTGTTGTTTTCGGCCTAGCGCTCCAGCCTATTGAGGTCACTTTGAATTTTGTTTCTGTCTTCCAGAGTATTAGCTGTTCCACCCAACTTTGTGTCATCTGCAAATTTGATAAGCATTCCCTGTACCTCCTCATCCAAGTCATTAATAAAAATGTTGAAGAGCACCGGGCCCAGGACTGAGCCCTGTGGTACCCCGCTCGTTACCTCTCCCCAGTTTGAGAAGGAACCATTGATAAGCACTCTTTGAGTCCGATTCTGTAGCCAATTGTGGATCCACCTGATAGTTGTTCCATCTAGCCCACTCTTAGCTAGCTTACTAATCAGGATATCATGAGGCACTTTGTCGAAAGCTTTGCTGAAGTCCAGGTATATAATGTCCACAGCATTCCCACAGTCCACAAGGGAGGTTACCCGATCAAAAAATGAGATCAGATTAGTCTGACAGGATTTGTTCTTGACAAATCCATGCTGGCTTCTAGTAATCACTGCATTGTTTTCAAGGTGCTTGCAGACTGACTTCTTTATAATCTGCTCAAAAATCTTCCCGGGGATTGATGTCAGACTGACTGGCCTATAGTTCCCAGGTTCCTCCTTCTTGCCCTTTTTGAAGATGGGAACAACATTTGCCCTCCTCCAGTCGTCTGGCACTTCACCTGTCCTCCATGATTTCTCAAAGATAATAGACAGTGGTTCTGAGAGTTCTTCTGCCAGTTCCTTTATTACTCTAGGATGCAGCTCATCAGGCCCTGGAGATTTAAACTCGTTCAGAGTAATCAGGTGCTCCTTGACCATTTGCCTATCAATCTCAAGCTGCAATTCTGCCCCTTCAGTCTGCACTTCAGGTTTGCCAGGGGGGTCATAGACCCTCTTTTGGGAGAAGACCGAGCCGAAGTAGGAATTGAACACTTCTGCCTTTTCTTTGTCTTCTGTTATCAATTTGCCATCCTCATTGCGTAGTTGAACCACCAGTTCTTTCTTCTGTCTTTTACTGTGCATGTATCTGAAGAAAGCTTTTTTGTTGCTTTTAGCATTCCTCGCTAACCTTAGCTCATTCTCAGCTTTAGCCTTCCTGACACTATTCCTGCAGTTCTGTGCTACCTGCCTGTATTCTTCCCCTGTAGCCTGTCCTTCCTTCCACTTCCTATACGTGTCCTTTTTTGTTTTCAGGTCATCTTTGAGTTTATTGTGAAGCCACATTGGCTTCTTCTGTTGCCCTCTGCCTTTTTTCCTTGTGGGAATTGTTTGCAATTGTGCCTTTAAAATTTCCTTTTTTAAAAACTCCCACCCCTCCTGGGCTCCCTTTCTCATGAGAGTCACTTGCCATGGGATCTTACTAATCATTGTTCTGAGTTTGTTAAAATTGGCTTTCCTAAAATCCAGGGTACGTGTTTGGCTACACTCAGCTTTTGCTTCTGTTAGAATCAAGAACTCAAGTATAACATGGTCACTTTCCCCCAGAGTTCCCGAAACTGCCACTTTATCCACTAACTCGTCTCTGTTGGTTAGAATCAGGTCAAGGATAGCCGATCCTCTAGTTCCTTCCTCCACTTTCTGTAGGAGGAAGTTATCAGCAGCACAGCTCAGGAATTTCTTGGAGGGGCCATGTTTGGCTGAATAAGTCTCCCAACAGATATCAGGGAAATTGAAGTCTCCCATTACTACCACATCGTGCCTCCTTGAAACACTGGCAATTTGCTTTTCAAAAGTTCCATCCTCGTCTTCTCCTTGATTGGGTGGTCGGTAGTAGACTCCAACCGCCATGTTCGCTTTATTCTTTGCCCCCTTTATTTTAACCCAGATGCTCTCAATGGGGCTGCCAAGCTCCTCTTCCTGTATCTCTGTGCAGAGATACGTATTTTTAACATACAGTGCAACTCCACCTCCCTTTCTGTTGCTTCTGTTCCTTTTGAACAAGTTATACCCTTCAATTGCTGTATTCCAGTCATGGGAGTCATCCCACCAGGTTTCAGTTATCCCTATCAAGTCGTACTTGCCCTCATGTATCAAGAGTTCAAGTTCGTCTTGTTTATTGCCCATACTCTGGGCATTAGTATAGAGACATTGAAGACTATGTGCTTTATAGTCCGACTTTCCCCCTACATTTTGTGGTAGACTATCAATGGGCACCACTGGAGCTGTTCTCTCCATTGTGGCATAGAGGCCTTCTTCCATTGGTACCCCCGAGTTTATGTCTCCCTCCCCTGTTGGATTCAGTTTAAAGCCCTCCTGATTAAGTTCCTCATGCTGTGTCCAAACACATTCTTCCCAGTCCTTGTGAGGTGCAACCCATCCTTTGCCAGCAGTCCATCTTCCAGGAAGTGTAGCCCGTGGTCCCAGAATCCAAATCCCTCACGTCGGCTCCACCTTCGTAGCCAGTCATTCACTCGGAGTATTTTTCTTTCCCTTTCTATGCCTCTTCCAAGTACTGGAAGGATGGATGAGAAAACTATCTGGGCCCCGAAGTTCTTGAGTTCCCTTCCCAGCTCTTCAAAGTCTGCCGTGATTTCTTTGTAACTCCGCTTGGCAGTATCATTTGTACCCACGTGGAAGAGAAGAAAGGGGTATGTGTCGGTGGGCTGCATGAGCCTCGGCAGCTGCTCTGTCACATCCTTAAATTCCGTGTCCCAGGGAGACAGCACACCTGGCGAGTCCATGGGTCTTCGCGACATACTTCGCGACATACTTTTACTGTTTTACTGATGTACATATCTGCTCCTGCACATAGCTAAACAATATGCAAAAATAATCTTGATGTCCAATCATGTGTGAAATGAAAATCACATCAAGTTTGCTGTGTGTGTGTGTGTGTGTGTGTGTGTGCATGGACCCATTTGCACATCCTGAATGGCTCATCATGGGTTATATACGATGAGCCATGATGCATGTCAGGCATGTGCGGCCTCCATTTTGAAAATGCAACCCCCAATCGGGGGTTGCACTGTGTCATCTGAACCTGGCCTGCATGGGTTATTCTAGGGTTAAACAACCCTACTACTAATCAAGGGTTATGCGAGGGTTGTTTTTCCCTCAAATAACACATGATGGCCGGGTTCATGTGACACAGCACAACTTCTGATTGCCCTGATTGGAAGTGGCATATTGAAAACAGCGGCCGCATTAAATGACCCAGCCATGTTGTGTGAACTAGGTCTATGTTTGGTGGTGTTTTATTAATGCACAAAATTAAATCTCCACACAAAAAGAATCTTGATACAGTCATAATTCTTTGCAGTGTTTTAGCAATGTAGAAGGGGGAATATACATGAATTAACTGAACGTTGCAGCAAACTCCCATAATACAATGCTCTGAGATATATATATACACACACACACACACACACACACACATACATATACACTTGTGCTTAAATTTATTACAGTTAGAACAGTGTTCGAAGAAGTGGAAAAGGAAAACCGAGGATGAGAGAGATTTAATTAATTTTGAAAAGATTGTTATGTCTAGAGATGCTTTAGAAGGGAACGTGTCTACAAGAGGTATAACAAGGGATTTATACAGATTGATTCAAAAAGCAGAAGAACAAGATGACCATCTAAAGACAGTATGGTATAATGAATTTGAAGAGGTGACCTCGAAGGTGGGCTGGAACAATATATGGGATAGACGGATTGTGGAAGTTATGTCAACTAGGATAAAGGTAATTTATATAAAATAATATGGAGATGGTACCTAACTCCAGTAAGATTAAATAGAATAGATAACAATTGCTCCGCACTTTGTTGGAGAGGATGTCAGGAAATAGGTACATATGCTCATATGTGGTGGAGTTGTAAAAATGTTCTGGAATTTTGTCGAGAGGTTTTTACAGATATATAGGAAATTATTGGTATTAATCTAGAGGTCTGTCCTAAACTTGCTTTGTTATCAATAACCGATAATCCCAAAATACGAAGGAATTAATTGTGAACTTGTTAACTGCGGCTAGGTTAATGATCATGAGGAAATGGAAAGTACAACATGTTTTTCTAATAACTGATTGGTATAAGGAAGTTTGGGATATAGCCCTAAATGATAAACTAACTTGTAGTATCAAATGCAAAAAGGGACAATTGAAGAAGAATAATTTTATGGATATATGGAATCAATTATTAGACTATGTAGTAATAAAGGGGGAGTATGCCTTGTCAGGATATGTTATATTTTTGGAATGTGGAATTTAATTGATTAAGGGGATGGTAGTATAATAGTTGGTCCCTAGGCGGGTGGGGGGTGCACCCTATGATTTATTTTAGTTGTATGTTTGTGTTTTATAGTTGTGTATGTAGTTTATAATAATTAAATAAAATTTATTAAAAAACATATACATATACACACACACACATACACACATATGTATGTATGTATGTATAAAGGAACAACAGAGAATTCATAATGTATCAGTTCCACTTCAGAAAGAAAACCAGGTAATTTGGATATCCAAACCTGGGGAGAAATTTGGATGAAAAAAATTCTGCAGGCATCCCTAAGTACCTGGGCGTGTACTGCAAAGATGCACATTGCCTTGGTCATGCACTTAATACACCCATCCCCCCAGTAACGTAGATTCTGATTTGCCCCTGCAACTGATCCAAAAGCACTTCCAAGTTCATTGGTGCTGAGACTTGAAGAACAGTATGGGAGTGTTTTCCATTGATCCAGCATCTCTCTCTCTCTCTCTCTCTCTCTCTCTGTGTCTTAGAAGACAGTTATTGACTAATTTTGCTTGATAGGAACCCCCCCCCCCCGAGAGTTTAGCAATAGTGTGAAAAAATTGCAGCAGCAGCAGCAGCAGCAGCAGCAGCATAGAATGAAGTGGCAACAAGAACCTTTCATCACAAAACAATATTTGCTGATGTCTTACCTTTGAAGCTTTCGCGGCACAAATCTATTCATACAGATAGTTTTTGATGCCAGAAATGGTGTTTTGAAAGATTGCAAATTAGAATCCTTTATGGAGCCCTAATAAGTGTGGGTGATGTAATTTTCTATACAGTAAGTCAGCCAAACTATGCTGGAGATGTAGACTACTGGTCATGTAAGGTTTGGAAGAAAGAACTGGCAAAGCAAGGAAATTAAGGTTGCTGTTTTGAAACATGCTTTTATCTGCTTAATAGGGTTCTGATTTTTTTGTTCTGTTTTTATGAATGGAAAATTCATATTGATGGCAGAGTATGCAGTGCATTTTATGATGTAAGCCACTTGGAAAGGTCTATGTGGGCAAGAACAGCATCATGTAAATACTAAAAATAAATAGATCACCTAAAGAAGAACCCATTTGCACAAAGTACGTACTACTTGTTTGCCCCAATATGATGCAATCTCCAGTACATTTTTTTCCTCAAGTAAGTTTTTGACATTTTGAATTTAGGAGAATAACACAGCCTCTGCCCAATTTGGGTGGGGGTTCCCCTTCCTCCTCAGCCCCTCCCATGCCACAGCCCTCCCCATTCAGCAGGATTTCCCGACCCTTGGGACAGGCTCTCAAGTGACGGGGGGGGGGAGTCTTCCAGGGGAAGTGGAGGCGGGTGGGAAAGTCTGCTTCCACCAGCCCTGTCGCATGCACCTAAATCTGGATCCAGCCGATAGTCACTTGAACTTTCAGGAAGAAGGATTACTATAACTCAGCCTTCCCTAACTTGGTCTCCTCCAGCTGTGTTAGACTACAACTTCCATCATCCCCAGCCAGTCTAACAACTCTGGAGGGCAACATTGTTGGGAAGGCTGCTGTGTAACTTCTTTTTAAAAAAGCAGAACTCTCTTCTGGTTTAGATGAAATGGCAAATACAAATATTGTGAGCTTTTAAAAACCAGATATTCTAATAGATCGTAATAATAGTTTTTGCAAATTGACCCTTAATTAATTCTCCAATAATTTATTGAAGTATGTGATTTTTACACCTTGACTTATCTGGCTGTTCTACAAAAATGTGCTGATCAATTTCCTCCTCCTTTTAGGGTTCCACAAAATCAATTATGTATGAAAAATGAATATAATTCATTCTCAAAATTAATTGTGTCCTGGCTACACTTTTTTTTTTTTTTTAGCTGTCCTGAAGGCTAAATTGAAAAATTATATGTAAAAGGTGGTGATAAATGTCAGTTGCCAAGTGAGCTATGATAGTGATGGGTTATAGCATCACCATTTAATAATCTCATCAGATATATTATCAAAAGAAGTCTAAGAAGAAATTTAATTAAGTTAGTCTGTGGATGTTACAGTTGATTGCTAGATAGTTTATTTATTGCTCAGACCTAGTGGATGTGACAATTATCTGAAAGACTGTATTCTCCCCTACGGGCCTGCCCACACTTTGAGATCCTCAGGGGAGGCCCTTCTCTCGGTTCCACCACCATCACAGGCACGCCTGGTGAGAACACGGGAGAGGGCCTTCTCGGTGGCTGCCCCAGCGCTCCAGAATTCCCTCCCCAGGGAGGCTAGAGTGGCGCCCTCCCTGGTAAGCTTCTGGAGGTAGGCAAAGACCTTCCTGTTCTGGCAGGCATTTGGCAGGAACTAGCCTGTGATGCAATGGAATGCTGGCATTTTATATTATGGATCTTGTACTATATATATATTATTGATGGTTTAATTCTATTTTTAACTTTTGTATTTTTCTATTTCTGTTTTAATTGTATGAGTTTTTAAAGGTTGTGAGCCGCCTTGGGTCCCAGTGTATAATAATATAATGATGATGATGATGATGATGATGATGATGCTTCAGCTACTTATATTTTATTTATTTTTATAGTTATAACATACCAGGGTCTCTCAAAGCAGTTCCCATTTGTACTAATAATAATAATAATAATAATAATAATAATAATATAATAGCCAAAATCTTAGCAATCAAGTTCATTGCACAGTTCAGACAGTAAGGCTGTAATCCTAGGTCAACCTCTTTGGGGAGTTAATTTTATTCCATAAGTAGGGTGCCATGACTGAGAGAAGGCCCTATCTCTTGTAGCCACTCATCTAGCTTCCTTTGGTGGGGGCACTCAGAGGAGGGCCTCCAAAGATGACCTAAGGGTCCGAGTAGGTACATATTTGGGAGGCGATGTTCCTTTAGATACTTTGGTCCCAAACCATTTAGGGCTTTAAAGGTCAACACCAATCCTTTGAATTTGGCTTGCGAATGGACTGGAAGCCAGTGCAGCTGATGAAGCACTGGCATCAGATGATCATATCAGGCAGTCCCAGGTAGTAACTTAGCAGCTTTGTTTTGAACTAACTGAATTTTTCAAACTGTCTTCAAAAGTAGCCCCATGAACAACTTCCATCAGCCCCAACCAGGATGGCCATGATAAGGGGTTAAGAGAACTGTAGTCCAAAACACATGGAGGTCACTCATTTGTCTACTCCTGCCATAGGGCACAGGGATGAGGGGGTTGTGGCCAAGGCTTCATAGAATAGGTGGGTTTTGAGGAGGGATTTCAATGAAGTAAGACATTATGCAGATGTTTTTGGCAGGCAGTTCCAAACATATGGGACAGCAAGAGAGAAAAGCAGAGCCTTTTGAGGGAGTGGGAAACCTTGGGATGACACTGAAAGTGGATTAGAACATCTATTCAACATACTCAAATCTACCATAGTTGCTTTGTCAAAACATTGTTGCTTTGACATGTTGTCTCCTCCGAGGAGGTTCAGAGGGTGTGTGTGTACCCATTTACCCCATCCTGGCTACAGGGCTGATTGTGTGTCAGCTGGAGTCTGTGCTGCAGGCATGAGAAAAGCTGTACTTCGTGAAATTTTCTCTGTTATACAACTATTAATGGAAAAAGAGCCACCACGTCCTCCTTTTCATCTTGTCTGATCTCAAGCGCATTTCCTTAAGTCTTAGGCTCCTTTGGCACATAGTTGCAGCAGTGTGGGAGCCAGTTCCCCATGGGGTGATCACACATGGCTGTAGGCCATGGGTGAATGATGCAACTACATTGGCATGATTGATAGTATGGGTCTTTCCCATGCAGTTGATACCTTCCCTTCTATACTTTATGAAAATGTATAGAAGTATTCAATAATTCTCCAAGCTATTTGTTTTATTACATAAACCTGAAGATAAAATGTGGTGCGCGGCTAAAACAAACAAAATTCTTAAGCTGTTAGTAAATTTTATTCCACAGGTATTATAGAATGGATTGCAGTAGAAAGTTGCTGATACTTTGTGGAATGCTAAGCATTTCCTCATATTCCACATAAAAAACACTTCTGCAAGTGATGTGCAAGAAACTGACTCATTCTACATTTATTAAAAAGGTAAATGAGAACAAAATAGAAAGGCCATGCTGTCACCCCCCTGAGAACATTTAAGTAAGCGTCCAAAGGTCCACTGGAATTGTGTAAAATAATGTGTGGTATTAATTGTCGCTATCAGCTTAAGTGTTCTGTTTCAGTAGGTGCAATCAATTCCAATACATCTTTGAAAAAAACATATAAGATGCATACAAAATAAATATTTCAGAAATATTTCAAATATATACGTGACTTCGAGTCAAATATAAAAATGTGTAAGTAGAAATATTGTTTCCCAGTTTGATTGCTAGCCATCCCACTAAAATACAAAGGGCCGGTTTAGATGTAATGGGAAATGATGGTTTCTCACTGTAGACATGAGCTGCAGTGTGCTTGGGCTTGCATTATCTCTCCTCCCCTGCCCTCCTATGACGCACACCAGAAGAGAAGATTGGAAGCATCCAATTCCATTTTTAAACTAACCACAGCTCCCTGTTATGTCCTCAGGGAAGTGTGGTGAACAAGCCAGGATCATAAACCACAATTTGATCCTGGTTTGTTTGAATTAACTAGACTTTACACAACCCACTGTTCTCTGAGCTCAAATGTAATGGGTAGCTGTGGTTTGTTATAATGGGTAGCTGTGGCATGCACCAGAGGGGGCGGGGGGAGTGCACAAGCCCAAGGATTGTGAAGCTACTGAGAACCATTACGTCTGAACTGGCCCAGTGTCTTTTAAGAATCCAAACTCAGAGAGAGCCTACTTAGGAGTTATTTCTCCAGTTGTTTTTAAATAGACATAGCTTGGTGGAGCCTCAGAGCTCAAATCTGGCTTGCTAATAGTATATCAGAATATAAGGAGAACCCTGCTGGATCAGACCAAAAGCCTATCTAGTCCAGCATCCTGTTTCCTACAGTGACCAACCTGATGACTATGGGAAGCCAACAAGCAGGGCAGATGCCTATACCAAATCAGAACATTGGTCCATCTAATTTAGTATTGTCCACACTAAGGGCCAGTTCGTACGACCCAGGTGGCGAGCAGGGGGAAGCACCAGGGGGCTATCTGTGGGGTCTGGCGGGGTGCCGCAGACGACCTGCGCCCTGTGCGCTTGGGCAGTCCCTGGTGGAGTCGGCAGTCCCCGCACCGCAGTGAGGGCCTCCTGGCGCTAGGGGTGGCAGCTCAGGATGCCCAGAGGGGCAGTTTGCCCCTACAGGCTGGAGTGGCCGCAGCTCCGGCCGCTCTGGGCTGCCGCCTCTGTGCGGCCCCCACGGGATGGCCACCGGCTGTTTGCATGGCAGGGTGGCCACGCGCGGTAGGGACTTACCCCTCTACCACGCATGGTCACTTTGAGTGCGTCCTGCGCACGGCCCTCCCGCGGGGGCACCCCAGTCGGCGTTCGCACGACACGGGAACCGCGGGGGACTTCTGCTCCCCCGCTGTCCTCGTGTCGTGCGAACATGCCCTAAGACTCTCCAGGGATGTCAGGCATGAGTATTTGCCAGCTGGAGATGTCTGAGACAGAACCTGGGCCCCTTGGCCTGCAACACATGTGCACTGTCACTGATCTATGGCCCTTTTCCAGCATGCATCATGGAGAGTGGGCAGTGACCTCTGTGGGTGATGGTTTGGTGAGCCATAAATTGATTGTGGCATGCAAATTTGGATTTACTGCTATTTCTTTGCAGGATCTTTTATGAGCTCGATGAAACCAAGAATACTATTAAACATGTATATAGTGCTTCTACTGAATGCTCCACATACATTATCTCAGTAGTCCTTACAACCCCCATGAATCATAGAACAGTATTATTATTCCTATATTGCAGTTTTTGGAGGCGGGGTACTAAGGGGTATTCACTTGCCTGAGGCTACCCATGGAGATGACAGCAGGACTGAGATTTGATTCTTGACTTTCTAGCCCTTAGCTTTCAAGTCCTGTTTATGTTCTTTGGATCATAGATGAAGACCATAAAACAGCTTATTTGCATACTAAAGAAGTTCAATAGATGTGATAAAAGCATTCAATTCAGTGACAAAGAAATGGGCCCTTTACATGTTACCCAAGCTGTAAGGGAGACACTTTTCTTTGAACAGTGAGGTTGGGTTGATATTTAAATGTGGGTGGGAGCTGATCATGCAGACTCCAATCATAGATTCAGCATCCCACCGAGGAAGATCCATGGGGAACATCCATGTGGTTGGTCCCTGCTATGTTGGCGTGGGGAAGATCCATGGGAAAGATGGATGGGGAAGATCCATGGAAGATATATGTTGGCATGGGGAAGATCCATGTGGTTTGTCCCTGCTACATTGGTGTGTCATTTCAATATTACCACAGCTTCCACGCAACATGGGTAAAGCATGAAAGGCATCATGTTAAATCAGCTTTCCCCAACCTGCTGCCCTGCAGGGGTTGTATCCAATGTTAGTCCTACTTAGAGTAGACCCATGAATGGGACTTAAGTTAGGGCCAGTTCATACGACCCGGGCAGCGAGCAGGGAAGGCAGCATGGGGCCATCCGCGGGGTCTGGCAGGGCGCTGCAGATGACCTATGCCCCGCACACATGGGCGGGCCACGATGGAGCCGGCGCTAGGGGGCAGCAGCTCGTGATGCCCAGCAGGGCCATTTGGCCCTACAGGCCGGAGTCAGAGTGGCCACACTCCGGCCGCTCTGGGCTGCCGCCTCTGTGCAGCCCCGTGGGACTGGCCACCCGCTGTCCGCATGGCACGATGGCCACACACGGTAGGGGCTTACCCCTCTACCGCCCATGGTGACTTTCTGTGCTTCCCGCATGAGGCTGTCCCATGGGGGCGTCCCCGGCTGGCGTTCGCATGACACAGGAACCGTGGAGGACTTCCACTCCCCCGAGGTTCCCGTGTTGTGTGAACCGTCCCTCTGACTAACATTGAATGCAATCCTAGATGGACTACTATTCCCAACACCTACAACTAACTCCCTGACAACTAGCCATGCTGGCTGGGGCTGATGGGAGTTGAAATCCAAAACATCCAGAGGGCGTCAGGCTGGGGAAGGCTGTGTTAACTACATAAAGACACACCCCCTCCTGCAGATCAGTTTCCCTTTCTGTAGGAATACTTGGAGTTTCTGTCCTCTGGAAATAAAAGCATGGCTCATCCTAAGTTAAAAGAGAACTAAATATGTCAACTGGCTGATAGTGTACTTCCACTGCCACCCCCAAACTCCCACCTAGGTGATGCAGAGCTGACTCCACAAAACTGAGAACTACAAAATACTGTTAGGTGAAAGAATGTGACTTTTAAAACTCTGAAAGCTGCTGGAGTGAATAATGTTTTCATGAAGTTAAAAAACAAAACAAAATAAAAACAATGGAAAGGTGTGGTGAAGAATTTGACTGAAGCAACAATTCAAAATTTTCTTTTCTCTGAGACCTGGAGAAGGGGTGGAGGATATTTTTTTCATTTTTATTGGCAGAATGAGCATATATCTGTATCTGTATAGAGATGAGGGAGAGGGGAAAGTAAGTGGATAAGATCAGTCTTCCAAGCTCTTTAGACTTTTGAATGGGTAGCACAAAATTCTCAGGCGTTTGACTGAAATTAGATAATGCAATGAATTTCATCAAGTTAAATGGGAGGATGTTGCAATGCTCATGGTTATTTATTCCATTTTAAGCGGCTGGGGGAGGAAATATGATGAATCTACCTTTTATGTTTTCCATTCCACTAGCAGGGAGGAATAGGGGGAGTTTCAACCCGTGGGCATAAAACATAGCAACGATGTTCACAGTAAATGCAAAATGAAAAGGAAGCTGTTTTTGTACACTCAGAAGGCTGGGAAGGAAGCTACAAAAAAGATGTAAGTATGTAGATTTTAGAAGGAAAATTTCACAGGCACTGATGTGAAGGCAAGTCAGCCTTCAGGAGTTACTATGCATGCTCGAAAATGATTTCTATTTAGAGGTTAGACGTCAGGAGATACTGAGTAAAGAATAACCAATAGCTTGCCATAGTTCATCTACAGCACAAATATATCAGATATATTATTTGTATGAATAAACAAACGTCACTAGAGAAAATGTAAAAATAATTGCAGCTCTACTGGGCTGCATTTGCTTTCTGCTATATTCTTGATAGGAAGGGGGGAAATATGCACTGTAGTTTCGTATAAATCAGAATTTAGTGTATTCCTTCAACAGAAGTTTCAAACTCAAAATGTTCTGCTTGTGGAGAATTTGTCCAGAATATTGCTTAAACTAGTTTAATTTCTCATTACAACAGAACCAGCCATAACAGAACCAGCACAGTCTCCAATTTACCATTTCTGGGCAAGGTGATCGAGTGGGTGGTGGGTGCTCAGTTGAAGGCACACTTGGATGAAGCCGATTATTTAGATCCGTGCCATTCGGGCTTCAGGCCTGGACATGGGACAGAAACAGCCTTGGTCGCCTTGGTGGATGATATGAGGAGGGCTTTGGACAGGGGCGAATGCTCTTTTCTAGTCCTCCTTGATCTCTCAGCGGCTTTTGATACCGTTGACCACGGTATCCTCCTGGACCACCTGGAGGGGTTGGGCATGGGAGGCACTGTATTGCAGTGGTTCCGGTCCTTCTTCTCTGGAAGGTACCAGAGGGTGGTTCTCCGGGAGGTGGCCTTGGACCCTCGGCCACTCACTTGTGGGGTGCCGCAGGATTCCATCCTCTCCCCAATGTTATTTAACATCTACCTTAAGCCACTGGGAGCTATCATCAGGAGGTTTGGGGTGCGTTGTCATCAATATGCAGATGACATGCAGCTCTACCTCTCCTTTAAGTCCTCACCGAGGTTGGCTGTTGAAACCATTAGCGATGGATCCAAGGCCGGGTCGCGCCCCTGACCCGATCTTCTGCGGGGGCGCCGACCCGGCTCGATTTTCTGAGCGGCGCGGAGAGGTTCTCCGTGCCACTCGATCGGGCTTCTCCGGCCCCGTCCGTCACTTCCGAGACCGGAAATGACATGACAGGACCCTGCGCAGGTGCAGAACGCGCCACAGGGGTCCAGTGCACCTGCGCAGGGTTCCGTCGCGTCATTTCCAGTCCTGGAAGTGACGCGACGGGACGGAACGGGCCGCACGGGCAGCTTGCTGCAGGGAGGGTGAGCTGCCCCGAAGAAAAAGGTAAGGCCTCCCCAGGCGTGAGCGGGGCCAATTTTGGCCTCGTTCTGCCCGGCGAGGCTCGATTTTACAAGCCTAGAAACCATGTCCAAGTGCCTGAAGTCAGTGGGTGGCTGGATGGGAAGGAACATGCTGAGAGCTGAACCCCGACAAGACCGAGGTACTTCTGGTGGGAGACAAGGGGAGATTAGGGGATGTTGACCTGGTACTGAATGGGGTACATCTACCCCTGAAAGACCAGGTCTGCAGCTTGGGGGTCATTCTAGACTCCCAGCTGTCCATGGAGGCTCAAGTGTCAGCTGTGAGCCAGGCGGCGCTGTATCAACTCCATCTGATATGGCAGCTGCGCCCCTACCTTCCTAATTATCTGCTCCTATCACTGGTTCATGTCTTGGTCTCCTCTCGCCTAGACTACTGTAATGCGCTCTACGTGGGGTAACCCTGGAAGACGGTTCGGAAGCTACAGCTGGTACAGAACGCGGCGGCTCGCCTGGTTAAAGGCACCCGCCGGCGAGACCACATCACACCAGTGCTGAAGGAGTTGCACTGGCTACCAGTTGCTTGCCGGGCTGAATTCAAGGTGTTGGTTTTGACCTTTAAAACTCGATACGGCTCTGGTCCAGCTTATCTCAAGGAACGCCTCCAGCAACACCAAGTAGGCCGCTCGACAAGGTCTGCCACGGATGGCCTTCTTTTTGTCCCATCAACCAGAGCAGCCAGGCTGGTGGGGACTAGGAAGAGGGCCTTCTCTGTGACGGCCCCCAAGATATGGAACTCCCTCCTCAGTGACCTTCGTCATGCCCCCTCCTTGATGAACTTCCGCTGGGCTTTAAAAACATGGCTTTTCAGGCGGGAATATGGGGTGGGTTAGGTTTTTTTTTTTTTTTTAAACGTATATTTTTAATTGTGTTTTAATTATGTTTTAATGTAGTTTTAATTGTGTTTTACTGTATTTTAATTATTGTACATCGCCCAGGGTGGCCGGGTGACTGGCCAGATGGGCGATTTAAAAATATAATAAATAAATAAATAAATAAATGACTTTCCCCTTTCAACATCCTTAGCCATTTTAGGGTCCTCCTGTTTAATAGGGTAAGGGGGGGGGCTTTCATACACATGATCATGTTGTGTGCGTGGACTGCCAAATTTATTAATACTCACATGTATTGTTTTTACACTTGGATTAAGTAATCAAGGTCATATTAACCTTGGAACTTGTGGCAACCACAGTTTTCAATCAACTCATACTTGGCTTTCAGCCACATGCCTTAGCCTAAGGCTGATCATGTTCACACTGACCACCAAGCCCTGGCATCGGTTTTGCTTTTGCTTTCAGCAAGCCACCAAGAGTGTAACATTTTTCAATAACTCTTGGTGTACCGAAGTCAATCAAGGCTGACTCCACCATAGTGGGATGCTGTCCCATTTACCAGCAGGCTCTAACCAGCAGCCCCACGAGATCTGAGCAGCTGGAGCAGCATGAAGGAGCCTGGATCAACAGAAGCACTGCATGGCAGGACAGAAACAGCAGGAACAAACTGTCAGAAGACCTGGATCAGCGAGAATGCTGTCCAGCAATAGCTCAGCTTTCAGAGCTGGATTTGCAATTGCAAGAGCTATCTTTTATTGAGCTGTTGCACCAGCAACTGTCAGGCAGTGACTTAGCAGCTCTATAGTGCCCTGTAGCCATACCCTACACAGCTGCTTTGAAGATTGTGGCTGTGGTGCTCTGGGAAACTTGTTGAATCCTTTCCCCAATCTAAATTTCATATACAGGCAGTCCCCAGGTTACGAACGAGTTCCGTTCTTAAGAATGTCTTTAAGTCGAATTTGTATGTAAGTCAGAACAGCATAGCGTCCCATACGTTAAAATCAGCATTTACGCAAATTGCATAGTATACTACGCTATGTACTCTACGTAAACGACGTAGTGCCGGGCAACCCAGAAGTCTGTTCTTAAGTATGGGTTGTCTGTAAGTCGGACGTTCTTAACTCGGGGACTGCCTGTATGTCATTTCATTTGTGTGTGGCGTAATGGTTAGAGTGTTGGACTGGAACTCAGGAGATCCGGGTTCTAATCCCCGCTCGGCCATGGAACTCACTGGGTGACTTTGGGCCAGTCACTGACTCTCAGCCTAACCTACCTCACAGGGTTGTTGTGAGGATAAAATGGAGAGGATTATGTAAGCCGCCTTGGGTTCCTTGCAGGAAAATATAAATATAATAAATTTATATTTATTTTATATAAATAAATAAATAATAAATAAATATAAATATTTATATAAATAAATAAATAAATAAATAAATATACAGCTGAATAGCCAAAACCCTCTGGGTGGTTTACAAAGATCAAAAACCTTAAAATACAATATTGCACATAATATAAAAAGCATTTACATACAAACATATAATCAGACAACAGACACACACATCTAAACAATTTTAAAAATCAACAATAAGAAATTTCAGGACCCAATTAAAAACCTTATCATACACTGCCAAATGCCCTGAAGATCATTCCATAATCAGGGGGCCACCATGGAGAAGGCCCTCTCCCTTGTTGCCAGTGCCACCTTCTGAGCCTCCCTTGGAGGAAGCACCCGGATAAGGGTCTTAAATGATGAGTATAATATACAGGTAGGTTCATCCCAGGAGAGGCACTCTGTCAGATATTGATATACATCACCCCACCCCTGAAAGCTGCTATTAGAATTTTCTTCCCCTCCAGGGCTAATAGCAGATGAGGGGGTTAGTTGAGGAAAAAAATAGGGAAAGGATTAACCTCCCTCCCAGTGCTTCCATCTCAATCCAGTCCCTGTTCTGGTTGCTCCCATGTCATGTCTGGTTTGGCCCTGAGACTTGCATCTGAAGCAGGACAGAAATTATTGTTTCTAAACAGGGCTGCCTTGATTTAAAGATAATTTGTCAGTCTTGATTTTTACTTATGAGGAAGTGATTTTGTAATTGTTTTACCTAAATCAATGTGCATAACTTTGACATAGCCTGCTTTTAAAGAAAGTGTTGGATTTCAGTATAGATCTAACAGAATGTCAGTGTCTATACATTTACTGCCTACGGATATGGTATTTCTCAAACAGGCATTTCTTGCAATTGGAGAGTGTGTAGGGGATAGAAAGATTAAGTTGTTTATTTAGGGGGTGTTAGGCAAAATAAATATAAATGAATCCTCCAACATCTTTAGATATTTTAATGTTACTGTATGATATCTAAGTGTCTGGTAGTTGAAGGCTTAGATAATATTTTGCATTCTGTTTTCCTCGGGGGTGAGGTAGGGGGTGTTAGGTGGAGGGAAGGAAATGGTTAGAACAAGTTTGATTTCATTAATTATAACATTGGGTAATAAGTTATTCAACATAAGGAGCTTTTCCCCTTGGAAATAATTACTGGTTAGATCTAGTGCTATGCTAGGACATATCATAGGAGAGTGGTGTCTGAAGAGCAAACAACACTGTTGCATTATATTAAATTTCCCTGAAGAAGGACCTGCATGTGGTTGAAAGTTGTTGGAACCGTTTTCTTTCCTTGAATACAACATCCGTTTTGTCTGCCGATTTGCTTTTGGCATTCCTTGTGGTGTTCCTTTTTGTTGGTTTTAGGTCTAGTCCTGTGCCAGATTTTCATGAGCTTTGATTGTTCATGTAAAAATTTCATGGGGTGGGGGTCATAAGGCGGAAAGTTACAGGCTTCTCATTCATACATTTCCCCACACCTGTTGTTTCTTCATCTTCCTCCTGCTTTACGATCATCATCATCATCATCATCATCATCATCATCATCATCATCTTACTTTGAAGGGCTTCTTCACTGCATAATCCTGGCCAATCAGGGATAATGCAGAGAACATGATGATGTCATGGTGCAGCTTAGGCAATCAAATTGTGCTAAGTGATGAAGTCATTGAAGGCAGATAAAGTTCTCCCATTATCCTCACTTCAAATGGAAAGACAAGGGAATGCATTGCCTTTGCCAAGCCAACCAGGCCAATGTTTCCCTGTCTTGCCACACTATACTGGTGGTTGCATGGCACTCCAGCACTGTGCTGGAAGATGTTCACCCTGATCCTGCTCTAGCCATGGAATAGAATCATGCACTACTAGTTCACATACAAAGTGGAGGAGGATAGCCATTCAAATGGGCTATCAAATTCAAATAGCCAGTGTGGCGTAGTGGTGAGAGTGTTGGACTAGGACTCGGGAGATCCGGGTTCTAGTCCCCACTCGGCCATGAAACTCACTGGGTGACTTTGGGCCAGTCACTGACTCTCAGCCTAACCTACCTCGCAGGGTTCTTGCGAGGATAAAAGCGGAGAAGAGGGGAAGGATTACGTAAGCCGCCTTGGGTTCCTTTCAGGAAAAAAGGCAGGGTATTAATATAATATAATATAATATAATATAATATAATAAATAAAATTCTGCTTCAACTAGTCAATTACAGTTAAGTAGATCAGGGTGAAGGAATATGGCAACAGGGACGCATTCCCTGTAGTCCCCGCTCGGCCATGAAACTCACTGGGTGACTTTGGGCCAGTCACTGACTCTCAACCTAACCTATCCCGCAGGGTTCTTGCGAGGATAAAAGCGGAGAAGAGGGGAAGGATTACGTAAGCCGCCTTGGGTTCCTTTCAGGAAAAAAGGCAGGGTATAAATATAATATAATATAATATAATATAATATAATAATATAATATAATATAATATAATAAATAAAATTCTGCTTCAACTAGTCAATTACAGTTAAGTAGATCAGGGTGAAGGACTATGGCAACAGGGACGCATTCCCTGTAGTCCCCGCTCGGCCATGAAACTCACTGGGTGACTTTGGGCCAGTCACTGACTCTCAGCCTAACCTACCTCACAGGGTTGTTGTGAGGACAAAATGGAGAGGAGGAGGAGGAGGAGGAGGAGGAGGAGGAGGAGGACTATGTAAGCCGCCCTGGGTTCCTTGCAGGAAAAAAGGTGGGGTATAAATATAATAAATAAATAAAATAAATTCCCTCTTCTCCCCTGCCCCTTGCAAACAAATCCAATTCCTTTGCAAAGGTGTTCCAGAAATCACTGGTTTAAACTTTGGTTTAATACATGCCTACTGTGTGCATGTGGATACAATATCATAAATATTCATTTTCTATCAATTGTTTCAGGTGGTTGACAGGCACAGCCAATCACCTCAGATTTCTGTCAGTGAACATTAATTAAAGCAGACTGAAGAATTCATACCTTCTTGGGAATCATTATTCCTTCTGTGGCTATATAAAGGAATCAGTTGCCCATCTGAAAAAAAGATCCTCAATACCAGAAGAGTTAACAAACTAAAATGAGAACCTCATTGTAGCCGCTCTTATCCTGAGGTTCTGCCTCAGGCGCAAAAAAAGAAAGAAAGGAAGGAAGAGAAACTTTTGCTATAGAACTCATCCAATTTTAATGGTACCAGGAAAAATATTTAACTCCACTTTGAGGTCCAGCAAATCAATATAGTTGTTTTTCCATGAGACCCTGTTCAAGCAAAGTCTTAATCAAATGTTTAGCATGTGGATTTGTACTTTAACTGAATTATCTGCAATGTCCAAAATTAAATACCTATTTAAACCTTATAGAGATTTGGGGTCATAATTGAGCCCCAAAGGGTAGAACAAATATGTAGAACCCCTTGTTTTCTGCACATACTTCAGCAACAAGGGGGTTGATTGTTCTCTGGTGGTTCAATATCTTTTCTATGACTGGGTTCGCACGACACGGTAAACCTCAATAGTTTTTTTTAAAAAAAACCTCAGTAGGTTTACCGCCCGAGTAAACCTACTGAGGTTTACATGTCACGTGAACCTGGGAAGGGTTAGTTAGGGTGGTTAAGGAGAGTCTTCTTAACCACCCTAATAAGCCATGGCTTGTTGTGGTAGGGTTTACTTACCCTACTGAAGTTTAGTGTGTCGTCAGAACCCGGACAACATGCTAACCCTCCCGCAAGCCAAGAAGGCACAGAGCCCCTTGGCCAGAGCAGCCAAAATGGGTGATGACAGCTGGCCATGTGCCCAAGTGGCACTTGGCTGGCTGTCATTGGCTTCCCCCCGATGCCAGGAGAGTGGAATTTTTCACAAGCAATCTCACTTTCCCAGAATTGGCCGGAGTGTGGGAAGAAGCCCCAAAGGACTGTGGCATCGGTGGGGGATCCAGGTGCCCGGCCTCACTTGCTTTCGAGCAAGTACAGCCAGGAGCCTGGCTCCCCAGTGCTGCCACAGTCCTTTCACCTGAAACAGCAGATGGGGATTATTCACCTCTTTATTATACCAAATTGTAGAGTCCAGAGGTGCACATACACAGTAGCAGAGGTGGTGCACACATGATGGCTTGGACTCAGAGTGCCCTTTAGTGGGACTCTGCGCACCGGATGCTCCTGCTGAAAAGTGGGGAGGCAATTTTTGCTGATCTCTTTTCCCCCCTGCACCCCCTTAGAATCTGCTGCAGAGGGTTGGGGGACTCACTGGGAAAGTGTGGGAGGTGTATGCGGGATTGCAGCAGGAAGGGGAAATTTGCACACACACAAAAACCATTCCCTTCCTCCAGCAGAAGCCTTGACTAAATTTCAGTTCCTTCTATGAGCAGAAGGAGTCCTACCATTCATGGAAGGGCAAATCTGCATCACTGAAGGGCATAGTCCTGTGAAATACACTGCAGTGATGCTGGTTAGCTGTTTTCCTTGTGGGAGTAAAGTGGAGAGTAAATCCAGATTATCCACTCCCTTCTCCCACACTGGTCACTGCTATGATTCCTGGATCAGGTTGGGGAATCACACCTGCGGCACCTTTTTTTTTTTTTTTTACATACAGTTGTGTTCTGCATTTCCTCTCCCACCTCCCTGGTGCCTTAAATGAATACTGTTTTGGAAGTGTCCCAGGATTCAGGGTCTCTGGGAAATGTACCTATCCATACAAACCATGACCCAGGACTGGAAAGCTGCCATATGCTGGGTTCCCTGCTTACTGAGAAGCCGTGATTTGTGTGAAGGGAGGAAAGGCTGGTGAGGAGCACTTGCTCAGCTGCAATGCCAGTATTTTCCCAGGGAGAGGCCTGCTCAGCCAATCAGCACTTGGATGGGCTTGAAGGGGGTGGGGTCAAAGGGGCGGGCCCACCGGAGTGAGATCTTTCTCCTTTGTTTTCACTCTGGTTCAACCTGAGGCCCCTAAAAGCAGGCCTCCAAATGGCTGCAGCATTGTAGTCGCGGACTTACCCACCCACTCTGGCAGCAAGATGTCTTGCAGGGGCAGAAGAAGTGGCCATTTAATGGGGCTGGCAAGGAATTTTACCTGCACACCAATTGGCAAAGATGGTGCAGGGTTTTCTTGCCTTCCCAATTGCAAGATTAATTCCATTGTAAATAAATTAATCTAGATGATCAGTAAATTCTTTGTGGATGCTTCATTTTATAATGTTTGTCACAACTATGCAGGTGTGATAGGCATTGGCTGGATCCATTGGTGAGGAGGGAATGGGATTGGGTCCCCCATTCCCCCATGGTGGGGATTCCATTAAGGGATCTTGGGGACGTGGCACCAAGACCAGACCAGCATGGGGACTGCAAGCTGACCACATCTGGGGTGGTGGAAAGGGGTTCACATTGCTGGTAGTGAGTCCCTGGCCCTGCCATCCACCACCAGTGCTGCTGGCAAGTGGGCCAGGAAGGGGAACTCAGACAGCAGGTGAGCTGGCCAATTACAGGATCCATGCCCTATACCACTGCCAAGCCTACTGAAGTGGAAGTCAATAAAGCTGTGGCCAATTTATTATCCCAGCTAAGTCTGTTCCCTTCCCCTTCACCACCCGACCCCAATGAAGCGCCGTCTGTACAGTAGCATTCCAGGCATGGGAAGAGAAGAAAGGTGTGTGTGTGTGTGTGTGTGTGTGAGAGAGAGAGAGAGAGAGAGAGAGATCTGCTAGTACTTCAGTCACCATCAGTACAGTAACCAGATATGTGAGTAGGTGGATAATATTCCTGGTATAATGGGAATTCCTGCTAATATGGAGATGATAATTCTGCCCTACCTTACAGGATTATTTGAAGGCTTAATGATATAATGTATATGGATGGAGCACTTAGGAAAATGCCTTATAATTATGCTAAGTATATTCTATTATTCAGACTGTTCCTGTCCTGTGCAAGCAGTTACATTTTTCTCTACGAAGTTGGCATCTGAGTGGAAACTCAATTTTGTAAAGATGTTAGGAGAACCATTAAGCTGGACAAACCACATACACTTTTTGTACACCACTTTGGATTTTTTTCAAAGTGAAAAGCAATATGGAAATCTCAAAAATGAACAAATACATTTGGTTTTATTAGTTGAAATAGAAATACAGGAAGAGATTAGTAGAAAGCAATTATGGGTACTTGTATGATCCTTTATGGACAGTAGTTGTAATATCTGTTTTCAAAAGTGAACTTCTGATGTCTGTACTTGTGTGTAGGGATTGTTCTTATTTCATACTAATATATAAAACCTCTTGATCTAAAGGGAACAGATACAGTGTATCAAATATCAATTTGATAGTAATATCAAAGCAGAGAAGGCAGATGCTGAGACAGGGCCCATTCGATAGTAGCATCCTCAGGAGAAAACACATTAATGTTCCAATAAGGAAAGAAAACTGGTCAGCCATGAAGGAGGCTGTAAATAGCAAAGTATTTCTTTTCTGTCTTCCACGCCACCTTCTAGTAAATTACTTCAATATCTTCTGCACAAATCCAGAACATATTTTCTCTGTTGGTTGTTCATGATCAGCTAATGGAAGTTAACATTGTGAGAGAACATAAATATTCCAAGACCATCAAGGTTCATGGTGAAAGGAAAGTGTTTTTATTATTTCACGGAAGGGGTGAGAGTGCAGTTTTGCAAGCATTGTCGATGCAAGAGAGACATTCATTTGCTTAATATTTTGCTGCTCTAGATTAAGCATTTCTCCCCCACCCCAAGTCTCTGTAACAGTTCTATATTTATATATTGTGCACAGGAACAAAATAATTTTGAAAAGGAATTCTAAAGCCTTAGAACCAGCAAAATGTTTTAAACTGCAGGTTACAATGTGCCTGCCGGGCAAATGTCATTGTCTGGGCATTTGCAAAAGCTTTGTTCTAGTTATTAACAATAGGGAAAAGGCTCTCTCTGGAGATGTGTGGAGACAGTGGAGTAATATGTCTCTTGGGATGTGTGACTACAATGGAGAAACAGTGGGACATGTTCTGCACAACATGCATGTACAAAGTGGCTTTCATTAACATGCAGGTTAAAGTGTTTCCACTGAAGTTTCATTGGAGAAAGTCTGTTTGCTTAGATCTGAAAGAAAGCTCTTTAAAAAGCTGGTCTTAGCACCTTAGTTGGGTAGAAGAGGGGGCTATAAATTATTATATCAATAAAATAAAGATGATAACATTGCTTTGTTAGAAAAAAACAATAACCCAAACCCACAACAGAGCATTCTTTGTTCAACTGATGTGTACACAAGTGACTTTTAATTTATTTATTTTTTACACAAGATACTTATTGTATGCCGTTTGACAGGAATCTGTAGCGTTAGCCATTTGACAGAAAATATTTATTTCCATAATATTTACAATGTCAGGTGCTAATCTAGTGTGCTATTGGATCTACCTTTTTGTCCATACTGATGAATTATATAGTCTATGACGCGTTATGTGTTCATCATCCACTAGACTTTGGCACCACAATCTATATGTATTTACTTAGAAGTAAGCTCAGTTGATTTCAGTGAGCTGACTTTGAGGTGACTGTTCTTAGGATTATAGTGTTAAGAGTTACCCTTAGAATAGCAATGGGGATTTTCATTTCATTTCCAAAATACTAATGCTCCTTGCTTGTGGCAAGTTAGATGGTGCACGTTCACTGCTACCAGTTCCCTGAGTCTAAGCCAACCAGGAAACCTGCATAATCTTCATCAAGTTCAGTTTAGAGCCAAACTGCTTCTCCAAGGTCATCATCCTATGTGTGCTTAGGCAGAAAAAAGTCCTACCACGTCCAGCATTCCCCAATGCTGGGAGTTGTAGGACTTTTTTCTGCCTAAACATGCATAGGATTGCACCCTAAATTATACTGGGAGCACTTTGTCAGTAGAGACTGGCAGGGCACATAAAACACTGGCCCCTTTGATCCCTATTTTCTGCTTCTCTTGTATGACTTTAAGGCTGGAAGGTCCTGAAGAGGCTGACATGAACCTCATAATTCTGAGAGCCATTCATCCACTTAAAGCAGCATCAGAATTATTCAAGAGCACTTTTCCTCACATTTAGTAGACCTCATTTGATCACATTACTATCTGCTTTCTTTTAAACGGACCCTGTGCGTGCATTTCAGAAAATCCTTGGTCATTCAGAGAAAGTGTAAAGGATTTTGAACCATTTCCCCACATGTGAGAGTGTCCTAGGAAATCTTTTTTTTTTTTTTTTTAAAGAACCCTGTTTAGACAGCTTCCTGACTGAGAAAACTTTAGGGTGTTTTCACTTGTGATGTATACCTCACCTCAGAAACTCTGTTACTGTGATTGCATGATCATTGTTAATGTGGAACAGAAAGCAGAAGAGAGTTGGCTGTTCCATACAATGTAAACTTTATGTCTGCATTACAAAGCAACTGTAGCAAATGCCCTTACTTATAGATCATAGAGCTGGAAGGGGCCTACAAGGCCATCGAGTCCAACCCCCTGCTCAATGCAGGAAACTAGAGGAGGGGGTCTCCCATCCAATAATAACCAGGCCTGACCCTGCTTAGCTTTCCACGCTCAGACAAGCTGAGCCAGCGTAAGCCACAGGCCTGTATCTTGTTTGACTCAGTAACAGAAACAGTTGCTTGCAAAATGTCCATTACACCAAATGTGAAAATGTAGAGACAAGTCTGAGTAACTACTGGATTTTATATTTTCAAAAATGTGGGAATCAGCCATTATATGTTTGTTTGTACCAGCAGTCCTACGTGTAACCTGAAACCTGCACGACACACAATGTAGCCTAATCTATTTAAGTCTGCACTTCTTCCTCTACTCCATTCTAAGTTGCTGGCCGTACAGATGGCACGACTTTTAACATCGTCACATTCGTCAGCCTTCCCCACCCCATCCCACTTCCTCTTCCCCCTTCCCTTTTGTAACTTCTTGGCAATGAAAAGATCTGGCGATCTCGAAGGCTTGCACACAGTTCTGTAGTAGGTATTTGTGCAGAAATTACTTTTGTACTAATTAATTAATTATTAATTGATTTTGACCTATGTAATTAATTTTGACCTAATTAATGTATTGCCTGAGTGATGGTTTTGAATTTCCCCCCTACCTAATAATAAAAACATTAGGTTGCGAGTGGCAGAATGGTAAAAATCAGTCAATCAATTAAATTTTAAAAAAATGTAGACCTGATATTCTCAGCTGTTTGGCATGTCATGAAACTGCAAGTTGAGAGCTAATTTGACAATGTAAATTTCATGATATCATAAGAAATATATTTTTAAATCCAGATGTTTGACCTATGGGAGTCACCACCCTCATCCTCCCAGGTGGTTGCTAGCAGGATTTCAATCATTCCTAGGAAGAGTTTGGGAGATAAGAGATGTTGGCCAAAATGCACTTGCAGTAATTAAATTGCCAGCTGGCAACGTATCAATAGATGGATGTTCTTGCTGCCGAAGCAACAGAGTACCTCTTAGCTTGCTGTAAGTTGGTAAAGGTCTGAAAAGTCTGTCAGCCATCCGGATGTGCTTCTGCCTATAATAATAATAATAACAATAATAATAAGCCACATTTCCAGGATACATCAGCTTTGTTCAAATCAAAACCTGAAGTGCTCTTCAGTCACAAGAGGCATGCATAGACTGGCTGGTATTGCAGATTGTTTCTCAGAAAAGCCAATAGTTTATATATGAAGGAGGAGCCTCTCCCACTGAGCAATTGAGCAGAGGCTTTTCTCTTATAATTGCCTTCCCTTGTTTTGAGAGTCAAAACAATGTTTCGTAATAATGCGGTTTTTAAAAAAATATTTTTGGTCACGTTAGTAGGAATCTAGAAGTTGGGCTATAGGGAGGAGAACCTAATGTAAAAAAATGTAAGTGTAGTTCTCAACATTTTCAGTAATCATTTCCCACACATCTACAAGCCAGTCTCTCTGTCCATTTTCTCCACCTGAAGCATTACCGAAATAAATGGGGGAAGGACCATTAGAAAAATAAAGAGTGGATGACAACAGACTAGAGATGAACAACTGGAGGCCCTTGCGCCAAATTCTGAAGGTGCTTCCTAGCCCCTCAGTTGCCCACTCAGAAACAAGAAAGTATGTAAAGGGGAGTAGGCACCTGTGGCAACAGAAAGTGGGTCCCTTTCAGGCCCTGGCTTCCTACCCATGCCTTCATTGACAAAGAGAGCTTCCAAGAAATTAGTTGCTGACTGGGTGAAAGACTATGTTACCAGGAACCTGCAACCTTTCTCTCAGTAGAGCTCACCAGATGCTTCTTCACTTTAGGAACTACATATGGAAATATCACTGTTTCTGGCTGCCTTAGGAAGTCATTAGTCCAATAGCCATTTTCAACCCTAGTTGCCAACTACCCTTTTTCAGCCTCCACCCCAGAATGACACAGAGGTCTAGATAGGGAGTTCTCCCTCTGATCAGGAACTTACTGGAAGGATATGGGTTGCAAAAAAAAAGTCTCTCAGCTGTCTCTCATGGTAGACCCACAGCTTCCTGAGATGACCTTCAACTGACAGGCTTGCTTCTGGTCAGGGCCTGAAGAGTAAGGTCACAGCAATGAAAAAGTCACTCAGTTGCCTCCTCCATGGGTCTCATTGCTTCTTGAGGCCAATTAAGTTCTGTTGACAATCTGGCAAGAAGCCCCTCTTCAGAATTGCTTCCAGAGTCCTCTTCTAGCATCTCACAGATTCTGCCTTTTATGTTTTTAGCTCCCTTCTTCAGCCTCTTCCCTTAGCTATGCTGTTGTCTTCACCTTCCTTGGGTTCTTCTCTGACCGAACTGTTTCAGCTGACCCTGGACATGTTGGGATTGTGTCATACACTCTCACCAGAACCTGCCTCTGATACTAGAGCATATAACTATCACGACTAGTCGTAGTAAATACTACTACCACAATTTTGTTAGGAGACAAGGTTCAGATTATGCAAGGCTGTGCTGAATGTTCACACTCAAACATTTTGGTATGCATATTGCATATAGCTATTTCAGGAGAGAAACCTCCTGAAATTGTACCCATGTCCACATTTTTTGTTGTTTTTTAAGGGCTGTTTGCTACTTGATCAGCTTCTTGGTTAGTTTTCTTGTTTAAAATAAACTTCATGTTTTTTTTCTAACCAATCAGGATCATGCAACCAGCATGATGTTCTCACAACTTCATCATCATCATGCAACCAATCAGATATAGTCACATAATATCACGAAACCAATTCAGAGTGAGGTCAGTAGGCATCGCTTGCTGAGAATGGGTGTTGGTGTGGGAGCTGCACCAAACACACTAACACCCTTATTTATAGACATCCCCCCCACCCCCAATTACTGAAAGGGTTTGTTCTTTGCAGGAATGAAAATGCTCATGAAAAGTGGCCTGTGTTTCAGCTCAGCCTCAGAATTATGTAAGAAAGAGAGAGTCCTGCTAGTTGTGTACAACAGAATCAGAGAAGAAAAGCTATACTTACATTGCCCCTAGGAAATTACATTCCCATGTTTAATGTTTATTGTATGCTAAAAGCAAGAAGAAGGTTAAAGGGGCTTGTCTCAATAATATTGTCAAGCTTAATTATTTAATGATTTTCAAAGTGCTATGAATATTTAGATTAAAGAATCTTTATATTGCAAAGATAAAGTGATCTTATCTATTATTCATTATTGTCAGATGCTGTGGGGTAGATGCAAAGATGGTATTTTAATTAAAAAATAATGAATTGTAATTTTGGTGCCAAAATTAGCCTCACTTTAATGCATACCACTTAAATATTGATAATTAATGCCTATAAAAGTTCTGAAATTTTGGAAAGAATAAATGTTTATAGTGGGCAAAGGTAGGGTCATGCTTGTGTTAAGCTTGTGCAATTTCAGAGCCAGTCGGGTGGACATGGAAGACTTGGGCTGCATTCCTATGCATGATTACTTGGAAGTAAACCCCTTTGAATACAATGGAACTGACTTCCAAGTAAGCATGGTTTGGACCAAGGTATGAGGGTGCATCACTCATACACTGTATCAGTCATACATTGCATCTTCCCAACACTGTGACTAGATTCATCTTGCCTGCAGAATAAATTAGGACCTATCAAAGGTGTTGAGGCTTCCCAAAAGGGACATCTATGGCCTGATTTCTCATATGCCATAAAATGAGGTGGTAGAATCCCAAGGAGATAGAGTGGACTGAACCACCTCAGGGTGGCAGGTGGGGGTGCCATTTTTAATACCCTCCCTCTCAATCAGAGGGAGAGGTTCGAGCTGCATTGAAATAAACAATCTGTAATAAGATGATGTGTGTCTGTCAGTGCCGAAGTGCTAAGAACATGAACCCTGAACACCTGAAGCTTGGCATGCATACTAAGGGGTCCCTAGGAGTGTGCACCTTGGTGTTATTTGGTTGTTAAAATGTATTAATTAACATTAATGAATTTAAATGTGTCTGTGTCTTTGAAGAAACCTGCAGTCAATACAGTTTCAAGCCAGTGGGAGTAGGGACATAGTTATACAGTTGCCCCCTCCCCTTCTGTGGGGCAGCCACCCTCAGGTGGCTATAGGGGCAGGACCGGTGCAAGGCAGTTTGGCGCCCTAGGCCAAGTCAGGTATTTAGCGCCCCCCCTCGGGTGGGGGGGCGGGCTCCGGAGCAAAGCAGCCTAAAACGCCTGCTCGCCCAGCGCCCCCCCCCCCGCGGCCAGCAGCCCTCTGCGGCGGGCCTGGAGCAGCGGCAGCAGCAGCATGTCGGCCAGCAGTAGCGCGCTCAGCGGGGCCCGGCCAGGATGCCCGGCCAGGAGCTGGGCCATGCGGTGCCGCCTCCTCCTCCATGCCGCAGCCCACGGGGTCCACCCCCTCGGGCTGGGCTGTGAGCGCTCTGGCGCCGGGGCCTGGATCGGGCGCCCTCAGCATGAGCATCGGACGGCCGCGCGAGACGAGACCCCCGAGGCAGAGTGCGAATGCTACTCACGGAGCCATGGGCCGGGCAGCCGCAGCGTGCGCTCTGGAGGCGAGGCGAGGCGGAGGCAGCACCGCCCCCTGCAGGCAGGGTCCCGAGATGGCGGCAGCTGCCCCCTCCCCTTCTCCTCTAGCTGGGCTCGGGCCCGGCCTTGCTGCTTGCCCCGCACCTGCCGAGGACCCCGCTTGGGCATCCCTGCGGGAGGCGCTGGGGAGGAAGGGACGGAGCTTCCGCCTTCCTCCCCGCCCCGCTGTCGGCTGCGCGGCCTACGCCTGCCCAGGGACGGAGGCTTAGATGGCGAGCGACGGGCCTGGTGGAGCATCTGCTGTGGCAGGCAGCCTCGCGGGAGAGCAGGCGGGGCAGCGAGCCAGAGGAAAAGCGGGCGGAGGCGCCCCCCCACCGAGGAAAGCTGAGCACGACACCAAGCCTGCCCGCAATCCCCCCGCGCTGACCTGGTGTGACTGGTGGCGTCTCCGCAGCTGTCCCGCCCGGCCGCCTCGCCGACAGATCCGGGCTCCACGAGTGGCAGGCGGGCAGCGCGTCACCCAGCAATCCCGGTGGCGGCGAGGAAGAGTCGGCCGGCAGGAGCGGAGTGCGCCCCCTTCAGCAACGCGCCCTAGGCAGCTGCCTAGTTAGCCTAGTGGTAGCGCCGGCCCTGTATAGGGGTGCCGCGTGGCAGGGGCTGTGCCTAGGGGTGCAAGCAGCCATGGCTTGACTCAGGCAGTGTGGGCACAATGTGTCCAACTCTGACAGCTTGAAGGCTTCGCTGTATCAAACTAAGGGCTAGTTTACAATAAAAACACGAGATCCTTTGAAATGGTGAATCACAGAATGTGAACTGGGTAGTTTACAAATGGAGCTGAGAAGCTGCAGCTGTATCAGTGGGGAGTTTAAAACAATAAAACCTTAACACAGTAAAAAAAAAAAAAAGAACATTAAAAACTGTAAAACATTAACAGTCCAGTGTTACATAATTTAAAAGGAAAGATTAAAAAGATGTGTCTTCACACCACAGTTCAGGTACAACACAGGAGAAAGCCTTTTCACAGGTGCCCAACAAACGGGCCTCAGCGGGTAATGCTGCCTCAAGAGGGCCTCTCCTGCAGAGATCTTAATAACCAGGCAGATCCATAACAAGGCAGGCAGCCTCTTAGATAGCCAGGTCCTAAACCAGTGCTTTAAAGATTAAAAGTGATGCCTTGATTTGAGCCTGGAAAGCAGCTGGCAACCATAACAGGTCTTTCAAGACAGGTGTTATATGATCCTGATACTGTGCAGCGGTTAGCAGCCTAGCTGCTGTATTTTACATCAAGAGTACTTTTCTACAGAGTCCTTTTTGTAATTTGTAAGCTGGCCTTTTCTTTTTCTTTCTTTTTCGGGTAAGAAAACCCCATACTTCACATCATAAAATTGAGTACAAGGAAATGGTCAATGCCATGATGCCATGATTTAGGGAAAGTTTACCAATAGACAGAACACTTAAGGTGCAATCATATGCACGTTTAGACAGAAAAAGGGCCTACAACTCTCAGCATGCTCCAGCCACTTTTTCTGTCTAAACTTGCATAGCATTGTGCCCTTAGTCAGATCCTTGAAACCAGTTCTGTTCATGCTTTCTGTATCAATAGCATATGTATATAAAGCATATGTATATAAATAGCATATGTTACAGGTTTTTTAATTGTTTAGTTGTTTCAGGCACAGACTGCTGTGAACTCCGCAGTGTTTAAAACCATGACATGATTTAAAGTTAAACCATGCTACATTTAAACCATGATGTCTGATCATTATAAAAGATCACCATCTGGACTTTTTATTCCACAGAGTGGACTTCCTGTGCTATGTTCAGATGCCAGTAGATGCTAGCAAGATATTGTGGTGCAAGAAAATCATCACAAATTATCTAGATCCTTTCCCCCGGCCCCCATATATTTTAAGGTAGAACATGCAAAGTTCATTTGCTTATTTACAACATCTCTTACCAGTTGAGTTCTGAGAGCATTTCAATACAATTTTCTCCCATAGAGGCAGCATGGCCTACGAATGGCAACATATTTGTTGGAGAGAGAGACACATACACAGGACTTCATAAAAAGCAGTATTCTTCTATTAAAAGGCTCACTTCATACAGTACACTGGTAGCAAGGTTGCCTCTGACTGGGTTCAGATAACATGATAACCCACCTTCAAAGGTTGAATATGAATTGAATGTGGGCTGTCGTTGAACTGTGGGTTATCGTGTTCTCTGAACCCAGCCACATTAACAATCCATGGCTTGTTAACCACGAACAACCCATGAAAAGAACTCATGGTTTGTTGTTGTGTTGTGAACTGTGGGTTTTCACCATGGTTTGTTATCTCGGCTGGGTTCAGACATCAAGATAACTCACGTTTCAACAATGACCCATGGTTCAATGACAACTCACACTCAATCCTTGAGTGTGGGTTATAATGTTGTCCAAACCCAGTCTCTATGTGCTACTCCATATAGTCATTTGTAAGTCATTTATCATGCCAATGCAACCTCTAGCTAATTCCAGCAAAAAGGATTTCATTGGCCTGCCTGAGCCACATAAGAAGTGTTTCCAAACAAGAGACTTATAACGGATAGTGGCACCTACTTTCTCAGTGGCAAAGTATGAATCTTTCAAAAGCAAGATAAGTGGTGAGTAATGGCAAGATTAATGTCTTCCTTTTGGAAATAAGAGAGAAACACTAACCTTGTCATTCCTTACCATTTCTCTTGCTTGAAAAAGTTAGTATGTAGGAATGGAAAGATTACCTGGAAACCAAAGTTGGTTCATTTGTTGAATGGATAGCATGCTGGTTGCAGATGCCAATCATACAGAAAATGTCTATAAGTCATAAGTTACGTAGATGTCCTTTACACACCTGCTACCCCTGTTTGTGTTGCTGCCAGCCATATTGGATTCACCATGCTGGGCAGAACTAGATTTAGTTCTAGTTCTAGAGAGCCAGTGTGGCGTAGTGGTGAGAGTGTTGGACTGGGACTCGGGGAGATCTGGGTTTTAGTCTCCACTCGGCCATGAAACTCACTGGGTGACTTTAGGCCAGTCACTGACTCTCAGCCTACTACCTCACAGGGTTGTTGTGAGGAGGAGGAGGAGGATTATGTAAGCTGCCTTGGGTTCCTTGCAGGAAAAAAGGTGGGGTATAAATATAATAAATAAATTAATTAATGAAAGACATAGACCTGCTATGACTCCATGTCTCTTTCTTCATCTTTCTTATAAGTTCTAGTAACTTTAATACAACAGAGGACATGATATCACCCCACTGATCCTGATTGTCAATGAGATGAGAGGGCAATGCACAATGAGATGACATCACATTACACATTGGCCACATTCACATGGAATGATAAGCCAGGATTCTAGAGAATTCTGGCTTATCATGAACAAGCTACCTGCTGGTGTACACAGCTTGTTCACTCCTGCTTTGCCCCACTTCCATGATTGCTAAACAAACTAGGAATATAGTGTCATTTGAATCAAGAATCCTAACTTGTTGCTCCAAAACAAGTCAGGATTCATAAATCAAGAACAAGCTCTGATTTGTGACCTGGCTTGTAAAGGGAGCAACAAGCCAGGTCACAAATCAGAGCTTGTATCAGGATCATATAACACCTGTCTTGAAAGACCTGTTATGGTTGCCAGCTGCTTTCCAGGCTCAAATCAAGGCATCACAATACACAATACAGATGACACGCTACACCAGGGATGGGGAATATGTGGCCCTCCAGACGTTGGTGGACTGCAACTCTCATCAGTCCTAGCCACCATAGCTAATGCTTAGGGATGATGAGAGTTGCAATCCAAAGACCTATGGAGGGCCACACGTTCCTCATCCCTGTGCTAAACAAACCATTCCTGGTTTGTTTTAGAGGTCCTGCTAGTGGAGAGAAGCAAAGTAGGAGTAAATGGGTTACATGCATCAGCACACAGCTTGTTCATAATAAGCTAGAATTCTTCAGCATCCTGGCTTACCATTCTGTGCAAATTTGGCAATTAATCTAGGAGGGAAAGTAACCTATCTCTCCATCTTCAGATCTGGTAAAATGGCTAACTAGACTGAAACACTACTCCGGTAATCAGAAGTACACTTGGGCTTTACAATAGTGGCAGTGCACATGTTAAAGAAAAATAGCAATAGCTGCAGTAGTGTGTACACATTTGAAGGCTGGGGGTGGGATAGAGTTTCCAAGCTAAGTCTTACCTGGGTGATCAGTACGTGGAGTGACTCTGGTAGAATCTTATGAGCTAATAACCTGCAATGGAGCAGCAAACAATTCATGTAGTACTGTAAAAAATGGGGCACTAGGCCAGTGTCTGTCAGTGCATATTTGCTAACTGTTCTGGGCAGCATTCAGCCCAGATTCCGAAATGAGGAACATCAATGCCTAGAATGTGGATCAGTGCCAACAACAATTATCTCCCCCCCCCCCCCGGGTTGGGAGAATGAGTAATGCTTGAGATCCTTGAGATTCTCCATTTTCCATTTCGGTGCCCGCCTTGTTCTCACTCCCGAACGTGAGCGTCTTTTTTTTCGAACAGGAAAAGTGTTTTTCTATCATGAAAAATGCATGCATTTCCAAGCATGCACCCCAGATATGCACTTTCCACTCATAGGCTAAAGCATGAAAATGCAGTTGTGTGTGTGTGTTTGGGGGGGAAATACACATTTTCTGAAATGTACACTTGCACAAGTGCTTATTTTCAAACATGAATGCATAGTTGGGAAATTGTGAACATTTCCTGAGAATGATGCTCCTGCTAGCGTTGGCATTCACGGTTGCATCATGTTTGCATGATTTGTGGACAGGAATGAAATTCTTGTACATTCCTACGGAATTGCATTAAGTACAATTCTGCAAAAGTACACTCTTAATATTGTAATGTCTGGAACCTTTCTCAATGCATAAGAGAGAAGCCAAGAGCTCAAGATATCTGTATAAGTTTTTATTTAACAGACAATATACCGATATTATAAAATATCTATATAAACAAACTGAAGCACAAACCAGAGAAGACAGAAGTACTGTTAGCAGGTGGTTCATCTGCCTGGTTGAGTGGTGTTTAACCTGTTCTAGAAGGGGTTGCACTCCCACTGAAAGATCAGGCACACAGCTTGGGGATGTTTCTGGATCCATCATTGTCACTTGAGGCCCAGGTGGCCTCGATGGCCAGAAGCACCTTTTATCAGCTTAGTTGATATACCAGCTGTGGCTCTGGTGATAGTTATCCATGCTCTAGTAAACTCCCAGTTAGATTACTGCAATGCATTTTACATGCGGCTACATTTTGATGTTGGTTTGGAAACTTTAGTTAGTTCAAAACAAAGCTGCTAGGTTACTAACTGGGACTGGTTGATATGATCATGTGCCACCAATGCTTTGTCAGCTGCACTGGCTTTCAGTCCATTTCTGAGCCCAATTCAAAGTATTGGCGTTGACCTTTGAAGCCCTAAATGGCTTGGTGCCAGCGTATGTAAAGGAATGTCTCCTCTCGTATGTACCTGCTCAGACCCTTAGGTCATCTTCAGAGGCCCTCCTCCAGGTGCCCCTGCTGAAGGAAGCTAGGTGGGCAGCTACAAGAGTGAGGGCCTTCTCAGTTGTGGCACCCATAAGCCTCAGTTGTGGCTTATGGAATGCCCTCCCTAAAGAGGTTCTCTTATGAGGGAAGGTTACAACATCTGGGACTGTTCAGATTTTTAAAAAAGGTGAGTAAGGGGAGACATGTTAGAGGTGTACAAAATTATGCATGGTGTGAAGAAAGTGGATAGGGAGACACTTTTCCACCTCTCTCATAATACTAGAACCCAGGGTCATCCCATGAAGCTATTTGGTGGGAGATTCAGGACAGAGAAAAGGAAGCACTTCTTCACACAGTGCATAGTTAAACTATGGAATTTGCTACCCCAAGATGAAGTGATGACCACAAATTTAATTGGACGGCTTTAAAAGGGGATTAGACAAATTCTTGGAGGATAAGGCTTTCAGTGGCTACTAGTCCTGATGGCTATATGCTACATCCAGTATCAGAGGCAGTATGCCAATGTACTCCAGTAGCTGGGCAACACGACTGGGAGGGTGCTATTGCACTCATGTTTTACTTGTGAGTTTCCTACAGGCAGCTGGTTTGCCACTGTGTGAGCAGAATGCTGGACTTGATGGACCCTCGGTTTGATCCAGCACTCCTTATGTTCTTAAGTTTGCCTGGCACCGAAATTGTTATCTTTTCAGTTCCAGGCAAAGAACTTTCCCTTCCTCACCCCCTCCCAGACATTTTGGAGACCTAGTTCTAGATTTGTATGGCTGTTCTTAAATATCTTTATTTATTCCTGTGCTATTGTGCTGTTTGTTGTTTTGTATTGTATTTTATTCTTCTTAATATTTTCATTGTATTTTACTCTTGGAAATGTTTGCATTGTATTTTATGTTTTTGCTGTTTGTGTTGCATTTTAACTGTTTGTAATCCACCCAGAGAACATTTGCTATTGGCTGGATTAAAAATATAATAAATAGGTAAATAAAATTGAATTAATACCAGTTGCTATTCTGTTGTGTAACTTGTTAGAGAATCCTTGCCCTTTTGAAAATAGGGTAAATGAAACTTGGCATTTGGTTTTGGTGTTATGCTTATTTTTGGTTTCCCCTTTTCCTTTTCCAAAAGGGCAAACTTGAGGAAGGAGGTTAAGGACAGCTGCCATTTGATATGACCTGTTAAACATTTGTTTCTCAAGTCTCTTCAATGATTTCTCACTTAAGTGACAAGAACTGTGTGACTTCATTATAGCTCCTAGGAAAAAGCCAAATCAATAGTTCCCCCATGAAGTTAAATACATGTCTGTTTCAGAGCAGTAATCATGCCAACAGAGGGGAATATTCCTAGAACCAATCCAGTGAAGCTAGAGAGCTTGGTTCTAAGTGACCTCTGTGATTATTTGCTTGTTTTCAATGCAAGCTATTCATGCATTGTTGCTCCTTCCCTAAAAGTGCAGAAATTTAGTAAAAAGAGAAGAGAGTGCCCTAAGAAAAGTGTCAGTCAAATGAAGGAATATTTCAGTATAAACTCTGTGTCACCATAGCTTTGCACAAAATGAGAACAAACCACCCAGGCACAAGGCAAACGATTACAATGCACTATAGTGTATTGACTATTGAGGCTACCCATGAAGATGCTTTAGAAATTGGTATAGAACGTCGCCAGCCAACTGGTGTCATGTTGTATCAGTGCTTTAAGAGGTACAAGGTTACTGGTATGTTTCTGGGCCCAATTCAAAATGTCCCAAAAGGGTCCTGGTTATCTCAGGAAGTACCTGCACCTATATGAACTTCTCTATAGTTTGAGATCAGATGATGAGGCCTTGGTTGAGGCTCCATTACTCTCAAGGAGAAGATTGGCCTTCCCAGATGCAGGGCCCTCTCTCTTGTTGACCCAGAGCTGTGGAATGCCAATGGGTGGACTGTGTATCCATTCATTCATTTATTTCATCCATCAATTTATAGACCAATTACCATATCTAAAAGATAACTTGTAGTGGTTCACAATACAAAAATTAAAATATAAAACAGTTGAAACAGTTAAAATAAAAGCAACAACAATTAGCAAACTGGGCAGCAGAATCAATGAAGGAAGGCCTGGGTGAAGAGAGAGGTCTTCAACAGCCACCTAAAGCATGCCACAGTTACGCCTCCTGAATACCGGGGAGGGGGGCATTGCAGAAGGTGGGTGCCATTACAGAGAAGGCCCACTTCTAGGTTGCTATCAGATTGCTATCTGCAGGTCATGGCCCAACCAGAAAGGCCTCCTCTGATGATCTTAGTGGTCACACGGGACTATATGGGGGAAGGGAATCTGCTAGGTAACCTGGTCCCAAGTTGTTCAGGCTTTACATGTGAGTAACAAGATCTTGAGCTTGGCTCAGTAGCTGATAGGAAGCCACTGCAGTCGCTTCAGCACCGGTGTAATATGTGCATGGCCAGGCACCCCACTCAGCATCCCGGCTGCTGCATTCTGCACAGCTGCAGTTTATGGACTAACAGTGGCATCTGAACCCTGACTTTCCCCTTGCCAAGGAACACAATATCTGGCCCATTGCCCCAAAGAAAGCCATGTGCCATTTACTTTGGCTTTCCTTTGTCTGTAGCCACTGTTGTGTGTCTTAGCTCCTGACCAACTCCTAGCTCCTGCTTCTGCAAGAGGTAACTTACTGGCCTCATTGTTGATTTAATGGACCCTAAGATTGGATCAGTTTACTCAGCAAGTTTGTTTTGGCTGTAAATGAGTAAAGGACAGATAAAAGGAGGTGCTTCTTCACACTCCGCATAGTTAAACTATGGAATTCTCTATCTAAAGATGAAACGATGGCCAAGTATTATAAGCAGGGAAAATTCACATTTGAGCTCATTCTTTGCGAACTTCATCAGCATTACTAGCTGCATATGTTCTTAGTTCATAACTTGTCAGGGCTGCACAACTTGTGACTCACTGAGTCACTTGCAGCACACTTGCTATGTGATGTGTCTTTCCAGGTGACTGACAGCCTCCCCCTTACATAGTCTCAGGCAGTCAGCAAAAACAGGAGGTTTATTGGGTCTCTATTGGACTGCCACACATGGCTGGTGTGCTGCATTTGGCTTGGTGGGTCAAACCTTGTGCAGGCCTGTGACAAGGGATATCTGAGGATGCATCATGACATGACCTACATTTCACTTTGTTGCTCATGTTCAACAGACATTTCTTTCATATTTACTTTGATAGCAAATTTTGGGCCAAGGTAGGGCAAATGAAGATATATTGGGAATTCAAGATAGTTGCGTGTGCATTTTTTATTTTTTATTTTTTGTCTTATACAGCTGGTAGCATTGTTTAGAGTCTGCTAACAGATTAAGGTTGTGTGGAACTGAAGCTGCAGTACATTGAGAGTTTTCCAGGATCTTGGTGCAAGATTTACAAAGACACCCCTCTCTCTGTGTGTGTGTGTACACACACACACACACACACACACACAGATTCATAATCATACTGGTTGTGTGTCATATATATATATATATATATATATATATATATGAAATACTGTTTGTAACATGTTAATAGGGCTTCTTCTTTTTTTGATTTGTTCTTTTTTAATACTCTTTACTTTAAGAAAATGTTTATTTATATAATAACGATACAGTATAAGCCAATGTCCCATAATTAAAAAAGGGACACATAACTTGTAATAAATAACTATTAAAAAGAATGTCAAAAGGGGGTTGGATTATAAGAGAGCACATTGAATTATAGACACTTTCAGTCTTGAATTTGTGTCATCACACATTTTTTGATGCCATACTTGCTTGGGCATTAAGGAAATACAGTTCAGCAATCAGAGAATGTAGGCAGGAGTGTTCATCCATTAGGAAAAATCGAAAACCCACAGTAGGACAATATCATTATTAGGACTAAATAAAATGTCACAAAATATTGAGCAAGCTTTTGAGCTTTCCAGAACACTTCACCCTCTGGTGGGCCTCCTCCTATGTCAGTGGCCATCTCCTGGCAGTGTTGACAGCCAGTAGCAGCACTCCAATCAGCACTGGGTGACAAGCCACCATTTTTAATTCCCATGATGCCATGTTACTCCATGGCATTGTAGGAAATAAAAATGGAAGGTCCCAGAAACCTGCCACTGCAGACTGCCATTTTAATTTCCCACAATGTGCTGGAGCGACGCTGTGGTTCCACCCTGGCACTGATTGGAAGGCCCAGGGTAGGTGTAGGATCTTGCTGGGGCAGTGGCATCCTCAGGCTGTGTCTTTGCATCAGGAATAGGTGGATGATTCAGTCACACCCAAAACAGAGACATATCAGTATGGATCCTATGGGTTCACATGAGTTTTTGATGATTAATTAATTTCTCATGACAAAAAGAGCAAATATCTCACTTGTGAACATTACTTGACCTAGGATAAAGCTGTGCTGATTCCAAAATGGCGGGTGGTCAGCAGGGGCAGGGAGCTGCTTTAGTCCTCTCCCCAGTGGTGTCCCCAAGTACACCCCTTTACTTCTTACTTTACTTAAGCAGAATTGCTTCTGGTTAATTACCTCTCAGCCTTGAAACTGGGTAGTCTGCCCCTCACTCAGTAGGGATTCTGCAGAGGCGTGCAACTTCTGTGTGCAAACAGGCACGCCCTAGATTTTTGCAGTAGAAACTGCTCGACAGGATGTTGGAGAAATCCACAAGGGATTCTAATGAGTTCAGATTTCTATGAATCTGAGCTGCAGATTCTGCAGCAGACCAGCTTTTTCCAAGTCACTTAGATTCCATGGAATTCTGGACCACTTTTGGGGGGTATGGGGGATTTTCTCTCCCAGCACTGCCACTACATATGAGGGAGCTTCTCCGTCACTGGGTAACCCCAGCTATGGGGCTTCTCATTTATAGCAAATGCTCATTTTTCAGTGCCTAAGGAACTCCCTGCCACTATAACTGTATATAACTGAGTCAGCTTGTGGAACTGAGTTCCACAAGCTGACTCTTTTCCACTTCCACCAATTCTCTGAGAATACTTTAAAACCTCCTAGTAGCTGGTATAAGAGGCTTAGGCGTGAGACGGGCACCAACACTGGAGAAATTCCCTAAACCTCTACCCCAGCCAAATACACTCACAGCCAGGTCCAGCTCTTGGGTACAGACTTGCTCTGACACCAAAGCTCCTCCTGTTGTATTTCTGGCTGCTTGAACAGTTTATCTAGGTTTTTACTGCCTGCTTCTCTAACTTTCTTCTGGCAAGATCTTAGGGCAACCTCCTGGCATCACATAATCACCTGTTCCCTATTCCTGATCTTCACCAGCCACATAAGGTTATCCCATAGAGAAGGAATAGCTTACTATTAATGTCTTAGCTATTCACTTTTCCTCCGCTTTCTCCTAGTCCTTCTATAACACCCCATACACCAACCAGCATAGCTTCTCTCTCACTACTACCCACAGGCAGACTCCTAACTGTCAATGGTTATCTGTCTTTTCCCAACCGCTCTTTTCTACCTAGCTAGAATCCTCAGCCAATCAAAAATGAATTTAGCTGATCCAGGCCCCATCTATAACTATTCAAATATTCAGAACATCACCAATCAACTACTACACAGGCCTTTGACAGTAACAACACCAGGCTTCAGGCCTACATAGATACATTATAGTCTCTCAGAGGACACACAGTGTATTTACAGAACATTACAACACATAACAGTTATACACATAGCATTTCTTCACAGGGGGGATTTGCACTAACGTGTATTAGCACTAATTCGCATTAGCACAAGTAGAACAAAATTCTGGTTAAAAAAAATCAGAATCCATCAATGAGTGGATGAGGGAACAAAAGACCCCTGACAATCCACGAGACACAGACAGAACGTATTTAACAAAATCTGTACACCTCTACTCTGCACACACAAACACCACTGATCCATAATCACAGCTATCTTGCTAATCCACTATAACCTCTGATGGAAGAAAGAGGTGTATTTGATTTCCTTTTGTGCTTCTTTTTGCTATACCAGTTAGATTTATATGTGAAAGACGATACACATAACTGTGAGTCAAACCAAATGTTCATCTGACATACGTCAACAAATATGAAATGTATTTTTTGTTAAATGCCTCACAGCATACTTTCTTTTTCTTTTCTTCTTTCCTGTCAGAGATAAAGCTATCTGAATAACCAAAATATTCTCACTTGCTAAAAATATTTTTTTTTTATTCCTGTCATGACTCAAGCAATGAGGTTGAGATGGTGATAGGTCATGAGGCCCATTACTGTTACATTTCATGGCGACCCCTGGGGACAAGATAATCTCTGCAATTTTGTATGCAAGAACCATCCAGACCTTGGTTAAAAGTTGTCTGCAAAATCACCTGCAGTTTTTTTGATAGGACACATTAAAAAGATCAACCCTATAATCAAATTTTCTTTCAAGTCAGTATAAACGTTTGGGGCTATAGCTTTCACACTCCCCCCCCCCCCCCCAGTTTGCATCACAGAGGGCTCAAAATGACTGGATGAGATCTGCAATTTATTGAAATAATTTATGGCAGCATACTGAAAAAGATGCAGAATAGACAGTGAAAAAAGCATATAATGTGTGGAATAAACTTTGGCCTACATCCAACATTTATTTATTTATTTGATTTGTACACCACCTTTCTACCAAGAAAATGGTACTCAAGGCGGCTTTTACGCAAGCAGACTTCAACTCACATACACAACAGAAGTTCCACATCCCCTCTTCCTCCCTGCGGTCCCCCTGCCGCAGCCTTCATGACTGTTTTGGAGGGGGCCCCAACCCTTTGGAGCAGATTATTTTTGGGTGTGTGTGTGGCAGGGTTGTATCCAATTGTGTCTGTTCTACTGGCAGTCAGACACAATTGAATACAATGCTTTATTTTTCAGATTTCATGTAAAGAAAAAATAGCTGCTAGAGCCCCAACAGCTGGTCTTTCAGCTATATATTATACACATTTTTAACTCATTTTTTTTACTTACTATGCAACAATCTCTGCAACTATGCAACAATCAGACAATGCACTGTTGGGGTATAACGGCTAGAGCAAACCCCCCCCCCTTTTTCTACTAGTGGCAACGTTCATCGTGCCTTACTGCAGTATATGTATCCCAGTGGCAGCGTAAGATATCCTAGCACCTGAGGTGGGACGATGTATGCCGCCACACCTGCTGCCACTTCTGCTGCCACTTCTGGCCATCCTTCCCTGCATTGCCACTGCATGCTCTCAGAGCAAGAGTTTGAGCGAGCGAGAGTGCTCACTGGAGGTGGTCTCCAGGGCCACCTCACCCACAATGCCTTGCTTGGAAGGACATTTTTAAGGGGAAGCGTATGAAGGGTTAAGTACCCTGCTTCCCTCTGCCTTTTCTCCGCTACCAAGAGCCCTTCGTTAAGAGGCAAGAAGGCATTGGGCTAGGGTCATAGGCAGCTGTATTGTTACATGCAGTTTGGTCCTCTCAGTTTTTGCCTCAGGAGACATGGAAGAAGATTATTTCTTAGGAATGAAGAATGGCAAGGAAATGTGTATATGCACATTTAAAAGCAGTTAGTGTGAGGTATGTGAAAGCATGTTATGTGGAGAAATCAAAAAGTTCCCCTATCTCTATCTCCAGACTCCAGTGCTCAGCATTTCTCTGAAATTATCTGTCGTCGTTCCCCCCAAACCTGATGATCCTCAAACTCTTACTGAGGTTTTCATACCACGTTTACCAGGAGCAGCTTTTTAAAATTATTTTGTAAATTTTGCTTCCTCTTAGATGGTCTCTGTCTGGTTATTTTGAACTGAGCTAGACTGACACTGCCATAGCTTTGGGACAGAATTACACTAGGATGACTTTAAAAAGGGAGTGATAGAAAAGAAACAAATATCAAATTCTGACCTATGTTTTTCCTATTCCCAAGTTGTACTGCATAAAAGAAACACATTGCTCTTAACATTTCCCAAAACATTTAATTGGCAAGGAAGTTGAGGTTTTATTACTGCAACATAATCAATACTGTATTTTAACGTTCAGCTGCAAATTATCACTTTTCCAACATCACTTATGGCTCCACAGAACACAATAACCAACACTCAAGGGTTGAATATGGTTTGAATGTGGGTTGTCATTGAACCATGGGTTGCTGTTGAAATGTGGGTTACTGTGTTGTCTGAAGCCAGCTGTGATAGCAAACCATGGTTTGTTAATCACGAGCAACCCATGAAGAGAACCCGTGGTTTGTTGGGTTGTGAACTGTGGGTTGTTCGTGGTTAACAAACCATGGTTTGTTATTGCGGCTGGGTTCAGAAAACATGACAACCCACAGTTCAATGACAACCCACGGTTCAACGACAGCCCATGGTTCAAGAACAACCCACACTCAACCCATACTCAACCCTTGAGTGTGGGTTACTGACCGTGTTGTGTGAACCCAGGCATCGTCACATATCTATCATCATCGACTGGTTCTGGATTTGTTGGCATTTTCACTAACTTCTTGCTGTAGGGATAATCTTTATATTATTTTGAATTTTCACAAGCAAATTTGCATTTGGCAAATATTCTCCAGAACTCTTTCCTCCTTACATTTGTTTCAGTTTTACTTCCTACCCATTGGTCTTTAAAATATATCACTTGTAAATATTATTTATTTATACCCCGCCTTTTTTCCAGCATGGAACCCAAGGTGGCTTACATAATCCTCCTCCTCCTCCTCTCCATTTTATTCTCACAACAACCCTGTGAGGTAGGTTAGGCTGAGAGTCAGTGACTGGCCTAAAGTCACCCAGTGAGTTTCATGGCCGAGCGGGGACTAGAACCCGGATCTCCTGAGTCCCAGTCCAACACTCTAACCACTGTGCCACACCATAATATAGTGGAAGCTGTAACTTGGTATAAAACATCATCAATAAAAGCCAATAGTTACCATGATTTGATTGATGCATTTAGGGCAAGAAACAGCTGGAAGACGGGCAGTGGAAAATGTTTCTCTTGCTCTCTCCTGGCGGGGGCATGCTGGGAGTTGTAGGCCAAAAACATCTGGAGACCCAAGGTTGGAGAACACTGCTTTAATATGTAGTCGCTGTGTGCAGAAGTGCATGTACAACAAAGCTCTTGAACATTACCCAAAACTCTGAAACTGAAGCCCCATTGAGGCCCATCAGTGGCTGAGAACCTGAGGGAGGGAGGTGTGTCAAGGTCTGGGGCAGTCTATCAGTGGGAGTTGAACCTGTGCGCTGCTGCTGTGGAAAACGGATGGCAAGCCAAGCTCAGACCTACCAATCACGTGCTGCCTTTCAGACCACTTAGAGGGGCTATCTGCCCTCTTTTACAGGGGATAGTCCTCTATTTGAAGGGCTGCCAGAGGACCATCCTCTATGAAGGTGGCCTCTGCTTGAAGAGCTGTCCAGTCCATTTCTGGTTTAAGATAAAGAACTTTAGGAACTGTTGTTGCCCGTTCAGTTAGCAACCGGACAGCAGACTGAGCATGCAAGGCACAGAGGTCACCTGGTCACAGTCTTTCACACTATGGTGAGATGTACCGCATTTCTATTTAAATTATAATAATTATTTATAAATTTGCATCTATACATATTAATTGACATATGCACATTTTATGCAAATAGGTGACCTCTTTTGTCCTCTTTTTTGGTGATGCATTTCCTCTTTTTTTGGCGAATCCTAACTGGCCAAACTGACACCAATGCTTGGGTTTTCTTGCTCCTTTGTCAGTTTGAACCTATGTGGGGGTGGTTTGTTTTTACTTAGAAGACAGTCTCTCTGTATTCAGTGGAGCGTACTCTCAAGTTAAGTGCATAGGATTGCAGTTATATTCATTCTGATTCTGTCAACCACCTTGTCCAGAACTGTTGTCACTTCCTGTATCCCTTTTCTGTGAACAATAGACAGCGATTTTAGTCCTCATGGCTGGTCTGGGCTTTTTCTGCAGCTCCCCTTTCTCCTTTTTGTTGTTATTGTAAGATGGCGGGGCGGGTGGGGGGCTTGGTCTCTTCCCTCAAGGTTTGTTTATCTCACAACACTCTATGTTGAACTAGAAGCTTGTCAAGAAGACGTACTCTGCAGTAAAGCTGAATCGAAGGTGATGGCTTTGTTGTGATGAATAGAGTCTTGAGGGATCCCACTAAACCTCACAGTTTTCCAGTAGACCTGCCACATTTATTTTTCAGCTGGAGGTGCTGTGTTCTAATAAGGTGAGTGCCAGATTTAACAAAAATGTAGGCATAGTGAAGGGGAAAATGCAAGGAGACATGAAAAGGGGGAATGGAAATTAAACATAATTCATAATATAGTCAGGTTTTATGGCCATGACACATAGTTGTATTTAGATACAAATATTGAAGCAAAATCCTGAAAATGACTAATAGCCTCTGAGCATTGCTCTAAATTATACCTTGGCTCCCAGCTGTACTCAATCCCGTGATAATGTATACATACTTTATTTCTCTTTAAATGGCAGAAAGTAGACTGTAAATTCTATTTCCCTGACATTAGTAAAGCATTATGCAGACAAAGAATGACAGAGAAATATTCCATAGTAACCTTGCAGTGACATAAATGAGAGGAAAATGTGAAGCATTAAATGCAGTATTTAGAACAAATTTTCAAAGTTCACTCTCTCTTCAGCTAGATTTGCTGGTTTCACTTTAGGCTTCTAGCTGGTCTTAAAAATGTATAATGTTTATCCAGTGTGTGTGTGTGTGTGGTTTCATGGCCTAACTGCAGCTAACTAATGGCACAATACCCTCACAAGTTCTTTATTGTGTGATATATATGGGAGATAGAGAACAATATCCTTGTTGTGGGAGATATAGTCTTCCTGCAAAAATAAAATAAAAGCAAAGCAAAGCCCGGGCCATCATTGCCAATCTCTTGTTTAAAAAGGAAAGAGATTCTAGAAGAAATTGAAGAATGTTACCACACACAATACTTAACAAAATACACATGGATGAACATTTTGTTGGAGGAAATGGGAAGGAGTCGGTCCTATACTAGTTAGGACGAAGCAGAGTTTTCCCCCTCATGCACAGCCTGGTTATTGAAACTGGTTATCACCACATGGGTTGCTAAACCCTGCTAAAAGGCTCTTAAAAGGAATGGATTGTCCATACAAGGTTTAAAATGAATAAAGACATTTATTCGTTTTACTTACAGTCCGTTTATTCATATATGCAGGATGCATATAGGCAAGTTAGAGTCTTTGGTGTTAAGAGTCCGCTTCATTGGAGATCACTGGCTGGAAACCAGCTCAGACCGTGTGTCCATCAGGTTGGAGAGGCAGAGAGAGAGAGAGAGAGCTGGCCGCAGAGTGGCTGGAGGTAGGGAGTAGGGGTTACAAAACATGCACCCTGGGGATTGTTCAATTAACCCTTTCCTCCCACTGTAACTAGTGACTGCATTACCTCGTTGATTTAAGCAGGCAATATTACAATTTCCAACACATTTTAGCTGTAACATACTCTCCAAATACTCAACCAGCAAAGGATTTGTAAAAGAAAAGAAAGTGCCAACAACCATGTGGATAGGGGCAACTGAATGGACATTGTTTTCTTGGACTTTCAGAACACTTTTGTCAAAGGCCTTCACTAGAGACTCCTGAGCAAAACTAGCAGTCTTGGGATAAGAGAAGAGAACCTCTTATGGATTGTAGCTGGTTAAAGAACAGAAAGCAAAGAGTAGGAATAAATGGCCAGTTCTCACAATGGGGAGACGTAAACAGTGGGGACCCCCAAGCATCCATATTCAAACGAGTGCTTTTTAACTTGTGCATAAATGAGCTGGAGTTAGAGATGAGAAATGAAGTGGCCATGCTTGCTGATTGCACCAAATTTCTTAGGGCGTGGGCCCCTAGAATTCTAAGCAACATAAACTATAGTGTTTTTATAACAAGGAAGAACCTCTGTTGCTAAGAACATAAGAAAAGCCATGCTGGATCAAACCATAGTCCTGTCTAGTCCAGCATTCTGTTCACACAGTGGCCAACTAGATGGCCATGGGAAGACCACAAGCAGGACATGAGCACAATCGTACTTTCCTTTTTGTGTTTCCAGCAATTGGGATTGAGAGGCATACTACCTCTGATACTGGTGATAATATATAGCCATCATGACTAGTAGCTGTTGATAGCCTTATCCGCCATGAATTTGACTAATGCCCTTTTAAAGTAATCCAAGTTGGTGGTGATCACTACAACTTTGGAATTGGTAGTAGTTTAACTATGTGCTGTGTGAAGTAGTACTTCTATTTAGATGTCCTGAATCAGCATCATTCAGTTTCATTGTATGACTACTTAGAGAGTGCTCCAGCCCCTGATAATTTTGCTTGCCTTTTTCTGCATCTTTTCCAGCTCTACAATATGTTTTTTGAGGCATAGTACCCAGAACTGTAAACACTATAGTTTATGTTGCTTAGAATTCTAGGATTGCACAAGCCACAAAAGCTTATCTCCCCACACCCCTCTCTGCAATGTTTTATAAAGGTGTGATTCTGGCCATGTAGGTCATCATGGAGGGTAATTTCTTAGTGTCAAATCAGCTTTTAAATGAGAGGAAAGATGTTGTCCTATCCTAGCTTGGCAGATTCAAAGCAGTAGCACTTACTGGAAGGACAGGATTACATCCAATAGAGCAGAGTTGCATCAGGCCATGTGGGATCACAACAGGCAAAGCCAGATAGTGTCAGTCAGGACCTTGAACAGATTATTGTGGCAGGTGCTGGCTGGAACTCACCCAAGGAGAGCTGTTGTCTCAACAACATGCAGAGGTCTTCTGAACTTCTGAAGGTTGCCTGGTCTGGACCTGCTGTTAACCCCACTCCCTTTGAAAAGTTGGTGAGTACCGAGGACGTGGACAAGCTGCTTGGTCGAGTGAGGAGGACCACTTGCCCGCTCAATCCCTGTCCTTCCTGGTTGGTCGTCCAGGGAGGAGATGCAGTTAGACGACAGTTACAATGTATTATTAATGCATCTCTCCAGGGAGGGAAACTTCCATCATGTTTAAAAGTGGCGGTGGTACGGCCGTTTCTTAAAAAGCCCTCCCTGGATCCCCTGGACTATAACAACTATAGACCAGTATCAAATCTTCCATTTTTGGGCAAGGTGATTGAGAGGGCGGTTGCCTTCCAACTCCAAGCAGTCTTGGATGACACCGATTTTCTAGACCCATTTCAAACCGGCTTCAGAGCAGATACGGAGTTGAGACTGCTATGGTCGCCTTAGTGGATGATCTACACCTGAGTACCGACAGGGGGAGTGTATCCCTGTTGGTGCTTTTGGACCTCTCAGCGACTTTCAATACCATTGACCATGGTATCCTTCTGGAATGCCTGAGGGGATTGGGGATCGGGGGCACTGTGCTCTAGTGGTTCTGGTCCTACCTCTCGGGTAGATACCAGATGGTGATGCTTGGGGATAGCTACTCCTCAAAAAAGGAGCTGCTATGCGGAGTGCCACAAGGTGCCATTCTGTCCCCAATGCTATTTAATATTTACATGAAACCACTGGGAGAGATCATCCGGAGGCATGGGGCGGGGTGTTATCAGTATGCTGATGACACCCAAATACGTAACAGCGTCAGCTAAGGATAGCGTGTCTCCTCTGAATGAATGCCTGGAGGCAGTAATGGGCTGGATGAGGAAAAATAAACTGAAACTGAATCCAGACAAGATGGAGGTGCTTGCTGTCAAAGGCCACAACCTGGGTTTGGAGGTTTGTCAACCAGTTCTGGATGGGGTTACACTCCCTCTGAAAGACTGTGTTCGCAGTCTGGGGGTGCTTCTGGACCCGTCGCTTCAAATGACAGCTCAGATAAATGCGACGGCTAGGAGTGCCTACTATCAGCTTTGGCTGATACGCCAGGTGCGCCCCTTCCTAGAGTTGGAAGACCTAAAGACGGTAGTTCACGTGCTGGTAACTTAGAGGCTTGACTTCTGCAATGCGGCCCCCGTACTGTGGAACTCTCTCCCGAGTGACCTCCGCCATGCCCCCTCTCTGATGAGCTTCCATCGCTCATTAAAAACCTGGTTGTTCAGGCGGGAATATGGGGTGGGTTAAGATTTTAAAATTTTTATATTGTTTAAATGTATTTTATTGCATTTATGTATTTTATTCTGTGTACATCCCCCAGGGTGGCCGGTTGCCGGCCAGATGGGCGATAAATAAATATTAATAATAATAAATAAATAAATAAATAAATAATGCGCTGTACATAGGGCTACCTTGTACCTAGTTCGGAAACTTCAATTGGTGCAAAATATGGCAGCCAGATTGGTCACCGCACCGGTACATCTAGAGGTGCCCATATTACACCAGCTTTAAAAGCATTACACTGGTTGCCAATCAGTTTCTGGGCGAAGTATAAAGTGTTGGTTATCACCTTTAAAGCCCTACATGGTTTGGGTCCGGGTTACCTGCAGGATCGCCTTCTCCCGTACAATCCGCCCCGCACACTTAGGTCCTCTGGGAGGAATTTACTCCAGTCGGCCAAGACTAGGCTGGCAAGTACTACCCAGAGGACCTTCTCTTCTGCTGCTCCCACACTGTGGAATGGCCTGTCGGAGGAGACTCGTCAACTAGACAGTCTTTTGGCCTTTAAAAAGGCCATAAAGACTGACCTCTTCCGACAGGCCTACCCAGTGGAATTTTAAGAATTTTTAAGAGTTTTTAGGATACTTTTAAAGGTTTTTAAGAATATTTTAATAATATTTGCTGTGTTTTTAACTACTTATGTATTTTACGTTATGGTTGTTCCCCGCCTCGATCTGAGTGGAGAGGCGGGTAAGAAATAAATAATAATAATAATAATGATGATGATGATGATGATGATATTATTATTATTATTATTATTATTATTATTATTATTATTATAATAAACTGCCTGTATTCCTTAAAGGGCCATTGTCTGATTTCACACACAGCCACTGGCTTCTATGGTGTGGGGACAGTGAGGAACGCATCGGGGGTGCACTCCAAGGAATCTGTGAAAACTACATCCTCTGGCTTGTAAGTCCCTGGAGTAGCAGATGATGGTTCAAAGGATGTTGCTTCCTACCTAAGATTAGGTGTACACAACAATTTTCTAGGGTGTGGCAAAAACTATTGTTTCTCTTGTTTGCAGTAATTCCACAAAGAGGATTCCTCTTATTACCGACTGCTACACAATGCCATAAATCACAGGTCTTTAACAAGAGAAGAGAGGGAAGCAGAGTGATGCTCCACTCCTATTTCTCATAAATAGTCTAGACCAAACCAGACCAAGAGGTTTTTCTGCATCATTTTCTTCATGTTCCTTTAAGAAAACTCTCAGATTTCTAGCCTGTGGAGTTTTACACCATACCAGAAACTTGTTACTTATACAAGTGGAAGATGGACAGAATCCAAGGCCTCAACCAGGACATGCACAGAAGCAGAGACAAGGATCTTATAATACTTTCAATAAATTTACACCTAGAAAAAGGGTGTATATAGTGGTCAGGATATTCTCATAAGCCTGCTGTATCATACAAGCTTGAACATTAGCATATGGATCCATGTCTCTCCTCTTCCTTCCCCGCCCACCACCGCCCACTTCTTAACCTCTCTGAGGGCATCTGACGGTGCTGTCGCAACCTCAGAAGAGCAGCTGCCACGGTGCTTTACATGACAGCAGTGAGGGGGCAAGGGAGGAGGGGAATAGCCCAACCTTGGATTCCCCACGCCCCAACATCATAGGAAGGGGAGTCCACTATATACTATTGTCCTTGAGATGCTCTCCTAGGGACCATAGGATTGGTCTGTTAGTGGTTTTATCCTTCTTGTTAGCCACCTTGAGCTCACTGGAAGAAAGATGAGGCATACCGTATTTTTCAGTCTATAAGACGCCCCCATGTATAAGACGCCCCCCACTGGGCAGTTTTGCAACTGCGCGGTTCTCTCCTTGGCTTACTTCCGTGTATAAGACGACCCTCAATTTTTAGTCTAGCGATTTTAGGAAAAAGTATAGTCTTATACATGGAAAAATACTGTACATGTTTTAAATAAATAATTTAAAAAAACCTTTGGGGCTTGGTCATATAGATAAATGGACCTGGCTTCTGGTCTAAATTTTGTGGCTGTAGGGTTTAATGTTGAGAGTCTTTCAATGTCATCATATTTACTTCCCCCCCCCCCCCATTTCCGCACAGGTCAACTGAATTGAATGATGCAAATAAGTTATATGATACAGTTGTGCTCTATCTGTCTTTAAATGACTTTGCTTCTCCCTCATGGAAGCAGAGAAGCCTCGGTGCAGCAATCAGTTGCTGAAAGCAGACAGCTAGCTGAGTGAAAGAGATTTTCCGTATGATCACGGGGGAGTAGGTGGAGAATTTTAGTATCAATTAAGGAATTAAGAAACAGAAATGTGACACTGGACATCAGTGCTGTAAGGGTGGCTGTCAGATAATATGAGATGTAATTTCAGGAAACATCACAGGCACTAGAAGTTTGTAGGCAAAGAGAATATTCAGCTTCGAGCAGACAGCGGGTTGAAGACTAAGTACATTTTTAATACGAACAGCATTAATTAAAACTGTTACTGAAGCAGTTATTGACATAGACTCCTATCTAGGTCAAAGTGTATCCACATTGTCTCTGTAAATGTACTTTCTGCCTGTCATATTTTACCTCATGCAATTTATTTTCCGAGACAGGAATGGAAAACAACTTAATTAAGAGGTTAAATGGATTGGCTTATTAAAATAACTGAACACGACTACATGGCAGGGCAAATTTGCTAATCAACAATAGCAGCATCAGAAATATGGGAGGAAGGGTCATAATTAGCTATATGTTTTTATATAGCCCAAAGATGTATAATATTTGCCTAAGTGTTGGATGCCATGCTGATTAGTGTGTTAATTTGTGTCAGATTTTATTGCAGAAGGTTAGAGAAATCCCATGTTCAAATAAACTAGTTACGTTCTCTCTGCTGTGGAGGAAACTGGGGTGGGGTGGGAGAGAGAAGGAGCACATGAGACCAAGGCCTGCTTCCCTCACCCAACGCAGAATCCCAGGGCTTAGTAATATCTGAAACAACCCCGAGAGTGGGAAAAGGTCAGCTTTTTAGAAAGGATTGCTAGTAAATTAAGATTTCAGATTAAATTTGCCGTGCCCATAGAAATTAATTTGCTATAGCATTACTGGTCTTCGATGCAAGGAGAGGATGTTAATTTTAGAGCTGTCAAGAAATGGCCTCTCTGTTTATGGGCTGAGAAATTGGGGAAACAATTTCACTGAATTTCTCTGGTGGGGGGAGAAATTCTGAACAGTTTATCAGAGTTGTGGCACACCATTGGCAGTGGCTGTATCACAGCATCTGTTTTTTTCTGTAAGGTTTTTTTGGGTGGGGGGGTTGAGCTGCCACTGCCAGTGGCAACAGCATCAACTGTGTTGGCAGGCTGGCCCCCGTTTTGCATCCACCACAATGCAGGTGTGCGGAGGGCAGTGTTGTGTCATAGAATTATAGAATCATAGAAGAGTTGGAAGGGGCCTACAAGGCCATCGAGTCCAACCCCCTGCTCAATGCAGGAATCCAGGTCAAAGCATCCCGGACAGATGGCTGTCCAGCTGCACCTTGAATGCCTCCAGAGTGGGAGAGCCCACCACCTCCCTAGGTAGTTGGTTCCATTGTCTTATTGCTCTGACAGTCAGGAAATTTTTCCTGATGTTTAGGTGGAATCTAGGTTCCTGTAACTTGAGCCCATTATTCCGTGTCCTGCAAACTGGGATGATCGAGAAGAGATCCTGGCCCTCCTCTGTGTGACATCCCGTCAAGTACTGGAAGAGTGCGATCATATCTCCCCTCAGTCTCCTCTTCTGAAGGCTAAACATGCCCAGTTCTTTCAGTCTCTCCTCATAGGGCCTTGTTTCCAGTCCCTTTATCATCCTTGTTGCCCTCCTCTGAACCCTCTCCAGTTTGTCTACATCCTTCTTAAAGTGTGGTGCCCAGAACTGGACACAGTACTCAAGATGAGGCCTAACCAGTGCTGAGTAAAGGGGAATTATCACTTCACGTGATTTGGAAGCTATACTTGTATTAATGCAGCCCAAAATAGCATTTGCCTTCTTTGCAGCCACATCGTATTGCTGGCTCATATTCAGTTTGTGATCTACCACAATTCCAAGATCCTTCTCACTTGTAGTATTGTTGAGCCACAGGCCCGGTGCAAGGCAATTTGGTGCCCTAGGCAAGATCAGATATTTAGCGCCCCCCCTTCCCACTTGAGCCCTCCCTCCCTCCAGCCCTATGCCCATTATGAAATAAATTTCCCTCCCTGGGAACTGCCGAGCCCCATAGAAAAACTTTGTGGACTTTGAGACTTTTCCTTTGTGTTCACGAGGAAAGCAAAGAGGCAACATCAGCCCAGCTATGCCAGGAACTCCCAAGGGCCTTCTCCTACTCCATATATATGTAAAAGCCTGTCTCCTCCTGCAGGCAGCACAATGGATATGAAAAAAGGATGTGAGAGAGGTGTGGTGGCGCTACCTGTGAGGAATAGAGACAAAAGGGCGTCTTGCAGCCTGTCCTACCTCGCAGGGTGGAGGTACAGAGACACCGGTTTGACTCGTACACCTTCTGGGTTGCAGGGGGGGTGCATGTAGTAGAAACATAGCAAAGAGAGAGCCCGTGGATCATCTGGTTCAAATTTAGGAGGGGATTTACGAAACTTGCTACTTCCCCTCCTCTCTCTATCACTTTGTTGCAATATTTCTTTATCAGAATAATGTATATTATCCCGTCTTTCCCTTTACCAGCCTAGTGCTCAAGGCAGACAACAATATTCAAAGTACAGTAAAGAAAACATCAACAGCTCAGGGCACAATCCTAAACACGTTGAGGCAGAAAAAAGCCCCGCAACTCCCAGCATTCACCAGCCAGCATGGCTGGCTGTTGGAACGCTGGGAGTTGTGGGGCTTTTTTCTACCTCAACGTGCATAGGATTGCGCATGGCTGGCTGGGGAATGCTGGGAGTTGTAGGATTTCCCCCCCCTCCAAACACGCATAGGATTGCATCCTAAAACCATTTAAAACCAAAACACAGAAACAGCATGGTAAATAATTAAAACATTGGAGCCCCAGCTAGCTTAAAATACCTTTCCCTCCCTCCCTGGTTGCTGGAAATAACTGCTTTCAGGGGACCTTGAGCTGAGGAACCTGAGGCTCACGCGAGGGAGGGAAGGCGAAGGAGGTGTTTGCAGGTGCATCCTTGAGAGGGAAGGTGAAGGAGGTGTTTGCAGGTGCATCCTTGAGAGGGAAGGCGAAGGAGGTGTTTGCAGGTGCATCCTTCCAGCCGCCCACCAGCCTCCCATCATTGGCCCCTGCCCGCCTCCCCTCCTCCAGTCTGTAGCCTTCTCTGCCTCTTTTGATGCTGGTTGTGAGGAAGAGCCTGCCTGCTGCTGTTCCTGGTAACGAGCGCCTTCCCTTCCCCGCCACAGGACATGATTGGTAAAACAAACTTGGTAAAATACGTGATGTATTTTTCCCCCCAAGGCATTTCTGGCGCCTCCTTTAGCCTGGCGCCCTAGGCAGCCGCCTAGTTGGCCTAATGGTAGCACCGGCCCTGTTGAGCCAAGTGTCCCCCATTCTGTAACTCTGCATCTGGTTTCCTCTCCCTAGGTGCAGCACTTGGCATTTATCCCTATTAAATTTCATTCTGCTGTTTTCGGCCCAGCGCTCCAGCCTATCGAGGTCACTTTGAATTTTGTTTCTGTCTTCCAGAGTATTAGCTGTTCCACCCAACTTTGTGTCATCTGCAAATTTGATCAGCATTCCCTGCACCTCCTCATCCAAGTCATTAATAAAAATGTTGAAGAGCACTGGGCCCAGGACCGAGCCCTGTGGTACCCCGCTCGTTACCTCTCCCCAGTTTGAGAAGGAACCATTGATAAGCACTCTTTGAGTCCGATTCTGTAGCCAATTGTGGATCCACCTGATAGTTGTTCCATCTAGCCCACTTTTAGCTAGCTTGCTAATCAGGATATCATGAGGCACTTTGTCTTCATCTTTGCTGAAGTCCAGATATATGATGTCCACAGCATTCCCACAGTCCACAAGGGAGGTTACCCGATCAAAAAATGAGATCAGATTAGTCTGGCAGGATTTGTTCTTGACAAATCCATGCTGGTTTCTAGTAATCACTGCATTGTTTTCAAGGTGCTTGCAGACTGACTTATTTATAATCTGCTCCAAAATTTTCCCAGGGATTGATGTCAGACTGACTGGCCTATTGTTCCCAGGTTCCTCCTTCTTGCCCTTTTTGAAGATGGGAACAACGTTTGCCCTCCTCCAGTCATCTGGCATTTCACCTGTCCTCCATGATTCCTCAAAGATAATAGACAGTGGTTCTGAGAGTTCTTCTGCCAGTTCCTTTATTACTCTAGGATGCAGCTCGTCAGGCCCTGGAGATTTAAACTCGTTCAGAGTAATCAGGTGTTCCTTGACCATTTGCCTATCAATCTCAAACTGAAATCCTACCCCTTCAGTCTGCACTTCAGGTTTGCCAGCGGGGTCATAGACCCTCTTTTGGGAGAAGACCGAGCCGAGGTACGAATTGAACACTTCTGCCTTTTCTTTGTCTTCTGTTATCAATTTGCCACCCTCATTGCGTAGTTGAACCACCATTTCTTTCCTCTGTCTTTTACTGTGCATGTATCTGAAGAGAGCTTTCTTGTTGTTTTTAGCATCCCTCGTTAAAGTGTCTTGCTCAAGGGAAGGGGTGGAGCCTGTGCTGAGCCAAAATCTGTCCTCCAATTTCCTTAAAGTGTTCTTCCCCCATGAAAGAGACTTCAGTTGCTCTGCCTCATTCTCAGGGTGTTTTATAATTAATTTTAGTGGTGTTTTTGAGCTTTACTAATCACTGCAAGAGTGACGAGGGTGCTTTCTATTACACATCTCTCCATTGCTCTGCAGCCTTCCAGCCTGCCTGTACTTCCTGATCTGAAAAAGCCCTATGGGAGGATTTACCTCATGATGTCTTTGTGAAGGATTGAGGCCTACACAGGCTTAAGTTTGCTGAAGCCTGAAGGCCCAAACACTTCCCTCGATTAGTTGAAGCCTGAAGGCCCAAACACTTCAGGATGGGAGGGGGAGTTTGAGAGTTTTAGTTCACCCAATAGAAGTTAAGAATTATATCTCCTGTTCAAAGTCACATGATTATAACCTTCCAATCCTGGGAAGGCTATATATATGTGGGGTATGGTCAGCTAGAAGCAGAGAGAGGCTGATTAGAGAGAGAGAGAGTGACTGACTGCAGAGGAGAGAGGTAGTCTGAAGTTAAGCTAGAGAACCTTGTATTAGTTGTTTGTTTAATTTTATCCTACTTGCTTTTGAATTATAACCACTCTATTAAGTAAATACCCTCATATAATAAGTAAAGTGCTGTTGTTTACCCTGGTTTGTTGGAGTGACTTATTCACCACGTCTAAAGCCTACACCCATGCTACTGGAAGCAGGCAAAGGATTTGATCTCCTGGAACGGGAGAGGCTTTGAGAATAGGCAGAGATCTTCCAAAGGCAGATCAAGGGGTCCCTGTAGTAGTGGAACCTTGACAGTCTTCCTCTGGGCTTTTATTGAAATGTGGGAAGCCAAGGAGGCTAGAGGCTGCCAGAGAGGTGATTGTACAATGAAAGACAAGATACTTGCTCACAGTCCTTGACCACCTCCCAAGTAAGCTAAGCACAAGAAATCCAAACCCAGCCCATGAGAATTTCTCTGAAATTTTCTTCTCATTTGACTTTCTTTTCTATTAAATTGACTGAGAATGGTCTGGGGGGGGGGGGATGTGGGAGAAATTTCCGGCGCAACACTAGTTAATTGTGTTAATTGAACCCAAAGAGAGCCAGGGTCCCTAGTCAGTCTTGAAAGGGTAGGTGGGGGAAGGGAAGCAGACATCTTCAGGTTGTGCTTTGTAGAGTAAGGGAGCAAGACTTGAGCACAGCCTTCTCCAGCCTGGTGCCCTCTGGTTGTGTTGGACTATAGTACCTTCCAGAATCCTCCAGCCACCTGTGCTGCCTGGGGCATCTTGGAAGTTGTAATCCAACACATCAGGAGGGCACCAGGTTGGGGAAGCCTGCTTTAGCAGACAGGACTGCCCCCTCAGAGGTTTGTCCAAGCTGTGGTAATAATCAGGCAGACAAATGTGTGGAACACTCTGATGCTGACAGGTGGGCCTTGCATGACGCACGCTGGAAGTTTAAGTGCCTTTTGAAAAACACATTTTTCAGAATGTAAACAACTGTAATGTGGAAGACTCATCTGTAAACTGCTGCTTACAAAAGGGAATTGCACAATATCTTTTAATTACTATGAATGATCAGTGTATTTTGTTTTTACTTCTTGGCTGAAAGATGGCACTTCCCAGCAGCAGGCAGGCTCCTGAAATCATGCTGAGATGATGCTGACTCAAAAGAAACAATGCCATATTTTGAATTACCAACACAGAGATATTTTTCCAAGGAATCGTCTCTGGCTCATGAGATTTATACCTCTATTCTCCAGTGCTGTGATTAAGTTAGAGCCTTCTCTTCATGCACACTTCTGCTCCCTTACTACTGTATGCCCATTTCTCTTTTCAAATAACTCCATTCCCCATCTCTATTAAAGTGATGTGATATACAGACTTAAAATGGTTGTGTATTGCTGATTTCAGGCCCTCAAAGTAAAACTGAAAATAAAGCTCATTGCCATTCTAAGTACTTTATAGATACAACCATGATTATGTTGATAGACCCTCTAGTTTGTTCTTAGTGTTCACACATTACACCCATGGTAAAGTTTGTGGTGCAAACATGACATTCCTTCCTGTAGATTGTTTTGTGACAATTTCATGGAGATAAAGCATTGAGTTTAATATTGCATGTCCATTATAGGTTGGTGGTCAAATGCCAATTGTTAAATAATTATCTAGTCATAAAATGAAGTCTTACATGTTACAAGCCCACAACGTTTGGTAGCTACCTATCAATGACATAGTGAAAATTGCTTATGAGGTACTGTTACTTATTTCATTTATTTATAGCATTTTTACCCCACTCTTCAGCCATAAAAGGCTTCCAGAGCTGACTTACAAGGATTATGAGATAGTCCCTGACCTCAGGTATACAATCTAATAGACATGACACAAAAGGGGGGGGGGAGATTGGGAGGGAAGAGGGAGAAGAAAAAACAAAAATCAAGTACCAGTTCGTAGTTTGTCAGAAACAGCTTCCACACAGTTGCAAATCTCAGTAGCCATGTGTACAAACCGTGAAAAGCCAGGTGGGGTGGGGTGCAGACTTCAGGCTGCTAAGATCTACTTTGTGTTCTGCTAGAACCCTGAGGACCAACAATCAGAGCCAAGCGCAAAATGCCCAGGTGAAGAGACATACACTATGGATTAAGGAGCAGGTTGCCTCTGAGCACATGCTCAGCCCAGGAATGTGTGATTAGTACTGGAAGAACCGAGCTCACAAGTCCTTTCACACACACAAAAAGCACTGCTGTTCCTGCCCCCACCCCCACCGTCCCCAAGCATTCTTTTTCAGCAACCTAATATGGTAGTGCAGGAAAGCTTTTTAGTTGCTGTGACTGTTAGACAGTTGGAAGCCAGAAACCCTGGCTAATCTACTGCAAATCGCTCAGAAATGTACCAATAGATCCTGATCTCCCTTTGCTCCACCCACCCCTGATGTAAACTCAACAGTTCACAAAATCAGTGCCTTCACATGGTCACAAATGTTGGAGTATATGCAATGAGAAGATGTCAACTCTGCAGGGAGGGTTTTTAGATTGATTGCCCATTAAAGGGTTAAGGAAGACTTGTATAGTCTAATTAAAGGGCAAAGGGAGAAAACAAGCTTCTCTGTGTAGTCAGGGGGCAGGGTTTAGCGGAATGAACCTCTTGATTGTATCAGGGGAGGGAATTCTGGAGGTTGCCTAGCAACAAGTTAGAATTCTATTCCCTCGCTCTCTCTGACAGTTAGGCCAGTTAACAGTTTCAACTGACACTTGCTTGGTTTAAGCAAGGGACTTGACCTGTTGTTTTCCTTTCCTCACAGTATAAGTACCATTTAAGAAACTGCATTTAGAAAGTCTGTAACCATCAAGCTTAGAGTACCTAAGTAATTGTATGTTACTGTTGTTTAAAAAACAACATCTACTTAGAAAAAGCCCTGTCTCTCTGTGTGTTTGTTGGATGAACTCTGCTGCTGCTATTGAGCTCCTGCCATCAACAAAGCTATTGGCGGTTCTGTACAGCACTCACAAGTGATTATCTGGGGGTCAATAAACATCTGAACGGGGGCCCAATGAATTTTGAATTTAAAATTAAATTATCCTGGGCATTGATGATAAAGTAATATTGAAGACTATCAACTTTGTTGAGAAAAGCAAGGAAAGAACTCCTGATTGACAGCAGCTTGGCATTCTCTATGAAACCATGGCATTACCAGAATAAGTACCATATCTCCTTAAGACAAAGACATCAACCATACATGGTGCCCCAGAATACCAAAGCAAAAAGGAGTTCCCTGCTGTTTTGTGTTTTTTTTTTGTTCAGTGTGTTAGGGAAAAACTACAATTAATTGCAGTTAACTGGAGCTTTTCATAGAAGAAACTTTCCCTAAGAAGTGGAACTGTTAACAGTCAGAAAGAAAAAACAGAAGTATTTGGTACAAAGCTAAGCAATGCAAATGGGAAGTGTTTTGAATGTTTAGTACCACCTGTTAAACTGAAACTTGATCCAAGGATTGAAGCTGAGCAAAAGAGTACTATGCCATCGTATGACTTCTGTAGCGATGTGTCTTATGGTACTCCTTCACAGGGCCGGTGCAAGGCAGTTTGGTGCAGTTTGGTGCCCTACGCAAGATCAGATATTTAGCACGCCCCCTTCCCACTTGAGCCCTCCCTCCCTATTTCTGGTGCCCCCTTTAGCCCTGCGCCCTAGGCGGCTGCCTAGTTGGCCTAATGGTAGCACCGGCCCTGCTCCTTCATCAGTGCTTCCCCCCCCTTTTGGGGTCCCTTTTCAAGACCTGCTTCTTTAGAAAAGCCTTCCTGAACCACTGTTGCTTCAACTTCCCTACCCTAATCTTGTCTCCTAACTCTCCCTTTCCCATTGTAGCGATGCGAATTTCAAAATTCGCAAAGTTGTCTATATCTGGGATAAAAAGAACTTGATATATAGATATAGATATATATATAAATCTAAAGTGGAAGAAACCAAAACTGACAGATTCATCCATCCTGGCCCAGGGCTTTAAGTGCTTAGCTCTTGAAAGTCTGGGTTTGGATCCCTGTGCGTTCAGCCATATTAGTTCTGAGTTAGGGTTGCTGCCTCTTTTTTCTGGCAGGCTCCCCATCTTTAACAGCCACATGGCAGGCAGATCCTCTCCATGCTGGGGATAGCTGTACCTATTGAATTTGGCTGGTACAAGTGAGAATTTTGTTCAAGTTGTGTGTGTTTTTATAATTATTTGACAAAATTTGCAAAATTTTCATATTCAAATGAGGAAGAACTTGAGATTTGAAAAATTCTAATATGGGAGAAAGCGAAACTGACAGATTCACCCATACCTAACCTAGTACTCTTTCTAAATTAGGTTTCCCATGTTTCCTGCTTGTCTAAAGTAGACAGTAAGCTCTCCTGGCAGGTTCATAATATTTTTCTACATTCAATCCCTAACTTTCTGTGGGCACTAAAGAAAAAGTAGCATTAGAAGTAGTTGGGACCTTCATGTGAGCTGCATCGAGAGCCCATTTGAAGCAGAAAGGTGGAATATAATTTTTAACGTAAAATTTAAATAGTGGTATTGTCAGATGTAACTTGTATTCTGTTTGTGATGGCCAAATGTTTCACATTTAGCTCCCCTGTACCTTCCATACTTGTAGAGATATTTGGCTGAATGCAGTTTTCAGAACTCATGCACCATTCTGAAATGGAAAAAAATTGACCTTTTGAAATTCCAATTTCTTCACCACTATTAAAGCAAGGGCGGCCCTCCAGATGTTGTTGGACTGCAACTTCCATCATCCCTCACCATTGGTTATGCCAGCTCAGGCTGATGGGAGTTGCAGTCCAACAACTTCTGGATGGTCACAAGTTGCCCAACCCTGTGTTAAAGGTATAGAAGAGTATATGCAGAAGGGTTGGCCATGTCATCTTATCTCTCCATGTGCAGATGTTCTTTTGGTTCTTTTTGTATGCATGGAGAGGGAATTTATTTATTTATTTATTTATTATTTATTATATTTATACCCTGCCTTTTCTCCTGCAATGAACCCAAGGCGGTTTACATAATCCTCCTCCTCCTCTCCATTTTATCCTCACAACAACCCTGTGAGGTAGGTTAGGCTGAGAGTCCGTGACTGGCCCAAAGTCACCCAGTGAGTTTCATGGCCGAGCGGGGACTAGAACCCGGATCTCCTGAGTCCCAGTCCAACACTCTCACCACTACGCCACACTGACACACTGGAAGGATCACATATGCAGAAACAGGCCCAGTCCACCTGTGCACCCAACCTAGAGTGTCCATTTAGGGGACTATGTGTAGAGATGCAAGTCATGTGATCCGTGCACTAGAATAATGGTGTGTGTAGATCTCATGGTTGGAGTCTCCACATGTAGGGCCATGTGCAGAAGTTCTGACCAATCCATGGAGGGGGTGTGGTGGTGCCCCTCTCCATGCATATAAAAATATTGTCTGTATAGGCATCATTATAATCTCTCTTTCTCTTCTCTTTCTTGGCCATCCACTGACTGTAAGTCACTGCCGCTGGTTACTGTAGACAGAGAGAGAGAGAGAGAACAAGAGAGAGAGAGCGAATATCTGCCCTCTGGTGCTGATTGTCTAAGACATAATACATCAAACAAATACAACAGCAAGCCAGGAGAAGCTCAAGGAAATAATGAGGCATCCCTGGCTTAAAAGCGATGATGTCTGTAAGGAAAGGATTCTATTGACTACTTTCTCTCTCTCTTTTCCTTTGCAGAATCACAGTGTACACTCTGTGGTGAGCCTGAAGGTGAGTTCTACGTCCGTATGCTTAATAATTTTCAAAGCCAATAGTGGTGATGCTTGGCTGGCATGATCTGTTAAATCTGTTAGCTCTTTTTCTCTCGTGACACTAGATTGAACGCAGTATCAGAAGTGAAGCTAAGACAAGGGAAAACACACACTGATGCATTAGATGCCAAAAATTGGATTGAATTAGTGCTGAGTAAAGCACAGTACATGCTTCGGGCAGCAGCAGGAGACCAATATTCTTTTGCAATAAAAATGGAAATTTTTGGCCCTTTACTTGGGTCTTGTGCATTGGTCAGTATAATTAGAAGTAAGAATGAGCACGGGCATTAATTTGAGGTCATAGAGAAATTGAACACAATTATATTTTAATTCAAACAGTTGACATTTAGTTGTTGACAGGGATGGGGACTCGGACTCGAGGACTCGACTCGTGAGTCTGACTGAGTCCCCCCTCTGACTCGACTCGGACTCGAGTCCCAATATTTTTAATGGGACTCGAGACTCGACTCGGGACTCGAGACCAAGGACTCTTCAACATCCCTGGGTTGTGCCAGAAGGAGTGGAGAGGAGCGTGATTGCCGGCGAAGAGCGCATGGAAGCGAGGTGTGCCGCTGCTGGGCCACTATGGACGGCTACCAGGAGTGCAGCCCCAACAGTGTGTCAAGATTTATTTTGATTGATGTGTTGCGTACTTGGGAGAGGCAGAAGAAGGACCTGAGATTACTCTGTGTGGCTGCTCTGAGTGTGTTTCTGGTTCCAGCAAGTTCATCACCAGTGGAGCGGGTGTTCAGCGAGGGTGGAATTGTGATGAGATCTCACCGTTCCAGAATGGGGGCCAAACATTTAGAAAAAATCATGTTCCTCAAATGCAACATGGATAAGTTTTAGGAAGTACAGCAAGTTTATTTTTTAAAATCATTTTTCTAAAATGCAACCTTTCAGACATTTTGGGTTTAGCTGCCTCTGCCTGCCTGCCTGGGGTTCCCTGCCTCCTCTGCCTGCCTGGTCTCTTCTTGACCAGTTCAACAGTTGAATTGTCCAAGACAAAGGCCTCTGCCTGCCTGCTTTGCGGTTCCCTGCCTCCTCTGCCTGCCTGGTTATTTTGGGTTTTTCTGCCTGGTTTGTTCTTGCCAAAATCAGTTGCAGAGTTTTGAAATAAAAAGGCACACTTGTGCCTAGAATTTATTTAAACCACACATCTGAAGTAGCCTTATTTTGTTGGGAAAAACCCCATTGATTTTAATAGGGACTCGTGGAGTCAGCTTCGGGAGTGACTCGTGACTCGTGAGTCACCATTTTGGACCAAGGACTCGAACTCGGACTCGAGACTCGGGTCCAAAGACTCGTGACTCGACTCGTGACTTGAGACCAAGGACTCTTCAGCATCCCTGGTTGTTGAATTCATACTATTTTAATTTAATTTATTTATTACAGGGGTACGCAGCGGCCACTGAGACACCCCACTCCTCTCCTCTCGATTTTGATTTTAAAAATATTCTTATATTTTCATATTTGCAGCTGGGATTGCTTCAAAGTAAAGTGGGAACCTCAAGCTGCTCCCATCTTAATTCCCCATGAATGCTTCTGGGCAGGTTACTTGCTCTTCAGAACTAGACATGCCCACCCATGGCAGCCATTTTGTGGTGGTGCCCAGGACACTTTCCCAAATTCCCTACTGTGCCTAACATGGGCCCAAAGGTTTGTCTAACCCTGGTTTATTTATCTATCTATCTATTTATTTATATCCTGCCTTTCTTTCAAGGAAATCAAGGTGACACATGTGGTCCCCTCCCACTTCATTCTCACAACAGCCCTATGAGGTAGGTTAGGCCAAGAGATGGTGGCTGGCCCAATGTCATCTCAGCTTCATGGCTGACTGGAAAGCTGAACCTTGGTCTTGCTAGTTCACTATTTTGTCCACTACCCACACTGGCTCCCTATTGTTCTTAAGAAGTAAGAATAGTTAAGTGTGACACCAACGTATTGAAACATTATAGATATAGATGTAGATAAGATTTATGTCAGAGGCCTATAATTTATCAAAATAAATGTCTAGTGCAGGTTTAGGCTTTTGTCGCAAATGAAAATATAAGCTGTGATCATCTTAAATCAAATGGAAGAAGAAAGCCCTAGATAGTATGCCCAACAGTATGGAGTGCTTCTACGTAAAGCAATCAGAATACCAATGAGATCACATTAGGCACAATCCAGGCAAGTTAAAACTCTTTGATTTCAGTGTGGGAGAGTTAAGCCTGTGGCTCACTTTCCTGTTCAAATCAATTATGGAACTAAATGTGCTTAGCTTTAACTAGATTCATGGCCAACACCAGGCTTGGATGGGCTCTCTGCACCAATCTCCCCTACCACCCTAAGTGGTGGCAGTGCTCATGCAGCCACCACCAGCCTCCTTCTCCACCACCACCACTTCAGGGTGGGCAGACAGACTTACCTGGTGGTGGCGTTCAGCTGCTGCCTCCTGTCCCCTCCTCTTCCAGGCAGGTTACCGTTGTGGTGGTGTAATCAGCTGGAAGAAAGGAGTCAAGCATTGGTCATTGCATCTTGGGAAATTAAAAAATGGCAGCCAGAGGACTAAAAAATGGCAGCCACCCGGCTTCAGGAGCTGTGCAGTGTGCACTCACTTGACTCCATTTTTTCCAGCTGATTATGCTGCCATCGCAGCAACTCACCTGCCTGGAAGAGGAGGTTGGCTGCAGGCAGCTGCATTAATGTCACCAACCCTAATAGGGTGAGCAAGCAAGCCCAGCCAGAGGAAGGGGAGGCTGGAGGCTGCAGTGTGGGAACGGTGTCATCAGTAGGCCCTCCTGAGGGCTCAGGCTGTTGGCCACTGTACTCTCAGTTTTTAATATGTATTATTTAGAACTGCTTGGATGGAAAGGGCATCCTAGAGATATATGAAATCTATTGGATACAGTGGTTTGAATCCAAAGGTGCAAATTTGCTTGTGGAAAACCTCTTATACACACACAGAAGGGCTGTTTCCAAATTAGTGAGAAAGTGTTGCATGGAAAAAGTGACCCTCACATCCAGGGGAGTTTCTCCTTTTGCATCAGTTTTTACATAAGACTTTGCGTAAGCTCATTCTCAATATGTTTTTATGAGCGTCCAGGGTTTATGCCCTACCATCTGTATTTTTCTCATTCATTGTTATACTGCAATCCAACCTCTGATACGCTGCACTGCAAGACGTCTTGTGCTAGCTTTTGCACAAGAGTTCACGCCGCAATAGCACAGATGCATATTCTCTTTCCTCTCATGGTTCTTTGGAGCCAAGCCAATATATTCCAAGGTGATAAACCATTTATCTACGGTATATGCCATTCAGAGTGTAATCCTTCAGAATTTGTTCCCCGGGGAAACTCGCTTCTGCTGTTTCTGTTACTTTACAGTGCTGTGGGGATACATTTTTTCTGCACAAGATTTTTAGGATGCTTAGTTTGCCTGATTTTGTGTGGATTTTTAAATGCTCTTCTGTCAAGATATTCTGTTGTGTTTTAATATTTATTGCTACTGTATCGTCTTGAAATTTTGTAAACTGCTTTGGAAGGTTGTATACCTGAAAAGCAGTATATCAATGCTTACAATAAATTAATCACCCAGCCAACACTCTGAAAGCATGTTTAATTCCCACTTGATTCAGTGGGAGAGAGTTCACTTAATTTTAACTGGAGTTTGAGTGATCAGATATGCTTGGACAGAAAGGGAACCCCAAACTGGAACTTCTAATTCATCTCACTGAACTCAGTGGTCTAAGAATTTCTTAACTTAAGCTGATTTATGTCCTTAGATTGCACATCTGAAACGTCATTTTCAGAGCCTGCATGATTTTCATTTTCATTGTTTCAGTAATAGGCTGTACTTGATTTGAAGATACTGCAAGCAGCACCTTCAGATATAAAAAGGAGCTGAGAAGAATTTTTAGTTAGAAACTAGTGTGGGGTCCTCATCGGATCAGGAATATGTTCCAGATCAGGGCCCAACATGGCTTCTTTTCCTTGAAAATAACAATAGGCAGCTTAATGTGTTGTTTGGCCCTAAGCCAAATGAAGGTGCTGTCAAGTCAGTTTCCTTGTTCACCTGTGAAATACTGGGTAATGGAGAGCAACTATTTGCACATGTGTACAGAGCCATTTCAAATTCTTAAAGGAACAGTAGGCCACAACTAGTGGAAAACTTCAGTTGTTGTTGTTGTTATTATTATTATTATTATTATTATTATTATTTACATTTATTAATCGCCCATCTGGCCGGCAACAGGCCACCCTGGGAGATGTACATAGGCTAAAAACAAGATAAAATACAATTAAAACATTATAATTTTTTTTAAAAAAAATCTTAACCCACCCCATATTGGATGATATAGAAATGTAATAAATAAATAAATAAATAAATAAATAAATCTGGAATTCTTCTGGGGCCCACAAATATTTAGGCAAAGAGCTGCAATTGTAGCGGTGTAAATAAGGCTTACCTTATTTCCCCGGCGCCGCCCGAGCCTTATTTCCCCGGCGCCCCCCTCGTTTTTTCGAGCGGAGTGCGCGAGCCGCCCCGAAGAAAAGGTAAGGCCTCGCCGGGGCATGAGCGGGGCCAAATTCGGCCTCGTTCTGCCCCGGCGAGGCTTGATTACACAAGCCTACCAAGCATGGTCTGTATGTTCTGAAGGTCTGGTCTACTCCACAGATTACAATATGTTATTGTTACTGAGGTCTGTATTATCTCCAAAACCCAGTATTGAGATACATGTTTTCAAGGAAGCTTTACAAAGATTTGCTGAAAGTGAAGATGTCAAATTATTTCAAGTGTTATATTTGGAGTGTTTGGGATTGGAATAAATGTCACGAGTGCTATTTTAGTGGAAAGGTAGGAATTAAGTTTAATAAATAAATAAATAAATAAAGCAGACTACATCTAGGTAAGTAGCATACAGACGCACTCTTATAACTAAGGGAAGAAGCTATTAATGTCAGAAACCTATTGCAAAGAGCAAAGTATCATACTAAGAGCATTGTCAATATATGTCTAGAGATTAATGGCTGTCATGAGACAGCCTCAAGTTGGGGAATGTATAAAATGAAAGCTGTTTGTGATAATTACTGTGTTTTGAAGGCTACATAATTATTTTGACTTGGTTAATATTAACTTTCTGTTCAAAATATACCAGTGAGCCTGTGGTTAGAAAACATGTCAGAAAGTATAGATGTTAGGGGCATGGGGGAGAAAAAGCAGAATCCTAAACTCTTCATATTGCAATTTTTTGGCATCTATTTTGTATGCTAGTCTTAAAATAGATTGACAGAAAGTAGAACTATACTATTTCAGGAAACTCCAACTTTTATGCCATCTGTGCCTAGGGTAATCCTGATGTTTCTTAACAACTTTATGGTCTGGTATCTTAAAATTAAGAATCTGGGCAGTAGTTCAAGAATGCTGTATTAAACATGCAATAGATTGTTCTCAGTAGGCTTTGGTTTCCACCTGATTGGCTCTAAAGTGTGCTGGTTCTGTGGTGTTATCTCCAAGCCTAAAAGAAGTCAAGCAGAGACTTATAAGCAACCCTAGAGAACCCTTACAAGCACTACTGAAGCATGGATTAATGCTTCATAATTCTTGGCAACCTGTGATCCCTCAGCAATTTATTCAGTAATTTTGCTTGACTGCTGTAGAATCATAGAATCATAGAAAAGTAGAGTTGGAAGGGGCCTACAAGGCCATCGAGTCCAACCCCCTGCTCAATGCAGGAATCCAGGTCAAAGCATCCCGGACAGATGGCTGTCCAGCTGCACCTTGAATGCCTCCAGATTGGGAGATCCCACCACCTTCCTAGGTAGTTGGTTCCATTGTCTTATTGCTCTAACAGTCAGGAAATTTTTCCTGATGTTCAGGTGGAATCTGGGTTCCTGTAACTTGAGCCCATTATTCCATGTCCTGCAAACTGGGATAATTGAGAAGAGATCCTGGCCCTCCTCTGTGTGACAACCCTTCAAGTACTAGAAGAGTGCAATCATATCTCCCCTTGGTCTCCTCTTCTGAAGGCTAAACATGCCCAGTTCTTTCAGTCTCTCCTCATAGGGCCTTGTTTCCAGTCCCTTTATCATCCTTGTTGCCCTCCTCTGAACCCTCTCCAGTTTGTCTACATCCTTCTTAAAGTGTGGTGCCCAGAACTGGACGCAGTACTCAAGATGAGGCCTAACCAGTGCCGAGTAAAGGGGAATTATCACGCGATTTGGAAGCTATACTTCTATTAATGCAGCCCAAAATAGCATTTGCCTTCTTTGCAGCCACATTGCATTGCTGGCTCATATTCAGTTTGTGATCTACCACAATTCCAAGATCCTTCTCACTTGTAGTATTGTTGAGCCAAGTGTCCCCCATTCTGTAACTCTGCATTTGGTTTCCTTTCCCTAGGTGCAGCACTTGGCATTTATCCCTATTAAATTTCATTCTGTTGTTTTCAGCCCAGCGTTCCAGCCTATCGAGATTGCTTTGAATTTTGTTTCTGTCTTCCAGAGTATTAGCTATTCCACCCAACTTTGTGTCATCTGCAAACTTGATAAGCATTCCCTGCACCTCCTCATCCAAGTCATTAATAAAAATGTTGAAGAGCACTGGGCCCAGGACCGAGCCCTGCGGTACCCCGCTCATTACCTCTAGAGTAGTGAAATGCAAGATTACAAAACTCGATACTTTGAACAAAACTACTGCTTAATTTTAAAAAATTCACCAAAGCAGCAATCTGAAACCACCTAAATGTGGTTTCATAACTACATTGTGAGTGTAGGTTTTTTTGTGTGAAATATGACCTTATTGTTTGTGGGCCGTATAATTTGTTTGCTAAGTTTTGCAAGGTTATGTTAATTCATTAAGCATTTGATAGTTCGGACAAAAACGAAGACTTTGTCCTCGGGTCAAAGGTTTCATATTCTTAAGCAGTAAAAACCATATTGCTGCCAGTGCAACCAAATTCCATTGTCCCAGTATGTTAACCAACACCTGGCTTATTTCTCTGGGGGTATTTTAACCAACATTAAGCCGGAGTTCTCTGGTTCAGCTGTAATGGGGAACTTTGACAAGCCAGGATCTTTGCACCAAAGCTGGAGTGCAATAGGGGGAGTAAAGGAGAAGGTCAAGGGAGGAGTGCTCTGCCCTGGTGCCTGTTTCTGTTTCATAAGGTTTATGAAGCCAGGAATGATCATCCAAACCAAGCCGATGAGTGCCAATTTTTATTGACTAATATGAAGGTTACCTGATGGTTCCTCCTTCACTATATCAAACAGGCACATTTATTGACAGTGTTAATATGCACATTTAAACTTAATGGCCTGATTCATTGATTATCCAGGGCAGTGTCTGCCGCAAGTGTTGGAGACCCTTCAGCAAGACACCCTCCATGGACCCCCTCCCTCAGTGAGTCTGCCTTCTCACTGCTGTTGTCACCAGCTGCTATTACTCCTCATTCTTTTTCTTATCATGCTACCGCTTGCTTGCTTGCTTGACACTCAGGCAGAGAGCTGGTGAGCAAGGAGGCAGTGGCACCTGTGGCTCCTCCTTACCAGCACCATTGATGAAGAGGAGGAGGGCTCTTGTCAGTTGGACCCTGCTGGGGTGTGGACCCTCGGCAGGTGCCCAACCATGTCTACCATTGATGCAAGCCCTGTCCCAGGCAGGTTATTCTAAAACCTGGTTAGGCAAGGAAGGCAGTATCAGCCTGGCTCATTTATGTCTACCTGGGTTCCTGGTGCAGTGCCAGTGTAGACTCAATGATCAGGGGCGCGATACCTGGCGGGGCTTTGCTGCCGCCACCGAGGGCCCCACCAAATCTGGCAACAGTGATTCCATATCCTCCTCCAGGCCTCCGAGCCATCAGAGCCCTAATTTGGAGTGCATGTAATTAGTGCTGTGCTTCTGGGATAGGATTCTGTTGGTGTACCACACACCCTCCTGATCAACAGATCCACTGCCTGAGTTGATGGAGGTAGTCTTGTACCCAGGACCGGTGCAAGGCAGTTTGGTGCCCTAGGCAAGATCAGATATTTAGCACCCCCCCTTCCCACTTGAGAGCACTGTATTTTTTTCAAGGCGTTTCTGGCGCCCTCTTTAGCCCTGCGCCCTAGGCAGCTGCCTAGTTGGCCTAATGGTAGCACCGGCCCTGCTTGTACCTGGAGTAGAGAACTCCTTAGTTTTTGGATCTGGGGAAATTCAACATGCACGCTGAGGCCCTCAAGACTTCATGATTACCTTGACAGCAAGTGATGGTTGAGCTACCCCAGGCTCGCAGCAGATTGGCTTGGAAATAAGCCATACCACTACCCTAAGTATTGGGAAATGGCTCAACTTATTTCTGAGCCAACCCCAACCCCTGTTTGCCTCTAAACACCTCCCTTCCAACCAACCACCTACCCAGTCCCTTCCTCCCTAATTGATTCCTCCCCAAACCCTCCCTTTCCATTCTGCCACTTGACTGACACAGTAACAATGCTATGGTGGCAACAGCAAGCCATGGCAAGCAGGAGGGAAGGGATGGGGGTCTCTCTCCCCCCCTTTCCTGCAGCAGCAGTAAGCTGTGGGGAGAGGGAAACAATGAAGGTCTTTCCCCCTTCCCTCTCCTGCAGCATCACAGGTTGGCACTGTGGGGTATTCGCCAATGGCCTGAGCCATGCACCTTGCCTCTGCTAACCTTGAATCAGGTCTGTCTTCATTTGGGAAGGAGGCTGCACAGCTCCCAATACCTGGGGGGGGGGGGCTTTGCTGCTGCTGCTACTGCTGAGGGCCCCAGCAAACCTGGCATTAGCCTCACCTGCAGCAGTGAATGTGCTCTTGCAGTTATGGCAGGCACAGGTAGAGAGAAGGGAGGGATTCCCTTTCCAGTGTCTAGCACATTGCTACGCAGTATGCCAAGCCACAAGGCTGCAAGTAGCCCCTATGAAATGTAGTTTTCCCTGGGGCTACTGCAGTGAGAGGGAATGGGGGATATACCTTTCTCCCTTCTCTTGCCCTTTTTGCTACTAGGAAATTCTTCTCTGGCTCAGATTAAAATCCAATTTTATTTGTATTTGCAATTATTTTTAGGCCACCTTTGAGGGTGGAATCTAAGTCAGAGAAAAATGTGGGGTTGTAATATTTGACTAGTAGTTAAGGACAGCATTTTGGGGAAGTGTTCAGTGAACTGATGCCAGTAATTTCTGCAGGGGAAAATCTAAGATCCTGTGGTCACTGCTAGCTCTGAGGGAAGCTATATTTCTCATAAAACATAAGTATAATTTGGAATTAACAAAAAGGACATACAAATTAAATTAAAATCTGTGTTGAAGTTCATTATTTTATGCAGAGCCAGATCTCCTTGCTCTTAGTTCAGTGAATGTGAATTGGATAATTCTTTGAATTCAATTGCACCCATAAAGCAATTTCTTGTGGCTGCAAAACCTCTGGGGTACACATGGAGCTCTCCTTGAAACAGCTGTCCCATTCATTTCAGCCTGAAAATTCTTCATGACCATGAATTGAAATGAATGGGGCAGTCTATGCAGATAAGATCTCTGTGTGTGTGTGTGTGCATGCACATGCATGCACATGGACACACAGACACATTAGAGCACCTATGTTGCTCTGAAAATCAGACAATAGTGTTTGAGTAAACAAAGTTTTCTGCAGTAAGAAAGAAATATTAGTTAGTGTGGCCAAGTGTCCTACTTTATAAAGGACAGTCCTCTATTCTTGGAGAACTGGCAGAGGATAGTCTGCTAGTTCTCCAAAAATAGAAGGTGTCCTCTAACTTACAAGGTGTCTAGTCCAAGTCTGGTTTGAAGTCAAAGAACCATAAGGAGGGAGAGCATGGGCCTTGAAGTTGCCCATCAACACTGAGCATCTGGACAGCACACTGAGCAGGCACATAGGGCACCTGGTCAGTTTTCTCCACTATGGTGAGAAGTATTGTATTACTATTTAAATTATAGATGTTATTATTGCTAAATTTGCACCTATACATTATGTAAATTGGTGTCCTGTTTTGTCCTTTTTTTTTTAGTGATGTGTTTCTTCTTTTTTGCAATGTGTAAGTGGCCATCGTAACATTAGTTCAGGGGAATGGGTACATGAGAATGGTTGCAATTATTACTTTTCATGGTTTATTGCACATATGAACAAGGTCCAAACGGTTATCTAGTATGCTTTTATTTCTCCTAAGTATTATATCTTAAATTTTTTCTTCTTCAAATGTTCAGTTTGTTTCTTAGCAAGCCAGGCCTAACAACATGTATACTCCTCATGTTATTACTGTATTGCTGGCATGAAAGATGTCCTGCAGAGATTACAGTGCATAGAGATTATTCATTCCCAGCAGCTCCTTCTTTGATCATTCTGCAAAGACACAACTCAAACCTACAGTTTAGTTTTAAGATGAACCCTTAATTAGATGCTGAATTTGGGCCTGTGTGTTGCCTTAATTCAGTATTTCAACAGAAATTCAAGTCCTGGAGCTTTATTACCTTCTCCACTTTCCTCCTCAGAAATCTTTAGCTCATCACATGGTCACAAAAATGCTGAATAAAATACTTGTGGCAATTGCGTATGAATTGCTTACCAAATTTTTTTTATAGGGTTGGGCTCGCTAGTATGGTGTGTCATTTTGTTCTTTCCTGTCTACGCAAAGCAGCTGTAAACCTGGCATAACTGCTTCTGTAAACCAGGTTAATAGCTGCTTTGCATCAGTGGAGAAGCACAGGGGAGCTGGAGGGTAATCGTTAGTAAAAGGCCAAAATTCTCCGCTTATTATACCTATGCAGCAATATTTGACATTTGGAGAATAGAAACAGGGCTTCCAGTTCAATCCCTGTCCTTCTGTTTGTTTATTTTCATAGACTTGTGCTCCCAACCACAGTGCTGTGTATGTACAAATATGGAAGAGAGTACAGTAATCAGCAAATGTCTTATACAGTAACTAGATCCAGCCAGGAAATCTTCTGTATAATGACAGTATTGTTCTAATCTGTCTACTGTACTACTAGTCAGGAGGAATGTTTATTGTCTCTCAGACATCCTTTTTCCAACAAATAGTTTGGTGACAGTCACTATGTAATAATCAATTTGGTTTACATCAATTTGGTTTACAATAATCAATTTGGTTTTACATCTTGTCAAGGGGAAACTTCCCACCGGTGTGGGAATTATATATCGAACAGATGGAAAGCTTTTTAATCTCAGCAGGCTGAAAGCAAAAAGTAAGGTAATTACAACCTCCGTTGTGGAACTTCAGTATGCTGATGATAATGTGGTCTCCGCACATTCAGAGGATGATCTCCAAACTATCCTAAATGCTTTTGCAGAAGCATACGAAAAACTTGGTCTCTCACTTAACATCAAAAAAACCAAAGTGCTTCATCAGCAAGTGCAAGCCAATCCTTTGGTGATGCCATCTATCCAGCTTGGCGGGACAATACTGGAAAATGTCGATCATTTTCTCTATCTTGGCAGCTATCTTTCTGTTACAGCTAACATCGACAGTGAAATCCAGCATCGTCTGAGCTCCGCAAGTGCCGCATTTTCTCGAATGAAACATCGAGTGTTCGAGGATCGGGATATTTGTAAGAAGACCAAAACACTGGTTTATGAAGCCATTGTATTACCAACTTTATTGTATGCCTGCGAAACATGGACTATCTATAAACGTCAGTTCCACCTCCTTGAAAGGTTTCATCAACGTTGCCTCCGGAAAATCCTGCAAATTACTTGGGAAGATAGGCGAACAAATGTCAGTGTACTGGAAGAAGCAAAGACTACTAGCATTGAAAAAATGATCCTTCAACGCCAACTTCAGTGGACCGGTCATGTTGTTCGAATGCCTGACTGCCGTCTCCCAAAGCAGTTACTTTACTCCCAACTCAAGGATGGAAAGCGGAATATCGGTGGTCAATATAAGAGGTTTATTAAAGATGTTCATAAGGCTAATCTAAAAAAATGCAATATAAACATCGAAAACTGGGAAGCTCTGGCCCACTGAACGATCTAACTGGAGGTTGGCCTTTCACAAAGGTTCCATGGACTTTGAAGAAGCCCGAGTGCAAGGTGAAAGGGAGAAACGTGCTAAGCGAAAAGCACGTCAAATGAATCCTTTACAGGACCATCTTCTATCTGGTAACCTGTGTCCTCACTGTGGGAAGCTGTGTGGATCTAGAATTGGCCTCCACAGTCACTTACGGACCGATCGCTAGAGTCTACACAATCTTCTTTAGAATCTCCTCCTTTTATCCTGGAAGACAATCTTACTCGGTCACGAGTGATCGCCTGATGATGATGACTGTACTACTAGTCAGGAGGAATGTTTATTGTCTCTCAGACATCCTTTTTCCAACAAATAGTTTGGTGACAGTCACTATGTAATAATCAATTTGGCAACCTTTTAAAATGCTCTAGCTTGTTGGCCCATGTCTTTATACAAATTCTTTGCAGGAGGATATGTACTATTGTCATACAGAGTCCTTCATTGATGACTTTGGTGGTGGTAGTAGTAGCAGCTATGGAAAATTCGGTGCCAGAATTAAAAATTTGCATGGATTTCTTCGGTAGGATTGTGAACATGAGCCAGCACTGGTCATGGATCTTTGCTAATATTGGTTTTCAACTCAGGTATAATGCTTGTGATGTGTATTCCCTGGAACTATCTCCAAAAAGACTCATGAAGGAAAATCTTATTGGAAGAAATCTGAGCGATTTCCTGGGATCTTGAAAAGAGCTGGACCAGGTGCTATAGAAACTACCATCATTATGAAACTGTGAATGGCTGTGGACATTACAAAGTACCGTATCTGTTTCTACACTTGCATTTCTTCCAGTTGTGTGGTGGTTTCAAAGAACTGTTGACAGTTGAAGGAAGATGTGATAATTGTGGTTTTGGGGTGCTTCTTTGAAATGTTCAAAGCTGTTCTGCGTCTACAGGACCAACTTGGGAAAATGTTAAAGGGAGAATGAAGTGGGAGATGTATCAGTCCGAAAACCAGTCTCAAAAAGTGCAGCATGGCATCTCACTAAATGGAATTAACTTGTCTTCACTTGTCAACTATGAAAGAAAGCCATTAGCAAAGATGTTAGATGATTTAAGGAGAAATAGGTTCAGAAATCCTAAGATGTTCTGGATGCATTTATTTATACCTGTCAAGTATTGTGGAACTTAACACATTCACTCATTTTCTGAAACCATAATTGGTTCCAGTAAAGCAAACCAGTTACTTCCTAGAAAACTGTCAGGGGTCAACAATGGCAGCTGCCCACAGATATGGAAAAATAGAATCGACAATAAATGAATGTATCTTTTATTGGAACATTACTGTAAAGATAGTATAGCCTTTTTAATTTGTTTGACTATGGAAGAAACTATACTTCCCCATCCAGTTTAGAATTTTACAGCTTGTTCCTTGACCAAACATGGAAAAGTTATACCATCCAAGGCCTATGAATTTACAAGGAATGGCTCTTAAACTTGAAGGCATGTTTGGAATAGGCCTGTGGCTTACGCTGGCTCAGCTTGTCTGAGCGTGGAAAGCTAAGCAGGGTCAAGCCTGGTTATTACTTGGATGGGAGACCCCTCCTCTAGTTTCCTGCATTGAGCAGGGGGTTGGACTCAATAGCCTTGTAGGTGCCTTCCACCTCTATGTATGATCATTTGGTTGGCCACTGTGTGTGAGAAACAGAATGCTTGACTAGATGGGTCTCCGGTCTGCTAAGCAGGGCTTTTCTTATATGCTTAGATTAACGCTGCACTGAGTCAAAAAGTATTGTTTGTTTGCCATTTGACTTGTCACTTTGTGAAGATGGTGTCAACCCAAATTTACTTCTGCTTCTAAAACAGGATAACCAGCAAGCTGAAGTGAAGATTCCTCCATTTTCCATGGTAGCAATTCATTTATGATTTCAGAGGATACATTTTAGAATGTAAGAGCTTTTTCAAAATGTTCAGGAAGAATTGTAAAAAAAAGAAAAGAAAAAGTATTGCCATAGCCATTTTGATCTTATGTTGACTGTTACACTGATCCTTAAGCTCATGCCAATCCTACAGATGTGAGAAATCTGAAGCCGAAGAAGTTGCCTTGGATCCTTCCCCCCCCCCTCTTCTGTCTGAGGCATTAGATTTCTGCAGAAAATCCAGCTACCTCTTGATAACTTCAGCTTGTCTTATGAGTACTGTCACTCAACAGTTGCATACTTCAAATACAAGCACTGGTAAAAGCAATACAGAATTAGGTTAGTCTGCCACCTGTTTTGGAATGGGTCTAGTTGATCAGTATGTTCCAAGAGTGCCTGCAGTTGCTTCGCCACAACCCTCTCAAGTACCTTCCCTAAGAAAGGGGTATTTGTGACTGGGCCATAGGGTCCAGAGTATGTTTCTTCAGGAGTGGTCACACTACTGCCTCCTTAAGAATAGCAGGAACCACCCCTTCATGCAGACATGTATTTAACTCTATGATCTATGAAATCTACCACTCCCTGGAACCACTTGGTCATACCCACTCAGCCAGCTTTTATTAGCCAGGAGGGGCAAGGACCAAGAGGGCACCTGGTTGGTTGCATTACTGCAAGCATATTGTCCACATCATCAGGCCACAGCAACTGATTCCACAAAATTGGGCAGCAAATTAATCCCACAAAATTGGACAGATGGTGACATCAGACACTTTGACTGGAGCTAAACTTACAACAGCATCAAATTCGCTGCGGAGAAAAGTGCTTTCATCCTCAAAGTGTGATGCAAAAAGGTCACAGAGGGTCCTTGAGGAGACCAGGGCCCCATTTGCTGGGGAGAATGTTAACAGCTCCTGGACCACCCAAAAGAGCTCAACTGGATGGCTACTTGAGGATGTGATGGAGGCAGCAAAGTAAGCCTTCTTTGCTGCCCGCACCGCCACTCAATAGGCACGATTCTGAGCTCTAGAGCGTGCTCGGTCATCTTCACTTAAAGTCTTAAGCCATTTGTGCTCTACCTGATGTCTGGCCTGATCACAGCTCCCCAGTATACCAAGGAGCAGAGTGGGCTCTGCAGTGCCAGAGAGGTGCCTTTGCATTCTTCTCCAGGACATACAGCTGCAGTCCTTTTCATGGCATTTCTGACACTCAGGGCAAATGACAGCCATATCATTATTTAGCTGGGATATTGCTGAATGCACTGGTTGTAAAGTGACTTGATGCTGTTGTAAAATATTTTAGGCCAGGAGTGGGGAACGTGTGGCCCTCGAGATATTGTTGGATTACAACTCCCATCAGCCCTAACCTGCATAGCCAATGGTGAATGATTATGAGAGTTGGCCAAAATACTCACTCCTGTTTTAGGCAATGGTTTCCTTGTGATAATGTACCCCACCCCCCAATAGCTTGGAAGGGCCAAAATACTCCTGTTTTAAGCAATTGTTTCCTTAGGATAACACCCCCTCCCCCAATAGTTTGGAAGAGATTGGAGACTGTGTGAAGAACATTAAGGAATAAAAACTGAACTTCTCCCTTGCCCTCAAATCTATGATACTTGTCCAGATTACAGTGCCCAAGATTCTGCTTCTCAAGTTGCCATAACCTGCCCAAGTGGAGCAGCTTTACAGGGATGTATGAGAATTTTGTTTTGAAGCTCCAAATGCTCCGAATTTAGGGAGATTTGCTCCAATCTCCCATTCAATCACTGCTTGATTCGCGCAAGGTTCCCATTCATGCAAAGTGAGCAGTGATCACAAATGTGAACAGGAATCGGGCATGAAACAAGCAGCAAGATGATATTCAGAGAATGCTAGCAATCTTGAACATTGCTCATTTGCCCAACCCTAGCTCAGGCTGAACTGCCTCATCTATGTTCCTTTGTACACTCCCATAACCTGCAAAGGAAAGGCTCTTGGTCCCACATCCTCCACCTGATTGGAGCAATCGTTACTTTCTGATAGGTTCTAAAGCTTGCTTTAGCTCAGGCCACTGCCTACAAATGTGGCTCTGAATTGTCTTTCTGGTACTATTGGACACACAGCCACCTTGAGCACCACTTCCTTCGTGAAAAGGCTGGGTACAAATTGAACGCATGAATGAATAAAATCAGACCCAATCATGCCTTTGGGATGTGACTGCCACTACCCTGTCTTCCAAAACCACCTTACTCATCAGACCCAACCCACCCACCTGGGATTGATTTTCCCACCTGGGAAAGCACCTGCTTTCTGGGTTTCCAGAACAACAGCAGCACTGGCATCTTTTACACCTGGCCCTAGCAGCAACTTCTTTTTCCCATGGAGTTTTATTTTACTTTGAAATAGAATTAAAAAGAGGCAACAAAAAAGAACGCACATAACCACATAGCAAGATCACTAAAGAGGTAAAGAAACTCACTGATTATAATTCTTTGTATACCATGGATATGCTTGTAGGAAAGTTGAAGCAAAACAGCCTAAGGAGAAGCTCCCTGTCTAATGAAAAGTGGATAGTTAAGTTATATAGGACATACAAAGTGTGTGTGTGTGTGTGTGTGTGTGTGTGAAAAATATACGCATCTGTACTTGATTGGAAATTTGATCAGATGTTTGAAAAGCTTGCACATAGGAACTAAATTGAAACCATGGTGCCATGATATCTTTTTTAAAATTTGTATTCTTGTTTATTGCACTTGCTGAGCAAGTGCATAACCATAGTTTCCCAAATTTTATCAATCCACTGCTGTTTAGGAGGTTGCTTGGGAGACTTCCAATTATGTGCTATGCACATGACTTTGCAGCTGCATACAATTGCTTAAGAAGGTCTTTATGAAGGAATCCGGGGTCATTACGTTCAAAATGATGACGCAGCAGCAACTTCTGCATTTGCCCTTCTGGTGGCATCTAGCCAAAGTGTTCATGGAAAGCTGCAGGTACCAGTGCTTCCTCACACTGCTGTCAACGTAGCCCATTTAGACTTTGATATTGCAGTTTCACCCATGTGCACCTTTGGTAATTTCTGTTTTCCCTTTAACCTGATCTTTCTTCAGTATTAAAGGCCAATGTGGTATGAATCCCCTTGGATTGGTATCCATGCCAGAATGAACATAAAACCTATATTGCCTTGTTGCTTTTTTAAGAGCTGTGTTTTCGTTTCTTTTTTTTCTTGCACATGCATTTAATACTTATAGATAGTTGCAATATGGCCTCACCAATACTGGTATCCAGTGACTGCTTTTTAATTCTTCTCTGCCACCAGAGTACACTTAACAAAGCCCCAGAACATCTCTGCCTTGGGAAAATATAATTGCTTCTGGATGTTTTATTATCAGCCATGGCACAGCTCCAATGCTATGGTGATAACCTTCACGCATAGTTTATATTTTTCCAAAGCATGTTAATTCAGCTTTGACTAGAAAAATGTTTCAGAGGGTAGCCTCTTTGGTGCATAAGGAGGTACTTTTCTAGGGAAATGCCATATCTATGGTGGGCATGTAGCCTATAATACCTTTCTAAAAGACCTTTTAAAGAAAACTGGTAAGGGGTATAAATGGACTGAACAAGAGAGATTTCTTTTTGGAAATATTTCAGATAAATTCCAGTGTTGATTCCTGCAGCGTGGGCATACAATTTTTGCTGCTTACATAGGCATTATACTGTAGCATTATAAGCTGCATTTCTGGAGAGCTCTATTCTATTACTCAGGGCTTTTTTTCTGGTGGAACTCACCGGAACTGAGTTCCAGCACCTTTTCTTCTATTAATTGCATTACAATTTAATCGCCATCTACTCCCGAGGAAATGTAATCCAAGAGTTCCGGTACCTTTTTCTCCAGAAAAAAAGCACTGCTATTACTTATTATGTGAGCTTTCTTACTCATTCTAAGGTCATAGCTTTATATTTCCCCATGAATGGGAGTTGGTGGAAATAGTAGAAAAAAGAAAATGTTTCCCTGCCCTGCCAGTGCCACCTCACATTTCAACCTGTGATCTACCACACTGTCTTTTTCTCAGTGCAGGTAGTAGGAAAATCTGATTAGTACAGGCCTGACTGGGTTCCAGCTTCAGAGAACGAAGCTGTTGGGTAAACATCTTTCACCCACAACCCCATCACTTCCTTGGAAACCTCAGACATATACTTCTGGATACTGGTTCTGGGCTTGGAATTTTTATTTGTACTTTGGAGCTGGATATCGCTTCTAATTCTGTCTCATCTAAAGCTTGCCATCCTTTGTTATCACAGGCCCTTTTATTTAATGCATCAGAAGAAGAAAGAGGGACGGGTGGAAGGACCTATGTAATAGATGCTGTACCGAAAAGCCAGCAACGGCAAGAGCACAACAACAAGAATGTGGTTACACTTTTAATTATGGATTGGGAGAGAGTTTGGGTGGTAACGCTCTCCACCTACATCACAGCTATCCCTTGCTAAAGTGCAGTTAGTGTAAATAGAAAGCACTGATTTCCTTAAAAATACTCCAGTCTGGTTTCTAAGCATACATTCACTGAAGTCTGAAAATGTGAGACAACAGGTTGCTTACATTTTGCCAATCCTACCAGCTGTGGTTTACATTTCTGGGGCTACATAATTTCCCTTGGATTAGAACTGCTTTCCCCGACCTGGTGCCCTCCAGACATTTTGTAATATAACTCCCAGCATTCCTGACCATTGGCCATGCTTTCTGGGACTGATGGGAGTTATAGTTCAAAACATCTGAAATGCACCAGGTTGGGGAAGGCTGGATTGGGCTAACAGGATGCATTTTCTTTTTCAAGACTAGTAGCAATGATAATTAGATAGCAAGTATGGTGTTACAAGGCACCAAAGGTCAAAGCTAAGCAGGGTCAGGCCTGGTTAGTACTTGGATGGGAGACCCCTCCTCTAGTTTCCTGCATTGAGCAGGGGGTTGGACTTGATGGCCTTGTAGGCTCCTTCGAACTCTATGATCTATGAATCTATCTATGAACTGGGACTTTGGCAGTGGGACCCAGGCTGCCAGGCATGGAATTCCCTGAACCACCAGGATGGGTTGTAAGGAAATGGAACTGCTGACCTGAACTAAGGCTGTCAATGGCTACTAGTCACGATAGCTATATATTACCTAGGTATCAGAGGCAGTACTGCCTCCATGCCAATTGCTGGGAAACATGAGCAGGAGTGTGTTATTGAACTCATGTCTTGCTGGTGGGCTTCCCATAGGCAGTAGGTAGGCCACTGTGGGAACAGAATGTTAGATTAGATGGGCCTTTGGTCTGATCCAGTTTGGATCTTCTTGTGTTCTTATGAAGTATGTGTTCACAGTAGCAGCCTGGAGGTTGTGCTGCAGCTTTTCGCTCAGCAGCAGTTAGGTGACCTGAAGAACAAATAGTGGCCTTATATATATACCTGCTGACTCTGGGTTGACTCCTTAGTCTGAGCAATCTGCAGCTCTGTGCTGAGTTGACTGCATGGAGTCCTGTTTGAATTGCTACTGAGGTGCTCCCCTGCTCCAAGTGCCAGCATTGACAGCTGTTTATAAATATTTCAAATATTACCTTTCCTTCTATGGAGACTTATGTATTTGGTTTGATTTTGATTCTACTTGTATCTGGCAATTATGATCCTTTGTTGCTGCTATAAAAATCTTAATAAATTACTGGTACTAAAACACACATGCACAAATAGAAACATGAGCCCCATGTGCAAATTGAGGGGAGACAAGCAGTGAGCTGATGTTCAGAGAATCTTGGCAAGCTCAAACGTCATTCATTCTTCCATCCCTAAAAACAACTCATTCAGAATAATCTCTGGGTTATGGAAGTGAATGGAAAAGTGTTTCCTAGTTGCCTATCAACCGCTTGTACATCTTTAGTGCCATTTACCTTAGAGTGCTTGGCTTTTTGGACCACCATGTCCAACAATGAGAATAGATGTTTCTTATATCACCACTTCATATGTACAGCCCTTAATGGAAATGCATTACACGATCATTGTCCTGTGACCAATTAGACCCTTGTTTTAAAATGGGGGGGGGGGGGAGGAAAGGATAATGAGTGATGATTTAGACTTGCTGTTTTTATTTAGAGAGGGTAGCTGATTTGGCGAACTCTTCCGTTTTGTCATGACTGGATAACCTCAAGTTGTTGTTTTTCTTTATATTTTTAACCTATGAATAATGGCATGGATACTATAAACGGAAAAGCATGTTTTGCTATAAATCTCAGAGTTATAGTGCTATATACATATGTGTCACAGAATTTGGACAACATAAACATTAAATTAAAAGACTAATAATGACTCAGTGTTAGTGAAACTCTGTTTGGAATAATTATAGAAAATATTGTTGCTCTGGGTGCTTGATTTCTGGGTAAACATTCCAGTGTCCTTTAAATCCCTTTCCTAGGTGGGGTTTAAAATAGCTCATAAAATACCTTCTTTCTTTTAGAGCTCAGAAGTCACTGAGGTGTAAACAGTCATAGAATGGGTTTTCTTTTAAAGGTTAATTTTGAAATACATATACTTTTAACATGTGAGACCAATTACCAGTATAGTTATGGGATACCAAGGGGCATCTTTTGAATTTAACAGTGTGAAAGTTCTTTTGGTAGCAATGCTGTTTGTAGGACAAAACCACAGGTGCATAATTTATGACAGCCTACCCCAATGGTGATGCTGGCTTGGAATTATGGGAGTTGCAGTCCAAAACACCTGGAGGGCACCAGGTTGGGGAAAGCTTGTTTATAGTATACAGCAGTAGAACAAATAGAATGGAATGATAGGGGCATCTGTCTCTGGTGCAAACTGGACAGGGACCAAAATGGGTGTCTGAGTTCATGCAGTAAACAGAGAGTTATAAAGAACAATCTTAAATTATTTAATGTTTTCTTGTCCATATGGAACAATAAGGATTTCCCCCCAAAGTGGTGTATGAAGAATTGTGTCAGTCTGCTTAGAAACGTAGTGACTGAAGCCAGCCAGCCAGAGTGATCAAATTAAAAGGGGCAGAAGGGCTCCACCCCCTTACCTTTTCCAATGTCCCCTTATCTATTATTTTTAGAAGACTCAGGCAGAGGGCCCGATTTAGATGAAGCCCCACCACTCTCCATTCCTGGAGGTGGGGCTTGTGGATTTCATGACGTCCCCACCCCATTGAATTCCCCTATAATTCAAGCACTGGTGACACTGTTGCAGTTTCTCATTGATCCTGTGCCTGCAGCCTTACACAGTAAAGCACTTTAGCTATTGAATACCGCTGCTGATTGGGAAGGAGGAAAACAGACATGCAACTCTGGTCAGTTGCTCATGGCTGGATTTTTGCACATGAGTTTGTAGAAAGGCACTGCCTATCTGAACACTGAGAATTTGGCATTTCAGCATCAGAATATTTAAGAGCCCACAATCATTCTTAACTTAACATTCTCTTTCCAGAATGGTCAGTCTGAGGGAATGTAGGGGACCCTTGTTATATACTTTTAATGCATATATGATTTCCCAGATTATCTGTTAGCATTTCAGTGCTGTTAGTCTCCACTGGGAAGGGACGATCGAATTGGATGTCTGACCTGAGGGTAGAAATGTCACTGTTCTAGAATGAATGTATCCAAAGAGCAGATCATGTGATAAAACCATTCCTGGGCAGTACCACTTCACACTGTAGGTGGAGACTGCAAGATTAATGCTCCCTCATATAATTAAACCCCAGGGATGTTGAAGAGTCCTTGGTCCCGAGTCACGAGTCGAGTCACGAGTCTTTGGACCCGAGTCTCGAGTTGAGTCTCGAGTCCGAGGTCCAAAATGGTGACTCGAGTCCCGAGTCCCGAGTCACTCCCAAAGCGGAGGCCCATGGAGGGAGCGGGAGGGTCTCCGCGAGAAGAAGAAGAGTTGCCCTTCCTCCCGCGGAGACCCTCCTGCTCCCTCCATGGGCCGCTGCCGCCACTTACCGTCGGCGGGTCCTTCCCTCGTCCCTGCTCCTGCCGCCGCCGCCCCCACCCCAGGGATATATTACGAGCCCTCCCTGGGCTTGTAGTTCTCCGCGGTGGAGCAGCCCGAACTCGCTCTCCTGAGCGGCGCAGAGCGTTCTCCGCGCCGCTTGAGTCGCTGCCGAATTGCCGCTGCCGCCTCACCTCGCCACCGCCCGCACACCAGCCTCCGCCGCCCTCACCTCACCTCCGCCAGCACCACCGTTGCACGCCGCTTCACGCCGCCGCCTCACGACGACGACGTCGCATGCCGCCTTGCCATCGCACGTCACACGTGACACGCCGCCGTCGCACGCCGCCTCACACCGCCATCGCCGGCGCTCTGTTTTTGGCGGGGGGAACCACGGCAACAGGCCTGTTTAAGCCCTGTTGCCCTGGTTTCCCCTGCCAAAAACAGAGCGACGGCGGCGTGCTGCGTGCGATGGTGGCGGAGGTGAGGTCGACGGTGGCGGCGAGGTGAGGCGGTGACGGCGTGCGACAGCGGTGAGGTGAGGTGGGCGGCGGTGGCGGAGTCCTTGGTCTCGAGTCCTGAGTCGAGTCTTGAGTCCCATTAAAAATATTGGGACTCGAGTCAGAGCGGGGACTCAGTCCGACTCATGAGTCAAGTCCCCAAGTCCGAGTCCCCATCCCTGTTAAACCCACATAGAAAGTCTCTCTCTCTATAACCCTGCACATAGAAAACCAGATGCCTGGGAGAAGGGATGTAACATTACTTTCTTCTAGTTTTCTATATATGACATAAAAAATTGAGGGAGCAAGCAAACAGGACAATTTGCCTCCCCATCATACTTGCAGACTGGTCATGCAGTCCAGAAGCTAATTTTGCCCCATGTATCTGGGGTGTGTGTGTATGTGTGTGTGTGTGTGTGTGTGTGGCCTGGATGTGCTGATGTTATCATCAGCAGTTTTACTGACTTACTTTACTCTTGGTGCTCCTAAGGAACAAATTTGGTATCACAGCATCTCTTCAAATAATAAGATACATCCATTACAGCAGGGGTACAGAACCTCAGGCCTGGGGGCCAAACCTGGCCCTCTTGAGGTTCCAATCTGGCCTGCCTCAGTTTCCCAAATGGCCATGCCCACTTTCTCTGGCCCCACCCAATTTTCTTCGACCACCAAGTGTTTGGTGATTTCCCATCTTTTGCGCAGTTTCCCCCCGCCAGTTCTAAGAGGTTGACATGTCTCTCCTAAGGCTTTGTTACTGGCTGTAAGAGCTTTATGCTAAAAGTTGCTGGTCTTCGGGGTATTTTGGTCTTGCTCCTTTTGCCTTTTGCCTTCAATCCCACTCATCACTGGAGTGTGGTCCCTGAGAGCTTCTCTGAAATGCAGTTCGGTACTTGGGCTGAAAGATGTTCGAAACCCCTGCATAACAGACTACTTGGCTCATCTATGTTCACACAGAGGCCATGAAATGTAAGCGAGCGGTGTAGAATAGGATCAAGTACCATAATACAAAAGACACTTCCCACTGTTTGGTGGTCATGCAACACTGGCTGTGGTGTCTAGCCCTCCCGTTAGGCAGAGGAAGGCAGGCACCTCAGGCAGCTGATTTTGGCTGCTACGAAAGAACAGGAAATTGTGTTACTTAGGCTACAGTCCTATACACACTTACCTGGGAGAAAGTCCCATTGAACTCAATGAATAGACATAAATAGGACTGTGCTGTTCATGTATTTTTATTGTATTTTTACTGCCAAGGTGGGGGAGAGGTGCTTGTGGGATTTTCTGCCTCAGGTACAACTTGGCTTGCCGTAGGTATGTGCAAGGTATGTGAGGCTGTGCAAGTTGACAGAGGGTGGGGTGGGGTCATTTGCTGCTCTGCCTCAGACAGAAAATGTCTTGGACCAGCTCTGATCATTACTGGAGAGATTATTGTCATTGTGACATAAAAAATAATGAAATATAAAATCTGAAGTTTAAGGCAAAAGTCTAATGTGTTTCTCACATTCAGTTCCAACTTTTGTTCATTTGAAATGTAACCTTTTAGAATAAATTACACAGTGCTATTCAAGCAAGCCTCGTCATTTAATGCTTGATGACATGCCTCCAATTAATGCTGAAATCTAACAGAGAAGGAAACACAGATTTAACTCAGCTGGATTTATTTGACACTACCACCACTTTAATTAGTGACTTCTTTGCTTTTTACATTATTCAATAGGACAAAGGCCCTGATCCACAGATTTTACTCATTCATAGTATATGCACCCTTACAAACAAATACTAAAAAGGGTATTCATTCAGTATCTTGACTATAATTAGTGCTGGTTGCAGTGTATGTGGAATAAAAAACATAGTTAACTATTTCCTATGGCTAATATCTAACACTACCCACATGCTAGCGGGATCCATCGCTAGCACAACAGGAAGCTAGTGGATTCTGAAGCGAACAGAAATGAACTGGAACACTCATTTCCAGAATGGGGCAGGTCAGCAGAGCTTGCAGAATGGGACTCCACTGACCCATCCCGTTCTGGAAATGAGTGTTTCCGCTCATTTATGGGGTTGCTTTAGGAGGCACTAGCTGCTAGGGATGTGCAAGAATTTCGTTTCAGTTCCCAAGGAATCAGAACTTGGCCCATTCGTAACCCTGAATGTGAACACAAACATTCATTTTCTAAGAATGTTTGCACATTCCCAAAGTTGAGATTGCATTCAAAAAACGCAAACTTTGAAGAGGACTTTAAAAAAAATAATAAAAATACTCATTTTCATGCTTTAGTGAATGGGAGAAAAGTGCACACTTTTGAAAAATGCACACAGAAATGCACCAATTTCCCTTTTCAAAATGCACAATTTTCCCATTCAGACAAACCAAAAAACAGATCACAAATGAAAACGGGGGCAAGCTGAACCAAGCTTCAAAGTGAAGTTTGGAGAATTTTGTCAAGTTTGAACATCCCTGGTTCTCTTATTTATTTATTTATTTATTTATTTATTTATTTATTTATTATTACATTTATATCCCACCGTTATTTCTTCTAAGGATCCCAAGGTGGCTTACATGGTCCTCCTTCTCTCCATTTTATCCTCACAACTACCCTGTGAGGTAGGTTAGGCTATGTCAGTGATTTGGCCCAGTCACCCAGTGAGCTTCATGGACGAGTGGGGATTAGAAGCTGGAACTCCCTAGTCCCAGTCCAGCACTCTAATCACTACGCCACCCTGGCTCTCATTTCTACAGTAGCTTGTACTAGCAGTGGGGCCCGCTGGTACAACCGACACACATTGGCATCACGTTGGCAGTATTGGGTACTGCTCTATGTAAATACAAACATTGCTCTAAATATTGTGATCTTTTAATTCCTACATAAGAATATTCTGGGCCAACCTGAGCCACACAAGTGCCTACCATGACATGGAGAAAAGTCAGGGTTAACTGGGAAGTACCGACCACCAGAAGCTGGTAGCAATTTTTGTGTTTGTGACAGACTTTTCCTCCAGCAATTGTGTAATCACAGGAGTTGTTGTTGGCTGCTGCAAGTTATATCCATGTACTCCCCACCCAAATAATACTGGTATTTCTTTTTTTAAGTTTGTATCCAAGCAAAATATATTTTGTGTACTCTTTCCCTGTGTCTGAACAGTTTTGCAATTTCATGTAATTCGAACCTTAGCCCTGATATTTAGGTACCGGTAACTATTCTCTTTAGTAAGGATGACTTGAAAAACTGAGCCAAATAGTTATGGTACACATACTTTTGCCACTAAGTTACTGGCCATCTCAACTCTTTTTGATGTGTCTTAGGATGCAGTCCTATGCATGTTCAGATAGAAAAAAGTCCTACAACTCCCAGTATTCAGTGCTAGGAGTTGTAAGACTTTTTTCTCCCTATCTAAACATGCATAGTTGTGTCCTTAATGAATTAAAAAATATCCCCTCCACAGGAGTTCAGATGCTGAACACTGTGGCAGTAAAGGCCTATAAACCTGACAGCCTCTTTACTAAATTTCAGGCACCAAGTTAAGGCTTTTCCCCCCTTGCCCAAACATTTTAGCATTTAGTTTTTTAGTGACAGTGATCTGATGGGAAGTTTTACACCGAATGTTGTTTTATCTGGTGTGTGGATTGGATTGATGGACAGAGAAATCCTACGTGGAGAGGAGGGGATGAAAGGTAGATCATCTGTCACTTCCAAAGCCATGCCAGCCAGGGCAAGTGCATACCCTCCAACATTTCACAGATGAAAATAGGGACACACATGTGAATTTGTAAGAGGTATGGTTAAGCAACATGAAGGTGTGATCAAGAGGGCGTGGCCAGGCAAAATGAGGGCGTGGCCAAGGGTATAGCCACCCACCCCAGGATGCTCTAACCATTTAAGGGCTCTGACCACTCTGAAGTCACTTTGATCTCCAGACCCATGATGTTGATGGTGATTGCTGTTGTTGTCATTATTATTATTGTACCATCAATGTGCATGGTGCTTTACCGAGTATAAGAGAACAGTTCCCTGCCCCAAAGAACTTACAATCTAAAATGTAATATAGAGGTGACAACAAATAGTAGGAAGGGGTAAAGCGGGGAGGAATATGCCATTATTTCAGTCAAACATAACTTTCAGCCTACCTTCCCCACATTGTGCAGGAAACTCCTTGTTTTAAAGATCTCCCTCCCACTTTAAAAATGGATCCCTCCATGGTGGCTTTGTTCTCATTAGTAGTTTGCCAAAGAAATAATAATATTTAACATTTAGATATCTCGGAGTGTGCAAAGTGGTTCACAGACCCACCCTGAAAGCTCCTATTTTCTCCACTCAGAAACAGCATGTGGGCTCTATTGTACTTTATTAAAAAAAAAAAACCAAGAACAACAACACTGTGATTGAACAATAATGCCAAAATGGAATGATGATGTTTGTTGCTGCTATTTGAGGTAGTTGGGATTTTTTTTTCTTTCTCTTGAGGAGGATGTGTTTTCTGCTAACTCCCTTTAAAAATGCTAATGCATTTTTTTAAGAAACCAATACAAAATCCCTGCAGAATAATCTTAATCATTACTATAGAGCTTCCTCCATTGCACTTCAGCATGTGTTAGAAAAAGACTTTCACATGGGGTACACAAGTAGAGCCAAGTAAAATTTACCACTGCTCTGAAGACAGAATAACAGTGCAATCTTATCCTTACTCAGAAGTCCTATTACGTTCAATGGGACTTACAGGAAAGTGTGTATATTTTAAAGCAATCTACAACACTGACCATCACATCTTGTGGCAGCAAATTGATTATTTTGTGAAGAAGGATCGTGTAATTGAGGGATAATTGTGAAATGCTGCTCCTTGCTAGAAGAAGAGGCAGCAGCAGCAGCAGTGCTAGTGCTAGGATGACTTTTCTAGAATTATATTATTTTATAAGTGGCTTTTGTAAAAAAAAATTAACCTTACTTAAACCCTGAATTGTTGATATCTGGTGTTTTTCATGGGGGGGGGGTGTCAGTGCTTGCAGGACAATCTCTTTCTTTTTGTTTTAAAATGGTCAGGATTGGCACAAATTCAACAGGTGAAGCTTACCCACGCCCCACCCACACCCCCAAACATGGAGCTTTAGAGAGAATGGGAAGTTTCTTGCATTTCCTTCTGACACAGTATCTCACCTGTTAGAGGCACAGAGTCAGCTCTGTTAGGAAATAAAATCATTGGCAATATAAAGATAGGAATGATGTGATAAATTCCCTCATTTACCTCTCCCTCAGTCCAGGCCAATGAGTGCAGTCTCCACCTCCTTTTCTTTTCACCAAGCAGAGGCAGCAGGTAGAGCGTGCGCACGCGCACACACACATCCTCACACATCTGTTCCCTCCCTGATTACTGTGGGCAGCCGTTGGAGCCTAAGCAGAGCTACTTTTAAAGGGGCCATGGGCAAAATTGCAGCTAAGCTAAAAGTTTTAGCTCAGCTGCAATTTTGCCCATGACCCCTTTAAGGGCATCTTAAAGTAGCTTGTGGGAGGCAGGGGAATTCGGGACTCTGCATAACAAAGTGGGAACTCATGATGGCTTAAGGGATTTTGGGATGGTCTCGGCATTTTCGAGGCAGCTGGAGACTATGCAAGTGGTGAGGGAGAGGGCAATCTTAACATTTTTCTTATCTAGTTCTTCCTCCCCCACCATTCCTTTCCAGGGGAATACTGGGGGCTGCTAGAGCAGACATGCCCCTCTCATAAGGAACATAGGCCGCTGACTCTTACTGAGTCAGACCATTGGTCCATCTAGCCCAGTACTGTTGACACTGAGTGGCAGCAGCTCTCCAGTGTTTCAGACAGGATTCTTTCCTAGCCCTACCTGGAGATGCTGGGGATCAAAACTAGGACTTTCCACATGCAAAGCATGTGTTCTACCACTGAGCTATGGTAACTCTCATGCTGGCAGACCACTTCCCCCTCCGTCCTAACCCCTTCAGCTAGTGGATTGCTCAGTAACACTGTTTTTAATGCTTTGTTGTTGTTGTTGTTGTTGTTGTTGTTGGTTTGTAGTCTTCTGATCTGCTGCTAATCCATTTTGATTTTGTTGTATTTATTGACTGTGACATTTTAATTTTGTGTTTGTTTTTATAGTTATATTGTCAACTGCTATGAAATTGGAGTTTAAATTGAAGGGCAGGTTATAATAAATGCCTGAAACGAGTTAAACAGAATAAATGTTATACTGAATATTTCAGTGAGAATGCACACCCCTTGTCTTTAGAGAACCTGCTCAAAATACAGTCACCTTCATCTACCTTCCAGCTAATCTACCTTGCATACATGGCATTGTAGCCATGACAACACCACAACTCTTCTGCTCCTTCAAGTATGACAGTTGACATTGTTGCCCTTGAGCTCTTAATGGCTTGGGCACTGTGCTGATGAATGAAACGTGCAACAAGGCTTGGAGGAAACCGGCAGTTGTTTGATCAACTGTGTCATCCCTATTAAGGACTGGGTGCTGCACTCCGGGGTTTGTTTGTCCTCAAAAGTTCAGGGTGGGGTTTTTTTGGGGGGGTACTAAAAAGAGAGAAAGAGAAGGGCTATTTGCATGTGATGTACTAATACGCTAAGTGCCAATAGGTATGATGCATCTAACATTCAACTCATAAAACCCTTCGATTGAAAGTGGAAAGTTAAACATGTGTTTCATTCTCTCCCACCGAAATACATGGGACATAAAAAATCTTTGTTGTGAGCCTCTTTGAGCATAATGTACTCAGAAAAGTGCTATACATAAGGATGGGACAACTAGGGATGCTTGAGCTTTCTGAAATTTTCTGAACTTCAGTTCAAAGCTTGGTTTGGCTTTCACTTGTTCTCATTTATGACCTGTTCTTTTGTTGTTGTTCAAACGGGAAAAGTTCTCATTTTTCAAAATGCACTTTCCCCCACTGAGTAAAGCATGATCACAATTTAAAGTGTGTATTTTTAAAAGTGAGCGTTTAAAAAAATGTACACTTTTAAATATTTGTATTTCATGCCTTAATGGGGGGAAAGTGCTCACTTTTTAAAACTGCACACTTTAAATTGTGCATTTTTAAAATTGTGCATCTTAAAAACTGCATTTTAAAAGTTGTGTGTATTTATAAAAGTGCACATTTTTAACATATGCATTTTGCAAATACAAGTTCAGGAATTTGCAAACATTTTTTTGGAGAACTTGCAGTCCTGTTGCTAAGCCCTAATCATGAAGTAGGCCACCCCCAGAAATGAATAATTACATTTCCAAAATATGCATGGATTCTGCCTATGCCAAATCTCCAGGCAAAGGCATTATCTTAGCAGAGGGCCTCCCAGAACAGGCAGAATGAAGCAGTCGCCTGAGGCAGTAGATGCTGGCAGGTTGCAGCAAGATGTTGGGCTGGTCTATGCCCCTAAGTTAGCCTTCTGCCTTCAGGTGCAGTGGAGAATGCTGTCCCATAATCAATATTGAGAAGAGATTCATTTGCCAGTCCATCAGCCTTAGTACATTGTATGGAGGGGTGTATGTGCCATCTTATTATTTGCCTCAGGCAACAAAATGTCTTGGGCCAGCTCTGTCCCAGAATGTGTCTGCTATCCAAACTTTCATGTTGACATATGTTTCTATATATTGACCTGGTTTGTGCGACAAGACAGCCCATGATGAGTTGCCACACTTGTTTGTTTCAGGGTGGCTTGTTATGTTGTCCAAATCTGTCATGATGACTTAAGCGTGGGTTGTTAACCACACATGAGCCACCCTTTGGCTTGTTGTTGGGTTGTTTAGGGTGGCTTGTTTTCAGAGTGCCTTGTCATGATGCGCAAACCCAGCAGCGTGGGTTCTGCATGGATTGTTTGAAAGGGCTACAGGGCTACAAAAAAACTGACCATTCCTTGCATTGCCCTCTGCCCTTCTTCCTCCAGCTTGGGACTTCATCTGACAGCAACTGACTTTATATCCTTGTGACTTTAAGTTAGCACAGCTATGCATGTATGTGTGATTGACTTACATCTGGGTACGCATGCATGGCCCCAATTCGAGAGGGAGGATTTAAGCTTTCCCCCCTCCTGTTCTCATGCTGAAATCTCCCCTCCCAGGGGTGTTAAAATTGTCTCATCCCCCCCATTTTTAACCAGCACCCCCAGGCAAGAAATGGGGGGAGAATCTCATCACAGCAGGAGTATAGATGAGTTATGCCACAAAGGCCCCTGGGATATGTGCTGGGAGAGATGGGAGGAGGACGAAGGAGGAAACAAACCATGGCAAGCCAGTGAGCATCTGATCATCTGTCAGCAGCAGTGTGGCTTAGCAAGAGAATAACCAACCCACCATGGCTTGTTTTCAGTGTGGCTAACTGTGATATGCGAACTGGCCCATTGAGTGGATAAAGTAAATATTTATTTTATTTATTTATTTAATATATTTATTTACCGCCCATCAGCCAAAAGGCTCCCTGGGCGGTTTACAAGAAAAACAGGATAAAAACAATCTTAAAACCAAAAACATCATTAAAATAAAAATATAAATACAGTATAATACAATAAAAGAAAGCAGCCAGATACACAATATATTGTGTATGTATATTGGGTCTCTACTTTAGTTGGATTGTTTTTAAGAAGGCCGATATTGTGTTTTGGAATTACCATCCCAACCTAGCACATGATAAACGGAGCTGTGCTCATATTACACCTGTGCTGAAAGAACTGCACTGGCTGCCCATTAACTACCAAGCCATGTTCAAGGTCTTGTTACTAATGTATAAAGCCCTGAACAACTCAGGCGTAGGTTACTGGAAGAACTGTCTCCCCCTGTACAGATCTGTTAGATCTCTAAGATCTTCAAAGATCCTCCATTGTTGACTGTGTCAATGGAATGTCATCGGGCAGCAGATATAAATAAATCTGACAGATCCTGTCAGTAGAGCCATGTAGGGAGGATAGTCCTCCCTCCCTCTCTTCCCCAGTGTTTCAGATCACCTGTGGTTATTTATCAGGAACATTTATATCTCTTGAGCTATTATGTGGTGGTGGTGGTGGTGGGAGAATCCACAGCTTTATTTTGAATATATTCCAAACTAGGAATTTGAACTTTGTTGTGACTCTTTCCTCCTGCTGAAATCTTTGTGCTTCCTGTTACCATGTGTCCTCATTCAGACGTGTATACTATCTTCCATCCATACACATGTACTCGACTGACATGGAGATGTTGGGGTCTTCTAGGGTGTTGTGCACACAGCACAGATTACGGTATGTACTGTACTTAGACAAAGTAGGGAAATTAGCTCACCAACAAGGATTCAGATTAAAACATGTCATTTTTTTTTAATTGTTCCATGAATGTTTACAGAGAGGAAAGCATTGATTGGCATACCATCCCCTAGCACTGCTCCCTCCCCTCTTCTCCCATTGGGTTCATTGGAAGCCTAGTGAGCTTCTGCTCCTCCTCTTGAGGAAGTTGTCAACACAAGTCCCACGTGTATGTTATTTTCTCCTGCTCCTACTAGGCATAGCATATGAACATAGCATCCAACAGGTTGAGGATGGCCTTGGATTGCCATGTTGTGGCTTTGAGCTTTGCACATCCATTTTATTTATTTATTTATTTATTTACAAGATTTATATACCAGTCCATATTCCGGTATGGAGATTTCAGAGCAGTGAACAATAAAAGATAAAACAGATAAAAGAATAAAACAATATGTTAAAAACAACATCAATAAAACCATGGCTGGCTAATTCAGGAAGTCTTCCTGAAATAAAAGTGTTTTCAGGAGGTGCTGAAAACAGTACAATGTTGGTGCCTGCCTGACCTCCAGAGGCAGGGAGTTCCACAGAAAGGGAGCTGCTACACTCAAGGCTATTCTCTGGGTGGACTCCGGTCAGGCCATAGGTCCATATGGAACCACCAGGAACATGCCATCCAGTGACCTCAGTGACCAGGCAGGTTGGTAAGGGATAAGGCACTCTCTCAGGTATCCTGCTCCCAAGTTGTTTTGGGTTTTGTACACTAGTACCAGTCCCTTAAACCTAGACCGGTAGCAAATACAGGTAGTAGGTGCAGTCCCCTCAGCAAAGGAGTTACATGCTGAAAAGGGGCAGCTCCTAACAACAGCCGAGCTGCTGCATTCTGCACTAGCTCCAGCTTCCGAACATCCATGGAACACAAGGAGAGAGAAGGATTGCCTACTTAAATGTTTATGTCCTTATAGCCCAAAAGGAGAAAACAAAATTAAAATCTTCTTAGGGATAACAAGCTGATTTCCTTCATCAGTTGGTGTGTGTGGTTTAAATAAACCTTTAAAAAAGAGATGTTTGTGGGCAAAGGACAGGGATCAAGATGATGTTTCATAGCAGATGAGCAGCATCATGGCAAGGAAAACATTGTTGATGCCATCTTTTAAAGTGGGTAGGCCTGTGAGCTACTCAGGGGATCATTATCATAAAACACTCTAACGGTACACTGCTGACTGACAGAGCCATGAGGAGAATAAAAGGGAAAATGAAAGAAATCTTTCAAGAAGACCTCTGGAGACATTCTGAAGTACCAGGCTGTCAGCATATCTGGATCAAAAGGAAGTAGCTACACTACTGAAAAGAAAAGACACTATGGCAAATTCATGTTTGCCATTATTTAAAGAAGATCGACAAATTATTTAACAACCCAATCTAGCAACGCACTTCTTTTCCTGAATGGAGTTGCTTTTAAATAGGTCCATGGGATGAAGCCTTTATGTGCATTATATATAGCACATTATATTATGGGACACTATGTCACATGGAATGGTTTTGTTTTTGTTTCTGTTTTTGGAAGGACCTGTGCTGCTCGCGCAGTATATGAAGCAGACCTCATAGATCCCCTCCCCTAGCAATGTACTAAGGCTTATCCCTTTGTGTTTGCTGTTTACTCCTTGAGCCAGCCATCTATTTTATGTGTGTGTGCAGAATGGAGCTGGCATTTCAGAAAGCAGCCTGTTATTGAGCCATTTAGATATGCTCGTTTGATCATTTGCTCATTCCCATCCATACCTTGCATAATATCCATACTAGGATATTATTTTCTGTGGAGATAAGGCCTTTCCCCCCCAAGCAATACCAGTTCAAATCAAGGTGCCATCATACTTTGCTTGTTCATTATTTTTTTTGCATGTCAACTTGCAATCCTATCTCTCCACCAGCTTCTTTCCTGTTTCTTTCTTTGGTTAAATCAAGTACCTAATGATCACCTTCTAGACTGTAATATAGCGGCACATGCCAACACCTTGGCTCTCCCTCTGTTGACTCTCCCACGTTGCCTTCAGAATGTGTTTATTGTGAATTGATTAAGCTGCCCACCAGAGATCTGGGCACGTACTTCTTCATAATTTTAAAATGAATTTCTGGCATATTTTCACTGTTTTCCTGCCATCTAACCTCATGCGCCTTCAGATTAAACATTTGTTGTTCTTGGAATTACCCAAACTCTGCTCTTTATTAATTACATAATACTCACATGGGAAAAAGATAGAACATGGCATGAACTCAGCTTATCTGCACAATTGGCTTCTTATATTGTTCCCTCCCACCACTGTAGTTTTGACACATTATTCCTTCTGAGAATGTAGAATTAGAGAGGGCTTTAGTTCTGTTTCTAAACAAAATATAATATTGATGAAAACAATAGCTTTATTCATTGTTAGAAGTGATTTTAAAAACAAACATATATTATAATGTCTTAAATCATGGAATTTTCAACAGCTGTGTACCAGCATTTTGTTTTATTTCCTGTACCTATCTGATAAAAATATTCGATGGATATTTGCATCTGTAGCATGCAATAAACCAAGGTAATTTTGCTCACTATTTAATATGCTCTACTAAGAGAAACAGTGAGAAAATGTTTATTTGGCTCCACAGTCCTTTCTCATGGGTATCCTTCATCTCAAGACACATCATTTTCTGGAGTGGAAAAATCACGGTTTCTTGCTGACCAAGAAAGCCATTCACCTGCAGAAACTCAAAGTCTGGAACTATAGCATTACTAGTAGCCTCTAAAATCAGTGGTCCCAACTCTTCTACCCATCACCCCAGTAATAGCTATGTCTACTACTGTCAAGTTGGATGTGAAATCATCACATTTCAAATTTCTCACTCCCACAGGTGTCATCCAATAAACTCACAACATGATGATGTCATGTCACACAATTTTTGGACTATAATATTACAGGGGAGAGATGGGCAGGGGAAGCATGGCTGCTGATATCATTAGCACCCATATTTGTTGCTGATGTGAGATATCAGTGACTGCCAATATTCCTGCCTTTTATTGCTACCCTAACTTTCTATATGCCTTTGACATTCCTGGAAAATGACCATCCCTACCTACAATGTTTCTAGGCATTCTTCTTGCCAAGTCTTAGAGCATTATTCTGAGACCTTTTGCTTGGTACAGCCTCACCGTGGGTAGCAATGAATGTTCAACTGTAACCCTAAGCTAATGTGGTTTATAGAGACTAGTGGCATTCTGGCAGCAGTTTATTTTATTTTTTATTTATTACATAGATTTATATACCAGCTTCCAGAGTCTTATCAAAACAATTTACAGAAATTATTAAAAAAACTAAAATGTAGCAATAAAATCACAGTAACATAGCCACTAGTCAACTATAATCATTACTGGCTGGGTCAGCCTTCAGGGAAAGCCTGCAAGAAGAGGTGGGTCTTGAGCAGACATCTAAAGATCAAGACTGGATGCCTGCCTAATGTCAATGGGAAGTACATTCCAGAGGGCACTATGCGTTCCAGATGCACTCTATTACAGGTACTCCTGAGATGAACTTCAGGATCATGCAGCACTATCTGAAGTTCTCCTCCTAAGAATCACAAAGACCAGGCAGGGACATAATGGGTGAGGCAATCCCATAAGGTTAGGAGCAAAACTGGTTTGGAAACTATCAAACAGGCCAAGAGTCAAAGCACTGGATGCTAAATCACACAATCATCAGTTCTGAGGTTCAGACAATAAAGCTAGACCAGAACAAATGTTACCTTGGTTAAAGCTTTGCATGGGGTGCCAGTTTGCTCGCCAGTAAAAGACAGGGTGCAAGTGGTTCAAGGCAGAGATGTCTTCCCATCTGAGCCCTCCTCTGGTTCTCTTCTGGTAGGCTCAAATGGGGAAAGGTGATTATTGCACTGCCTCTTTTTAAGGAAGAAACCATGATAGAGCCTTGCCCTTGTAGGGAACAGTTCTCTTGATGGCCCTTCTGTAGTAACATTGGATTGTACCCAGTGGTACCTTTGTAGAAAATGCTTCTGCTCACATAAGGTGGGAACCCAACTTTCACCATTCCATCCTATTCACTTGTCCCCTGCACCCCAAAGCTGCTCCTGAGGATTAGGGGACCCTCAGGAACAGAATGGGATATTGTAGAGTATGCAGAGGACTTTCAATACATGGGGGGGGGGACGACTGGCAAAAATTGAGCAGAAGCACTTTCCACTAAGCTAAGGTCAAGCCCCTGTTGGATACAATGTACAGTTTCCTCTACCTCCCACCCCAATGGCATTTCCTTTCTTCTTCTTCTTCTTCTTCTTCTTCTTCTTCTTCTTCTTCTTCTTCTTCTTCTTCTTCTTCTTCTTCTTCTTCTGGCGGGCTTTAAAAAGTTGCATTTCAATTTTTAAAAAACATTGTGAGACAGCATACTGACCATATTGTATCAGAAGAATCAGTTTTTTAAAACTTTTAGCTGCTTTTTAAAGTTGGTTCTTTTTAACAAATTTGGAATTTGGGTATTTGAAGTGGAGCTCACACCCCTCCACTGCCAAAACTGAAATCTTTCCACCCCAATGAGATCAGAATTAGTATCCTTTATAAACTTATGTAGCAAATGAAGATTTGAGTTTATAGTAAAAAATGTATATGCCAAACCATCACCATCCATGCAAGTTGTTTACCTTGCAAACCAGCTTGATTTCCCCCCATTTCTTTCTTCAGAAGGTCATTAGAGATTGAAAATACCCCTCCCCCAGAAAATAATAAAACAAATTGATGATTTCTTCTCCTGCAAACCGTAGCATAGGTTATTATAAATGCTGAACCCAACCTTTACTTATGAATGTTGTAAGATTATAAACTGGAAGCAGTTGCTGAGTATCATTTAGTTTCTTTTTTAAATTGTATTTGTCTTATTTGGATGCATTCCCACAGTAGTCATATCTCAGTTGCCTAGGAGATAAATTCTATGCTCAGTGACATTTTTAGACTCTGATCAGCCCTAAATCTTACATGGGATTTAAAAAAAAATATTTCATGTTTTTAATTAAAATGCCTCTTAATTAAGAATTAACTCTGAACTTTGAAGCAAAAAGCCACACATGTAGAAATGAAGGAGCAGCCCACAAAACACTAAAGAGCACCTTCAGTTTATTTTACTTATTCATTCATATTATATTAAGCTAGCTCTTATCCCACCTTCCTATTGCAATCGCAATATGCAGGGCAGCTTGTAACATGAAAATTAAAGATAAAATTAATAATAGCAATAAAAATAAAACCATGAGGGACCTTAGAGGGACTTAAACAAATGGAGACATGCGCAGCAGAGAAAATAATCTAACGAAGCTCAGTCTGTAGTGCTAGGATCCCTGAGAGGGCATCCTAGCATGGAATCATTTGGATGGATCTCCCCTTACAGCCCCTGTGGAAACATCCACAGCCTTTACCTTCCCGCTGTCAGAGCTCCAATGCTGTGAGAAGAAATAGTGGGTGGATGAAGGGAATGTAGTATGGAATGGAAAGGAAGAGTCTTCCCAGTCCCTGGACATGCACCCAACAGAGGGGAAAATTGACACTAACCCTGGAGCTGACATACATAATTTCTATTCCTTTATTCACAATGGGAGGGAAATAGATGTTGTTTTTAAATCCACGTGGAAATGGGGGGTGGGGGCAGAATGAGCAAATGCCTCTCTTCCACTCTGCCAAGCTTGTGACAGAATGGCGCCTCTGAATGTCTCAGAGGCTCTGACGTTGGAGCTCTCCACAGCGGCATGTGAAATTGCTCTGCCTGTTGACTAAAACTCCATTAAAATAACCTCGCAGGCTGGAAGCCTGCCAGAATACAAATGCTTTCAATAAATGATGGGAGGGAGGGGTGCCAATGAACCTCCCAAGGCAGGGAGTTCCACAGGCAGTTGATTGACCACATGATCACAGAAAAGGCCCTCTCCTATATACCAGGCAATTGTGCTTCTGCCACAATTAGGATGTGGAGAATATCCTTCCCTGCAGATCTTAAGGAGAGGAGGGGTCGTACAGGAGAGGACAGCCCTTCAAGAGACAGGTTATTTCAATGTGTGCATGTGTGCGTGTGTGTGTGAGAGAGAGAGAGAGTGCAACAGTGGCACATACAGTAGGAGAGTGCACTGTGAGGCTTTATTCAAACATTCTACTGCATGGATAGGAGTCCCTTGCTTATTTTGCATTCCGAGAAGTGAAAAGGGCTCTCATCTGTTAATACTGGGAACATTGTCGGAATGGCAGGAGAGATTTGGGAACTGGCTGGTTTGCCATCCCCACTGTCTTAGAAAAGGAGGAGGAGCAACCCTGACCCACCACCTGCTCTCTTTGGCATTGGGTTGTTTCCCCTGAACATAAGAGCCATGCTGGGTCAGACCAAGGGTCCATCTAGTCCAGCATTCTGTTCACACAGTTGCCAACCAGCTGCCCATGGGATCCCACAAGCAGGACATAATGCAACAGCACCTTCCCACCCATGTTCCCCAGCAACTGGAGTACATAGGCATACTGCTGCCTCTGATACTGGAGGAAGCATAGAGCCAATCAGGACTAGTAGCCACCAATGGCCTTCTCCTCCATGAATTTGTCCAATCCCTTTTTAAAGCCCTCCAAATTGGTGGCCGTCACCACATCCTGTGGAAGTGAATGCCATAGTTTAACAATGTGCTGTGTGAAGAAGTACTTCCTTTTATCTGTCCTGGTTCTCCCACCAATCAGCTTCATGGGATGACCCCAGGTTCTAGTATTATGAGAGAGGGAGAAAAATGTCTCCCTGTCCACTTTCTCCATACCATGCATAATTTTGTACACCTCTATCATGTTTCCCCTTACTCACCTTTTTTCTAAGTTAAACAATCCCAGCTTCCTCATAGGGGAGTTGCTCCAGCCCCTTGATAATTTTAGTTGTCCTTCTCTGCACTTTTCCCAACTCTACAATGTCCTTTTTTTTTTTTAATTTAAATTTTTAATTTTTCACATCTTACAACTACTCATGAATACAACAACAAAAAAATACAACATAAACATTGTGCACCCCCCCCCACCTCTTGGGACCAAGTTATATTTCTCACCCCAATTTTTTTTTTTTTTGTATATATACAAGATATTATTCTATATTCCAAAAATATAACAAATCTTGACAAGGTTTGTTCCCCCTCCCCTTTACCAACACATAATCCAAAAATTTACCCCAAATGTTCACAAAGGTGTCTTTCTCCAATTGTCCTTTTTGACACTTAATATTACAAGTTAATTTATCATTTAACGCAATATCCCATACCTCTGTATACCATTCATTAATTGAAAACACATGTTGAACCTTCCAATTCCTAGCTATCATTAATTTTGCTGCTGTTAACAAATTCACAATCAATTCTTTTGTATTTTTTAAACAAACTAACTTTTCTGTAATTGTTAACAATACTAATTTTGGGCAGACTTCTAATTCCATTCCAATTATTTCTGATATTTCTGCAAATACTTTCTGCCAAAATTCCAGAACATTTTTACAGCTCCACCACATGTGGGCATACGTACCTTTTACATTACATCCTCTCCAACACAATGCGGAGCAATTTTTATCTATCCAATTTAATCTTACTGGAGTTAAATACCATCTCCATACCACTTTATAAAAATTCTCTTTTATCCTAGTTGACATAACTCTTACAATACGTCTATCCCAAATATTTTTCCAACTTTGTTTCGATATTTTAACCACAGTTTCAATTGCATTGAATTTAACCATGATATTCTCTCTCTTCCTACTATTTCTATTATATGTTCTCTAGTCTTCAATTTTTCCACCCAATCCATTAATTTAATCACCTTTTTTCTCCTTAATATAGCTTCTAGATGTCTTACATTTTCTGGAAAGTCCTCCAGGACCACTACCGGAGTTAACGGGGATACCTCTGGTGTAAAAATTTTCCTTGTGCTATTCCAACTCTCTAACATACTCCTCAAAAAGGGATTTTCTAGTCCTTTTATAATATTATTTATATTTTTCTTAAATAATATATTCACCATCATGTTTCCTAATTCTCGTGATTCTAGTTCCAACCACATTTTGTCTTTCCCTGCTATAATGTCCAAAATATGTCTTACTTGGTTGGCTAAATAATACCACTTTATATTAGGAAGACCTAAACCACCTATTTTTTGCGCTTTATACCAACTATATTTATTAATCCTTGATCGTTTCCTTCCATTACAATATTCATTAATAATTGATTGCCAATCTTTAATTTCTTTTTCTGTAATCTTTACTGGTAACATCCTAAACAAAAAGTTTATTTTAGGCAATATCTTCATTTTTACCAACGCTATTCTACCAAACCAAGAAAGTCCAATTTTTTTATACTCCTCTATTTTATTTTTAACCTCTATATTTAACTTTCTAAAATTTTGTTCTCCTACTTTATCAATATCTTGTGTAATTTCTATTCCTAAGTATTTAATTACATTTGTAATTTTAATGTTATATTTTTTCTTCAACATTTCACTCTCCTCTTTTTTACTATAATTAAACAGTAAAATCTTGGATTTACCCCCAATTCATCTGTAGCCCAATTATTTCTCCAAATTCTTTCAAGTGGTTCTCCAACCTATCCATTGTTTCAATTGGGTTTTTAATTGTTAATAAAGTATCATCTGCAAATAAATTTATTTTAATTTTATCTCCAACCCCCATCCCTATAATATTTCTATCTTCTCTTACTACATTTGCTAATATTTCCATCACTAATGCAAACAAAATAGGGGAAAGGGGACATCCTTGTCTAGTTCCTCGCTCTAAGGAAATTTGTTCCGTAATACCATCATTTACCACTACATTTGTAATATTATGGGCATATAATTGATTTATTACTCCTTTAAATCTTGCTCCAAACCCCATATTTTTAAATATCATTTTTAACGTAGGCCATTCCACGCAATCAAAAGCCTTGAAAATATCTAATGCTAATACACCCGCTTTAACATTATTTTTCTTTATACTATATATTATATTTAATACTCTTCTAGTTAAGTCGGCCATTTGTCGACCTGCAATAAATCCACATTGGTCCATCCCTACATATTTACTCATAAACCTATTCATTCGTCTCGCTAGTATTGCAGTAAATAATTTTTCATCTTGATTTATTAACGAAATGGGTCTATATGAATCTGGTTCTGTTAAATCCTTTCCTGGTTTTGGAATTACTATAATCATAGATTGTTTCCATGAAGGGGGAATTTCTCCCCCTTCCATTATATTATTATATAATGACTTCAACCTTGGAATTAACATATGTTTAAAAACCTTGTAATATTCCACCCCTAATCCATCTACTCCTGGGGTCTTGCCCTCTTTTAATTTATTTATAGCAAAATCTATCTCCAAATCTGAGAATGGTTGCTCCATCGTCTCTCTATCTTCTTCTTGTATTCTCATTTTCATATGTTTTTCAATATATTCTTTAATCCTATCTTTCTCACCTATTCCTGCTTTATATAATTCTGAATAAAATTCTTGAATTTTTTTTAATTTTTCCTTCATCAAATTATGCCCTTTCCCTTTTTTATCCTTTATTATTCCAACTATATTTTCCCCCCGTTTTTTTGGTGTGGATCTAGCTAACATTTTAGAATTCTTGTTACTATTTTCAAAGTAAGCTCTTTTCATATAAATCAAATTTCTCTGTGTCCTTTCAATATCCTTGTTTTCTAACTCTTTCCTCTTAGCTTGTAGTTCTGCATAAATCTGCTTTCCCCTTTCCTTTAAAAATTTAGCTTCTAACTCCTTTATCTCCTCTTCAAGCTTTCTATTAAATTCCTCCTGTTGTTTCCTTAATATACATGCTTCTCTTATACTAATGCCCCTCATAACAGCTTTCATTGTGTCCCAAACTACTGCATCGCTACAAACTCCTGTATCATTAATCTCCCAAATCTCTCTTAATTCCTTCTCTATCTTGTCTCTTATATGTTTGTACTGAAAAATATTACCGCTCAGCCTCCATCTTTTAGCTTCTTTATAATCCTCATTTATCTTAACATCCATATTATGTATTGCATGATCCGACACTTTTATAATACCAATTTCTGTGTTCATTACTCTTGAAATCAAATTTTTAGAAACAAATATATAGTCAATCCTAGAAAAATTCTTTGTAACAGGTGAATAATATGTATAACTTCTTTTATCTCCTTTTACACCCCTCCATACATCTACTATTCCCTCTTTGTTAATTACTGTATTTAATGCCGTTATATTATTTTTCCTCTCTTCTACCGTGGGATTAGATCTATCTATCTTTTTGTCCATCACCATGTTGAAATCACCAGCTATAATAACTAACTCATTTTGTTTTGAACCCATTTCCTTTAATACTTCTTGATAAAATTCTGCTTGATTTACTTTTGGGGCATATACATTAACTAATATATATTCTTCCCCTCCTAATGCCCCATATACCATTATATATCTCCCCCTAGCATCCTTTTTAACTTTACTCACAATAAAACCACATTTTTTAGAAATAATAATTGCCACACCTCTTGACTTGGTGGAACCATATGCTTTCTCATATATCATAGACCATCTTAGTTTAAGTTCGTTTACTCCCTCTTTTGATTGATGTGTTTCTTGTAGAAATATTATGTCCGCCTTATCTTTATTTAGAAGTGCTTCAATCCGTCTTCTTTTCAGAATAGATCCCAGACCTTTGACATTCAACGTTGAAACTCTTAACTTAGGGTCCATCTTATTTTATTGTTGCTCAACCAACTTTGGTCCCTGTGCATAAACATAAATATCACCACAACCCCCCACCCCCCACCCACACATTTAATTCCATTCCCCCCTCTCTTATCCCAGGGATAATCACCCCGCACACAGCTTCTAGAGCCTTTGAAGGGGGGGGAGGTTAAGACTTCCGCCTACGAACTCCAATCATTTACTTCTTTCCGGTCTCTTTTTACCAAAACAAAACAAAACAAACAACAACAACAACAACAATAACAAAAAACCACTATCTCCCCTTTTCTTCAGCCGAGCAGGAAATAAAAACAACAACCAAACAAAGAAAAACAACATAAAATAAAATAGAATTAAAAAGGGAAAAAACAAATAGTAATTATAGAGAGAGAAAGAGAAAGAGAAAGATTTTATAAAAGAATAAGAGACAAAAGAAAATAGTTATTTGTCCTTTCCTCCAACTGCACCAAGGGTTTCTTATATATCTGTAAATCTGACCGGCCCGGGCATTCCTTGTCCAGCTGCTCCATCTTCTCCCTGCAAGCCCAATTCTTGCAGCAACTGCATGCCTTGCTCCAAAGATGTTATCTTGTAGAATTTTTTTCCAATAAAAAATCTTTAAAAAACTGGGTAACCCCAAGTGTAAGAAATCCACACTGTGGCACTACAATGCTCTGGTGGAGGGAGGGGGAAGCCCTTGAGAGAGGTTCATAGGATCATAGAGTTGGAAGGAGCCTACAAGGCTATCGAGTCCAACCCTCTGCTCAATGCAGGAAACTAGAGGAGGGGTCTCCCATCCAAGTGATAACCAGGCCTGACCCTGCTTAGCTCTCCATGCTCAGACAAGCTGAGCCAGCATAAGCTTCATCAAGCATTACCAGCCGAGCCCAAACTTGTGAAGTAATGGTAGTGCTTCCATATATCTTCCTTAGATAAACATTTGTGGAATATCCACTTTGAAGTCAATGAACATATGCTAGGCTAAGCGGTCGGTCACATATTCCTAGGACCGAAACCCAATTTTATACTGGTTTTACAGTATTTGCAATTACTGAATAGATAAGCATGCACAAACTCAGAGCAAATGAATTTTTGTATCATGAATGCTTAAGCAGCATTATGATAAATATTTCTATTAAGTGCAGCTAATTAATAATAAGATTGTTTCTTACCTAATCCTCTGGAGAGAGAAAATTACAAGGAACAATTGTTCATTGTTTTCTATATAAAGTTTATTAGCACAAAAACAATCATTTGACAATGAGATACTAGTTGTAAAGAAAACAGAATGAAATACAGAAACACTGGCATTCAGACAGTATCTCAAATAATAACCGGAGTGCTGCAAGAAAAATGAAAGTATGAAAGCAGGAGCTTAAAGTTGATCCTGCTTTAAATACGTAAAAATAATAAAATGCATGTTGCACAGATGTGTAGTAGCATTTAATATCAATGAAGGATTTGGGCTATTCCTACCTGCTGTGATTAAATTCTAAATCCAGTGTAATCAACAAGTAGTAACACTATATTACTCTTTTTTGAAATCTTTAGGTATTGCTATAAATTAATTTTCTATGCTAAATGCTCCTGCCCACTGTTTAATGGAGCATTAGTGAGCTATCCACATTGCTTCTAGGAGAAAATTTGATTTGTTTCATAGCTTTCATGTATTAGATGTAGATTTTGGGAAGTACTTTTACAATTATACATGGCATTGTTGAGGTCCTGTTTGAAATACTGCAACCACGTTTTGTCATCTATTTGCTATGTTCAAGATGGATGAAAAGCCAGTTAAGGCATAAAAAATCTTTCTTAAGAAAAGTGGTGAAAAGTGATGGGCCAGTTTGTGTTGGTATAACATTGATTTCTCTAAAGCATTCAGGACCCAGACCAAGGACCTTTTGAAACATCACTGTAGATATTTTGACAGCTAAGGCAAGAACTTGGGATGTGATCTTAGAGGTGAACCTCAGTCATATATTAAGCTGACGATCTGACAGCGTACTAAATGTGTAGCTTAAAGGCTATCAAGTCTCCAGTCAAGGAATGAGTATCTTTTGAATTGTGTTTCCAATACTCATGTTGGTTTTGTTTATTGTTTGTTTGTTTGTTTTGTTCTTAGATTGTTCTGAACAATCTTGTTAGGAATGAAATCTGTAAGCTATTTATAGGGGGATACTGTATGAGTACTGTACATTTATTACTGGAAAACTGTATAAAGGCTATATTTATTTATTTATTCATTTATTTATTACATTTTTATACTGTCCCAATAGCTGAAGTTCTCGGGGTAGTTCACAACAATTAAAACCATAAAATACAACATTGAGCCGCCTTGGGTTCCTTGCAGGAAAAAAGGCGGGGTCTAAATATAATAAATAAATAATAAAAATTTAAAACTATCGTATAAAATGAAAATAAATACCAAAATAAAACCTAGCAGCAATGCAAAGATTTAAAATACAGTATCAGTTTTAAAACAACAGAAATGGAAAGACTAAAATGCCTGGAAAATAAGAAGGTTTTCACCTGGCACTGAAAAGAGCACAACATAGGCACCAGGCATGCCTCTCTGGGAAGCTTGTTCTACAATTGGGGTGCCACAACAGAAAAGGCCCTCTTCTTAGTAATATGTTGTTCATGGTAAAAGGTGGGTATTTAGTGACTGATGGAAATGGGTTGTATCCAGCTGTGACATTCCAATGATGGAAGCAGTTCTGTCAGCAGGATGGGGAGGGTGGGTGATGCCCCCGCCCCCCTGCGTGCCCTCAAATCTGATCCAGAGATTTGAGAAACCCTTCAGAGCAGATGTTTCCGCAGCCTGGAAGGACAGAGGAAGAACGTCCCATTGCATTCTTCCACTAGTGCTGTGGATTTAACCTGACAGTTGATTTCAGAACAAAAGAGATGGAGGGATTAACAGAGGCAGCAAATAAATACAACAAAGTATCTTGTGGCACCTTCAATCAGAAAGCTAAACAAGAACTTTAGCTTTCTCAAGCAAGAACAGAATAGCATAGGGAACTCCTGACTCCACCCAGATACAACAAAGTCCAGTGCTACCTAGTGACTGAAATATACAATGACACTATCCACACAGCCTCTATACTACACACTTCATGCTCATATACTTCTAGAGCTATTGCACATACAGTGTGCTGAATGGAAACAGATGAGAATGGCAGATATTCTCAAAGTGAAAATTGTCAGTCAATTGCTGTGTGAAGAAACTGGTTAAATCTTAATGCTGGAAACTGTCACTCAGGTGGTTAAAATGTGTTTTGGTAAAGGGGGGTGGGGGAACCAAGTCTTCAAGACCCGTACCACTATATAAATTGATTATTTTCCCTATACGGCTTGAACATGTTTGCTGCTGTCCCTGGAGCCTTTTCCTGAAGTTCTCGGGTGAAAACCCAATATGCAGTCGCTATTATTGCTTTGCTGACAGTGGGCTTTGCTGCTGATGGGGTTTGTGCAAAGGTTGCTTGGCAGTGCATTATGATGTGAGCCATTTTGACATCGTTCAGAAACTGAAACTGAAAGCAGTAGTGGTGGGGAAACCTAGCTACTGTTAATTATATTGGGAGTAGCAGAGGTTAATTAGTAATTCACTTTGTGCTATCCAGCTGCAGAGGGTTCTTTCTTTGGTGTTTATCTTCTAGACATGAAATTCAGTTTAGTGCGGAAGCAGTGGTGTTGTGGGGAGCCAGGCCTTGCAAGGATGCAACACTGACATTATTATTTTTGAGCAGGGATGATGCTAATGACATCCCCGCCCACACACACCCTCTCAGGTTTCCCTGTTTCCTCTGAGCTTATTTGAAATGCTCACAGCGCTGGTAGGAAATGAATTTCCCCTGCAACAATATATTGTTTCCGATTGTAATCAAAGTATTTTGGGGTGTTTTGGCCTTGAATGGACAATTATTAAAAGCCAGTAGCTTTACAAAAGACCTTCTACTGGTGGAGATGAAAAATGCTAGAACTGGTTTGTCAGTACGGATCAACACAGCTGCCTGGATTTTTGGACGCTCTTTGGTGGCATGATAATCCTGGGGACTGTCGTGATGAGTGCCTGCACTTCAAAACTGACCACTGCACCACTGTGTAGAAGACTTGTGGAAGGCTTGCATGCCATCCCCTACTCTAAAATAAATGCAAAGGGCACAATCCAGCAAATGGTATTAATGATGAAGAAGCTGCAGTCATATATCCATTTACTTGAAGTAAACCCTATTGAACTCAATGGGACATACTTCTGAGTAGACATGTATAGGATCAACTGTATGTCACATCAGAAGTAATGGAATGGGACATAGACATGCCAAACTATTAAAGTCCCACTGATTTCAGTGGGTGCCCTACCTTTCAGTTGTGATGAACTTTCACTAAAATATATCCACATTGGATATGTAACTAATAGCTACAAGTGTTTTGCCCTTTCTTCTTCTCCCTAAGATGCTGACTGTTGGGAATGAATTGAATGGGTTTTGCACATTTGTGCATAGTAAAATAAAAAGAAGACCCACAGATTAGAGTGAAAACAAAGTGAAGCAAAGATAAATATTACAGTTGTACTTATTCCAATAATTAATGAATGATGCATCATCATGTTGACATTTATCTGTGAGTTGATGTTTGGATGTAGTTTGTACATTTTGTCATTTCGGCAGCTTACCAAATTTTAGGAAGCCAGTTGTAGACTTTTGGGAGTTTGTTGCACTGTTCTATTTGGCTGCTATGTTTATCCTTGCACCACATGACAAATCCATTGCAAATGCCATGTCCCAGTTCTCCACCTTACCCCTTAAATCACATAACAGGGAAGTCATTAGGTCAGTGACTTTCATTTCTGAACCACGAGAGTGAACCAGGAAGAATACTGGTGAGAAAAGCAACATACATGATGTGCTGTTCTTGCAGGTAACAGTAGGTAACAGCATATTCTCAGTGCAGCTGATGCAGTACCAATGTGCATAATGGGCAGACTAATCCTTGTGCCTGGTGATCTACAAATGTAGATAACCCTGTAAACTCATTGTGGGAAGAACATGTCATTTGGTGACTAACTACCATATTTGTTGGTGTGGAAGAATTTTCCTCCTGCTCACAGGGGGCTTGAGGAAGGAAGCATATTTTTTTTTGCCTTTCCCAGAGGCTTATGAACATATCACTTAGTCATGCACACATTTTGGCTGGCCCTTGTAGCTGATCCAAACTGGTGATCACCCCAGAGCGATGTGGTCTCTATTTGGCATCATGGTGAACTTAGGAGACAAACGCCTCTGATCCACCATACCCTTCCCAGCTCCAAGCTAAGGAGAAGGGTATCATGCTGTAGTGGTGCTATCCAAAAGAACTAGGAGCCTGATCTGCCACCCCCTCCCTGCCACCCCCTTCCCAGCATAAACATTTTGATTGGGTCTTTCCAGCCTTTTCCAAGAAAGGTTTACAAAAACAAACATGGAGGAGACCAAACATAGAGGAGACATGTTTGCAGGGGATTGATGTCAGGCCTTTCTGCTAGTTGTTACCCCTTCCAAGTAAATTTACCCTAGTGGAGGGGTGGGGGAAAAGTAGGGGGGAAGGGAATCAGGGGAGCAGGGCCGGTGCAAGGCAGTTTGGTGCCCTAGGCAAGATCAGATCTTTAGCGCCCCCCCTTCCCTTGAGTCCCTTCCTCCCTCCAGCCCTATGCCCATTATGAAATAAAAGTCAATTGTGAATTTCCATCTACTACAAATCAAGATATGATTGGTAAAACAAACTTGGTAAAATACGCATTTTAGCGCTGTATTTTTTCCCCAAGGTGTTTCTGGTGCCCCCTTTAGCCCTGTGCCCTAGGCAGCTGCCTAGTTGGCCTAATGGTAGCACTGGCCCTGCAGGGGAGGCCTTTCAGGGATCTTCTTCACTGGGTCAGATGCACTAAAGCATGCTTGGAAGGGGAGGTAAAATTACCAGGGATGGCTAACTGGTGGCAGGAACAAACCCGATTACTAGGTGGGCCTGAATTTTGAGGGTCTTGGACTCAGCTCATAATGGGCTATGGATATCAGAATCCCCCAATTCATGCCTGACACTTTTTTGGCTGCATGTTCTACTAATTATGATATGGGTAATGTCTGAAGTGTTGAAGACAGAAGACATTGCTTCAGTGTCTTGGGTTAGATTTGGGGGATGATATTTGGGTCTTTCTCACTGCATTGGAGTCTGCTAGTTACAAAATGCCATGTGATTGTGTACGAGTTGTGTTTGTAGGCACTTGAGCCCAAGAATATTTTTTTTTCCTAGTTCACAGGCATTCCTTTATTTTGTGTAACTGAGTCACCCCCTTCATCATGTTCATAAACATTTCAGCTGCTCTCCTGTTAATGGATCTCACACAGAGCTATTTCATCTACATTTTGTACGTTTGATACATTATGAGTAGTTGGTTGGCTGTCATAATAGGTCTAACAGAACTACTTAACTTAGTGTAGTCTGATTTTTTGGTTAATCTTCTAAATATAATCTGCATTTGGGGGAGGGGGTGTCAGAAAGAATTTGTTGTATTTTTGTTTGACTTCATTTTTATTAGGGGTTTCCACATTTTTCGTTCGAAATAACATGAACAAAAACTAAAATTGTTGAAAACAATTTCTGTCAAATCACAGAGCAAATCAATTTCCTGTTTTTTTTTTATATTTGATGGTCAGTAACATGTTTATTCACTGCATTACATTCTGGGCTTAAATCAGGTAGTGATAGAGGAACAGCAGGAAACCTATTCTGAAGAGCTGATGTGATACACTTCTTCTTCCAGGTTATGATGATAATGTTGTTGTTTTACATAATCATGACTCATTTCACATTTAGTATTGCCATTTGGATTCAGTGTGGCCTAACTGACTATTTTTATGTAAACAGGAAGTTTTGATTTTTTAAATATGAAATTTATTGGTGGTTTTTCCAAATCCTAAGAACATTTCCCTTTCTCCCATGTGTTTCTATCTCCCATGGCTACAAAAATAACCTAAATAAAATAAAAATTAAAAGTATTTGTACTTTGCCTTTCCATTGCAAAACAATGCCCCAGGTGCTTTACAACCAGCAAAAATAAACAACAAAATACACCAGAAAGAAAAATTCAGCTAAGTCCAGACTGTCACTGAAATAAAATAGTTTCAATATGGTGATGAAAAGCTATCAGGGAGGGGGATAAGTGGATCTCCTGGGATAGGGAATTCCAAAGTATGGAGGCCATCTGCCAACTGAACATCTGATGACAACAGGACACAGAAAGGCCTTCCACTGATATGAATGGGCAGGAAGGCCTATTTGGGACATGGTGGTCCTTCAGGTATTATGGCCCTAAACCGGTTAGAGCTGGGGTGGGCAGCCTTTTCAGGGCTGAGGGCCACATTCCCTCAGGGGAAAGTGGTTGGGGTGCATATCAGTGGCAGTGGGGCCTCAATGGAGATACCCTTCTCTCTCTCTCTCTTTCTCTCTCCTTCTCTCTCCCTCATTCATTCATCATCTATTCATTCTCCACTCCATTCATTCCATTTATTCTCTCTCTCTCTCTCTACACACACACACACACACACACACACACGCAAACACACCCAAGCACAAAAGGAACCACATTCTCCCACCTTCATTCATCTATTGATTCTCTCTCCCAATCATTCTCTTTTTTTTCCCTCTCACGCAGACGCACACACACACACAAGTAGAATCACACAAGCAGCCACTGTGGTTCCCGCCTACACACACACAAACCTGCCACCAGCTTGCCTCCCTCTGGGACCCCCAGCCTCCACTCACTCACTCCTACCCTGACTGACCACAGTGAGCCAACCTGCTTTGCTCCTGCCTTCTATGCTCCTTCCTAGCTCTCTGCCCCAATGCTTGCTGCCACAGCCAGGGAAAGAAGAGCACAAGAGAAAGAAAAGCACCACTACTACAGACAGAGAACAGCTTGCAGGCAGGCAGGCAGGCACTTGTGTGACTCCCCGTACTCATGTACATTGCCACTACAGCTAAGGGGAAAAGACCATTGTAGGAGAAAGAAGACAATCAGGCACGTGCACAACCCAACAAAGGCTGTGGTGCCTAGAGTAGCCCTTTGAAACTCTAGGCCCTGCACTCTGTTGTTTGGCTTCTGGGTTCGCATGCGTGCCTCATTGCCTTCTGGGAGCATTGGGGGTTGCCCAAGCAACTGCATTCTTTCTCCTATTGTGTTTCTGCCCCCACCCACCCTGCTCAGGGTATAGCGGGAAGGTATGGGGGCATCAGGGGACACACAGAGGATGAGTGGGTGAGAGCTGCATACATGGGCCACGGGGTTGCCCACCTGTGGTTTAGAGCTTTAAAAGTAATGACCAGCACTTTGAATTGGACTCAGAAATTGAGTGGAAGCCAGTGCAATTAATTAAATAATAAAAAATATACAGTTCTTCAAAGAAACTGCAAGCTTGATTTATTATTGTTGTTATTTATTTAATTAAATTCTATTCCACCCTTCATCCTAATGGATTCTAGGACGGTGTACAATAATAAAAATACAACATAGTAAAAAAGCAACATATCAGACTCTTATCATTCTTCATATAACTTAAAACTGTGAGGCAACAAAAGCTTAAAACTGCAGACAAAGGCAGGCAATAAAACCAATTTAAAATTTCTGGATGAATAAAAATGTCTTGACCTGGCACCTAGAAGATTGTAACGCCAGTGCCAGTCAAAAACCTCCCTAGGGTGGGTATTCCAATGTTGGGTTTCTGCCTTAAGGCATCCAAGGCGGCATACAGCAGTTAAAATAAAATTGCAAAATAAAATTTAAAAAACCGGTGAAAAGCTAAAAAGCAACAATCAAGAACAGACACAAATCAAAGCCAAAGTCTAGCCAAGATCTAGCTGAAGTTTTATTGATTTCAGGGGGAGAATTAAGTATGCATTTGAGTTTCTTCCATTTCAGTCAGTGGTACTTAAAAGAGCTACTGCTAGTCATTGTAGACAATACTGAGCTTGATGGACCAGTGGTCTGACTAAGTTGGCCAGCTTGTGTCCTATAAAAGTAAATGATCTATGCAGGTTGACCAGCTACACATCACCAACAAAGATGAAATGTATCACCCAAAAAGATGAAATGCATCACCAAAAAGGACAGATTTGCATATGCCTATTCCTATGCATATGCACAAATTTAGAAGTAATTAACTATAATTTAAATATAAATGTATCTCACCATAGTGAAAACCACTTATATTTAAAACCACTTAGGGATTCTTCAATATTTAGTGGCATAGAAATAGTACAAAATAAATAAATAAATAAATAAAGGGAAATATTGTGTTCAGGTCACCTATGTACATGTTTGGTCTGCTGTCCAGGTTGGGTAAACTCAATGCTGAGCTACCCCTTCTTGTGGTTCTTTATCTTCAAACCAGACTTGGAATGACAGCCCTTCAAATAGAGAACTATCCTCTGTAAAGTAAGACACATAGCCTTCTGTGTGTGTGTGTGTGTATGTGTGTGTGTGTGTGTGAATTGTTCTGTGGGGTGGGGAGTTGGTGTTTATGGTGTCTCATAGGCTAATATTTGCTACTCTAATTCAGTCTGATTATTGAATTATGCAACCATTTGTAGAATGGAATTTTAACTTCCTAGTTATATTTTCAGATTTATTCTTTCATAGATTATCAGTATCATATCCCAGAGTTATAGTGTCTCAGGTGTTTTTCACATCAAGGACTAAACTGCTGCATTGATTTGTACATGGATCTAAGTTTTCTTTTCAAGCATAAAAAGTTAAATGGTTTTTTCCACATTGTTTAAAATAACACAGAAATCATGGTGAAAATGGAGCCAGGGGAAATGCAGTCATCCCTCGCCAGCAAACATACCTGCAAAGCACACATTCTGGTAGACTTGCCCAGGCAAAGCCTGTGCCTGACTGAGGCCTAGTTCTGACTGAGATGGTAAACCTATGTCTGATCATGCAAGAAAAGAGAGCTGAAAGCTAGAGGTGTGCTTCCATTTGAGCAAGGCATTGTACATTCTCATGTACAAGTTTGTGCATGGGTTCTCAATATATGCACCATCACAGGGTGTTGCACAATTTCATCTCAAGATGTGTGCTTGTACCAGAAATTGCATAATCTCTTTGTGCAAGGTCACACAATGTCTTCTGCTAGTTCTTGCACAACAGTTTACAGAACAGTGCCACCGCCAGAATTTCTTCAGCCAGCACATGTCTGAATCCAACCCAGTATGTTTAAGTCTACAAACAAGCATTTAGGCAAAAAATCAGGGTCTGATACATGATATGCCCTGCATTCTAACCATCGTCCTTGGTGTCACCTTAGCTATAAAGCCAAGATAACATTAACAGGTGCTTACTGACTTGCGTCTCTTTGTTGTCAGATGTTATGGTTTGGTGTGTGTTAGTGCCTGCCAAGGGGGTATTATTGATCTGCTGAGACATCTGTTCTGCTTACATTTATTTGACTACTCCTTCCTGATGGATAGCTTCTTATCCCATAACACAGTATTACTAACTAGGTCTCTGCAGATAGGAAATAAACAGTGTCAGAAAAGGCAGAGCCAGATTTCATAGTTTTTATATACTTGGAGAGAGCTTCACTTGAACTGATGGTGGCACCTTTGTGTAAAAGCTTGGAGAGAGAGAAAAAGGCATTAAAATATTTTTTAAAAAATTTATTTAAAGCATGTTTATCCTGTCTTTCTATCAGAATGGCCCAGAAGCTAACAATAATAATTAAAAATCAGTATAAAATATAGGATACCATAAAATCAATTTTAGAAACCCACAAAATCATAAAACTGGAGCAACTCCCCCTCCCAGTAGAAAGCAAAACAATAGCAGAATTCGGTAGCACAGGCAGTAGTTAAACAGTCAGCCAAGACTTTCCCCAGAGGCCTTCTGAAATAATAACTAAGTTTTAATTCCCTGCTGGAAGACGAGCAGTGATAGTACCAGCTAGATCCCTCTCAGGAGGCTATTCCACGACCTGTGTGACCACAACTAAAAAGGGTCTGCTTGCCCATCCACCACACTTGAGAATGGCAGGGGAACACTGAACAGAGACTCAGATGTTGATCTGGGTGTGTGGACAGGAGTATAGGGAATAGAGGGGTCTTAAGGTTGATTTGTTTAAAAATAGAATTAATGTATTATTATTATTTATTTATTTATTTATTTATTATTATTCCGCCCAATAGCTGAAGCTCTCTGGGAGGTTTACAACAATCAATAAAAGCACAATACAAATATAAAATACAATATTAGTGTACTTGAGGTATAAATACATTAAAATTTCCTGTCCTTAAAAAGAGAAAACCTGTATACCCATATGCACACTTTTCCCATTAGAAAACAAAACTAAAATGCTCACATTTAGGAACTGGAATGAGGTGAACTGAGCTTCGATGTGGATATTGTGGAACCTTGACGTGCTTGAGCCTCACTCATTCTCCCATCCCTAAATTGGAGGCTTTTCAAGGGTTTGACAAGAATGCTGAGGTCTGATTGATTTGGGGAGCAAATTGCTCACCCAGTTCAGCCAGCCCCAGTAAGAACAAAGGGTCTTATTTATGAAGGTTGTTTAGTCCAGCGTACTGTTTCCAACAGAGGCCAGCCAGATGCCTCAGTAGGTGGACGTGAAGATGATAGTCTTGTTTATTGTCAGCATCTGATAGGCAGAAGTATCTGATAGGCCCTTGAACATAGATTTTTCCATTTAACTAGCATGGGCAACAGCCAAATTCAATGAACAAATTCTTGGAGGATATGTCTAAGAAGATTTCCCATGTTAACAAATAAGGCTGGCAAAAAGGATCCAATATGTGGCTATGTGAGAGACTGAATATATCAAGAGGCATTTACAGATGCTGTAACTAAAAGTCTTACAGTATATATAGAAGCCTTCGGTATAAATCTGAAAGGTGCGTGCGTTACCAGACCTTATTTTGCTAAATGTCTAGGGGTCAATAGTTAAAGCTTAACTGGTCCCATTGCATTTTCAAGCGGTAGTTTTGTAGCTGTGACATTTTCACATTAATTAGTAATGAATTCAGCTTGCCATAGTTGCTGCGGACTGAACAAATGTGATAAAAAATTGATGCAATAATAGCTTGCCATTTTTCACTCCTTCAAATCAAATGCTTGCAAGTAATGTACTGTGTAATATTCTCTGTTAACAAATTGCCTATTGATAGTAATAAACGATCCTTACATAACAATGAAGTGCTTTAAAAGATTCTTTCATATAATCTCTAAAATGGCTCTCACAGAAATCTGATTCTAAAGCAAATTTAACATTTGATATGAATTTGGGGTAGAATTTAGTGATGCCAGTTGACCGGATCTGACCTGGAATGTATCACTGGATGTTCATAACAAAAGTTTTAGATGGGGGAAAGTGGGAGACTGAAGGGACAAACTACGGTACCTGTTACCTTGGATACATAGCATGCAGCTATGTCACTGTATCATTACTCAAGTAACTCATAGTTACTTTTGAGTAACTTTGTTATTTAAAAGGCCTGCGAACCAGATGAACTCCCCCCCCTGCTTTTTTGGGTCCCCCCCCGAACTTTTAGGTTGACTACAGGCCTGATTGAGACCCTAGCATGGGCAATTAGGGGAGTTTAATCTTTGTCTCCCACTTTGCTCCGCAATCCAGATTGGGGCCCCAATGCCTGTCATTTGCATAGGAAAAATACCCATTTGCTTCAATGGGAGCTTTTTAATATGCAAACTGAAGATACATACTGATCCGGATCAGAACCACAGTGAGTAGGCAAAAGATTAAAGCCCCCCTACCACACCATGCTAGGGTTTTGGTCTGCATTTGGTCCCCTGCACTTACTTTTGCATGGTAAAATAGCACTGATGTAGTGGAATACTACGTATTAAAGGTAACATGTAGCTGGGCTTGAGCGCCACAACAGAGAAGATGCTGGGGCCAGGCCTGGCATGTACAGCGCCATCCCTATTATGCTTATTAGCGTAGCATATTCAGGCACAACACCTGAATAGGGCTATGCTGTGTGCCATTCCTGGTTCTCCCGTCCCATGTGCATTTCAGAAGAATTCCTTTATTTTATATTAATATTTTTTTTTTTTGTCAGAGCAGGTAGGATTGAGCAGACTGTGCCGACTTGCCACTCTCATTCATCATCTCATTCAACTAAGACCTGCACATATTGTGCCCTGGAGCAGAGGATAAGATCAGGCTGCTAGTCTACAATATTGGAAAGAATATGCTTGGATGTGTGATGATGAGTGGTGACACATATCTAAATTTGCTGCTTTTCAGTCAACAGGCCAGATTGCTATCTTGGGCCTTGAGCTAGTTCATACTGGTGCCTGAGAGGAGGTAGGGGAACGGGGGCAGGGTAGAGTAGGAGGGGACCTCAATCATAGAGTAGGAGGGGATCTCAAAGATCATTAAGTCCAACTGCCTGCCAATGCAGGAAATGTGCTGATACAGCCTTTTTTTACCTCTAATGCAGATTCTAAACCACCACCTTCTGATTGTCTGTTCCACTGTCAAACAACTTGTACTGTCAAGAAGTTCTTCCTAATATTTACTCAAAATACCCCTGCAATTTGAACCTGTTGGTTCAGGTCCTACCCTCTGGAGCAACAGAGAACAAATTCGCTCTATTGTGCATCTTATTGCCTCTTAATTATCTCTTCTGCAGACTAAAATACCCAACTCCTTCTTTTCTCATAGGTCTCCGGGACCCTCACCATCTTTGTTGCCCTCCTCTGGACATGTTTCATATTTAACATTCGGTTACCCTTTCTTTTTAAGGCTTCATTGTTATAATATTCACATTACAAACATGCTATTTTGACATATAGAATTTATTTGGAATTGTACATTGTACATATGTGGGTAGTAGTGTATTTTCCTGCAAGGAGCCCACGGCAGCTTACATAATCCTCCTCCTCCTCTTCATTTTACCCTCACAACAACCCTGAGAGGTAGGTTAGGCTGAGAGGATGTTGCAGTGGTAAACATAAATGGATTTAGCACTCTAACTGAAGGATGGAAAAGCTCCAGACCACGGGGCCTTGGGTAAGGCTCCTCTCCTTCCCCGAAGCCCTGCCCCTAATGGCTAGCAGAGAGGGGAATCCCTGCTGTTATCTCTGATCAGTGATAATCGAAAACAGCAGAAATCCCCCTGCATGCTGCTCCCTCCCTCTACCAGTCATGCAGTGAAGTTTCATCCTGACTGAGGTGTCAGCTGGAAGAGCTCCAGTCGGTGCTTCAGCTGGGGACCAAATGATGTCAGGGGATGTGGCCCTGCTCTCTGACATCAGGAGTGTGGCCTCACCCAGTGATGTCATTCATCCCACAAAGAACTGGGTGGGAGTCATTTTCCCCCTCCCCCCCAAAAAAAACTAGTTCTCCAGCCCTGATTTAACTGGTGCTTCTTTTTATTTCACACTGAAACATAAGAGCTGTCATCACTGCAGAACATGAGGGCATGTCTCCCGACCATTGGGTTATGCCAGAATCTATGGTAGCTTACCACAGCCTTCCATGAACAAGTCAGATGTTTTGGTTTGACTATATGGGCTTTGAAATATTTTTACCCCATGTATTATGAAAAGGAAGGAGAACAGAAATGCAAATGGGTTGTGGCTCTGTGAAACAGGAACAGAGACATGAACCTAAGACAACAGACACCCCCTGTGTTCATTTGCAGTCGCTAAACATCTAGTACAAATGGTTAGGGACACAGAGGGCCGGTTCGTACAACCCAGGCGGCAAGCGGGGGAGGCATCAGGGGGCCGTTTGCGGGGTCCAGCGGGGCGCCGCAGACGACCTGTGCCCTGCACACGTGGGTGGGCCCCGGTGGAGCTGGCAGTCCCCGCACCGCAGTGCAGGCCTCCCGGCACTAGGGGGTGGTGGCTTGGGATGCCCAGAGGGGCAGTTTGCCCCTACAGGCTGGAGCGGGCACAGCTCCAGCCGCTCTGGGCTGCCGCCTCTGTGCGACCCCCGCGGGACGGCCGTCCGCTGTTCTCATGGCAGGGTGGCCACACGCTGTAGGGGCTTACCCCTCTACCGCACATGGTCACTTTGCGTGCGTCCCGCATGCGGCCTTCCCACGGGGGCGCCCCCGGTTGTCGTTCGCACGACACGGGAACCGCACGGGACCTCTGCTCCCCCGCGGTTCCCGTGTTGTGTGAACACGCCCAGAGAGATGGGCTTGGTGGATATTTCCTCCAGAAACTCACTAACCCTTTGGCATCAATCTGCTATTAACCCCCCCAACCCAGGAAAATTCATATTATTTTAAATGTATTTTTCACAAATATGTGATTTTATACACATTTTAGCCTAAAATATGCATTTTCTATACATTTTGGTACATTTTTTGAGCCAAGAACTATATTGCAAAATTTAAAAACCTAAAGACAACTGCATTCTAACCTGCATATCAGCTTGTGAAGTGTGAATCAGGTTGGTTCACTTAAAACTGCAGAATGGACAAAATCCTCAAATATCCCTACCCCTGAGATTATGTATCTGTCAGGTTTGGTTTGATTTATTATTTTATTGATTTTATTGTATCCGTTGATATCTCAATCTTTTATATAACCCACTTTGTCAGAGTTCTCATGTTGTCTTCCAGAGCTGTAATACTGCAATACTGCAAACATAAAAACACCATAACAACCACTGAGCATAAAAATTGGAATCCAAACGGCGACTTGAATTTCATTCCAAGTGCTTGGGTCTTGCCCACAGGAATTGATGACTTTCAAAGAAGAGCAGCAGGTGCCCCTTCCATATTACGAACTGTTTTTGGAGCTGCCTTCAGTTTCAGAAGTGGTTTGGCCATTTGGCATGGAGCGGGGGGCTGCTATTCAAGAAACTAAAGTCCAAGGCTCCCTCAGTGGATCTGTCTAGTTGTGTTCTTTGGATCCAAGATAACATGCATAAAGAGTGGGTGATAAAGGTCCACTTTAGATGTGTTGAAGGGCTCTTTACATGCCCACTGGGATTAACCATTCTGTGAATTACAGGCAGCCAAACTCCATGGCATATTGCAAACTGTTTTTGGAATTCCCCTGAATTTCAATAACAATTTGCCACGTGCATGTGGCATAGAATGCTGTTGCTAGAGAAACACAAGTCGCCAAATCCATCCAGTGTGTCGGACTAAACACATGACTTTTGGGATCCCGTGCATTCAGTGTAACTAACAAGGTAAAAATGAAAAAATGAGGACCTTGCATCACTTTACAAAAATGTGATGATGATTTAGCAGTGAGCAGAAGACATTGAAGCAGTTTATTTTTAGAAGATGGAATGTTTCCGTTTTTAAATGTTATTTTGTAAAATTTCGAATATTTGTAATGACTTGGAGTATTCAGGCATGTAGGGCATAAGATACATTTAAATAAATTGCCAGAGTGGGAGGCATGATGGTGGGCAGAATGGACCTGTACTTTTGGAAAAACATCTTGGACAAACTTATTGGATGGGTATTGCTTTAAGACTGTGGTAAAACTAATTGGTATATTTTGGGAAAGGAAAGAACATCCTTCCAGATAGAATTGAAGTGTTTGGCTGGCTTTCGGGATCTAAATTGTTTTGTTAAAGTGCTTTTTAATAAAACAGCTTCAACACTCCGGGGTCCGGCGGGGCGCCGCAGACGACCTGTGCCCTGCACACGTGGGTGGACCCTGGTGGAGCCGGCAGTCCCCGCACCGCAGTGCGGACCTCCCGGCACTAGGGGGTGGCGGCTCGGGATGCCCAGAGGGGCAGTTTGCCCCTACAGGCTGGAGCGGGCACAGCTCCGGCCGCTCTGGGCTGCCGCCTCTGTGCGACCCCCGCGGGATGGCCGCCCGCTGTTCGCACGGCAGGGTGGCCACATGCTGTAGGGTCTTACCCCTCTACCACACATGGTCACTTTGCGTGCGTCCCGCATGCAGCCAGCCAAGACCCTGGATTTCATCTAAAAGGATGGCATTTCTGATCCTTCTCTGAGTAGGAGCAGACACATTTGCCATGGGAATGCCACTGAAAACAGCATCCCTGTGGCAGCTTCTGCCTCTTCTTCCACAACATTTAGGAACATTCACCATTGTCATCATGCTATGAGTTTCTCCATCCATACCAGTGACACAGGGCAAAGGGAGGGAATGTCTGTGTCACAATGGGATGTCACTGCACATGGTGTAGTGGGCATTCTTACATGTTACAGGAATAAACGGAGAACCTAGGAGCCAAGGGAATTCTCTTTGGGGCAACATGCCTAGGAATATCTTCGTTTGTTCTCTCTGCTAGTGACACATGATAATCAGGATTAAGATGACTAATGTCTAGTCTGACTGTAGGGAGGAGTGTTGATGTGGCATGTGTGTGGGGGGCTTCATGCATAGCATAAGTGGATTACTGTGTGGCCTTAGTGTAGGGCAGCCTTCCCAACCTGGTGCCCTCCAGATGTCTTGGACTACAATTCCTATCATCCCCCAGCCAGCTATGCTCGAATTGTAGTCCAACACAACTGGAGAGCACCAGGTTGGGGTAGCCTGGTGTAGGACTCTTGCTAGATGCTGCTTGGTCCCTTGCACTGTGGCTCATTATATTAAATGTTCTTCCTCTCCAGGGAGGAAGAAATTTGTCATTTAAAATGGTGGTGCAAAACTATTACGGTCTAAACCATCGCTACATTATGCACGTTAAAATTGTTTTTATGTGCTGAATTTTAGTGATGAGAAAGGAAATAGGCTGGCTCTATTAGTGTGCCATGTTTCAAACAATATTTTTTTTATCCTCATTGCACTGTAATTTGTATCACAACACCAATTTCTTTGGGAAAGATAGCATGGGAAGTAATTATTGTCTCATTAAGCTTGCTCTTCATGCTCTTTCCTGCAATAAAGTCACATTTTCAGAGAGAATGAAAATCAGAAATGAATTTCTGTGAATTCTGGAAAGCAATTTCTCAGTACAGATTACTAATGAATGAAAGAAGTTGTTGTCGTAATAACAAATGCTCTAGGCCAGGGGTCTTCAAACTACGGCCCACGGGCCGCATCCGGCCCGCCGGGTCTTTTCATCCGGCCCGGCAGCCGATCAAGAGTTGTGAGGGAAGAGGGGCGGCTGAGCCAGCGGGGGGGGGCATGGGCCGCCTGCCAGGCCGCCTGCCTGCCTGCCTGCCTGCCGCCCTGCATCTCCTGTGGGGGGGGGAAGGGGAGGAGGGGCGGCTTAGTCAGTAGCGGGGCGCAGGCTTTACTTTATCTGCCTCGCCGCCCGCTGGTCCCGTCACATCACTTCCGGCACGGCGGAAGTGACGCGATGGGACCCTGTTCTGGCGCGTCCATCCTGGACCCCGCCCGCGCTATTTTTCATAACTGAGCGCGGGCGGAGTCCAGGATGGATGCGCCGGAGCAGCAGCGGCGGCAGCGGACTCGGGCGGTGGCGGTGGCCAGGTAGGACGGCGGCAGGGATGAAGGCGGGAAGCGGTCGGTGGGTGGGTGGGAAGGCGGGAAGCGGCGGGTTATGGTGGGCGGGAAGCGGCGGGTTACGGTGGGTGGGTGGGCGGGAAGGCGGGAAGCGGTGGGTTATGGCGGGTGGGCGGGAAGCGGCGGGTTATGGTGGGTGGGTGCATGGGCAGGAAGTGGCGGGTTATGGTGGGCGGGAAGGCGGGAAGCGGCGGGTTACGGTGGGTGGGTGGGTGCGTGGGCGGGAAGCGGGAAGCGGCGGGTTATGGTGGGCGGATGGGCGGGAAGCGGCGGGTTACGGTGGGTGGGTGGGCGGGAAGCGGCGGGTTACGGTGGGCGGGCGGGCGGGAAGCGGCGGGTTACGGTGGGTGGGTGGGCGGGAAGGCGGGAAGCGGCAGGTTACGGTGGGCGGGCGGGCGGGAAGCGGCGGGTTACGATGGGTGGGTGGGCGGGAAGGCGGGAAGCGGCAGGTTACGGTGGGCGGGCGGGCGGGAAGCGGCGGGTTACGATGGGTGGGTGGGCTTTACCTCATCCGCCTCGCCGCCCGCTGGTCCTGTCGCGTCTATCCTGGACCCCGCCCGCGCTGTTTTTCAAAACTGAGCGCGGGCGGAGTCCAGGATGGACGGAGCGGCAGCGGCGGCGGCCTCGAGCAGAGGCTGTGGCAGAGGCACCGGCAGCAGCAGCAGCGTGCAGGGGACCAGGTAGGATGGCGCCGGCGGGTGGGGCTATGGCGCCGGCGGGGGTTTACGGGGGCGGGGGGGACCTGCGGTGGCGGCAACAGCGGGGGGCGGCGGGGCGGTCTTGCAGCGGGGGGTGGGGGGTCCTGCGGCAGCGGCAGCGGGGCGGTCCTGCGGCGGGGGTCCTGCACCAGCAGCGGGGGCAGCATGAAGGAGGCGGCACAGGGGAATCCCAGTGAGTCCGGCCCCCCAACAGGCTGAGGGACAATGAACTGGCCCCCCGTGTAAAAAGTTTGAGGACCCCTGCTCTAGGCTTTAATCTGAAGCTGTCACTTCAGTAAATTGTATCCTGGTGGCTGATCATGGTTGATTATGGCAACCTTCAAGATGTACTTGAAAAAGTTGTTCATTTTGTGGGTTGCCCCCTCTAGATGCAAGACATTTTCACTTATCCATGATTACTGGGCAAGGGTGCTCCACTTTCTAACCAATCTGATACCTTGTGAATATGTAGCATTTGCCAGGTGTTCTCAGCTGTGTTGTGTTTCTTCATAAAGATCATACAGCAAGTTGGATAAAAAGAATGCTTTCTAGCAAGACTTGGCAGTGAAGCGCATAGTATTTGCAACTAGCTGTAACAAGGGTCAATTAGCATCCTATTCAGAAGGTTCTAATTGCTAGGGATTAAGCGCCAATTATACCTGAGCAGCTGTTTCCACACATCAGCTGAAAGTGGATGGTGGACTTCGGGATAATCCAGAAGCATGAAAATGAATGTAGCTTCCCAGTTTTAATTTTGTCTTTCCTTTTCTATCACCTAACTTTAATCTAGGGCTAGGGTATTGCCCTCATGTCCTGTTTGTTGGCTTCCCGTAAGCATTTGCTCCATCACTTTTGGAAATAGGATGATGGACTAGATACATCTTTGGTCTGATCCAACAGGGCTTTTCCTATATTCTTATGAGCAGCCAAGAATCCCCACTTGATTTTACCAAACTCCATTCCTGGAGTCAGATTCTGAATGGGCCCCATACAGGCAGTCCCCGAGTTAAGAACATCCGACTTACAGACAACCCATACTTAAGAATGGACTTCTGGGTTCCCCGGCACTACGTCATTTACGTAGAGTACATAGCGTAGTATACTATGCAATTTGTGTAATTTACGCAATTTGCGTAAATGCCGATTTTAACGTATAGAACGCTATGCTGTTCCAACTTACATACAAATTCAACTTAAAGACATTCTTAAGAACGAAACTCGTTCGTAACCTGGGGACTGCCTGTATTTAATATTCAGTGCACTCGAATAATACTTGTGCATGCTTTCTAGAAGCATTTGACTATTTGCCATAAATGGTGTTAATTTTGGACTGATTCATAATGCTGTTCTCCTTGTTGGCTGCTCCCTGCTCCCTTTCTGGTGAGGAATTCTCAGGCAAATTGATTTTGAGGAAACATTTGAATTACTCATCATGAGTGCAAATTGCCTTTTTCCTTTCTTGCCATCACAAGTCTTCCAAATGTGATTTGAGTGGTGGTATACAAAATGATGGCTTGCACTGAAGACAGATACCTCGAATTACCTGTATAGTATGAAGCAGAGAAAAACAACTGATGATGATCACAGGACTTCAGTAGTTGTGTATTGGCTCCAAGGCTATTGCTTATACATGTTCTTTTTTCTTTTTTTATACTAGATTGAAAAAGTACAAGTGAAGTGCACTGTTAATAGTAACAATAGTAGTAATAACAATTAGAAATGAAAGTTTGGAAATTAAGTCCAAAGAATATTCCAACTCAGTATATTGGAAGACAACAATGCATTATTTGTTTGTTTTTAAAGCATGTACATTCTTAGATTCTCTCTTCCACTTGACATAAACCAATAGGTTTGTAAAATAGCTAACTTGTTTTCTCATTATTTCAAACGACTTCTGAAGGCAGCCCCTAAACCTGTCACTGATATTTTTCTGACAACCTCCTAATCTCTTTGGGTTGTTGGTTGTTCAAGATGGCATTTAACCAAACTGCCATCCACGGCTGACTCTCTGCTTACAAACGGATATGTTACCTTTGATCACCTTAAACCTTCTGTGTTCTTTTTTTTTTTAAATTTTTATTTATATTTTTAAATGAACACACATACAAAAGAACATAAACCTACAAATCATGAACTCCAAGTTCACCCGTCATCCCGGGGCCAAAACCAATTCTATCCACATAATCCATTATTAATCTATATTCCAAAAATACATCATATCATGACATGGCTTACTCCCTTTTCCCTTTACTAAAACATAATCTAAAAATGGTCCCCATATATCCTTAAAATTATTTTTCTTTAATTGTCCCCTTTTACATTTAATACTACATGTTAGTTTATCATTTAAAGCAATATCCCAAACCTCTTTATACCAATCTATTATTAAGTACTGGTGTTGAACTTTCCAATTCCTTGCTATCAGTAATCTCCCTGCCGCTAATAAAGTTACAATTAATTCCTTTTTCTCTTGTGAGCACAGAAGTTTCTCCGTTATTGATAACAATGCTAATTTTGGACAGACCTCCAAATTAATGCCAATAATTTCTGAACTTTCTACAAAAAAATTATTCCAAAAATCCAATACGCTTTTTCAACTCCACCACATATGACCATAAGTACCAAGTTCCTGACATCCTCTCAACCTTCTGTGTTCTAAAGCTGAAATTTACTATAGAATACAAATTTTCAGTGTTGTCTGTGATATGGATACAAGGAATAGGAAAGGTTTCAGTGATCACAGCCCTTCATCTTGGGACATATTTCTGTTTGTAGAAAATGTGAGCTGACCCTTGAGTAATAGCCACAACCACCTTGAGTCAAGAAAACTGAGTCCCAAACCATTCTAGATTTCCTATCTTCCAAGCTTTTCAACATAACATATATCCTCCTGTTAAGGATGAACATGTGTGTTGAATATCTATATGGCAGTGATTCTGTCTCTGAACACTACAATTTGATAATGTTCATAGGATTCTGATTTGGATATTATTTTCAAAGTTGCTAGCTTTGCAAATACACAGATTATGGCTGCATCCACATATCAGCCCATAAGTATGTGTGTGTCCAATTCATAATCAACCCCATCAATCCTATGGAGGCTTTATGATAACTAATATGGAAGACAGAAGACAGAAAGAGCCCCCATAGCCCTGCTCACAGGTGTAACTAAAACCATATGGGCAGGGAAAGGGCTTACAGATATAGAGCGAGACTGTCTTAACTCATTTAGGTTGCAGAGCTTTTTGGAGCTTGGTCAGACAGTCTCAGGAATTGAGCAGCTCCTTTGCTCCCAAGGCTCAAGAGCTTCTTGGAGCTACAGCAGTAACTCAGGGAATGCATATGGAACCTTAAAACAAAACTTTGGAGACTTTTTATCAGCTCCATGTAAGCTGTGACTAGGGATGGATGGATCTGTCCATTTGGGTTTCCCTCAGTTTCCCATTTGCGCGCGTAGAGGTGAAATAACAACTCAGACACTTGTAGGGTACAAATTGTGGTAAAAGTAATGGGCCACATTTATTGAATCATCAATTGGAGATCTACAAAGGGAAAAAAGTGTGGGTACTAATTACACCGGCTGTCAGGGCCAAACATCCAGCAAAGGAGGATCACAGCATCCAAGTCATCCCCTCCTTGCTTAACACCACACGGTGCTGGAAGGTCTTTCCTGCAGTCAGCCTCATCCGGACCGTTAGGTACCGCCAGGTGAGGTAGGAAGACCTCAGAGACGTGCCTTATCTCCCCAAAACCGAGCCGTGAGGCAGTCAGTGGCAGGAGCCTCAGGCACGCCTCTCACCTGAAAGGTGCCATAGGATGATCACTGAGCCCCTAAAACTGCCTAATCCCGCACCTAACCGCCAGTGTAACCGAAATGCCACTAAGCACCCAAACCCTGAAATACATTGAAGAGTAGGCGAAACACAAACATTGCCCCCAGCCAATTAGGACAATGAACCAAAATTCCTACTCGGCCCCTAGAAACAGGTGACCAGTAAAAGCTACACTGCAAACAGGGATGGGAGGGAGGGAGCCGCATCAGAAAGGAGGCAGAAAATGGTGGGTGGAAGCCTAATAACGGCTCTACCTCCCCTCCCACTCTGCCTCCTGATTGGAGCCTCAAGAATCAGACCACTGTGGTCTGACTCGCCATTCCCCCCGCACGCAAATTGTTCCCCCCCCCCGCCACAGCTATGCATTCTCCATCTTAAGTTTGGTTCATCTTGAGAGAATTTCTCCAGTCTGAAGTTTGGTCCATCCTGAACCAGGAGAATAATAATAATAATAAAAAGTTTTTTAAAAATTATTTTTGTGCACATTGCTCCTTATACTTGCATTTTTGTATGCTTCTTTTTGCCTAATATACACTTTTTTTGCAAGCAATTTTCCTAATATAATGCATTTTTCACATAATTTCCCCCAATATATGCATTTTGTATGCATTTTTTTGATTGGAGAACTCCATTTCAAAATTCAAAGACATGTGAATATTGATGGATAAATCAATATTTCGGTTTGCATTGTGGTTCAAAAGCGCAAAATTCGGTAAGTCCTCATTCAAATGGCTGCAAACTGAATGAATTTCTCTCCCATTCCTAGCTGTTGACTGGTGCCCAGAACTTGGACAAAAATAGATGAAGTTTTGAGGAACAGTTGAAAACTCAATGATTGTGCCTGTGCAGAAACACATTTTACATTCTGAGCCAGAAAATGTCTTCTGGAATTATGTGCAATTCATAATACATCTGAGCATTATGAGATAGACAGATTTATATTCTGAACCAGGAAATAAAGCTTTAGAAGCATCGGTATGCTTGAGGAGCCATGTGTAATAGACAGGACTCCTTCCAGTTATGCGGGGGTGGGGGGGAGGGATATGTGTGAATTTTGTATTTCTTTATACTGCACTGTGGGATCTGAACTGGCTTCCTTCATTAGGCCCAAGCTGAACATTTGCTCTGGAGTCTCCTGTCTTTTTTTTTTTAGAGATGATTCTGTTCATCTGATAATGTGTTTTTGACAGTTGTTGGTTATACATGATATGTTAATGTGTGTGTGTGGTGGTGGGGGAGGCATTTCAGTGAATTGACTGCAGCAGGGACGGATAGCAGTGTTTCCCCAGACACCTTCCTTGGTGCCACCGAGACACCCTACTCCTCCCAATTTCATTTGAAAATATTTTTCTATATTTTTACTGGCAGCTAGGATGCTTCAAAGTGAAATGGGTGCCTCTAGCTGCTGCCATCTTAAGTTCCCATGAATGCTTTTGGGAAAGTTACTTGTCCTTTTTGACTAGCCATGCCCACTGTCCTGGGGGCAGCCATTTTATGGTTGCGCCCAGGACAGTTTCTCAAATTTCCAATTGTGCCCATAGGCCCAGAGGATTGTCTACCTATGGGTTATCCCAATCCGTTTATCGCAACTGGTGGGAAGCAGTATGGGAAAGAACCAAAGGTGCCGAGATAGAATATTATGTAGCCATGCTATGCATCTTAGGAAGAAGTGGGTACTGCCTAGAGTTGTAGTTGGCTTGGGAGTAAGTTCATTGCTGAAGAGCACAGGAAGGTGGTTACCTTAAGGATCCTCCTTAATATCCCCACTAGGATGGGGTACTGTTGCTCATTAACAAACTCTTTGTTCAGCTGTGGACACCTGTTCCTGGTGATGACAGTTTCAAAGTGTGTGTGGATAACATGCAGGCTGTCCCAAACTAATCCTGGGATTTGAAGGCAGTTGTATAGTTACTGGTCTACTGTTTCTTACATAAAGTTGTGCTCTTCTTTAATTGATCTCCTGGCTCCCGTGTTCTCATTCCCTGGGTTGATGGGCAAATATTGATGGGTCAATATTTTGAGAACCATTTTCTCAGTGACTGTCCTCACCAAACACCCATATTGCTTCTTAAGCTTACTGATCTTTAAAAAACAGCTTGGGGAATTGGCATAACAGCAAACTGAAGATTAACTATTACCAGTCCTTACATGTTGGGGTAGTTTCTGCTCCCTTTTGAAACACAAGGCATCCCGATCTAGAGAAAGTTGTGTTGGGGTGCATTGAAATCAATGCAACAAGTGAGTTGCAACTAACATTCTCTGGATTGGGTCAGAGGGAAGTTAAGAAGCAATATAGGGGTTCCAAGCTACTGAGAGGAAATCTCTCTCTCTCTCTCTCTCTCTCTCTCTCTCTCGCTCTCAGTGCATGTGTGGATGCTACACAAACCCCCCTAAATCACAGCCCAGGTTATGCATTTGTTATTGCATTTGTTCTGTTGTATTACAGTATTTATATCAGGTTTCTTAAACTGAGCAGACAAGATGAAAAATTAAGTTCTGTAATGTTAGTGGAGATGAACAGAAGCAATGCAGTAGTTAAAACAACTATATAACAGCTGTATCCTCAAGGCAAAATGGATGCTACTGTATACTATGAACTGTTACGTGATGAAGTATTTAAGAAGAGAACACACTGAGCTGGTTTGCAGATAACGCATCGCTAACCCATTATTTATTTAACCCATGGGTTGTGGAATTCTGGGTTGTTGTGATGCGTAAACCCAGCCATGCTTACAAACCATGGTTTGTTAAGCATGAATAACCCAGAAAGAGAACCCATGGTTTGTTGTTAGGCTCTGAACTCTGGGTTGTTTAAACCATGGGTTGCCATTACGTGTGAACCCATAACTGTGGGTTGTTTCTCCAGACTACAGAGGCAGCAGACAAGAGTGGTAAATGGCAGTACTACAGTTCCACAAAGGCATTTGGAATACAGGAGGGAGCTGGTGAAGGAGGAAGGAAACAAATAACCCAGGGATTGAGAAAATAAACCCCCAGTTTGTTGCCACAGACAAACCTTGGGTAGGGCAACAAACCCTGCATTAACCATTGGTTAAATAAACCATGGGTTAGTGTTATGTGTGAACCAGGTCAATGTGCCTGTGATTTCTGAACATGGGAGATGGAAAATTTCTAGAACCAAAAATATATGTTCATTTTACAACTATGGTTAAAACATCAGCAGTTGTTTCCACTTTCTATCAAGAATTACTAAAACCTAAAGATCTTTTGTTTTTATTTATTTAAAAAGAGCATGTTCCATTTTTAGCAGCAGAATTAAGCTATAAATGGAAATGTTGTGGCATGTGGCATTGAAAACTTTTAAGCAAATGCATGGTGATGTTTATTGTAATTAAAAACAACAATAATCATTATCCCTTATGAAAATCTAGTGAGTTTTCTGTTGCAGAAAGTGATTCACATGATGCAAGCTGGGTTTTGTGTGGTGGTTAGATCTGATAGTCTGCATACAGAAGGCAACCGCTCTGGCCTTTTGAATCTTACATTTCACTGCATGGAAGGCATTGAGAAGTGGGGGGGGGGGCATAGATAGGAATCAGTTTCTAAAATAGCATATAGATTTTACAAATATGGATTGCAGTCTAAATCTCCGTATCTTGATACAAAGATCATGACTTTGTAATCTAGTTTCTTTTAAGTGTTTGCTTTTCTAATTGATGCAATAATTTATAAGAAACAGAACTGCAAGATTCCTGCATTAAGAGACAGACTTGGAATCTGCTATAGAAAGTTGTTGAATTTCATCATAAAGGAAGGGGGACCAGAACATGGTTGTATATAGTGGTTGTTCCACTTATAAGGTTTGCTCCATTTTGGGCACTGATGGTTGAGGGATTGGTTGCCAGGTCTCCAGCAACCAGGATCCTGAGATTTACAGCAGGATATGGCCTTATGATGTCAAAGGACGAGTGATGAATTCTTTATTCTACCACTTCAGCCTGCTAAAGATTGAGTGTTTCCACCGGCTTTCCATCTCCTGGCCTTTTGCAGCCTTATCAGAAGTGGCTGCCTTGTGCTTTGAGCAGCAGTGACCCTTTGTTGGGTTCCTTTGCAGAGAGCTAGGGCCCAAACATATCCAGGGGAGGGAAGGTATCCACAGAGCCTGCTGTGGGCCAAGAGAGTTAGCAGAGTGAGATACAGCAACTGGTAAAACATGGATGGAGTGAGAATAGACTGGGTTTTTAATTCTGATTTAGTGTCTTTGGAGTCCAGCATGTATTTGTAGAGAGTCGGAGTGTCTGAAAAGAGTTGTGGGGAGGGAGGGGCCATAGTAATGGGCAGAGAGTGTTGTGGGAGTCAGGCACATCAGGTGTTGGGAAAGCAGTCTCAATATCTATATGTTATTTTTCTTTCTGGTCCATCCTGAAGCCTAGGCAACAGTGGTGGATTTTCTGCTGTCCCCTTAAGTCTTACGGAGATGTGGTGTCATGGTCCAGGACTCTGACCCCTCATCCTCAGAGTTAACAGATCAGGGAGAGGGCTCAGTTACAGATGGGAGTCATGGAGTTCCCACCTCCTTAGGACACTCTAGCCATGAAGCCTCTTCTGCACCTTCCACTTCCCACTTCTGCACCAAGCCACAGCCACTTCCATGTCATTGCAGCCTGTTGAGATACAGTCCTCAGCTCAAACATTACATTAAAAAAGTGCATATTAGGGAAAGTTGCAAGAATGCATGTTAGGGAAAGTTGCATATGAAAATGAATGTGTATTTTTCTGCAGTTGTTTTTTTTTTTAATTAAAAAATCCCAAACTGATGTGGAAATTGGATGCATCAGGCTTATGACTGAACACATGCAAGCTGACCAGAAATAGACTGATTCCTCCATCCCAAAATTTTATTCTTGACTTTAAGTTCATAAATGCTTACAAACAACCATTTGTTCCCAACTTTTCTTCTTAAACATGAGAGCTTGAAATTTGGCTGTCTGTTTGGCTGTGCCATATGCATACATACCAGGGATGGGGACTCGGACTCGAGGACTCGACTCGTGAGTCGGACTGAGTCCCCCCTCTGACTCGACTCGGACTCGAGTCCCAATATTTTTAATGGGACTCGAGACTCGACTCGGGACTCGAGACCAAGGACTCTTCAACATCCCTGGGCTGTGCCAGAAGGAGTGGAGAGGAGCGTGATTGCCGGCGAAGAGTGCATGGAAGCGAGGTGTGCCGCTGCTGGGCCACTATGGACGGCTACCAGGAGTGCAGCCCCAACAGTGTGTCAAGATTTATTTTGATTGATGTGTTGCGTACTTGGGAGAGGCAGAAGAAGGACCTGAGATTACTCTGTGTGGCTGCTCTGAGTGTGTTTCTGGTTCCAGCAAGTTCATCACCAGTGGAGCGGGTGTTCAGTGAGGGTGGAATTGTGATGAGATCTCACCGTTCCAGAATGGGGGCCAAACATTAGGAAAAAATCATGTTCCTCAAATGCAACATGGATAAGTTTTAGGAAGTACAGCAAGTTTATTTTTTAAAATCATTTTTCTAAAATGCAACCTTTCAGACATTTTGGGTTTGGCTGCCTCTGCCTGCCTGTTTGGGGTCCCCTGCCTCCTCTGCCTGCCTGGTTATTTTGGGTTTTTCTGCCTGGTCTGTTCTTGCCAAAATCAGTTGCAGAGTTTTGAAATAAAAAGGCACACTTGTGCCTAGAATTTATTTAAGCCACACATCTGAAGTAGCCTTATTTTGTTGGGAAAACCCCCCATTGATTTTAATAGGGACTCGTGGAGTCAGCTTTGGGAGTGACTCGTGACTTGTGACTTGTGAGTCACCATTTTGGACCAAGGACTTGGACTCGGACTCGAGACTCGGGTCCAAAGACTCGTGACTCGACTCGTGACTCGAGACCAAGGACTCTTCAACATCCCTGATACATACATACCATGACTTCATTAAAATTACTTTCATGTTTTGTTGACACAGCAAGAAGTCAAAATATATTAAACAGAATTGATGTAATGATCTGTGTTACAAAAGAAGATACATTTGCATAGGGATTGTTGAATTTGTCAGTTTCACTTTCTCCCACATTTGATTTTTTAAAATCTCACGTTCTTTCCATCCCAAATATGAAGAAATGGGCAAATTTTGGTAAATTCTTATAAAAAAATGAACACAAACGAAATCCTCACCCATCCGTCTGCAATATCTCAACTGCTCCATTAGTCTAGGTGAACTAGGTTCATGAGCTGCGCCAGTTTGGATTTAGTCATAGAAAAGGGGGGGGGGCTGGCACTGAGTTATGCAGTTCACTGAAAGCGTTACTTGCACATTGCAGTAAGTGGGTTGTATTTATTCAATATTGCTTTGCCATCTATACCTAAATAATAATTGGGGTTGAAGAGACCACTGGCATATTCAAAGGACAGGCAAGCTGATGAAACACTTGAATCTCAGACACAATGCAGAGTGTCTGTTCTCTCTATTCTTAAGCGATATTTCATTTTGGTCACCCAACTCCATTATGATTTGAGCAGATCTTGTGAAAGTACCACCACACTTTCCCACAAATTGACATTGGCATCAATCAATATAAGTTCAATTAGTTAAAAGAGTAATGTCAATAATGTCAATGACAACTAATCACATATAGTTTCATAGATTTCATAGATCATAGAGTTGGAAGGAGCCTACAAGGCTATCAAGTCCAACCCCCTACTCAATGCAGGAAACTAGAGGAGGGGTCTCCCATCCAAGTAATAACCAGGCTTGACCCTGCTTAGCTTTCCACGCTCAGACAAGCTGAGCCAGCGTAAGCCACAGGCCTGAGCTTGTTGAGGTTCTCTGAATTCTTCCTTGAAGCTTGTTTCACTTCATTTGATTTCCCAAATGTGAACATCTTCCCCGCCGCCAATCATTTTTAAATTTTCTATTCATTTTTAAAAGTGTGCATTCTTTCCCAATTGGAAAAATCTGCATTTTTAAAAATGCATATTTTTCCCAATCAAAAATACACATTTCCTCCCATAAGCTAAAATATGAAAACACAGATTTCACCGGGATTTCTGCAAATGAACATTTGTGCATGTGTACACTTTCAAACATGAATGCAAGTTCAAGAAATTGAGTACATTTCCTGAGAATTCTGTTCTTGCTCGCATTTGGGGTTGAGAATGGGACATGTTCACATGATTTGCACACAGGAACGAAATTCTCATACATGGGCTTAGCGAGCACCCAGTTTGGACAAAAGTGAAAGCCTGAACATTTGGCGAGCACTCAGTTCGAACACTTATTGAAAGTTTGAGAGTGCTCACAAAGCACACACTTCTGCCCCACTGCGATAACCACTAATGGCCCACCAACTTATCTGTGGTGGGGGGAACAGCAGCAAAGGTATAGGTTGGTGATCCAGTTCCCTAGCGGAATATCCACTCCCACCAGGACTGGGACAATTTACAAAGGACCTCAGCATCTTTGGCAGAAATAGACATGGATACCATCATTTTCTTGCTGAGCATGGTGGCATTGGTAATTCCAGACACTCCAGGAAGTTCTCAAGCTGTATTGTTAAAACAGCCTTTACAACAACCCAATTTATTTTTTAGTTGTTTGACCATGTTAGGATCAGCCTGGGAAGCTTGTTCTCTTTCAATTATCAAGCAGTGCTTGACTTAGCCATGGTAACTGAGGGGGAAATTATGCTCAAGCAAGCATGACATTTCGGATTCTGAAAAACATGGCAATTTTCCCTTGGAATATTCAAAATGTATATCAAAATATGCCAATATTATGTCCTTGCAGTCTTCCCAGAGGCATCTGGGTTGCCACTGAGGGAGGCTGGATGCTGGACCAGGTGAACCTTTGATCTGATCCAACAGGGCTCATGTTCTTATGTGGATTAATATACGTCATGCAGTTTAAGTTTGTTTGTATCCCATCCTTTCTTCAAGTTGCTCAAAGCAGCACCCATGGTGTTCTCAGATGCAGATACAAACCTGTGTATACACATGCAGATCCTTTAGCAATATAGCTTTTACAATATAGCTTCATCATGTGCCTTAAGTTGTTTTAGAAGAAGGCAGAACTCAAGACTGAAATGAAAACTAGAAAGAAGAAGAAGAAGCCTGGAAGGGAACACCATACACTCTTACACCCTGGAATAAGAAAAAGGCATATATGCACCAGCTATTTTTCATGTAATATATCACAAAAAACTTGTATGGAATATTTTGCATTTTGTCCCAGTTGGGGACAAGTGGTACTCTTTACATGGAAGCTAGTACCTCATGAGGCAAATACTAATGTTTGTGCAGTATGTACGTTATGCTTGTTTTTTTTTAATCCCAGCTATTGCTCAGCCAATCCTTCTCTACTATTTGAGCTTTTTCCTCTTTACATAAATACAGTTTAAAATGCTGCCTATGATAATTTTTCTATATTTACACATGCCCACTTACAGAAGTCTCCCCCCCTTTTTTTCACTCCACATTAACTTGCAAATCAAGAGAGAGAGAGAGAGAGGTTTCCCTCTTTCAGCAACTTAGTAAAGTTATCAGTGTGGGTGTTCAGATGCAGGATTGTTTTCAATTACCTGATCCAAAAGTACTCCACTGACTTAGGAACAAAAAACAGAATGAGCAAATCAATTTAAAAGGTATTATTCCCTTTCCTGTAGTAAATTTCATTTTTACTAACCTCTAAGAGCACTTCTGATTTCCCAGACTGCAGTTCTTCACACTTTCTGTTTTTGTTTGTCTATCCTGTGGTCTGTGTACAGTCATGTGTGTGATAGACTGCACAGATGAGTAATCAAATAACAAATATAGATAAGGCCCTTATCTCACTGGCAGGGTATATGTTTTCATGCATGAGAGATTCAATCCCTGGTGTCTCCAGTTAAAATATCTTTGGCTGTATCCTATGGTCCCTGGGAGGGCATCCCAGGGCCACAGGAACTTTTGTATCCCACCCCACTGCCCAGGGCAAAGAGGGAGATGCAGCCACAAAGGAGAGATCTGACCATACAACCTCCCTTTCAGCCTCCACCTTCAATGTCAGAAGAGGAAAAAAGGGAACATTCAGTGGGTGTGTTGGCGCGGATTGGGGGAAGAATTAGATCCATAACTTTCCATTTCTCAGACACCCCCCTCCCCAGAATTGGGGGAAATACATCCAATACTGTGGAGCCGACATACATATTCCCCCCGCATTGCACCAATGAGAGGGAAATCATAAGATTTTTTTTTAAACTAACAAAAGGGGGGATTAAGAAAAATGGCACTCCTGCCTTCATTCCATCTTGCTGTTATGAGTCCGGTAGGGCTTTGAAAACTTACTGTGACACACCTGTTTAAGGTGTATCGAAGTCTGCGTTGCAGAGGCTGATACTGAAGCAGAAAGGTTGGTAGGAGATGTTCCATCTTTTCACTTCCAGCTTGTTGATTCCATGACCTTCATAAGGGACTGAGGAAAGAACAAGTATCTTCTGTTATGTATGCCTTTCCGAAAGGGCTCTTACACATGTACCATGCTGTCAGGATTGGGGGGGGGGGCTACCTCATTTTCAACTTAAGTCCCTTCATACAAATGCTTAAGGCCGATGCTTAATACATAAGTAATGAGAAGTATTCAGTAAAGTATTTGTAAAATGAAGAAAAGCTATCACAGCTCTGAAGATCCGTGAAGCATGCTTTGAGTGAAGTACATTTCATAATAATTCCACTCAGAAACATTAATGTTTATCTTCATATTTATACTTATACCTATAAGTACAATTGACAAACGATTTTTGGGCTTCCATTTAAGGCATTGATTTTAGGCCAAAGATGCTAAACCATCTTAAGTGCCAATTGCTGCTTGTACTATCTAAATTGCAAAGGGAAAATATAGTGCTACAATATTGATTCAAATACAACAAAACACTGTGATCTCCGTTGTTGTTTTGTTCATTCAAGCACAAGCCAATTGTACTATATTAAATCAAGCTATACACTCTCCTCCTCCTCCTCCTCCTCCCTCCTCCTTCTTTTTAAATGAAACCAATATCCAAATTGGGCATTGCAAAAGTGCAAGGGGCACTGACCATAGTATTTTCTGTACTTCCAGTGTTCAGAGAGATTGCTGCTATATTCACAATTCTGAAACTAGGAGTTATTGTTTCAAAATCTTTAAATAATAGCATAAAAGAATCACATTCATGTTTATACCTAAGGAATCTGTGAATTGAATTTGCCGTTAGATGACCAGTAGCTGCCAAACATTTTCCAGCTGAGTAAGCTAATAAACCTATTTGCTCATTCAGAATGCTCAAGCATAGGGCCATTAGTTTCAGATGCCTTCAGCAATTTACTTTGACATATAGAAGGTCATCCTTTCACTGTCTTGATATCTCTGCACTTTAATGATTAGCAAAAATGGCAGCTGCATTAGTGCATGTTGCAACAAGAAGCTAATTAGAAATACAGGACCGCATGTGCAGCTGCTGTAACTATTGCCTTCCCGTTCCCTCGCCTTTATTCTGATGGATTAGAAATCCTTGTTCAATCTATTTTGAAAATCTTTCAATTAAAATGAAACCATATGCAGTAATTTAAACTACAAGATAAAATATTGCCGCAAAATACCTTACACATACCACAAAAAAAAAATCCTTCTTCAAGCCTCATTTTCTATTTAGTGCTAGCTTGCAAGTACTCTGCCAAGTAATTCATTAGGCATGTAGCAGTAGATGATTTATCTTCCTATAGTCACAATTGGCAACCTCCAGTACTAAAAGTCAATATTCTAGCCTCAAAAATAGTAAGGCTGGCTTTAAATAAGAGACCTTATAAAATAATATTACCAACAAATTAAATATTTAATTGATTTAATAACTGTCTTTTAATCAATTAGATTAAATTTAAATAAAAGTGTATATAATATGTGCTTTTTTGGAGTATTGGGAAATAACATAGTCTATCATTAGGGTGAGAGCTTACAATTTAATAAAGAAAGGCCACATTCATACATTATGATGAGCCAGGAATCCTGGATTAATAAACCACAATGTGAACAAGCTGAGTACCGGTACTAGTACATACAGCTTGTTCACTCCTCTGTTTGTATGAGCAGGTAAATCAGCCAGGAAAGGGATAGCTTCAAGTGTTGTCTGAACTTGGGTTATGGTTAAGTGAACCCAAACAAGAATGGATTTGTAAACCAACAACAAAATCCTGCTTTAAAACTGGGTTAGGATTCTGGCCTGTTTGAGTGCATTTAACCATAACCCCAGGTACGGACAGGACATCACACGAAGCCCTCCCCTCCTGGTTTGCTTACCCACTCATGTGAAGGGAGGGGCAATACAGGTATAAACAGGCTGCATACACCAACACACAGCTTGTTCACACAATGATTTATTAAGCCAGGATTCTTGGCTTATCGTAATCTGCAAATATGGCCTTTGGGCTGTATCCAGTACTGCCACTGCACTCCCGCTCATTCCGTTGTGCTAGCAGGACCCACCGCTAGGCCAATGGGGAGATAGTGCTTCCTAAAGTAAATCCAGAAATGAGCAGAAACACTTGTTTCTTGATCAGGACAGGTCAGCAGAGCTCCCTTCTGCAAGCTCCACTGACCCTGCCCCATTCTAGAAATGAGCATTTTCACTCATTTCTGGTTGCTTTAAGAGCCACTAACTTCCCGTTGTGCTGGGGGGGGGGGGATCCTGCTGGCATGCATGCCCTTTGTTGATGAAATTGTCAGCTCTCAGAATTGCAAGCTCTCCCTGTCATTGTTAGAAGGAAAGGCCATCTTTTATCAATATCTTTCCTATCCATTTGTAATATACTTGATGGAACACCTCTCCCAACCACAATCTACCCAGACACTATGCTCAACATCTGGGGCCTTCCTCCGAGGGAGGCTCGGAGAGCAGTGACCAGAGGGAGGGCCTTCTCTGTGGTATCCCCCCAACTCTGGAACAAGCTCCCCCCCTGAGGCCCGCCTGGCGCCAATTCTACAATCCTTTCAGCGCCAAGTTAAGACTATGTTGAAGCTTTTAACAACTCTAAATAGTGCATGGTGGGGTGGTTATTTTTAATCTTTTTAATGGGTCACGTTGCATTAATTTGTTTTAGCTATTTGTGTCATGTTTTTATTGTGTATATTTTATATTGTATCGTTCTGTCTTCTACTGATTGTTGTAAACTGCCCAGAGAGCTTCGGCTGTTGGACGGTATATAAATAAATAAATAAATAAATAATATAGAATATTTCAGTAACATACTGGAACCATAATAGGTTAAAGGATGGGCGTATTCAAATTTCATCAATATTGTGGATGATCAGGATTTAAAAGATATCCATGAAACAAAAAGCTGCCCATTCAACAACCTTTGTTATTGTTCCAAGGCAAATATTCATCCACTACCCAAGAATTAAAGCATAACTTGCAATGTAACAGCTACCCACCATTTCCAAAACTCTCATTTGAACATTTTTTTCTTCATTGTGTTATGGCTTGTTGAGATGTGGACTGGAAATAGTTTGTGTTTTGCTTCCTAAAATATATGATACAGGCAGGACAAATTATCACTTTTAATTTTTTGTCCATTAAATTTAGCACAGTGAGAAGACAGTGTGTCTGTGCATCCTGCATGGCAGCTTGCCATGCTCTTTCATTTCCACTGGTTAATCTAGAGGAGGCAAGTTTTAACCTATGATATTTAATCAGTATGCTGATCAGCTAATCTGTGATTAATACTTTGGTTGATTAATGTACACTGATTAAATCAACTAAAGCTTGTTACATTTTGGAATAAAAATTATGTAATCATATATTCTAGTTTGCTTGTTTTTCCTCTGTGGCCACAGGAAAATGATTAATCATTAAAAAATATTTTACGGATTTCAGAAGTGTGCAATATTTTAAAATAGAGTCCAGTTGTGACACTTGGATTAAAATTGTGGCACATGTTGACCATTTCCAGGCAGTGTTCAGATATACTTTTTTTTAGACATCTTCATTTTGATGATAACTATACTGCAGGAGAAGGAGAAGGATCTTACCGAATGGGTCTGGTTTGCATTGAGTATTGCTGGATTAATTGCATACTGTTTTACACATGCAATGTGTATGAGCATGTTTACTCAGAAGTAACAGCAACAGAGTTTATGGGACTTATTCCCTAACATGTTTTTTAGGGTTGTAACCTAACAGTACAATTCTAAGCATATTACTCAGAAGTATATTGCTTTGTGTTCAATGGGGCTTACTCTCAGGAAAGTATGCATAGGATTGCAGCCTTAGTTTCTTTAACTAGAGTAGAACATTGTATTCAAAGGGACTTATCAGTTTACCCTTACAGTTCCCATGAGCATGGGAAAACAGTAAAACCATATTTGATTTTTAGGACCATGATAAAATCCTGATAGTTGGAGAAACATTTCTTAAATTGTATGGAAAGAGTGCTTTAGAAGCATAAGCTTCCCCCTACTAAATCTTCCACTGATCTGGAGCTGGTTTTGTAACTACTGCTTAGTTTTCAACAGTTTGCTCTGAATGGTTCCCTACTTAACGTTAGGGCATGTCCACACCTCACCGGGTGACTACAGGGGGGGGGGCAGGGAGTTCCTCAATTCTCCTATCTTGAATTTGTTACCAAACATTCAAGCCTGTAATCCTCTAATTCCACACACACACACACACACACACACACACTATTTGCAATTAGGGATGCTGTTGGATTAGGTTTTTTTAAATTGCCTTAAAATTATCATCAGAACTTCATATTTCTGAAAGGACATATCAAATTCAAATTTCAAAAGCAAATTGTTAAAATTCCAAAAAAATAAGGTTGGATTTGGAAATTTTCATCAGTTTTTGAAATGTATTTAGTTGTAGCTAGGAACTATAGGCCAGTCAGTCTGACATCAATCCCTGGGAAAATTTTGGAGCAGATTATAAAGAAGTCAGTCTGCAAGCACCTTGAAAACAATGCAGTGATTACTAGAAACCAGCATGGATTTGTCAAGAACAAATCCTGCCAGACTAATCTGATCTCATTTTTTGATCGGGTAACCTCCCTTATGGACTGTGGGAATGCTGTGAACATAATATATCTGGACTTCAGCAAAGCTGAAGACAAAGTGCCTCATGATATCCTGATTAGCAAGCTAGCTAAAAGTGGGCTAGATGGAATAACTATCAGGTGGATCCACAATTGGCTACAGAATCGGACTCAAAGAGTGCTTATCAATGGTTCCTTCTCAAACTGGGGAGAGGTAACAAGTGGGGTACCACAGGGCTCGGTCCTGGGCCCAGTCCTCTTCAACATTTTTATTAATTTTCCCTGGGAAAATTTTGGAGCAGATTATAAAGAAGTCAGTCTGTAAGCACCTTGAAAACAATGCAGTGATTACTAGAAACCAGCATGGATTTGTCAAGAACAAATCCTGCCAGACTAATCTGATCTCATTTTTTCATCGGGTAACCTCCCTTATGGACTGTGGGAATGCTGTGAACATAATATATCTGGACTTCAGCAAAGCTGAAGACAAAGTGCCTCATGATATCCTGATTAGCAAGCTAGCTAAAAGTGGGCTAGATGGAACAACTATCAGGTGGATCCACAATTGGCTACAGAATCGGACTCAAAGAGTGCTTATCAATGGTTCCTTCTCAAACTGGGGAGAGGTAACGAGTGGGGTACCACAGGGCTCGGTCCTGGGCCCAGTCCTCTTCAACATTTTTATTAATGACTTGGATCAGGAGGTACAGGGAATGCTTATCAAATTTGCAGATGACACAAAGTTGGGTGGAACAGCTAATACTCTGGAAGACAGAAACAAAATTCAAAGTGATCTCGATAGGCTGGAGTGCTGGGCTGAAAACAGCAGAATGAAATTTAATAGGGATACATGCCAAGTGCTGCACCTAGGGAAAGGAAACCAAATGCAGAGTTACAGAATGGGGGGCACTTGGCTCAACAATACTACAAGTGAGAAGGATCTTGGAATTGTGGTAGATCACAAACTGAATATGAGCCAGCAATGCAATGTGGCTGCAAAGAAGGCAAATGCTATTTTGGGCTGCATTAATAGAAGTATAGCTTCCAAATCGCGTGAAGTGATAATTCCCCTTTACTCGGCACTGGTTAGGCCTCATCTTGAGTACTGCGTCCAGTTCTGGGCACCACACTTTAAGAAGGACGTAGACAAACTGGAGAGAGTTCAGAGGAGGGCAACAAGGATGATAAAGGGACTGGAAACAAGGCCCTATGAGGAGAGACTGAAAGAACTGGGCATGTTTAGCCTTCAGAAGAGGAGACTGAGCGGAGATATGATCGCACTCTTCCAGTACTTGAAGGGTTGTCACACAGAGGAGGGCCAGGATCTCTTCTCGATCATCGCAGTTTGCAGGACACGGAATAATCGGCTCAAGTTACAGGAACCCAGATTCCACCTAAACATCAGGAAAAAAAATCCTGACTGTCAGAGTAATAAGACAATGGGGCCAACTACCTAGGGAGGTGGTGGGCTCTCCCACTCTGGAGGCATTCAAGGTGCGGCTGGACAGCCATCTGTTGGGGATGCTTTGACCTGGATTCCCGCATTGAGTGGGGGGTTGGACTCGATGGCCTTGTAGGCCCCTCCAACTCTATACGTTTTTTATGATTCTATGATTCTATGATTCTAGCTCTCAACAACATATCTGGAAGCCTAGGAAGCAACAACCTTCTCCCCCATGGTGTCATTTTGGCAGGGATTTTGTATTGTGTCCCATGTTGATTATACCATCTAGCACTTGAGGTTGCTACCTATATGGACTACTAACAGAGCTTAATTTGAGACAAGACTCAGTATGGTTTAGCTCAATAACCTCTTTTCAGTCCCAATGCTTATCCCTTAATAAAGAGCAGTCTTTCCTTAAATTTAAAATAAGAACACCCAGTCCCTGAGCTACTATGATGTCAGACAACTGTAGACATCCTTATACTGTGGTTAGTTTCTTTTCAGTCTCCTGCACAAAATGTCAGGAACAGATTTTACATCTGGGAAAGACTAGCTGCCTTCTCACCCAGACATTCTGCTTGAAGTTATCAGCTCTTGTTGTGGTAACTGCACCACCATATAGGGAGCTTGAGTGGCATCCTATATTTTCTTGGATGTTGCCCATATTAGCCATCGGTTTGAATAAATCACCACCTGTGTGGTACAATGCATGCTGTCTGAAAGCACTGTCTCAATTAACACAGGGTGAGTTTTCGTGAACTCTAGACAGTTGCTCTTAAAAGTGTGGGCTTGATGTCTGAGTGTTCCTTGAGTCACAGTTCTGGTTTTATTAAGAAGGCAAATACCATCAGTTGCAATTCAAGAACTTCCAGGAGAGCTCAAGCTGTCTTATTATTAATTGTACAACAGCACTATCAATGTGCATGGTAATTTAGAGAGTACAAAAGGGCAGAACTCTGTCCCGAGGAGCTTACAGTCTAAAATTCAGGACAGGGGAAACAACAGAAAGGGAAGTAGAGGCAAGGGTGTACAGGGAAATAATACAAGCTTGCTGAGACATAAACACATCTTATGAAGCAAACATATTGATGGTGAACTCTCTTGGAAATTTTGTAATTAAGTTCCGTCTACCTATGTAGTGGTTTGTGCATTAAAAAAAAAAAAACTTGCTCAGCAACTTGCATCACAAGCATTAAGTTCTATTGAATTATGCCAATTCTATTAGCTTAAATTCTATTGAATTATACCAGCTCTATGAGCTTGCCTAGCAGGGTGTCAATTAAAGCAAATAGGACTGATGCCCTGTGTACTTCCTTCTAGTCATTGATCCATTCCTGGTCCAGAAATCATGAGTGATGCAGAAGACTGTGCAATTACTGCAGCCTTCCCTAATCTGGTACCCTCCAGGTGTGTTGGACTACCACTTCCAGAATCCCCCAGCAGGGATTCTAGAAGTGGTAGTCCGACCAACACATCTGGAGGGCACCAGTTCGGTGGGAAGTTTGTCTTACTGTGATCAGGGCTGGAGAGCAAAAGCCTTCACCAGTCCTTCAAAGGGTGGTGTTTGAGTGCAGACTGGCTGCCCCTTTCTCCCCCCCCCCTGCAAATAAGCAGCTTCCATAAGGGCAGAATCACGTTATAAAGAATATGGGGCTCTGTGTTGCCAAGAGGTAACGGTTCTTTTTAGGATTCAGAATACAATAATAAACACACGAATGGGTGAAGGCTAGCCATTTATTAGGCAGAAGCAAATTAACAGAGCAGAAGATTAAAGTAGAACACTGCAATATAATGATTGTAGCGAGCAACTACAGAGCAAGATCATAAAGGATACGTCCCTTCAGTCACTAGGAACCCCCTTTGAATCAGTGACGAATGCACTCCAATGACCTGGCTTATGCAGCACCTTCTGGATCGGCCTGCACTGAGGTTCTGAACTGGGAGGGGTCCAGGCACACATATCCTATCCCTCCTATTCTAGGTATATTCCACCGACTTCGAGAATGTTTATACATTCCTACAGACTGAGAAAACTAGCCCTAACAATTGACAAGCAGCCAGCCCAGCATAGATAACGCTCATCCCAGCTACTCTGCTAACAACAAGTAGCCAACCCTGAGATCTTGACAGAGGGTTATCTACCAGCCTCTCAGTTGTTCAGTCCCAAACAGATAATTAGCCTGTGGGAACTAATGAGTAAAAGTATAGCTAACCTCTAAAAGCAACAGGCCCAAACAGAAGTCTAGAAATGAGAAGGAGCAATTTGTGCACCAACTAACTCCTTGAAAATACAGTTCGCTGGCAGTGGGGAACTTTATTTGGGCTGACAATATTTTGTGATGGTTTTCGTTGCAACGTGTGTCTCTGCCTTCAAAAGCATGTCGTAGAACTGATCTTATGATGTGGGGACGAGGAGCAGAAATGGAACACTGAATTAAGCCTATCAGTCGCCCCACTCTCCTACTTCATCTTAGCGTCGATTGATGCTATGAGGCATTTTGCTGCAGCACTCTTCACAGTACCAAGGGCCTCGCCAACATATACTCCGGCTGCAACTCCCAGTTGTGTCTTTGATATGACAGAGCCATGCAGAGAAAGCAGCTTCTAGTCCTACACATTATAGCTATGATTATCTTTACATCAAAATCTGTCACAAGAAGAGAAACAAACATGCTGTGGCCATATTGCCTGTAGAAGAATGGAAGTCTCAGAGGCTGACTTAGTGAAAATGGTAACCATTAAATATGCCACCCTATCTGTGTTCCCTCTGACCCCTGAATTTAAATTTAAAATGCTTTCTCGGAAAATAAATCTGCCCACATAATTATAGTTGGGGTGAAATTTGTTTTGCTCCAGGTGCTGTGTGCAAAGAAACATAATTTGCTTCCTCCTCTTCTTTAAAGTGACTTTGCTTAATTTACCTTGACATTATATGGAACTTTCCAATGACTGGATTAAGGGGTGTAATTTATTAATTTTCCAGAGATTTAAACATTTGAGGAACACATTTTTTTGTTTCTGTGGCAGTGAAGCAGAAAGCAAAGATGGATTACAGCAGGTTGGGGAAGGCTGGATTAAAGGCTCCTTGTACTTCACAGGTGTCAGGAGATCTCAGAGGCCTGGGCTGGCTTTCCTCCCTCGCATGTTAGAGTGAAATAAGCCCTATGCAGGTGCTTGCCTGCTGGTGTGTAGGCCTAAAGTGGGGAGGGGGATGTGGGCATGCAGATAAGCCCTGCTGCCACCATCCCTGTGCACCCAGCTGCCAGTTAGACCTTCGCACACTGAGCGTGAAGGTCTGCAAAGAGCTCTGGAAGCATTTTCTGCTAAGCTTCTGAGAGACTGTAAACCCTGCCTTATCAGGGTTTCTGATCATGGGAGCTCTGCAAGCCGGTTCAGCTGGATGTGCCTACAGAGACCTTTACAAAGACCTTCATGCTCAACTGGCAGCCAGGCACACAGGGAAGTTGGAGGTGGGGCTTACCTGTGCACCCACAACCCCCTCTCCACTTTAGACCTACATGCTAAATCATAATCCAAGCCAGAATCCACTGCAAAATAAAAAAGGGGGGCGGTTGGAGACTATGAGATGGTCTCTAACAGGGGTACACAACCTGCAGCCAAAATCTGCATGTGGCCCTCCAAAGCCTTTACTGCAGCACCTCAAGGGTGGCTTGACACACACACCCCATTAACAACCCCTGCCACTACCAATTCACACGCACGCACACACAGACGCATGAACGCACCCTGCCTGTACTGCCCACTCCCTCCAACAAAGGTCCTCATACAGATTGCTCCTCCTGCTACTGCTAGCAGTGAGGAAAGAGTTAACTGTATCAGGATCACTGGTGTGTGTGTGTCTCCTTAGCCAAGAAGACATGTGGCCTTTGGGGCCAAAAAGGTTGTATGTCCCGGACTATAATGTCTGTGGTGCATTTAAGGGGGAAGAGGTAGCAATCATGTGTCAGAAAAAGAGTTACACTGTATTAGTTTAGGTGGAAGTAATTGTGGCAAGGATGAGGTGAGAGTGGGGAATTAAAAAGCATTCCAAATTGTGACATACACTATAAAGCGTCTCTGTGATGAGGAATGGCAAACATACTATCCATGAAGCCAGCAGTGCCTGCTTACATGTCAGGAAAAGTGAAATTTGTGGATTTTCTACAAGCAGCACTATTGACCAAGATTTCATAGATTTCATAGATCATAGAGTTGGAAGTAGGGATGTAACCACTCGCCTCGAGCGGGCATAGTGGGCCTTACCGGGTCCCGGTCCCCGCTCGCCTCTCCGTGGCGAGCTGGCCACAACAGCCCCATCGTGTCACTTCCGGCTGGCCAGAAGTGACGTGCCAGGACCCTGTGCCGGCGCGCCGAGACCCCCTGCTGCATATTTTCCGTAGAAACCAGGGCAACAGGGCTGTTTTAAGCCTTTTTTAAGAAATTTTTGTAGAAATTTCAGAAATTATTGGTATTAATTTGGAGGTCTGTCCAAAATTAGTGTTGTTATCAATAACGGAGAAACTTGTTTGTTCTCAAGAGATAAAGGAACTAATTGTACATTTGTTAACCGCAGGGAGATTAATGATAGCAAGGAAATGGAAAGTTCAACATCAGTTTTCAATTATTGACTGGTATAAAGAGGTGTGGGATATCGCCTTAAATGATAAATTAACTTGTAGTATCAAATGTAAAAAGGGAAAATTAAAGAAAAATAACTTCAAGGATATTTGGGGACTATTCCTAGCCTATGTTTTAGTAAAGGGAAAGGGGAGTAAGCCATGTCAAGATATGATGTATTTTTGGAATATTGAATAATAGTGGATTATTATGATAGAAATTATTTCTTGGTCCCGTGGTGATGGGTGCACCTTAGTAGTTATCAGGGATGGGGACTCAGACTCCAGGATTTGACTCGTGAGTTGGACTGAGTCCCCCCTCTGACTCGAGTCAGACTCGAGTCCCAATACTTTTTATGGGACTCGAGACTCGACTCGGGACTCGAGACAAGGACTCGTGTTCCAAAATCATGTTCCTCAAATGCAACATCAATAGGTTTTAGGAAGTACAGCAAGTTTATTTTTTAAAATCATTTTCCTAAAATGCAACCTTTCAGACATTTTGGGTTTGGCTGCCTCTGCCTGCCTGCCTGGGGTTCCCTGCCTCCTCTGCCTGCCTGGTCTCTTCTTAACCAGTTCCACAGTTTGAATTGTCCAAGACAAAGGCCTCTGCCTGCCTGCTTTGGGGTTCCCTGCCTCCTCTGCCTGTCTGGTTATTTTGGGTTTGTCTGCCTGGTCTGTTCTTGCCAAAATCAGTTGCACTGCAGAGTTTTGAAATAAAAAGGCACACTTGTGCCTAGAATTTATTTAAGCCACACATCTGAAGTAGCCTTATTTTGTTGGGGGAAAACCCCATTGATTTTAATAGGGACTTGTGGAGTCAGCTTTGGGAGTGACTCGTGACTCGTGAGTCACCATTTTGGACCAAGGACTCAGACTCGGACTCGAGACTCGGGTCCAAAGACTCATGACTCAACTCGTGACTCGAAACCAAGGACTCTTCAACATCCCTGGTAGTTATATGTATGTTTTTTAAAATTGTTTTACATAATGTTTGAAATAAAGTTAAGTAAAAATTTTAAAAAAGCATTCACTAACAAATCCCCAAGAGTATGAAACAATTCCAGCATTTTAGCAGGCTAAATGCCTGTTGAAATAAAATGTCTTCCCAAGGTAGTGTACAACTATCCTGGAAGCAGGAAGGCAGGACTCACTAGGCAGGGAGTTCCACAGCCTAGATGTGGCCACAGAAAGGGGCTCTCATTTTCTGTCACATTCTGCAGCCTCCCCATGTCAAGTCATGGATGTGTGTGTGTGTGTGTGTGTGTGTGTGTGTGTGAGAGAGAGAGAGAGAGAGAGAGTGGGGGGGGCAGAGGGAGAGCCTTCCCTGGCTTCCTCACCACTGATACCACTCTGATCCAGGACATGCATGGATTGTATAGGCTAATATCAACCAATCATTAGTCTTGGAGTGAATGCTTCTTTGTGAAGGGAGGTGCAGTTCCTCTGAAGCCGAATCAACCCATATGTCATGGGCTTGATTTACTATCAGGGAAAGCTTAGGATAGGTCATGCTGTTGCCCTGAGGCCAAACTGACCCCTTGCCCGATTCAAGGAGGCCAAAATCAACTTTCCAAATCAAAATTTCAATGAGTATTTGCTTTTCTAAACTCTCGTTGTACTACCTGTGCCATCTTTTGATGTAGAGCAGATACTGTGATATTAACTATGTAGAACCATCATCTTGTAACGTTAGTTAACAAACCTCCAAGCAGGAAAAATAAATTGCAGAGCCTAAGAGCACTAGTGTATATGCATGTGATATATGCCTTAAATTGGCCACAACCATGTTAAGTTCAAAACTTTCTTTGTTGTTGAAATCTACCTTGCTTGGCTATCCTTTATTTGAAAGTATCCAAGGACACTGCTTCTGATTGTGTAGTGTAATAATACATAGATTGGGGGGGGGGGATGCTCAAGTTGCAAGTTCTGGCTCATTGAATTCCATGGGACTTGCTCAGAGGTAAAGTGAGGGTGTATTGGATTGCACTCATCACCTTCAGCACTTACGAGAGGAAGACAGTGTACTTGTTTTACATTACCTGAAAAAGGAACTGGTGAGAAATATAAGCAATCAGGCAGTTGGAGTAAGCCAGATCATATTTGATCTAGTGACTGGCATACCATCAAAATAATGTTGGAAATTATAACTTCAAAATACATATTATCCTTACTTGTAGAAAATAGCTTTTTAACATTTTGACACTACAAAGTTAAACTCAAAGATGACCTGAAAACAAAAAAGGACACGTAAAGGAAGTGGAAGGAAGGCCAGGCTACAAGGGAAGAGTACAGGCAGGTAGCACAGAACTGCAGGAATAGTGTCAGGAAGGCTAAAGCTGAGAATGAGCTAAGGTTAGCGAGGAATGCTAAAAGCAACAAAAAAGCTTTCTTCAGATACATGCACAGTAAAAGACAGAAGAAAGAACTGGTGGTTCAACTACGCAATGAGGATGGCAAATTGATAACAGAAGACAAAGAAAAGGCAGAAGTGTTCAATTCCTACTTTGGCTCGGTCTTCTCCCAAAAGAGGGTCTATGACCCCCCTGGCAAACCTGAAGTGCAGACTGAAGGGGCAGGATTGCAGCTTGAGATTGATAGGCAAATGGTCAAGGAACACCTGATTACTCTGAACGAGTTTAAATCTCCAGGGCCTGACGAGCTGCATCCTAGAGTAATAAAGGAACTGGCAGAAGAACTCTCAGAACCACTGTCTATTATCTTTGAGAAATCATGGAGAACAGGTGAAGTGCCAGACGACTGGAGGAGGGCAAATGTTGTTCCCATCTTCAAAAAGGGCAAGAAGGAGAAACCTGGGAACTATAGGCCAGTCAGTCTGACATCAATCCCCGGGAAGATTTTGGAGCAGATTATAAAGAAGTCAGTCTGCAAGCACCTTGAAAACAATGCAGTGATTACTAGAAGCCAGCATGGATTTGTCAAGAACAAATCCTGTCAGACTAATCTGATCTCATTTTTTGATCGGGTAACCTCCCTTGTGGACTGTGGGAATGCTGTGGACATTATATACCTGGACTTCAGCAAAGCTTTCGACAAAGTGCCTCATGATATCCTGATTAGTAAGCTAGCTAAGAGTGGGCTAGATGGAACAACTATCAGGTGGATCCACAATTGGCTACAGAATCGGATTCAAAGAGTGCTTATCAATGGTTCCTTCTCAAACTGGGGAGAGGTAACAAGCGGGGTACCACAGGGCTCGGTCCTGGGCCCGGTGCTCTTCAACATTTTTATTAATGACTTGGATCAGGAGGTACAGGGAAAGCTTATCAAATTTGCAGATGACACAAAGTTGGGTGGAACAGCTAATACTCTGGAAGACAGAAACAAAATTCAAAGTGACCTCGATAGGCTGGAGCGCTGGGCCGAAAACAACAGAATGAAATTTAACAGGGATAAATGCCAAGTGCTGCACCTAGGGAGAGGAAACCAAATGCAGAGTTACAGAATGGGGGACACTTGGCTCAACAATACTACAAGTGAGAAGGATCTTGGAATTGTGGTAGATCACAAACTGAATATGAGCCAGCAATGCGACGTGGCTGCAAAGAAGGCAAATGCAATTTTGGGCTGTATTAATAGAAGTATAGCTTCCAAATCGCGGGAAGTGATAATTCCCCTTTACTCGGCACTGGTTAGGCCTCATCTTGAGTACTGCGTCCAGTTCTGGGCACCTCACTTTAAGAAGGACATAGACAAACTGGAGAGGGTTCAGAGGAGGGCAACAAGGATGATAAAGGGTCTGGAAACAAGGCCCTACGAGGAGAGACTGAAAGAACTGGGCATGTTTAGCCTTCAGAAGAGGAGACTGAGGGGAGATATGATCGCATTCTTCCAGCTGTATTTGAAGGGATGTCACACAGAGGAGGGCCAGGATCTCTTCTCGATCATCCCAGTTTGCAGGACACGGAATAATGGCCTCAAGTTACAGGAACCTAGATTCCACCTAAACATCAGGAAAAAATTCCTGACTGTCAGAGCAATAAGACAATGGAATCAACTACCTAGGGAGGTGGTAGGCTCTCCCACTCTGGAGGCATTCAAGGTGCAGCTGGACAGACATCTGTCAGAGATGCTTTGACCTGGATTCCTGCATTGAGCAGGGGGTTGGACTCGATGGCCTTGTAGGCCCCTTCCAACTCTACTTTTCTATGATTCTATGATTCTATGATATTTTTCAGTAGGTCGGATAACTCTAGCTCCCAAACTCTAAAAAGTTCCAGAATGTCAAAGGTTGCTATCTATAAGCAAAAGAACAAAGCAAGTGTTCCTCCACCCAAATAAATACATTCGGAAGAAATGCTTTTATGGTGTGTGGTGCGTACAGTCAGAAATAGATACTCTATCACATAGGCACAATTAGAAAACATGGCTGTATAATTTGCCCGTAATATGTAAAAGCTAAGCAAAATTTTTGTCAAAAGGCTAATGAAAAAACAGAGACAGGCTTGCTGGTTGTTTTTCAGAGTACTTTAACATGCTGCATCTCAAATATAAGCATATCTGAAAATGTTTTTTTTTCTTTTCTTATGGTGTACATGTTTGTAGAGTTGAGTATATCTGTATTGGTTTATACACTCTAAATCCAGCATTCAAAGTCTTCCTCTTTAGAAACTGAGTTAAGGTTGCTAGGTAACTAGTGCGGACGATCACATAACACAGCTGACAAAATCAGTAAGGAAATTAGTACTTAAAAGAGTCACAAGTTATATTTTGCTCATATACTAAAAGTTATTTTAGTCAAATCAAAGTGGAACCACCTACATTATAAGCCACACTGACACATTTCCTAAACTGTTGGGCTTTTGTTTTTTAGTTAACTGTCTTCAAGCAGTAATATATTTTTCCTTTCAAGTTTAAATAATATTATTTAAATTTAAACTATGTAGAGTTAGTTGGCTGATATTTTTTTATGCTGGGTTTTAGCCAGATTGCCTCAGGATGAGCTGGTCACATGACTGCCACTGTTCACTACATGCTGAGCTCAACATGGATTTGGTTCGGGCAATGAGATTTTGGCATCTAATGGCAACTGCTGAAAAAGCAACAATCTGTGCTGAGTTAAAGATACATGGAGTTAAAAGTCACACTATCAGCTCAGCTATAGCAACACAGCTGAAAGTCAGCGCGGTATGACCAATAAAACAAATCCACAGCTGCTACTGGCCCAAAGGGCCTTTTGAATGCCTTACTTCCACATTACAAAATAGCCTGTCTGTTAAGAAAGGACAATCGGATAATCACAGAGCTGGAGTAGACACATTAAGATAATCTCATTCCGCTCCTTGCCATAATAATGTATGGTTTTATGCAGGCAAACATAGCCAGACCACATCCATCAGGCTATTTGTCAGTCATAAGCAGAGAGTGAAAGTGAAAGTTACCTTTTGTTGGTGTGCGGGTACCTACAAGCGCCAAGAATAAGATGGGTCAAGTAGTTCAGAAGGGAGTAGGGCCAGGGGAAGGGTGGGTGGCCATCCGAGGAACCCCATGATGGTAATTGTGATATTGCCTGCTTAAATCAACGAGGTAATGTAACCACTAGTTAGAGTGGGAGGAAAGGGTTAATTGAACAATCCCCAGGGTGCATGTTTTGTAACCCCTTCTCCCTACTTCTGGCCTCTCTGTGGCCAGCTAGGGGTGTTCATCCTACCTTTGGGGGGTACTCACCTTTGCTCGCCTTTTCTCGGCGAGCACCCCCCCCCAAAGGCCCGAATACCCACGCCACGCGAATAGCAAATCATAGCCGTTTTAAGCTAGGTTGCCCTGTTTTTTGCGCTATAAACGTAGCGCGGGGTCCCGTCGCATCACTTCCTGGCAGCTGGACCACAGCCTCCTGATCACACCTTCATGTTGCTTAACCATACCTCTTACAAATTCACTTGTGTGTCCCTATTTTCATCTGTGAAATGTTGGAGGGTATGTGGGATAGGCAAAAATATTCCTAGATGTGATGGCAAGTTTGAGTGGGGGTAAATGCCCTTCCCAAATGCAAATAGGTCTACAGCTGCAAATAAGAGATTCTGCTCTGAGAGGTTTTTAAAGTGGGACATACTACTTCCAATCCTGCTTTGCACTAGGAGCTGGGCAACCCCCCCCCCCCGAGGTTCTCCAAGCAAGGTTTGGCTTAGTGACTTTCTGTTCTGAGCTTCTCTCCTTAAAATCATAGCAAATTAACTCCAGTAAGATTAAATCGGATAAATAAAAATTGCTCCGCATTGTGTTGGAGAGGATGTAATGTAAAAGGTACGTATGCCCACATGTGGTGGAGCTGTAAAAATGTTCTGGAATTTTGGCAGAAAGTATTTGCAGAAATATCAGAAATAATTGGAATGGAATTAGAAGTCTGCCCAAAATTAGCATTGTTAACAATTACAGAAAAGTTAGTTTGTTTAAAAAATACAAAAGAATTGATTGTGAATTTGTTAACAGCAGCAAAATTAATGATAGCTAGGAATTGGAAGGTTCAACATGTGTTTTCAATTACTGAATGGTATAAAGAGGTATGGGATATCGCGTTAAATGATAAATTAACTTGTAATATTAAGTGTCAAAAAGGACAATTGGAGAAAGACACCTTTGCGAACATTTGGGGTAAATTTTTGGATTATGTGTTGGTAAAGGGGAGGGGGAACAAACCTTGTCAAGATTTGTTATATTTTTGGAATATAGAATAATATCTTGTATATATACATAAAAAAAATAAAAAAAAAATTGGGGGGGAGAAATATAACTTGGTCCCAAGAGGTGGGGGGGTGCACAATGTTTATGTTGTATCTTTTGTTGTTGTATTCATTTAAAATGAAATAAAAAAAATTATATTAAAAAAATTTAAATTAAAATCATAGCAAAACTGGAAGCATCCCCCCCCCCAAGCCAAACTGAGTGCTTATAGATGGTCAGCCTTCCTGCTGCCTGCATCCATCAACCTCTTGTTACCCCAAAGCCATCTTCACACACACACACACCCATCGACACACACACCCTTCCTCCCATTTCCAACTTACCTTATTCTTAACAGGAGTGATGGCAGAGAGAAGCAATGCCTCCCACCCTCCCCTCTGTCATTGGACAGTGTTAAGAACACTGGTCATAGTGGATTCTGGGAGGATAGTTCATTCAAGGACTCTTGCAGTCATGTTCTGTTTAGACTTGCATCTTCTCAACCCCCTGGGTTCAAATCTGAATCCAGTTCAGATGAACTCCCACACCATCCCTGGTTGGTAGTACTTGGTACCCATGTAAATTATACTTCTTAAATCCTCCTCTTACACCTTGATCCTATGAATGAACAGAAGCAGAAGTGTTAAAAAACAACAACCCACAACTGTAGCATGCAACACAGTATTTATTTCTTTGTTTATTATATTTATATCCTGCCTTTTTCCCTGCAAGTAACCCAAGGTGGCTTACATAATCCTCCTCCTCTCCATTTTATCATCACAACCCGGTGAGGTAGGTTAGCCTGAGAGTCTGTGACTGGCCCAAAGTCCCCCAGTGAGCTTCATGGCTGAGTGGGGACTAGACCCAGATTTCCTGAGTCCCAGTCCAACACTCTCACCACTACACCACAATGGCTCTCAGTAGCTAAAAGAGCATCCTATTTTAGGAATTGTACCCAACTATGCCCTATGAGTTTCCACACTGAACCACTTTCACATTGATGATCTTCGATTTATTCAATATTAAAATGAGTGTGATAAAAGTCATTACATTTAAATGATTTTTAACATTACAATGCTTCCTCCCCAAAATATGCTGCGGACAAATACCAAGAATGTTTTGTTTCCCCATTTTTCAGTGTTGCTGCCCTTCCCTCAACAAAATTCACTGACTAATGTTCACATTATATGGCTTAATTTAATTATGCAGATCAATGCATATTTTTATCTCATCTGACATTCTATTTCAATCCCTGAATTAATTAGCCTGAGCAATGGGTATTCTACTTTTTAAAAATAATTCATAACTTTCCATGTAATCAAGTTAAATTTGACAGCATCTGTTAGATCCAGAATATACATTTTTCTTGCTGGGTGTAGTGTGTTATTAGAAGATACCAATGTAACGGTGATGCTCCGCTCTCCTGCTAAGAGTTCTTGTGCTTTGGAAGTTATTTTAATCCAGCATAGCAAGTGTGTTCCACACTGATCCTGCAAAATAATGGCTGATTTAAAAGGGAAGGAAGGACTGTGAAGAGCCATTCTGTGTTCACACACACACACACACACACACACACAGAGTAATACCTTGGATTGCAAGTAACTTGGTCTGAGAGCGTTTTGCAAGACAAGCAAATTTTTTAAAAAAACCTTTGACTTGATAAACGAGCAAGGTCTTGCAAGACAAGCATAGGGTTGTAACCGCTCACCTCGAGCGGGCGTAGCAGGCCGAAATCGGCCCCGCTCACGCCCGCCAGGGACTTGCTTTGATATAAGAGTGTTTTGGATTACAAGCACGATTCTGGAATGAATTATGCTTGCAATCCAAGGTATTACTGTATACACACACACACACACACCATCTCTATTGCCTTTCTAGTACTGGATAGGGATCTGCATACAGACAAAACTCAAGCTCATTGAAGTTCTCCAACTTCCACCCTGACACCTGTTCTGTCTCGTGTTCATATCAAACTGCAATCTTCAAATAGAGGACTGTATTCTGTAAAGTAAGACACCTGGGCACCCTAGAACCAGCTTTCCCTGCCCTGGTTGATGATGTATGCTCTGTTCAGTTCTGTAGAATTTACAGGAAGGCTCCGCAGCTAATGAGTCTTCTGCCTATGAACCAGGGATGGTACACAATACATATAATCTTGTCATACCTGCTGACCAGGACTCAGTATTCTCTTCAGCCCCTTCCCATAGCAGGAATGTCATTATATCAACTGGAAGTACCTTGTTTGAGGTCAGGTGGGAGAAGAGTACAAGGTTATTTTTAATCATGCCAGAACCTTGAGACCGTTTGTGCTCCCGACTGGTATTTTCCTATTAAGACTTTTGGAACTACCTTTGGTGATCTTATTCTCCAGACAAACATATTTTATTTATTGATTTATTACATTCTATAAACCCAGGAAAATCTCTGGCCACCCCTTTCTATCATGGGTTCTAGCTCAATCCTTTCCATCATGGGTTCTAGCTTCTGGCTCAGATGGATCCAAATGAAATAATGTCTCATCCTGTGAAAAGGCATGGTGGAAAGGGGAAGTTCCCTTACACGTCACACACATTCTTTGTGATATACGTTCTTTGGGATAGCTCTTGATTCTTATATTATCATTGCAGTGTGGGCCTGCTTCCATGTGGTCAGGTCCCATTCGCATGGGTAATGTGCATAATAAACTGGAATGGGTCAGGGAATTGTGTGGTTACTTCAAACATCAGCTGACATGGAAAGTAACATATCAGTGATGAGAAATAAGGTGCTGAATTTTTAATTGGGAAAATCCATCAGTACTGACAATTGAAATGCTCAGATGTGTAGTTAAGTTTCTATACAGCTTGGGAAAAAGAAGCACTTGTTTTTCATAACAACACTTGAGCAAATTAGATATTGTCTTGATATCTTCAATAAAAATAGTAGCCAAACATTTTATTTCAAACTATGTGCATGTTCTTGGCTGGAACTGAAAAAGGAAAGATTTAGGTAATTTATAAAGAAAAGGTTTCCAAGAATAGTTAGGCAATGGAGCAAATTATCAAGGGAAGCTGTAGACTCCCTATCATTAGAAGCTTTAAAAATAGGTTAGAACGACTTAAATCAGGAACAGAACAGATTTAATTGGCTGTGCTTAAATAAAACAAAGTCCATTAGTTAACTACTAAAGGTAACACTCCAAAGTTATTTAGTGAAAGAACGTCAGTGTGCTAACTCTCCTTTAGATTTCAGTCATATTGACAGAGTGGACCCATCACCGCAGCCACATATGGGCACACATGATCTGAAGCATCAACAATGGTACCTGATCTTCCAGAACCTTCACTCACATTCTGTCCCTTAAAATGGACGGGATGAGAAATTCTATGAGCAGGGCCTTCCAGTGACTGGGCATTGATATTGATGCCCCAGGGCATCTGTTAACTTTCCCTATGCAGGTGCAGCAGCAGGGGCTGCTTCATGTGGGGTTTCTTTATATGTATGAACCAGGATTTAGGCTACCATACAAAATCAATAAACTGGCTTCTGAAGAATGAGGCCCTCATCTCCTGTTAGGATACGTAGGACCAAATTTCATGTTCAGCTAATCACATAGGTATAGCTGAGCCTGATATTTTTCTTTTCTCCAGTGTATCTGTGTGTGGTCCTGATTTGGATTGGGACCAGCATGCTCTGGGACAGAATGATTAAGGATTAATTACCCCCCCATTTCCCCCTGAAATCCCTCCCATGAGGGAGGGGTAAAAAATGAAGACTGAAATGGAGACTTCCTCCCCTTTATAGCCCCCCTCGTGTGTGTGTGTGTGTGTGTGTGCGCGTGTTGGAATTACGGGGGCGGGGATCAAGGGATAGGTTTAATCCTTCCCTCCTGGAGTGCACTGTTCCTGATTCAAATCAGGGCTGTGCACAGTTGCCCTGGAGAAAAGAAAAATATCAGGCTTAGCAACATCTATGCAATTAGAAGAACATGTAGTTTGGTGCTTATGCTGAATTCCTTAGTGATGGGAAAGACACTAAGCAAGGCATTGGAAATTTGCCACTATCCCACTTTATGAAAGAATGGCTGCATAAAGTTTTGGGCACTGCCAAACTTGTCAGAAGGCATGGGTTTTATGACTGCCCAAAAAGCTTCAGCTATTGAGCAGTATAAAAATTAATTAATTAAACATAAATAAATAAATACTTATCATAATAGAAGACATGGGTTACATTTGTAGTTATCATGATACACATTGTAATCTTGGGCTGTTAGGGAGAAATAGCTTTCTGTATTTTATGTATTCATGTATTTGTTAATAGATCTGTCAGTTATGCATTCATTTATAAGGAGGAGATAATTGTTAAATTGATCAGTAAAGATTAAATTGATAAGCATATTATTGTACAGTATACATATGTGGGGCTAATTTTTCAAATTTGATGAAACATATCTGTGAAGTTTTTCTTTTGTGAAACGTAAAAGTAGAAGAAAGAGGCCTGAACCTTGGGGCAGGGTGGGACTGACACCCCACCCCACTCTTCCCTTTAAGTCCCCTAATAGATAAAGGTTAAATATATCTACAATTTTAGCTACAGAACTGACTTGTAGCATTGCAGTGATTTCAAAATCAATATGTGGGAATGAGCCTTTAGGCATCTGCTTGACTTGTAATAGCTAAAATGCTTTTCTCAGGTGCTAGCATATCTGGTAGTTCATATTCCCTTAATGGTTCTGTCCAAAAAAGAAAAAAAGCAATCTGAGCAATTCTGTCAGCGCTCTTCCTTTTATCATGTGTTAAAATAACAGCAGAAATTTCCTAAAGCCCCATTTATTTTCCATGATGATGTGAACACCAGGGAACATCAAAGATTTTCTGAATTTGATGCTTCCCCCCACACGCCCATCAACCAAGGGTATGTTGATAAAATAATTATTCTGATTTGAAAAAGTAAATCTTTGATTAAACGGAACATGACAGCATGTAATGTTCAATAACTACTCCAGAATTAGTGTTTTTCAAAGGTTTGCAAATACTCTGCTGAAAAAGGTGCTGCTTAGAGACTAAACATAACTATTAATAAAATATTCCCTTCAGGATCAAAGTACTGGAAGGGACCTAATCCACTGTTTATAATAGCAGGCCTGTCTGTTTAGACTGAAGCTATTCCCAACAGATGCTTTTCTAGGAGGAACTCTACAACCTTTTATGGGAAACTTCTTCCACTATAGTCTATCCTTAGAATTAAATTATGTCCATTAGGGCTGCAATCCTATGGTTCTTGGGAGGGCTTCCCAGGATCCATAGGTTTTTTTGGGATCTCCACCTTCCATCAGCAGGGCTTTCAAGCTTTCACAAAAGTTATACCAATAACCTTTCAATAGCTTCCAATGTTGCCGCTCTCCAGACAGGTAGGAGTGTTCGGTAAGGTCACAATTTAATCTGAAACTAAAATGCAGGGGGTAGGGGTAGGAGTAGATTTATTCTGAAACTAAACTAGCCTTCATAAACAGGCCTTACTAGCAATAACAACTGTTAAGTGAATCATACCAACATTCTGTTACAGTTCCAGACAACTTCAGAAACTAGTAGAAGTGATACAATTAACTAGTGATATATTTTCATATCCATCTTAATTACTAGTTTGCCCATACTTAGACACAAGAAGCAGAAGCAAATACATTTTGATCATATGCTATTTGACCTGTTTTCAAAGTTATCTACCAATTTCAGTTTATTTCCTCTTGAATAATTCGAAAGATGTAAGATAAGGGACTTTGAAACAATTCTGCACATAATCAGAGTTTCTTCAGACCCATTGATGTGATTTTAAGAATGTAAGAACAGTCTTTCTACGTCAGAACAAAGGTCCATCTAATTCAGTACAATGTTTATGACAATGGCCAGCAAGACACACTGTGAAACTCACCATCATGAAGCTGATAGCCATTCCTTGTTGTTTTGTCCCCAGCATCTCATAAACAGAGGTACACTGCTTCTTAACTTGGATGTTCCATTTAACTGTCATAGCTAATAGGCATTCCTTGATCTCTCCTCCATGAGTTTGTCAAATCCTTTTATGTTCATTCATTTTCATTAGCTGAACTTTTAAAGAAAAAGAATTCACATGGACATTGTAAACACACACACACACACAGTAGCAAATGAATGGGTTACGTAGGGATAGGCAATCAAGAAATGTTTGCATTCACCCAGATTCTCCAAGCAGCAACTTGATGCTTGTCTCTCCTTTGATTTCCACAAATGTTTGTGATCACTTTTCCATTTGCGCAAACAGGAAAACTGCACAAATTGAATGTGGTCGAATGGGGAAATTGAGCAAACATTTGAGTATTTTTCAAAGTTGCGCAACTTTCCCTCTTAGACGAAAGCATGAAATTGTGCTTTAAAAAAAAAAAAAAAAAAAAGGGCGCAATTTCAAACTGCACTTTCTCTGAAATTTGTGCAATTTTCAAATGCAAGCACATGTTTAAGATTTGCTGACATTTTCAAAGAACACGTTCTCTTGCTAATGCTCACATTCAAGGTTGCAGTCAGGGCATGCTTGACTGTTTTGAAAGTGAAAATGAAATTCTCATACATTCCTATTTAATGTGGTAGACTTTCCAAAGCCACTATACAGTATGTGGCAAGTGCCTTTAGAGAGCAAGGAGTGGAATTGTGATGAATAGGAGTAGCTATACTGCTGATTAAAACTTGGTGTGGGAATTGCCTTGATAGCAAGAAGTGCTGCTGCTGCTTCTTCAGAAATGCTCTTTTAATGAATAATGCACAGGCATTTTTGCAAGCTGCAGCAAAGCTTTCATGCTAGAGATAGCATGCACACCTTGTGCTTCATGTTTCAGAACTGAGGTTATTTTGCTTAATGTTAGACTTCCCCAAAATTACAGTCAGAGAGATGTTCTTTTAATAACAATCATAATCTCCCCCTTTATGTAACGTGGAAAGCCATCACTCCTTTTAGCACTTTCTATAAAGTTTCTTTTCTAGTAGCTGTTCTTAAACTGTGGCTGGGGAACCATCAGTTGTAGGTACCTGGTCCACTTTCATTCCTGCCCCATCTGGGATTCTATCATCTGCTCTGTGCAATGGCTCAGGCAAGCAAGCACGACGTAGGACCGGTGACTGAAACAGGAGCAGTTTGGGTACAAGCCTAGGACTTGGAGTGGTTTCAAGACCATGAAGAGCAATCCTGCCTCCTGCTGCTAGAGTACTGACAGTTACCCAAGCAACAGGCAGGGATTTTTAGTTAGGCCAGGAGAGCCTTTCTGAAAGCTCCACCTCCTCAACTATATCGAAAGTGTTGACACTGCAACAGTATGAGCATGACAAGAACAAAAATCGCGAGTTTTTTTCTTCTTCGAGTAAGCTCTGCTTGCTTATCACTCAGCATAATTAACGATTATTGTGATCTTAACAGCAGTTCGTCCCCCATTAACAGAGATATCTTCGAGCTCTGCGAGCCAGAGCTGTTAAACAGGTTTTACCTTTGAGATTCAAAAAACAGCAGTCTCTATGCATATGCAAAAAACACCAGCAGTCTGGCTGGAGCCTCTTGAAGGAAGAACCATTGAGCCTTGAAGGAAGAACCATTAGCATATGACTGAGCAGGCTTCCCTCTTCAGAGTTAGAACAAGAAAGGTTACCTTAAAATCAATTGGCACATGACATGTCTATAAAACAAAATCTATAAAACAAAATACTGAGCAGGCTTCCCTCTCAGTCAGAGTTAGAACAAGAAAGGTTGCCTTAAAATCAATTGGCACATGTCTATAAAATCTATAAAACAAAATACTTTTTCATTCTAAGTAGGAATGTAAGGACTATTGCCAGCCAGAGATGTTGTTCTTGTTGCTGTTCAAAAATCAGCATTACAATCATCCCTGGTGTTAGGAATTTAGCAAGGAATTTAGCATATCAGTGGGTTTTCCTCAGTCAGGTCAATTAAGACTTAAGTCAATTAAGAAACACAAACAAAAGCATTAGAAGAAACACAAAAGATCTTGCTGTTCATGACTCAGTTGGGTTCGAATTTGCAGTGGAGGGGGGAGAAGAGAATCGACATGCCTGAAGTGATTCGTGAGCAAGATGCTTCAAGGCCGACTAGATCGAAGTAATTCTTAAGCCAGCTGCTGCAGGATCGCTCACATCACTAGAAGTCACCCAGAAATTGCATTGTCCTTCTGCCCCAGAAACCAGCAGAGATTACCTCTGTGGAAAAACCTTACACAGCTATATAAAATGCCTTTGAAAAACCATGGTGTGAAGTTTATAAAACACCATACTTGCTCTCTTTTTCTTAGTTACTGCAATATGAAATGTTACAACGGATGGCTAATTACTGCCATGGTCAGCATTATCCATGCTGTGAGAAGACTTTGAAATTGGAAGCACTCTTGCTGGTTGTTACCTTCTTCTATCCCCTCCCGTTCCCCAAATTCTGCATAAAAGCAACATAGTGAACAATGCTTAACCAGAGTCATATATTAGACAAAATGAATTGCAGGGACTCATATTCTGCTTGATGCTGTTTGCTTAATTGAAAATCAGCCCAACGAATGCAAAGCTTTTGGTTAATAACTAGGGATATTGCTCTTCTCTTGGCCGTCTACTCTCAGGGGAGGCTGCTAGAATCACTAAAGCAAGAACTTAATATATAGTCGCAGCAGAGATTTCATTTGTTGTTAACTGTGGTAATTGCATATATTGAAGTCTAGCTGGGAACTGCATCAGGCTGTATTTATCTTTATTTAAGGGGGGAAACTTCCATTGCCTTCCTTGTGTGGTGTCAAATGGCATCCATTTGTGTGTGTGTGAAAGTAATAAGGGGAAGTAGCGTGATGTATGAGTTCAGTATGCCACATAGACCCTGCTGCTTTGAACCAGCTAAGAAGGTCAGTTAATCCGTCACATGGGAGAGTTGCAATCATCTTATTCCTCAACCACCACCCTACATTAGATCTCATTTTTCAAGAGACAAACACACAGGTGTACACATTAACTATGCATGTAGTATAATGAACTAGCCCTACTTTATCTTGACACCAGACTTATTAGAACTCACTAAGTTAAGGGCTTCAGCAACATTGCTTTCCAGCCTCTGTATGTCTCCTATCTGTTTTTCACCTCCCCCCACCCTTTGCTGAGATAATTATTTCATCATTATAACATGTAGGCAGTTGCGGTAGGTTTGGTTTAAAATGTGATGCTTTTTAAACAAACAGACTTGGCGTTCCAGGCAACCAGCATCACATTTGAACCAAATTGCTGGCACCTATATATACAGTGTGAGCATGTTCATGCTCCAGGCACCCAGTCAATGGAACCTGTCAACATAACACTGTATGCATGAGTGATGGCAACTCAGTTTAAATTAGATGACAACTATCTGGAATTTCCCACAGGGATATTTTTTTTTTTAAAAGCATGATATCACCTTTAAACCAGGCCACAGAGTCATCCCAGTGGTCCATCTTGCATGGTATTTCTGCTCTGATGGGCAGCGGCTCTCCAAATGAAGATCCTTCCTAGCCCTTCCAATGTAGTGTAGGCCCTTTTCAGGCACAGAATGTGGGATGGCCTAACCATTGAGCTAGGAACCCATCTCAGAAATATGAGAGAATTTTCCTGTACTCACAGAATCAGGACCAAAATAAACATTCAGCTAATCGTGCATAGTTTAGCTATGCATGATAATTTTATTTACCTGCATGTAACCCTGATTTGCATTGGGACCATGGCACTCTGGGAAGGGGGAAAACCTTCCCCCCCAATTTCCCCCCCAATGCCCGTCTCCCATGGGGATGTTAAAAAAAAGAGAAGATGTCTGCATTGACCCCATTGAAGACATTTTTTTCTTTTTTTAACCCCCCCCCCACAAGGGGAGGAATTTCAGGGGGGAAATGGGTGAGGAAAAGCTTTAACACCCCCCTCCTTCTGGAGAGCTGTGGTCCTGAACCAAATCAGAGCTTACGCGGAGATAAATAAAACATCAGATGTGATTAGCTGAACATTTACTTTGGCCCATATGTAGGATGAAGGGACCAGAGGGTCACATAGTGCAAATTCCACACCTTCACTCTGGTAGCCTCTAAAGAATGTTGACATATTGGGATCAGGGATGGGGACTCGGACTCGAGGACTCGACTCGTGAGTCGGACTGAGTCCCCCCTCTGACTCGACTCGGACTCGAGTCCCAATATTTTTAATGGGACTCGAGACTCGACTCGGGACTCGAGACCAAGGACTCGTCAACATCCCTGGGCTGTTGACGAGTCTTCTGGCTGTGCCAGAAGGAGTGCGATCACCGGTGAAGAGCGCATGGAAGCGAGGCGTGCCGCTGCTTGGCCACTATGGAGCGCAGCCCCAACGATGTGTTGAGATTTATTTTGATTGATGTGTTGTTGTGGGGGGTTTGGGTTAGGGTCAGACATTTTGGGTTTGGCTGCCTCTGCCTGCCTGTTTGGGGTTCCCAGCCTCCTCTGCCTGCCTGGTCTCTTCTTGACCTGTTCAACAGTTGAATTGTCCAAGACAAAGGCCTCTGCCTGCCTGCTTTGGGGTTCCCTGCCTCCTCTGCCTGCCTGGTTATTTTGGGTTTGTCTGCCTGGTCTGTTCTTGCCAAAATCAGTTGCAGAGTTTTGAAATAAAAAGGCACACTTGTGCCTAGAATTTATTTAAGCCACACATCTGAAGTAGCCTTATTTTGTTGGGGGGAAACCCCATTGATTTTAATAGGGACTCGTGGAGTCAGTTTTGGGAGTGACTCAGGACTCGTGACTCGTGAGTCACCATTTTGGACCAAGGACTCGGACTCGGACTCGAGACTCGGGTCCAAAGACTCGGGACTCGACTCGGGACTCGAGACCAAGGACTCTTCAACATCCCTGATTGGGATTCATCTCATGAAGCTGATAAAGGCAGACTTATTTTAAAACTATACCAGTTGCTACCAAGAAGCCCCATGATCCTTCATACAGACGGTATGCAGTTTGTCTAGCCAGCAGGAGGCCTCCATTCTGCTCATCACTCTTGTACAGCAGCAGTCTTTGGCAGATGTGACCAGAGGAGCTCCAACCTTCCCCTCCAAAGTCAAGGAGTGGGGTTTGTGGGGGATCATCCCTGCAGTGGTTCTGTACTTAGAAGTTCAGCACAACTACTTGGAGCTGTTTTATTTATCTAGTTAGTTTCATTTCTATCCCACCTTTCCACCGAAAGAAATATGGTACTCAAGAATAAAATCTGGATTAAAAACAAAATCTGAATTAAAACATAGCATAAAAACAAATAAAACACAACCTTAAAAGAAATAAATAGCACCAACCAATTAACCCGCTTTCTGCAACAGCCAAAGGCTGAATAAAAATGCCTTTGCAACCAGGAGGGAGCAAATCTAGCCTCCCTCGGCAGGGTGTTCCAGAGCCTGGGAGCCAGGGAGCGGCCACTGAGAAGGTGCTTTCCTAGCCCTTCCAATGTAGGCCTTTTAAACTAGGGATTTCAGGCATTGTTTTGGCAATGGTCTGCCAATATTTCCATGTACAAGAGGAAGACAAGTGATTGACCTTCTAGTTTTATAGGTACCACGTTTTCATCAATATATGTTCTCAGAACTTTTGGAGATAGGAAATCTGGAATCATTGAAGCCACCTCTTTACTATCCAGCTCCATTTAGTGGCAACTCTTTCAATCAGGAGTGTAACCGAAATGCCTTCTCTTACCCCAAATCACAGATGTAAAACAGGGTCTTGATTACTCCAACTAGTGCTGTCTTGATTACTCCAACTAGTGCTGTCTCTTGGGGGCCCTTGGGCAAGACACCTTCAATGGGCCCTCCCTCAGTGACTCTACCTCCTTATCGCCATTGTCACTAGCTGCTATTGCTCCTCATTCTCTTTCTCATCACTGCTACCACTTGCTTGATTGGCAGGCAGGGAACCAGTCAGCAAGCAGATAGTGGCATGCATTGCATCTGCTGCTGCTCCTCCTCACTACCTCTACTGTCTGGGCCAGAGCGAGAGGCAGGCGAACAATACAAGTTACAATGGTGAAAAAGAAGAGCAACTCCAAAGGGCTTTTGACAGTAGGCCCCTGCTGGAGTGTGAGACCTCAGCAGGTGCCCGGCCAATATGCCTACTCTTGATGCTGGCCCTGACTCCCTCTTCCTCTATGTTATGTACACCTGAGCTTCATCTTTTCTGACGCACAGATATTGTCATGGAGATTTTATCTGGGGTTTCTTGTATGTGAGTTAGCAGGGTGGCAGGCCATTGCTGTGTGCCCTTTCTTCTGTCACTATCTGCAAATAAGTTGCCAGTCTCCCTCAGTATGTGTATAACTATCTTTCCCAGGTTTGCCCTTTTGCTCGCTAAGGAATTCTTTTTTATTTATTTAACCATTATAACATGTAGGCCGTACTTTCTCAGTACAGCTTTAGAATTAAGATAAAAATACACGAATAAAACAAAATACAAAGTTCTTTCTCTGCAGCTTCTGGTGCATAAGCTGCCAATGGCCTTTCTGAGTGCTAGTGTTGAGACTGCTGCAAACTTCCCCTGTATCTGCTTGTTGTATGAACCAGCAACAAATTGGTCTCTCAAGGCATCAGTTAACATTTGACCAAACTGACAGTGCTCTGACATCTTCCTGAGTGCCACAAACTGTACAATTGATTCTCCACTTGTCTGACATTGCACTAGTGGAGCTAATAACATTCTGCAATCATGGATGGGTAGAGGGGGAAATGATCTTGCGTAGTGCCTGTGCTGTCTGAATATGGAGCATGTCCACTGCCACTCAGCATTTTGGCATCCCTGGTTCATCCATTTTAGTTAATTAAGGCCTTTAGATTAAAGCAAGGCTGTGGACCCTCAGGCCTAGGGGCCAAATCCAGCCCTCCTGAGTTCCCAATCTGGTCCTCTGGGGTTCTCCATATGGCCATGCCCCTTCCCCGGCTCCACTCCCTTCTGCCCAACCGCCAATCATTGGGGGTTTCCCCGGCTTTTGCGTAGTCCCCACCCCCATTCTAAATGGTCGAGATGCCTCTCCTAAGGCTCAGTTACTGGAAGGAAGAGCTTTAAGCTACAATATGCTGATATTTGGTCCCGCCCCTTTTGTCATTGCCCTTACCCCCTTTTGCCTTTGGCCCCACCAATACTGGAATGTGACCCCTGACAGCTTCTCCAAAATGGACTAAAGGTTGTATTTTCCCCACTTCAGTTCTAGGTCTGGTTTTTTTTTTTTAGTGTAATTCTGGACTCAGCCCAGAACCTGGATGCCCAGGTTTTGGCAGTATCCAGGAGTGCATTCGCATAGCTGAGGGTAGTACACTGACTATGCCCATTCCTAGAGATGTCTGATCTGGCCACAGTCACACATGCCCTACTTACATCCTGTTTGGGCTACTGGAACACATTCCATGTGGTGCTTCCTTTAAAAGCTGTTCAGAAAGTTCAGCTGGTTCAGAATGCTACAGCCAGATTGTTGGCCAGGCCCAGACACAAGGAGCACACCACTCCCTTGTTACAGCAGTTTCACTGGCTACTGGTCAGTTTTTCCAGGCAAAATTCAAAGTGTTGGTTATGACCTATAAAGCCCTATATGGCTTGGGACCAGGCTACCTGAAAGACTGCCTTCTCCCATATGAGCCTGCCTGAGTATTTAGAACTTCAGTAGAGGCTCTTCTTTCAATACTGCCGCCTTCAGAGGCACATTTGGTGTGGATGCGGGAGAGGGCCTTCTTCGTGGCCACTCCCAGGCTGCCAAGGGAGGCTAGGTTTGCTCCCTCTCTGCTGTCCTCCTGCTGGCAGACAAAGACTATTTTATTCAAGCAGGCCTTTAGTGTATAGGCGGATCTGCTGGGTTGGGTGCTGTTTTTTATTCTGTTATTGGTTTGTGTGCGTGCTTTTGGGGGGCAGATAGTTTAATGCATTTTTTATTATTGTTTTAATCAAGTAAGCTACCTTGAGTGCTATTTTTCTTGGTCGAAAGGCAGGGTACAAATCAAATAAATAAATAAAATATTTGATATAAGTCTAGAAGCTTAGTTTTAACTTCTAGGAGGTGGAAAGTTCCAGGAAATGGAGTTCTTCTAAGCACCGTTAATTACTAAAGTCAAGTAGGTACCAATGTTTCTCATGCAATTCTGAGCCATAGTAGACATAATCCCATTTCAGATGTGTTATAGTCGTAAATGAATGCACATGAGATGGGGGGAGCATCATAGTAGCAGGCTGCTTCTCCAACCCATGTGGCCACATTCATCAAGTACATGTACAAGGATCCCTCTGTGCATACAAATGTATGTGCAGGCACTCTCTAGACATAGTTATGATGAATGCACACATGTAGGGGAGAAGTTTGCTATTTCCTTCCCATGTGCTTTCCTTTTAAGCCCCAGTAACATCTGAAAAGGGCTTATATGATGAGAATTTTCCTTGTGCTCACCCTAAAGCCCACAAACAATTTAGGATAGGGTTTTTCAATCACTGCAGAAGCCTGTCCCAGCTAAGCAGGGTCAAGCCTGGTTGTTACTTGGATGGGAGACCCCTCCTCTAGTTTCCTGCATTGAGCAGGGGGTTGGACTCGATAGCCTTGTAGGCTCCTTCCAACTCTATGATCTATGAAATCTATGAAATCATGAGGCTGATTCAGCAATAAGGGGGTCATCCGCTGGTGCTATAATCAAGTATGCTGAAATTTGTGTGCCAAAATTTGCATGCTCATTTTTAGCATGTTGGCTATTTGTATGTGACTTTGCAAAGGTGGCATTTCTAGAGCAGGGATATTGTGTGCTTTGATCTTTCATAACACTGAGGATATTATTAATGCCTAGTTAAGAACACATTTAAGTTGATTCCATTCTACTTCAGTTCAGTATGTGCAGTGGTAGGTAGTTATGATCTCAATATTCTCAAATAACTTTTACCAACACCCATCATATTACTCTGTGGAAGACTCAGAACTGGGGTTTTGTGGGTTTTGTTTTGTTTTGTAATTTCATTAAAAATGTTAAAATATGGCTGGTGTTTTTAAGTGGTATTTTATCACATATTTTAAACTAAAAATGTTTTGATCCTTTACTTGTACAGTCCTAATTAATACGTATAATTGAGAGACAAACAGGTGGAGTGTCCTGTTCAGGTCCTTCAGCATCATTATAGGTCAGGAAAGGGCTAGATAGCTGCCTGATTGACTTAGCCTACACATTTTGTCTTCTTTATCTCCCACATGTTTCTCAACAGTGCTCTACTGTCAGTTTTAAATGTGTATATATTTAAAAGTGTTCACATGTGCAAATGAGCAACAATAAACTTTCTTTGCTGCTATATACAGGCATGACACATCTGCTTTCTGGTCTCCAAGAGAGAGGAAAAGATTTCTTTTTAACACAGAGGTAGAGTTGTAAAAGTGTTTTCCCCAAATGCCTGAAACACTGATTATTATGCAAGAGCAGTCGTGTTTTTCTGGCATATTATTCTAAGTGCATTAATAGCACTGAGCCACAAACACTGTGAAGTTCTCTGAAAATTACCTGGCAAGAAAATAGTGCATCCATCTTTCCCCTGCATTGGATTCCTTTAAAACCTCCATGATGTAGACCATGGTGGCTGGATCTTCATGAGGTTAGACAGGAGTGGCAGCCATCTTTTTAGCCATGAGGAAACATAAGATGCGAGGAGCCTGCCTCACATGAAATGCAGAATAGCAATACTTTTCCTACTGCAGTAGATTGGAGGGGGGTATGTCACAGGTGGGTAAGAACCTGCTGCTCTCTCAAAAGAGGGCAAAGGAAAGAACTGAGAGTCCGAGAGACAGATCATGATCTGGACAATGAGGCTCGACTGTACATTGACCTGGAGCTGCATGAAAACTTTCAGTATGGTCTCAAAGAACTATAAAGTACCTATTGGCCCCACACACCCTGGCATGGAGACACAAGATGCCATAAATGGGTGGAATTCTGGCCCCCAACTTTATTGTATTACATCTTCATCTGCAACATAACATGTAGTTAAAGAAAGTTTCCCCACCTTAGTTCCAGGAGGAGCACATCTCAGGCTGCTCACCTCGTGTGAGTGACCCCACACAGCTCCAGCCTGTGTGACTACATTACTACAGTAATGTAGTTGGCCTTTGTTTTTCGCTGCCCCTGCATCTGAAAACCCAGTCTGGATCAGCCCTGAGTCAGATCCTCTCATCCTGGAAAGCCAAGAGATGTTGGTTTGGGTACACTTTCTTTCACCACTGTGATGTGTCAGTGTGCTCACCAATGTTCCCTAAGTTTCTTCTATGGCACTTAAAAAAACACACAAAACACTATGTAATGAGGAAGGACATGAAGTTCAGTATGACTGTCTTGATGAATGTCTCTCAGAGTGGAAAGGTGAGATAGAAATATTATAATAAAAATAAACAAACAATGATTGAATCCATATAACACAACAAAACTGTAGGATCACCCACTTTAGGACTGTTTTATAATGGAAAGCAGGTAAGGAATTTCTTAAATAAATAAGTCCTGTTCTGATGGAAGTAGGGGATTGATGGGTTGCCAATGTACTGTTAACTGTTTGGGGGAAGGCATGGCTGCCTAAATCAATGCTACCATGATTCCCCCATCCCCACTTGGCCAACCTACATGAGGCTTGGGAAGATAACCTAGCTTCCCATTTCTCTAAAGTATAGTGGTAAACTCTTACACACACCCAAACATAAACACACAAAAGATAGGCATGGGAGCACTGCTGTATGGGGGGGGGGGGGAATCTTCCATAAACCAGAACTAGAACTCTACCACAATTCAGTCCCATTTTCTGACAGAAGGATATAAACTACACATTCACTTTCTACATGGAACATCTGCAATATCAAAAACAAAACCAAACTGCGCACTAGCCAATATGAACCAATGGGTGTCTATCATGTTGGACTTGTACCTGGAAGAGTGGGGTTCAAATGCAGCCACTGTGCAGCCTTTGGCAAACCATACCCAGTTTTACTTCTCCATCTATAACTTGTGAATAATTGTGACCTTTCTCAAGGGTTTTTCGGAAAATAAATGGAGCAAGGATTGTAAGGCCTCTTTAAAGCGCTATGGGAGTGCTGATATTCCTCTTACTTTTCTTGATGTGTAATTATTATGCATTGATCCAGGGAATTGTAATTCAGATTCTTATCCATTTCGTGTGCTAATTATTATTTGTCATGAAGTGGAAGTTTTGTTTGGATTCAAACTAGTGCTAAAGTTACATACTTTTACTGTTTTAATTTCAGGTTTGGATTCTCTAACAGGGCATGCATTTTCAGGTAATGTTAGACTGGAATTATGTTGTGCATATGTGTTATACTGTGTTTGTGAGTTTACACATGTCTATGTGTGTACTTGTGTCAACATCGTGCATTTTATATTACCTATCAAATGCCTGAAAGCAAGTTTTGTAGGGATGTGTGAATCAGGAGAACTTGGGTTCATCAAGGTCTCCAATTTCCACCTTGAAGCTCATTCTAATTCATACTTGTATCAGAAAGCGAGCGTCGGGTGAGGGGGCTTGAATGAAAATTCATTAATATGTTCAGGCACATTTTTCCATGTGCACACATCAATTGTGTGCATTTTTAAAATGTCTGCATTTTTCTCCCATTTTTCTCCCACTGACTAAAGTGTACTTGCATGCACTTTTTCAAATGTATGCTTTTTTTGTATGCACATTTTTCAGATATACAGTACACATTTTTCAATGCATAGTTTTCTTACACAAATCACATCACCAGCTTGAAAATGCATGGACTTCAGATTGTGTTTGGGTGTGCGTTTGGGTCTGGGAGGTGCAAATTGGGTAAATTCTAGTCAAAAAAACCCTGAAACTAATTTTTCACTCATCCCTATTCAAATGCTCTGTTGATGCCATGAATTAGCCCATCCTTTTGTTCTGGACAAAGGGAGTGTTCAGGGCTGGCCTAACTTAAGTATGCTGAGTAGATAATTGCTGAGTAGATAATTTTGTTTTAGGTAATATAAGGGTTCTGGTATAATTTAATAATCTGAGAATCACAATGAGAACTGCATGAAAGAGTGGAGACAAGTGCAACCTCCACCCCTTCTGTCATGTCCTCATTGCCAGCCATGTATCTGAGGGCGAATGCTTGCAGGGGGGAGCCTGCTGCACTTGTATAGGCTTCCCATGCAATGTAGAACCTAGATCAGGTGCTAAATCGCACCTACATGAAAAGGCTCCCAGCTGCAAACATTTGCCCACCTCCAACTTGTGTGGGACGATATGCCCCACAACAAAGGGGGAGTGCTAGCGCACATATTCCCACTCCTTCTCTCATGTGCTTCTAATCACATTATGGATTTGAATGCCCCAAAGGGCTAGATAGAGAAGATACATCCCAGGCAGAAGACCCTTAGATGTAAGGGCTTTGATCTTCAAGTTGACATGGAAGTCAATAGGGAACCAGTACAGGGACTGAAGGAGAGGGAGTCTATGACCAGAATGGTTTTAGCAGAGATGGTGGGAGGGAAGCACAGGCAGGAGGAAGTTATAGTAAGCTTGGTGAGAGGTGGCAGCACATCATTGCACTGGTAATTTAGACACAGGAAGGATATGACAGATTGTGGATATGCTGAAGATTACAAAGAGACTTAGATGTGGGTGGACACAAAGAAAGTGAGAAAAAAAAGGTGAGCCTGTATCCCAAAGTCTCTATGCAAATCTCTGGAAATGTCAGACTGAGGAAGGAGAATTTCGGTGGAAAGCCTTGGTCCTTATCATGTTCAATGTAAGATGATTAGGGGAAAGTATCAAATCAGTTTATTATAGGGTAACAAACCATTTGGAACACAAAATAATCCATAAAACAGAATACACAAATCCAAAAAACCACAGTACAACAATTATTTTAAATATTTAGAACCTATGCAATAACGTAGTATGTTAAAATATTGTCAGTCAATTTTTACATATGAATCTGAAGAACGGCCTTAAGTATCTTAACAGCAGAAAATAAAAATTTTGCAACAGCCTCTGTTACATATTTATTAGCATCTGCCAGTAAGTAAGTCACATACCAGTTGGAGGATCTTCCATAGAATTTATTTAGGATATGTGCAATACATCTTATTTGCTCATCTCTATAAAAGTTACAAAAAAGAAATATATGAGTTAGAGACTCTACCACTTCATTTCCTCATGGTCAGGGATTATTTGTATAGGGAATTCCCTGGAAGCAACCATCCAATACAGCAGAAGGAATTATGTTGAACCTGGCTTTAGAAAAAAATATCCAATAGTCAAATTTTCAAGATATTGTGCACAACTTTTAATATCAAATATCAAACCTCAGTGAATTGGAGAACAAGTAGTACGGGCAGCAGATAAGGAATTTTGGATATGAATGTCTTTAATCCGGAGTGCAAGGATAGATTTTACTTGAGAAATATCTTGGGTGGAAAGAAAGCTATCCGAAAAACCCAACATTTGTAATTTATTTCTGATAGCTTTAGACCATTGACTGATGTAATTGTCTTTTCAGAGAAGGGACACATATCCTGATTCAGAACTTGCATAAGCAAGTTTTAGCCAGTATCTAAATGCCCAACACCAAGCAATACATTCCACCAATGAAAGTCCAGCCTCAAGTCATAAAACTGCTGATGTCACACAGGTACACCAAACAGTTGACACAAAAAGGATGAAAGTATTTGTTCTAACAGGAGAAAAACCCAAAATCCACACTGGAACTCCAAACAACAATTGTGACAACACCTTGGCCTTAAATATGGAGTGCAGCAGGAATAAACTGTCCTCCTCCAGTATAAAAATAGCAAACTACAGCTTTGGCACTATTAGATGCTGATTGTATAACAGAAGTCTAATGGGCCACCCAAGAACAAGAAGATTGAAAAGCAATCCCCAAAGACTTGAATTGTCTAACTTGTTGTATGGTCTGACCACCTATAACCCATTTATTCAGGGAAAGGCTCTTAGTAAAAACCATAATCTTGGTTTTACTAAAACAATGGTTAGCACATTTTCTTTACAATAGCCTATGAATGCTCTCAGCATTCATTTCAAACCAACTTGAGTGAAAGAAAGTATATAAAAGTATAGGAATGCTAACTGTAGCCAGTTTGGGGGCATGAAAATCCAATGAATAATAAATCTTAGATAAATCATTAAGGTACAGATTAAATAGCGTGGGTGCAAGTATACAACCCTGACGTGCTGCCTTGGTAACAGGGATAAAGTTAGTCAGGGTTGCCTCCATGCCACATCTCACTTGTACTGTGGTATTCTGATACACCCAATTCATTTGATTCTAAAAACCTTCTTTGCAGAATTGCAGCCAGTCCCCATACTTCATGAGATCAGCTACAAAAGAAGTGAAGTTATATTCTCTCGTGGGGAAGTAATCCCTAATATCTCATTATGTACTATTTCAATCCGGTCATCAGTGTTATAATTATTCCTTTGCTCTGACCCCATCTGATTGGTTTTTCTATCAGCCATTAGCTCTTAAATATGGGTCCAAGCCTAGAGATTTTCCTGAAGTCCCTTTTCTGGAAGTCCCTTCCTGGAGGCCAAGCAGAGTTTCTCTCAAAGTTGCTAATCTATCTATCAACTTGCACCTTGGGATGGGGGAGGGGGAAGAATTGAGAAAGTCTTCAAAAGACTTTCAAATTTCCATTAGATGCTATACCTGATTGGAGTCCTTTATAATTAACTGAGGCTTACGGGCTAAAGAGATATTGGAATCATCCAGGTCAGTAAGATTGCCCATTCCATTATCAATTAGACTTTGGGTATTCATTAAATCTGGCCTGTGGGACTTTGTAACCAATAACATGGGAGGGACTATATTTTTGAAAAACCGAGAAACTGCTAGCCCCATACTAAAAAACGCATTCCTTATCAAATATATGCCTTCTTAGCTATTTGCCAATCTGTAAAACAAGCATATACTTAATGCATATAATTATATGCACATGCATATAATTAAAAAACAGATATTCTATATGCACAATATCAGCTACAGTAAAAACCCCATGAGCAACTGGGCCCAAAATATACATCAGATGGTGCTTACACTCTAACTGGGTTAGCATGACTTTTGGCTTTGGATAATTAATAAAGACCAATTTATGCTTAATACCAGCTTCCAATCTTTACCATACATTCTAGAATAATCTTGACCAGTCAAAAGGTCTGAATTAACAATCAAGTCTGGCCTCTTGCAAGAAGGGCCAGAATCTATGTTCAGAGCATTTTCCCAGGGAGCCTGTGTCTGTCTCCCCAGTCTCTCCATCCAAGGAGAGAGTAGAAAAATCAGGTGACAACTTCTGCTTCTCCGAATACAACCTCTCTTCAACTAGTTTCAATACTTTCTCTGGTTTCTCATCTAGTAATTTAAATAGTTTCTGAAAGTTCATCTTCTTATATTTCTATGATAGCTTCTGGTCTTTCCTTTACTCTTAATATTTTTACTTTTCTGTGGCCCATTAACCTTTTTGTTAAGAGGCTTATGAGTCTTACCAGATCCCTTACTTATTCTTGTGATATGAGATAGATATCCATTATGAACAGTTATTTTACTATCAAACATGGACTCCATCCTCCCTAAAATTTTTGCAATTGCAGTTAGTAGCCCATTACATTCAGAGAGAAAAGCCTTAACCAAATCCAATTCCTTAATTATGGTATTAACTTGATCTATTAATTTTTCTTCCTCCTTTACTCCATGTACTCCCTGTATTTTCTTGAAATCAGGACTAACAGTTTTTGGATACTGCCCAAATTCATCAATCTCTTTATTCATTATTTCATCCAATATTTTCTGATTTTCCCATTCTGCCAGCCAGTTAACCCTTTCAGCAAGGGCAATTCTAATGCTAAACCAATGGCTCCCTCTGTCTGAACTTCAAAGTCCAGCTGTGATCCAAAGACCAGTCAAGAATAGGACTTTAAAAAGATTCCATCTCTGCTGCATTAGTATGTACTACTGAAGGAAAATAAGATGATATTTTTGTTTGTCTTTTCTTTTTAGGGGGCATAATGTCCTCAACAGGAGGAGAAATACCAAAATTTCTATAACCTTGTCCAGTGAGAACCAGTTTAATTAATATCAAAAGTAATAATAAAAAGTTACAAATAGAAAGTACTTAAAACAGAGTTCTAAAAAGGTCAATCTCCTACGCATTAACTCCTTATCGAGACAATGATTAAAATAAATTAAATTAAAATACATAAAATAAATAAAAACAAATAAAAACATTTGTCCGGTGGACAAATAAATATCTCTACCAGAGATATCAAGAGAATGAAAATAATATGGTAATCATTCTTATGTGCTTTAGTAGTGTTTGTTCTGGCAATGCACCACCTAGACCATCTGTCTGTGCAAGCACTAATATCAAATGCAAATTTCACCAATGTTCTCACCAAATTCCCAAAGCATCCCCAAGTGGGTCCTAAATACCCTTCGGTGTTCACCAGAAGTTGTTGCTGGAGATATATGCAAGCCACGAGAAACACCAAGGTGGAAGAATCAGGGGGCAGGCACAGGTGTTACATCTGGGGAGACTCTGCTGGAGAACTTGCCTTTATCGGGTAAGCCGAAATTCCCAGGGAGGGCTGGAAAGGTAGGCCAAAATTCCCAGGGAGGGCTGGAAAGGATCTCCTCACAAACAAGGAGTACGTGGCAGGAAAAAAAGGCCTTTCTCTTTTGCTCAGTCACAGCCTCACCGCAAGAGTTGCAGGGTATGTTCAGCCTCCATGAATAATGCATGGCTGCATCCAACTACCTCCCTGGGTGGTGGCGGCGGTGGCAGGCTCAAGCACTAGCTCACAGACTCACACACACGGCAGGTCCCCTTCCTCAGGGCTCGCTCAAACCACCACTGTTCAGAAGCTGATGCTTAGGAAGCTAAAGAAGTCGGTTGTGCTAAGTAACTGCCAAGGTTCACGCTCCAGCAGTGGCCTAAAGCTCCGGATCGAGCCACCTTCGCTCTTGTCAGCGGCGGTGGACACCAACACTGTACAACACCGGAGTACAGCAAAGGCTCCAAGTTGCAGCCTGGGCATTTATCTGTCTATCCATCCTTACCTCCAGGCGGTTGAGTGACATCTCTCCTGCCAGCACGGGTGCTCATCTCTTGCTTCTAAACCTTTTTAATCAAACCTACACACACAATACATCTTCTTTCCTCCAGAGACTTGTTTTACTCCTCAGTAGAATCCCCTCTCTGTGCTGCAAAGCTGGAGAATTGGTTCTGTATTCAAGGTTCAGTACAAGTTCGGTGGCTGAGATTCCAATTCCTAGGTGCAGGTGTGGAGGAGCCCCTGCTTTCAGCTACCACTTCTCAGAAGTCTAGTCTTAGGGGGAAATATTTGTGAGATACTGTGGGCTAAACTCAGTGGAGGCTGGTGGCTCCGATATCAGCAGGGCTGTGTGTCTGCTCCAGATTTTTAAGGGGCTATCCATGGTGCCGAACCTATTTTGGAAATGGGGTTCAGTGCCACGGATACCTCCTTTCAGAGTAAAATCCGGAGCGGATACACATTGAAGCCACCAGCCTCCACGGGCTAAACTTCAAAGCTCAGAGGTAGACTTGGGAGTAGTCAGTATATAGCTCATTAGCCGAAACCATGATTGCAAATCAAAGCTCCAAGAGTGTACTAGAGTGAGAGAACGAAGGACCAGGGTGGTTCAAAATCCCAAATGGGAAGCAGATAATAAGCCCCAAAGCAGATAGGGACAAAGTGAACCAGAAATCAAGGGAAGAACTAGGAAGATGGTGCCTCAGAATCCCATGAAGGTGAGTGAAAAATCCCGTCTGTTCTCTTAAAAGAAAATCTATTCAGGTTTTGCATGCTAATTTTATGTCACACATAGCTCCATGAAATTGGATTTTATAGACAAGAACAAATCCTTAAAGAAGGCAATTTAAACTAAAGCTTGTGGAAGTGGTCAGCTAGTTTTGCTAAGGGTATAATACTGTGATTAATCAGACAATATGGGATTTTTTTTAATGCATCTGATGTCTTCATGAAAATTTAAGTGTAATGAATATATTTAATATGTGTTATATTTTATTTCTCCCATGCCCCACTGTAATCAGTTAGATCAACCAAGTGAACCATTCATGACTTACACCATCAAAGCACAGAATTGCATGTTCCATGGAACCTTATGAAATCCCCTTCTTTTCCATTGGTGACCTGCTAAATCTCCAGTATTTTTTTTTAAACTTGTAGAAAACTTCCTTGTGGCTATGTTCATTGTTGGGCCCCATTATGAAAAACAGCTGCATCTTCGAGGTCTTGGTTTGAGATGGGTTAAGAACAGATAAGCCCAATTCAGATGTAATGGGAAACCATGGTCTCCTGCTCTGTGAATGAGCCACAACAATCTTGGGCTTGCACAGTCCCCCTCTCCTTTCCTCTTTCACCCCTGCAGGAAGGAAATCAGAAGCTTTCACTTCTGATTTTAAACAAACCATAGTTCCCCATGATGTCCAGAGTCAAAGAACTGTGGTTTGTTTAAACTATGGTTAAGTGAGAAGAAGCCAGTACCAAACCATGGCTTCTGTTCCTGGCTTGTTCTGAAATCATAGCTTAAAGTAGAGGTGGGCAACCTTTTTGCCCCCAAGAGCTGCATGCGGTGATGGGTTGTGGGTTACATGTCAGTGGTGGGCAGGGCTGAAGGCATTCACGGCTGAGACCAGGGCTAATGTTACCTCATCCCCCCCCTACTCTCTCTCTCTCTTTCAAGCACACACCATGTATACACAGCCTTCACTCTGTCTGTCTGTCTGTCTGTCTGTCTCTCTTACACACACACACACACACACACACACACACTTTCCCCACACCCAGAGACAGAGAGACTCTCTTTCTTCCATCTCAGCATGTGAAGATGTGGAGGTTTAACATCCTTCCCTCCTGTCCCACTGAGATCCCAACGCATCCCCCTCACTGCCCAGCTGATTGGCACTTTCCCCAGCGCCAATCAGCTAAGGGGGGGGATGCATGATTTAAATAGGGAAGATGGCATGCAAAGATGATTCTCCCCAACATGTCCTCCTCATTTAAATCACACTTAGGCCAGCCCTCCAAATAGATGTTTGGTGGGATGGCGGGAGTGCAATTGAGATGGGGAGGATGGTGCATGGGATGGGTCATTCCCATGTGCCTCCTTCCCAGCACAATGCCTCTCCTCCCAGTCTGCCAAGCATGTAAGCAGCAGGTTTGCAGAGTGGGTAGAATTCAGGAGTTGGGCACCCATGGCAGGCCACTCTCAAGGCCTCCAGGGGCCACGTGCAGACCATGAGCCACCCACCTGGGTCTTAAACAAACAACAGTTCCCCGAGTTTGGCTGTGGTTAGTTTAAAGCTGGAAGCAGCTGCTTCCAATCTCTTCTGGTGCACCTAAGAGAAAAAGAGGGGGAACACAGGAACCCAATGTTTGCAACTGTTCGTTCACATAATAGGAAACAAATACTTTCCTGTTACATCTGAACTGAACCACACTTTAAAAACCTATTCAACAAATAATTTAAAAACCTATTCAACAAATAATTTAGTAATTCTAATGTAACACTGAAGTCCATGTAAAGTATCTTAGCAATATTGGCATGCAAGAGATTTAGGCTACATTATTAGCTCATTTAAGACACTGTTGCCATTCTGCCAACATTTTGAAGACTGGGATTTAGGAATCTGAACAATATTTAATCAGTGCCGTGTTCATAAAGTAAACGGAGCACATTGAAACCCTCATGTTTGTTATTGTAAACATATTAATATCCTTATTACACTATTGGCATGTTTTTGAATTAAGATTTCTAATGTGCAGTAAAAACTTTCTTCTTCATTTCAAGAACTCAAAAATTCGGTGGAACTGCAAAGTGTACGCCAGCTAAAGAGTAATCCCAATAGACTGCAAATGTGTTTGATATACTAGTTCTTCCATTACAATCTGTCATTCAGTGAGGCACACCGCACAGAAAGAGGGCTTTTCGACATAGGGATGTATAGATTTTGTTAAATGCTTTCTGTCTGCGTTTTGTGGATTGTTGGGCACCTTTTGCTCCGTTGTCCACTCATTGATGGAATTGGATTTTTTTCTCAGTTTCCCAAACTTGCATTTGTGTGTACAATTTGCACTTCTGAAAATGCACAAATCCTCCCCAAAATGAGCAAATCTCCCCCAAAATGCACATTTTCATACTCAAGTCTATGGAGGGAATGTGCATTTGTGTCAGGTATTTTTTTTTCGTATTTTTCTACAACTAAATTTGTGTAAAATTCTGGAAAGTAAAAAGCCAGCCCACAAGTCTGCAGAATCTGTGTGACTCAGAAAAAGGTGGTCCATTGCGGAATCTGCAGGTTAGATTCATAGAAATCTGAACTCATTGGAATCCATCACGGATTTCTCTGAAATCCCTATGGCGAACCCAAGACTTGCAGACTTCAATCTTCATAGTTGACAGTGGAAGCCCTGCAGATCTACAAGCCCTCTCCTTGGCAGAATCAGCATACACAGCATCATGTTTCCACCAGGGATTCTGGGACTGGTGTTCCTCTACCCCCAGTGGGAAAAGATTCTTTGCTGGGAGGAGACCCTTTCTCTGTGTCAGGATAACTGCCTTGTGGCAGGAGAAAGGGGAGACAGCAGGATCAGGGAGAGCAGGGCTGTGTTCCCCACAATCTAGTTTGTAAGCATTAAAGACTGACCCCAATATGAGCGGCTCTCCAAATGCTTGTGATGATTCCCCTAAATGAAATTCGTAAGTGTGGGGCAGTAACCAGTGGTGTAGAGGAGCCAGGGCTCACAGGGATGCAGTGTTGGCACTTTTTGATTAGCAGGGATGCTGATGTCATCTACCACACACACACACACACACACACACACACAGAATTCCCTGTTCCCTCTGAGCTTAGCTTCAGACCTCACAGCTGGGGGGGGGGAATGAATTTCCCCAGCAACAGTATATTGTTTCCTTTTGTACTGCAACGTATTTGGCGGTGGCTTGGTCTTGAATGGACAATTAAAACCATGAGCTTTACCAAAAGTCCTGCTTCTGGTAGAGATGACAACTAGAGATGATGGTGCCTGTTCTTTACATTAAAAGGTATGTTTGCAAGTAACATAATTGCCCTATAATCTGAATTTTAGGACTTTCCTTGGGAATAGCTACAGGGACTGTCATGATGAATGCCTGCACTTCAAAATTTACCACTACACTACTTGCAGTATCAAAGAACACTGATCATTCAAGACAATCTACCTTCCATAAGAGGTAGCACCTACTGGAGTGATTAATTGCTGGACCTCAGTGATCATCACAGGTGTGTATATGGGAGCCAGTGCTCCCTGAGAGTATCCCAAACTCAGGCTGTATATGGCTTCCAAGTGAAGAGACAGCATCTTGAAATTAGTATTGGTGTTTATATGAGCCTAGTGACTAAACCCTTCACCAGTCTGGCTGCCAACTGCCTTTGTGATCAGCCCCACATATTGACCCAGTTCTCATAATTGCCGCAGCCCACTGTGGCTTATTTCAGCCATGGTAGGTTGTGGCACGTGCTGGTCACCATTGCGAATATTCAAGCCATGGCAGCTGGTCACCGTGGCTTATCATGACTGATGTCTGAACCCAGTGCAGGGTGGGATGTTGCTGTGGTTAACAAACCATCCCCAGCCCCAAAACAGCCCATGGGTTGTAGGTGGTTTGTTAACCTTGGCAACAACCCTCGCCGGGTTTGGATGTCACAATAAGCTGTGTCTGCCTACTTGAATATTCAATGAGAGTTAGCACACGCTGCAATGCACATGTGGCATGAATAAGCCACAGTGGGCTGCGGCGATCATGCAGACTGGTCCATCATACATTACAGTAATACAGTCAAGAGTTCACTGGGGCATGCACACTAGTAGCAAGGTCTTTTCGGAGAAGGGATGCAGCTGGCATATTGACTGATGCTGGATGAATGCTTTGACCAGAGCCTCCACCTGAGAATCCAAGAAGAAACCCAGATCCTGGAGCCCTCCTAAGCTGCAAAACTGGCCAGGAATTTAGGGATGTACCTGAAATGTGGATGTAATCGTACTTAACACCAAGGTGGTACTTACCAAGGTGGTGTTTTTGCAGTGTTCTATCAATGTGCAAGGGTGCATCAGCAATGTAGATGAGGGAAAGGATACAAATGAACTGAAGGCACCAAAAGCTATGGCAAGCTGTGCATAAATGACATTTTGTACAAGCTGTGCAAATGAGGAAAACAGAACAGTGGAGGTTTCCTAAGGTGTCAGTTTTCCTTTGGAAACAAGACCAGGGAATTTGGTTTCCTAAAATCAGGGCAGAAATTCAGGTGACAATCCCAGAAGTGTCTCTCTCAATGAGCTGTTTCTCCCCAGGCAAATTTGCACAACTGTGGGCACTTGTCCCTGCATAGAGCATTTGGAACACTGGCTTGTAGCCATTACTTGTACATATCCCAAACGATAAAATGTGGGAAATTGCCAACACAAAATTATAAAGAAACTGATACTGCACAGCCTATAATTGTTATACTGCTTGTTATAAAGATTTAAGACCATATGCCATTATGTCACTTTTATTATAATAAGGCATATTTAAACTACAAATGTGTTCCATTTGTTAAATTGCCATAGGATTTGCTTGACAGATCGGAAAATCTCAGTATAATTCTGGAATGCTTGCCTTTGTCGTTTTTCTTTAGTTAGCACAATAAATTATGGCTAATTGCTTATCATCTAATTGCCATAATTAGAATTAGTATGAAGCCCTGCTCCAGATTTTGGGGGGCCCAGGTAAGCTGCCCTTGATGGGTCTCAGCAGCGTCTACCACCCCTTGCCCCTCTAATAATGGTGGCACTGCTCCAGCCACTAACCTTGGCCTCTCCCTCCCAGATGAGTGAGCTTACCTGACAGCAGACCATTACAACACAGCTGGTGCCAGGGAAGCTGCTCACACAAGGGGGAAGGCATGGGGGAGCCATTCTGCTCACATGTTTGGTTTGCTCAGTGGGCAACAGCTCTGTAATGGGCCAGGGAAATGAACAACCACACAGTTCTCCGGCCCAATACAGCACCACTGTCAATGGGTAAACCCACTCATATGCAACGTAGGGATGTGCGAGAAATTCATTTCAGTTTTGTTTTGAGCAGGATTTACCCAGTGTGCACCTCCCAGACCAAACATGGACTCCAACACAATCTGCAGCTGAAGTCCATACATTTTTGAGCTTGCAATGCAATTCACAGACCAACGATGTTCAACAGCATGTGTACACTAGAAAAATGCACATGGAAAAAATGCATAGTTTTGAAAAATGTGTACAAACACATTTTTAATGTGTTTAATGTACTTTAATCAATGGGAGAAGAATACATACATTTTAAAGATGTGCACCATTGATGTGTACATTTGGAAAAATATGCACAAAAATATGCATGAACACACTTGCAGTCTGATACGGACATGAGGCAGAACGAGCTTCGAGGCAGAATTTGTAGAACTTCGATGAGCTCGAGTTTTGCTTGTGTGCACATCCCTACACAAGCAGGTGGGGCGGATGCCAGCCTCCCCTTCTCATTCGTGCGTGGGCTTACCCAGCAGTGGCCCCTGGTCAATTGAAGTGCCACTGCCAGGCAAGCACAGCTGCCAGGGGTCCAATTGGCAGTGGGTGTTGTGGTGGTGGGGGCAGGCACGCTGTCAGCCCCAGTGGACCTTGCTCCAGGGTACATGGGTCCTGATTGCAACCAATGTAGAGGAAGGACAAAAAGACATAGGGCAATTATTTTAAGCATTAATAAAAGTCATACAAATGCAGACCACAGGTGATCATAACATTTTTGTGATCACTCATGCTATTTGCTACATTACAGAAGTTCTTCGCTTTTTAACCCTCCAACACTTGTAAGAATCACTTTACTAAGGTGATATTGGGATCACACAGACCTCAATTTAGTCGTAATTTTAAAAGAAATGTCTTTGGCAGTGACTCCAAATGAATTTTAAAATACGAATTTGTAATATGGATTATTGTTTATAATCACTGGTTATACAACTATACACGGATGGTATCTGGCATCTGTAATGATTCTCAGTGTTAATTTTTATGGACTTTAATTAGACCCATGATATCTTACACATTATTTTTCCTTCAATACAAATTCTTCTGAAGTATGAACAAAGAAGGAAAAAAACCCTGGATGATTAACATCTCATTATCTTAATTGCTTCCTTATTATAAAGTAGCTATTGTTCTGTTAAATTAGAATTTTGACCACGCTATGGTCATTTACACCTTGGTGCCTTAGTTGTGCAGTGTTTCATTTTCTTACATTGCTTTGCATTAAAAATATACAATGAATATCACATGAAAAATTTTCAGTGAAAATGTTTAAAATTCCATCTCATATATTAATGCTGCATTGCAGCATATATTACATACATTGTTATCTGCTTGATGGCAAAACATCCATAAAATCTTTTTCTGAAGGCTGTTATTATCCCTCCTTTTTAAAAAGAAGAATTATGTCCCTTTTTAACATATCTTATTTCCATTAAATCTGTGGCAGTCCTTTATTTGGGGTCTTCTTATAACATGAAACGACATCTACTTTAATGCAGTGGCTCAATCACAGTATACAAAACTTCAAAATATTATGAATATAAGAGCAACCTGTACTCATATTTTTCCAGCCAAAAAAACCTAGCAGCAGAATCTAAGTTCATCGAGCCTGACTTAGTAGTACTTTATAAATGCAAAAGAGAACAATCCTCAGCAATTTTGCTTAAAACACATTGGGATTTCCCAGTAAACACTGGCCTGCACCATTTTGGCATTACTTTCCTTTTGTGGGCTTGTTTCATTAACACTATCCTCCCACACTGGTTCATGTCTAAGTGACTCCAATGGTATTGTAATGAAATCCTCAGCTTTACCAACAAAAAACAAACAAACTGAAACCTTTTATAGGACTATCCTTTGTTGTATGTAGCAAAGGTTAGGTGGCAAAGGTTAGGTGGGGGAAGATTTTTTTAAAAAATCTATACCCCTTTGGGATCATATAAACGTAGGAGGGTTAAATGAAAATGTACATTTCTAGCATTTGTACTTGTGGAGAAATTTGTAAAAATAAGGCTTCAGTTTATGTCCTTTTCTAGGTTCTCTAAATATAGCAGCTGTAGCTAGATGTGCCCACCCCAGATAATAGCTCATTTCCAGACAAGCATTATCTTCCCCCAAGCTAACTTGTGAGGACGAAGAAGGTAAGAGAGGCAAATTGGCAGCACTCTGAAGCTGTTAGAAGAGCTGATGAAAAAGCAGAAATCCAAGCCCCTTGACTTTTAGAGATGAAAGATGGGGAAATGAAGGTATTAGCAAATGGCAGCATTTTGAAGAAAGAATGTGCTATATAGACAAAGAGTATTGTTGCTGAGGAAGTGGCTCTTGATTTGGAGTGCCCTATCCAATGTATATTGGTTGCTGATATAGATACTGTTTACTGAAGCATAAGGTGGTATCTAGTAAACATAGTTCACTGGGCGCAGTATCCAATCGGACATGAGTGCTAATGTTGCGTTAGCGTAAAGAACCTCTGATGGAACACCAATAGCATTCGCTGACATGATGGAATTCCTCAGAAAGCCCATCACGCCAGCTAATGCTATTGATGTTGCTTACGCGAGCACAATGTAATTTACATTAGCACTCATCTCTCATTGGATACTGCCTCTATGTTTTTGTGGATTAGTTTATATATTTTTGAACAATTGCCTTTAATATCCTTGAACAGACCTGTGCCATGATGAGTATAGGGACTTGATAAACCTCATCATTCGATTTCTGTCTATGACTGCAAAATCATGAGGACTGCAGGCATCTGGCTAGTGGCCCATGAGTTAAATTTAGCTTGGGGGGGGGGTCGCAAGTTGTGGACACCTCTCCTGGAAAGCAAATAATGTACCTTTCAAAGGTGTGTGTGTGTGTGTGTGTAGGGGGGGGGACCTTATTCTGTTTATAACCTGTAGGAAGTACAATCATGGCTACATTTGTAACTGTGAAGAAAGAGAATATTCACCTTACACCAGGGCTTTTTTTCTGGTGGAACTCACCGGAACTGAGTTCCAGCACCTTTTCTTCTATTAATTGCATTACAATTTAATCGCCATCTACTCCCGAGGAAATGTAATCCAAGAGTTCCGGTACCTTTTTCTCCAGAAAAAAAGCACTGCCTTACACTAATCCATTCTGCTAAATAGAAAAACTCTCCCTGTTCTGGGCTAGATTGTTTCAGTTTTACAGAAGCTGTCTCCTTTTGAGTGATGTTATCACAATATCTATGAACCAGAAAAAGCAGCCCAAGAATGGCACACTTTTGGGCCACGTATGCATTGCCAAAAAAAGAAAGAAAGAAAGGGAGAATGCATCACCAAAAAAGAGGATAAAAGAGGACATCTGTTTGCATAACATTTATGTATGCTCATTTATATGTATCGAGGAAAATTTATAAATAAAAACTGTAATATAAATAGAAATACAATACATCTCTCCGAAGTGGGGAAGACTGTGATTATCGAGCTGTTTGCCTATTTGGTCTGCTGTCCAGGTGCTCACTGCTGCTGGCGGGCAACTTCAAGGCCCCTCCCTACTCTCCCTTCCTATGGTTCTTTGACTTTAAACTGGTCTTGGACTGGGCAGGCCATCAAATAGAGAACATCTTCAAATAGAGGACTGTCCTCTGATAGCTCTTTAAATATAGGACTGTCCTCTGTAAAGTAGGATACCTGGCCACCCTGTAACACTTCTTGAAGGTTAAACTTAAGCAGCTTCATCCATGACTGAAGTTGGGAGCCCTCATCACATGATACAATGAATGTTTACAATGAGGAGGGAATGGGCCTTCAGCTGCTGCTATCCTCACTCTGCCCCCTGCACCTATTCAGCATAATTTTACAATATGTTCTGTCACAAATGGTAGTGTATGAACATAGAAGGTGGGGAGTGAGAACAGGGCATAGGAATGTGCAAGAAATTCATTTTGGTTTGTTCTCGATCAGGATTTACCCAGTTCACACCTTCAGACACATTCAGCAGCCAAAGTCTGTACATTTTCAAGCTTGCAACCTGATTCTCAGACCAAAACAAAATGTATTCAATAGCATGCGTACATTTGAAAAATGCGCATGAGAATGTGTACTTTTTTAAATGCACACAAATATGCTTTAATCAATGGGAGAAGAATGCATACATTTTGAAGATGCGCACAATGTGCATACATTTGGGGAAAATATGCACAAAAATACACACAAATTTTCATGTGAAAAGAAAAAAAACAAAGCTTGCACAATCTGATACAGACTCGAGTCAGCAGAACTAACTTTGAGATAGAATTTGCAGAACTTCAGTAAGTCTGAATGTTGCTGAACTGCACACATTCCTAAGCAGGAGACACAATCCCTCTCTCCCCCTCCACACACACACACTCACACACATGATAATGCCCGAAGATGGTTTTAGGAACTATCCCATTAGTTAAGGATAGTGTGATGTGCAATTAGGCCTTCAGGGGAAGGTCACACTGTCAAATTCACCTACACACAATGGCTGGGATATACAGAGCTACTTTTAATGTCCCCAAATAAATGGGTACAGAAAGTGGGGGTTTTTTTGGGGGGGTGCCTTTGAACAGCAGACATCTCCCACTCCAAGCTATATCACAAATAGCTTCTGAAAGTCTCCTTCATCTTTTTTTTTAATGTTTGCTCTAGATCAAAACAAAAAGCCCAATCATCCTTGGGCATACAGAACTCGTTGCACATCTTTTTAATACAGCCAGTTTGTCTCTCAGGGTTTATTTCCATCTCAGGACTGGTGTTAAGGGTAGGCATGGTCGGGCACTTTCCGAGGGCCCACACTCCAGCTGGCGCGCACTGACAAAGCCCCCCTGGACTTGCTCCTCCTCTTAATCTTTGCAACCTTCTTGTTCGCCTGCCTCTTACTCTGGCCCAGACAATAGTGACAGTGAAAAAGAGGAGCAGTAAACGCCACTGCCTATTGGCTCTCTGACTATCAAGCAAGCAAAAATGAGAAAGAGCATGAGGAGCAATAGCAGCTGATGACAATGGCAATGAGAAAACCTGGAACTGGCACTGGCTTCAATTCCACATTGATACCGATGAATATATGGCTACTTTTTTCTTCTTTTAAAAAGTGCAACTGAGGGAGCGGAAATCAGTGCAAGGTCATTGCACCCAAATGGGTGGATCTTTAATAGTCTGTCTTTGACGGACTTCTGATCAGTGAATTTGCTTTATTCTTCTTGAACCAAGATTTACAATTAGCTTAGACAATTTCTCATGGAAATGAGCAATATATTTGTACACAGTGCATCAGGAGTTCTCACTTTGACACCTTTGTTTGCAGTAGGTGTATTCATTCAAGTACAGACTTGGTTCGTGAGAGCCCAAGTTTAGGCTATATTTCCAATGCTACAATATTGAAATTAGGTACAGAAAAGGAAGGAAAGGTTGTTTATGTGGTTATACAGCAAAATGAAACATTCCCCTGCTCTTCATATGTGGGGTGGGAGGACACCAAGATTTTATGTTCATAATGATCCTTTATCCAAGTCATCAGATGCTTTATTTCATTTGTGAACAGTGAGCATGAATGCTGTCCTATCTTCACATTTCTCTTGCTTAACCACAGGGAAGGTCATACAAATAAACAAAATGTTCAAGAACAAGGAATTATTTTATTTGTGGGGCATTGATGAACTCTGTCCAATGAGATAATAAGCTCAAAGTAAAATATTCAACTATATCCACTGTGTAGTAGCTCAAAGTCAGTATTTTAGCAATGAAATGCATTTATTTTTACTATGGGGACATAAAAGTTAAACCAATCCAACAAAGTTGGACCAATCCAAAAGTTAAACCTATCCAACAATTCATAAAAGTTAAACCAGTCCAACAAAGTTAAACCAGTCCAACAAAGTTAAACCAATAGTTTTAAAATACATTTAGTATTTCAGATTTGATAACCAGGGTCCATTTTGGGGGAGAAGTTACCAATGGCCACCAATGGGAGATTTCCTTCGAAGGGAAATATTGGGCTACATCCAGTGTTGCATGAATGGACTTCCACTTAGGGCTTTCCCATCTGCTCCTCCCCTGCAACCCTCTGCATTCCCCCAAAATCTGCTCCAGACAGTCCCTGAAGTTTCCAGAGCAGATTTGGGAGGGGATGCAGGGGGGGTGTCATCTGCTCCACTGGTGGATGCTGATCTGTCAGTGGACAGATGCAACTGGATTTCACCCAACAGATTCAGAAGAGGGATTTTCCTCAGGACTGCAGTAGGAGAGAAAAGGGTTGAGTTTCCCTTCCATGCCTACTCTGATCCCATTATCACCACACACCCAGCTGCTTCCATTTGGATTTTATTTTTTTTAAAACGTGCACATTAGATGCAAAGACACATTTATTTAATGCCATCTGAAGTTCAGCCCTCACTCTTTTATCATAACCAGATGCATAGGTGGAGGCAACATACACATCGGGCACTTCTCCAAAGGAGCTGAGAAAGTCAACCTACATGATGTGAGATTCTTTTCTAGCTGAACATAATGCTTGGAAAGTATACTTTGTTATACAGACTGTTACCCAACACATTTTGTTGCAGTGGGGCAGGACAGACAATGCTAAGAGAAACAGATAGCAAAGGAAGAACAAATTACAAGTTGGTATGGGGGAAGAAACATTTCAATCAACCCTCATGAGATTTTTCTGGTGTCACATCTGTCATAATAGGAGCTTCTTCAGTGGAGGGGAAAACAGTTCTGTATATGTAGACTATAATGACAATGGAGCACCTAGAATGGAAACTAGCAATGTTAGCTAAAACATGTTTCCTGTTTCTATGGGAACGACAGTTCACAAAAATTTTATGCAAGAGCTTTAGCTGAAATATGGCATCTTTTTCAAATATTAACCTGTCCTGCAGCTTTTGAGTCAGGGGTTGTTTTTCTTTCCTTCCAGGGAGACGAGTATAAGCAAATAAACATTTAAATTTAAAATATGTGCCATGGAAAGATAAAGCCTATTTAATATGGAAATATAATAGGGAAAGTAGCAGCTTTACATTTAACACACACAAACACACACACATACTGGAGGTATGAGGTTGTTAGCCAAGGAACTCCTAAGTGTGCAGTGTAACTTACATTCCACGTGCTTTCTTTTTTAAAAAGCCACCCATCATAACTGTCATGAGTAGGTTCTGCCTTTTTATGCAAAATAAGTTGTAAAACAGGGATGAGCCACTTGCCCTCTAAACGTTTTGGACTACAACTCCCATCAGGCATAGCCATGCTAGCCAATGGCGAGAGAAGATTGGCGTTCTAGGCCAAAAATCTGAAGGGCCACAAGTGGTCCACCCCTCTTGTAAAATATATAATCTCAACCATAAACTTTTAAAAGCAAAATTAATTCAGCATCCTGGAATGCCAGATAAATTTTAACATTTAAACTAGACCTATACAACAAGCCAAACACCACCACCCCAGGCCCCCAGCCATGTAATGCAGCCTGCCATGGGCCGCATTCAATGCGACATTACCCATCATGCCAGCAAGTGCTATTGGCACTGTGCTAGAGGTCCCTTATGCTAGCACAACATAATTTACAGGAGTGGCAGTGTTGCATTGGATACTGCCCCATAAGTTTGACAAATTTGCAATCCCAGGTGGGCTGCCATACATAGTTGGTGGGCTGCATTCAGCTTGCAGGGTCAAAAAAGCAGGGTTGGACATATTAGTCTATTCCAGTCTATGGCACTTTCACACAAGTTTGACCCATTCCATTTCCACATTAATCTGTGATTATTATTTTTTTAAGGTCCACATGAAAAGTCACATTTAAATACATATTTGTAAACCTATTTTCTCACAAAATACATAGTTCTAAACATATTTTCTATTAAAAATGTATTTCTAACAGTACACTCCAATGTGGCTGCCTGTAACCCTCCAAACTCTGAGGATTACGGGCATCCTATCGAGGGTAGAAGGAGTGCAGAGGCAATGATCGCCTCTGCGCTCTTCCTGCCTTGCAAAAGACTTAGACGGCCAATTTCGGCCATCTAAGTCTTTTGTCCTGGAGTGTGAGGAGGACAGGCTGAGGCACTGCCAGGGTACTACACATCATGGCGGCGCCTCTATCCTCCCCTCCCCATGCCCAGAATGCCCACAAACGTCTACCTCTGAAGTCAGAGCCACAGCCAGTGTGGCTCTTTCCACGCCAGCTGCGAGGGTGGAGGGAAGGTGCTCCGAGGGCAGAGCTGGGACTCGGACCCCTCCTATGGCCTTGTAAACACTTAGCAGCAATAGGATTGCATCCTAAATGTATTTTCTCTCAAAATGTTCATTTTAAAATGTATTTAAAATGAGCAGCAAACTGGCCACAAAATTCAGAGTATTCAGTTTGAGCAGCAAACTGGCCACAAAATTCAGAGAAGCGTGACATCTGAAGGATAACTATGTTCTGAACTGCACATTAGTCTGGGAGTTGCAGGTCAGGTCACTTTGCATTGGAATTTTCAAAGAACACATTCCTCAAGCATCCCTGGTCACACAGGCCTGATAAAATGTGGTTGTATGGCAGGATGGCACCTCCAAATAATTGAACTAATTAAAATTAAAATAAAAAGTTCACTACCATTCACAAAATGGTGCCCGAATGGGGGACTTATGTCACTCAGGAATTATTTCTCAGCCAATAGCCTAGCCCACAACACTTGTAGAACCACATTTCAGACAATTCTACTAGCACAACAGCAATGGATGCATATCAGGGAGTGCCAGAGGATGTTTTTGCATATTCTCAAAGCACGCCGAGTGCTCAGAAAACGTAATATCCCCATGATAAAAATGGAAAGCATGTGAAATGTGTGCAACAAGTGGGGCACAGCAAATGAGCTCATATTGCAAAAATAAATTAATCAATTTATTGCAACACTCTTCCCCCACCCCCAAAAAATTTACACACACACACACACACACACACAGCCTGATTATGTCAAAAGACCTTTGCAGTGCAATCCTAGGCACATCTAATCAGAAGTAAGTTCCATTGGATGTAATGGGATTTACTCACAGGCCTACGGCTGCAATCATATACCCACTTACCTGGAAATAAACCCCATTGAAATCAGTGGAAGTGTGGAACTTTCTTCTGAGTAAGCATGTGTAGGATTGCACTGTTAGAATGCTGATGTTTATGCTGCATATGTACATGGGAAAAACTCCTGTAGTAAAGAATTGCACTTTTTGCTGGTAAAGTATGGCTGCATCAGTCTTCAGGATGGATTCCATCACACGAATACCATGTGATAAAGACCCTGGGACTTTTATTATTATTTATTTATTATTAACATGTATATACCTCCTTATCTGCTAAAAAGCCATCAATGCAGTATACAGCCATTTAAAATGATAAAACTTAACACAGTAAAAACAAGAACATTAAGAACAGTAAAACATTAAAACAGCTACAAAATTCAAAATGCTAAATTAAGATGTGTCTTCACACCCTTTCTAAAAGCCAAGGGAGTGGGGGCCAATCATAGTTATTGACAGTTTGGGGGCAACATGGGAGAAACGGACCACTACAGGTAATGGTGTCCTCAAGAGGGCCTCTCCTGTAGATCTTAATAACAGGTTTATAGCAACAGGCAGTCCCTTAGAATTTTCCAGACTTGCTATGATTTAATACACCAACTATAGGCAGGAACAACAGCTTCTAAAATAATGGTTTCAGACTGAAAAGAGTATTAACTTAAAATGAAAGCAAGTTCCCCTCCATATCCTGTTCTGTCTTCCAAAAAATGTTAAGGAAGCCCACTCTGTTGCTCTGATATCCACAGTTCTTTCTGAGGGACTTTTTGCTGCTGCTATTGGCTAAAAAAAGGTCAGGCACTTTACATAGCATATGTTACTTTATGGCCCACAGCATTGTATGTTCTGTCAATTCACTCTTACCAGCGGCACTGAAATTCTGGGAATGTAGCCCAAAGACCTAGGACTCCTGACTCTTTCTTTTTGTAAAAAAAATATCTATGTGCTGGCAAAAGTTTTGGTATTAGAGAATTGGCATCAAGTGTTCCTGCTTTCTTCTGCTCCAAAAATAAAAACGTAGGCTGTAAAGATGGCATGTGATTGGCATAAAAGAATGGGAATTGTCTGTCACTCATTCTTATATAACCAGAGAGGCAATCCTAAGGGGAGCATATTTATTAGGATGTACGAGAAGCTGCTTCTCAGTAAACAGGGTTAGAGGAGAAGACCTTGCTGTAGAAAACAGCCAGTCACCCATAAAGATGCTCTTTAGAATAATAACTCTCCCCGAGACATTAAGAAGTGCTCCTAATAATCCCGAAGACATCAGGTTGATTTTTTTAAAAACCCTCACATTAGACTGTTCACTTTTATTTCAGTCTCCATAGAAACGGACTGTTCAGATGTTATTTTTGCTATCAGAATCTTTATGTATTTCAGAATTTGGACATGTGTTCAGAGAAAGTAAGTCTGTGAAATCCCAATTAAATGATGTTGCCATATGTATAGCTGGCAGGAAATGGGGATGTTTTGAAAAGAAAGAAAGAAACTTCTCAAAAGAAAGAAATGTTGCCCTGCTCTCCTGTTATACAGCATGGCCAGCAAACTTATTTTTCCATGGTTAAGTGCTGCCCAGAGAGGTATGCAACGATCTGCAATGGAAAGAGGAGAAAGTTCCTACAGGCACAATTGCCAATATTCCAGTTTGAAATTTCCGTTTCAGCTGGTTTGTTTTGTCTCCAAACATAATAATTCCTCATTCGTAACCCTAAACATTGCAGCTGATGCCTAGTGCTTTGTTGTTCTTGAGAAATTAATTTTATTCCAGAAGAATGCACACCCTTACATGTATGTTTCAGTGCCATTCCCACAAACTCAGGGTCAGCCTGAAGTAGCAGGTTCAGCCAGGAGTCACCACACAGCGCCCGTGGGCACCGAATTTCCCCCATTTTGTCCAAGTACATTTTTAAATATATGTACTTGGATTTGTATGAAGTGCATATAGCTTTCTAGCAAGTATACATAGGCTTCACAAGTGAACCAAATATCCAAATAAGTATCCATTTGAAGGTGGTGTCTATATGCCACCCATTCATATATCAAAAGCATTGTAAGGTCCTCAATCCTTTGGAGGTGATTGTTTATCCTTCCAATGTTGTAATAATTTAGCTGTCAAAAGGGTGTGGAGAATCCACTTGCGCTGACCATTTGTTAATTTCCATGAGGCAGGTAAATAATTTAAAAGAGCATGTACATCAGTGAATATTAAAGACTGTTGCAGTACAAAATTTATCTGTGTAATAACGTCCTCCCCAAAAGAAGCAACTACTGCACATTGCCAAAATATATGTTGAAAAGAAGCATTAGCTGTATTGCATCGCCAGCAATTAGCTGAATTAGACAATTCCTTATTAAAGAGATGTTGCGGTGTCCAATACACATGAAACAAAAGTTTTTGCTGAATAAGATGCAGCCTAAGATCCATAGACGCGACAGGCAGATGCCAAAGCAGGGATCCACTGATTAGACATTTTGAGGTGATGCCCACAGCAGTTTCTCAAATTCCCAAATGTGCCCACCGGTCCAAAAATGTTGGGGACCTCTGGATTGGGCAGTGTGAGGTAGCCACCTCAGAAAACTGATTTCAGATGTCATGAAAGGGCAGCAAATTAATTGTTTAATTTAATTTATTCTTGTCGCATTTTTACTGCCAGGAAGGGGGAGAAGTACTTGTGAGATTTTCTGCCTCGGGTACCAGAATAACTTGGGTCAGCTTTGGGTACTATGCAGCCTGACATGAGTAGCGGGAAGAGCACCATTTGCTGCTCTGCCTCAGGCAGCAAAATGTCTTGGGCCTGGAACAGATAGCAACTAACTATATTGTGATGTATATATACAGTGCTCCATGTGATCGGGAACCCTGAACAATCACCCATAGAAAGGAAGCAGTTGCTTCACCAAGGTGCACAGGGTGCTCCTGGTTAGTCGAAAGGCAGATCAGGGAATAGGGACCCAACCTGTGCTGGATGGGGCTATGCTCCCCCTGAAGACTCAGGCTCTTAGTCTGGGTGTACTCCTGGACTCGGCCCTGAACATGGATGCCCAGGTTTGGCGGTGGCCAGGAGTGCACCTTGCTTTGAAGAAAAATCACGGCTTTTTTGCCACCATGCTGCACCGATGCCTTTTGTCATTGCACTAATCACGTTGCTCAAGCGTTGCTTTACACTAGCACAATGTCATAAGCACTAGTGCTAGGACTTTGATACTACCCACTGTCACACATAAAGATTACTCTGCTGAGGCAGGAAGCAATCCCAATGCTCGCTACTTCATACAGGTACTCTGACAAGAGGAGGAGTGTGCATGATATCTTTACAGCAAAGAAATTTATTTATCTATAATGCTTCTATACCACTTAATATATTAAAATCCCTAAGCAGTTTACATTAAAATGCAACATGACAATATAAAAGCAAGATAAGAATAATAAATAAAAACAGTTAAAAACAATTAAAAACATCACATCATCATAACAATAAAACTGGGGCTTCGCAGCTTCCAAGCTACTACACACAAGAGCATCTAATTTCTCTTTAAGCCTAAGCTTGCTCTTAACTAAAGTCCAGCAACATGTTTAGTTTGTAGGTAGCAAAAATCCATAGGGTTCTTTAAAAGTACTGCTTCAAGGAAAACACATTAAATAAGCTTTAGTTGCTGGGAAGAATGGCATAAGGAAATAAGTTAGTTTTTAAAAGAGAATAGGGTGATTCAGAAATGTGTGTGGTTGCATAGTAAAGTCAATGATAATGGGTTGATTTAACATTGGGCCACTTCACATGACATGGCAGCCCAATTGTGGGTTAATTTACCCTTGTGGAGGTGCCATGCGTGCCAGCCACCATTATGAATAAACAAACCCGATCAGGGGTTGTCATGTCGTGAGAACCCAGCCATGGGGGTTATTTGAGGGCTAAACAATCCTCACATAACCCTATAACAGGCCGGCCAGGGGTTACATATTTATATGGTGACTGGCATGCCCCACAGCTCCTCAAGGGTTAATTAACCCACAATGGGCTGCCATTTTGTCAAAACCAGATCATTGTTCTTTAATCAGTGTTAAATCTGATAGTTAATCTGTGCACTGAGAACCAGAACGCTTTGCATTAAATAACACATTCCCAGGTAGGCCTATATAGAAGTAAGTCTCATTGAGTTCAGTTGAATTTATGTCCCAGTGTATGTGTATAGGATTTCAGCCTAAACCATCTTTTTTGATATTTTCTGCTTTCCAGAAAAGAAGAAAACCACCTTACTCATTAAATTGCTGAAGCAAAACCTACTCACTGTAAACACCATTTAGAGTGAACTCATTAAGTTGTATGCAATGGATTTTAGCAAATGACGCATTAGGCAGAAAATGGATGGCTTGTGAGTAGGATGTACTTAAGCATCTTTCAGTGTTTGATTTGTAAGATGCCGGTTAGTTTTTTGCTGACTTGTGCATTATAACCTGTGCACTACTGAAGTAAAGTGGTTAACAGTAATTTATTAGTGTTGTGAAGAAATATGTCAGGCCTGCAAGGCAAATATAGTGCAATTTTATTTACAGAGAAGGAGAGAGAGAATCAGTAATGTGTATCTCTAAAACTACTTCTTCCTTTGTAGTACAGATGAAGAACCCCCACCCCACCAGAATCTAGGCCACAGCCATGGCTCCTGGTGGGGACACAGACAGAAGCATTCCTGGAATGAATCCCAGGCACACTGATCTGTGGTGGGATCTAGCCTATCCAGAAACACCCGGAGGCCTCTGCTGTTTTTGCACACCCCTTCCTACCTTGGAGGGTTGTCAAGTGATTATTTGTTTAAACGTTCCTTTCATGGGATTACTTCTCTGCAGAAGTGGACATACAGTCCCATGAGGGAATTTTTTCTGTGGAAAAGTGATTCCCATAGGTGGAATCAAAAACAAAAGCAAAACTAACTCCACCACCACCACCACCATGGCCGGATTAAGATAGGGGCTGTGGGAGTGGCCGCTCCAGGCCCTTAACAGATAATCGGCCCGCAATTATAGGGACACGCGGCGATTTTCCCCCCTTTGGAGTTAGCTCTGATCGTTATCATTCAGCATAATTAATGATTTTTTCAAGATTAGAAAGGTGTTCTAAGCACATCTGCATTACAGGCTTGAGGCAAGACCTAGCAAGAACTGTTGTTCTCAAATTAGCATTTCAGTATCTTTGCATTTCAATCACTGTTACTACATTTCTTTGTGAGAACGTCTAGCACATGGGGGGCTTGCTAGGGTCTGTAATATTCAGATTTAGAAGGGACCTCTCTCTCCAGCCTCGAGCAAAAGATCTTTCTGATTCACAGCTCAATTGTCCAAATGCTAGTTTAACAAAAAAAAAAAAAAAAAAAGCAACAAGAACAACACAATTATTCTTGTTCAAGCAAAGCTGGCTTTTTGTTGTGGCTGCTTTTTTTTTTTTTTTAATAAATAATTTGGGGGAAATTGGGAAGACCCTTACTGATGAGCTGCAGGAGTTTTTGCTCCGGCTGGTCCTGATGGCCCTCCTCTGCACAGGTAAGGTTCAAAAGTTTGACTCTTTTGATCTGCAAGTTCTCCTTCTCCTTCTCCTTCTTTTCTGTAAAAGGGCTTTCCCTCTTTTGTGAGCCAAACTGAACGTAAGGGCTGTGTGTTTGTGGGTGTGGGTGTCTGCCTTTTGGGGGTGTTGATCCTCCTGCCGCCTGCAAAATGTCACCTGCTTGGCTAATACTGTGTGTGTGTGTGTGTGTGTGTGTGTGTGCATGTGCGCTTTCATGGGGAATTGTGTGGCATTTTTTAAGTTTTATTTTGAAAAACCCCAGAGAACAGAGTTCACCAAATATCCCTCTTGGATATTTTGGACTACAGTTCTCATTTGCCTCAGGCAGCATGGCCAGTGGCTGGGGAAGATGGTTTATGTTTATTTAAAAATGGTTGTTGTGAATGTTCTATTTATGTGAATGTGTCTGCCTTTTGGGGGTGTTGATCCTCCTGCCGCCTGCAAAATGTCACCTGCTTGGCTAATACTGTGTGTGTGTGTGTGTGTGTGTGTGTGTGCACGTGCGCTTTCATGGGGAATTGTGTGGCATTTTAAGTTTTATTTTGAAAAACCCCAGAGAACAGAGTTCTGTGTGTGTGTGTGTGTGTGTGTGCTTGGCTAATACTGTGTGTGTGTGTGTGTGTGCACGTGCGCTTTCATGGGGAATTGTGTGGCATTTTAAGTTTTATTTTGAAAAACCCCAGAGAACAGAGTTCACCAAATATCCCTCTTGGATATTTTGGACTACAGTTCTCATTTGCCTCAGGCAGCATGGCCAGTGGCTGGGGAAGATGGGAGCTGGGGCCCCAAACATTTGGAAGGGCCCCGGTTGGGGAAGACTGCCCTAGAGGTTAAAAAACGTGGAGGTACTTATCATCAACGATATGTGATGAATGGTTTTATTAAGTTAACAAGCTTATTGTTTACAAAAAAAGAAATATTTTCAATATGTTTCTGTTTTGGCACTTTAATGGTAATTAAAATATTTAATTTGTTTTAATATAAAATTGCGTCTTCATTTTATTTATTTCCATAAAAAGGCCCACCAAAATCCTCAGCACCAGGCCCATAATGCTCTTAATCCGGCCCTGACCACCACCACCACCACCTGCGTCTAAGGTGTTGGGTTTTGTTTGTTTTTTGGATTAGTGCAGGGAGGGGAGAGAATCTCTTGTCAATTTCACCAGTGCTTTTTTAAAACTAGGCATGATGTTAAAAAAAGAAGAAGATAATAATAATACAAAGAGCAGCCTCTGGAGGTGGGCTGGTTGCAGCAGGCAGGGTAAGGGGAGCAATGGGGGACAAATTGTTTTCCTGTCTTCTTTGCCATCTTTACATTGCCAGATTTTGTTATTGTCACCTGGTGCCTTATATTGGCTATGCTGGCTGGGATGTTGGGAGTTGTAATCCAACACATCTGAAGGGCACCATTGGGGAAGATTGCTCTAAGGTATGTCCACACCAGCCAGTTTTCCAATAATGTACTGCAGAACTTACAAAAATTGTCCAGTGCAGCCCCTACTTAGTCTCTGTGTGTTGTCGTCCCCCCGACAGCTTGTCCTAAACAAGTCTTTGTGCAAACCTAGAGTGTATTTTTAAAAGAAAAAGGAAAAACGGTGTTATTGTAAGTGATCAGGAAAACACAAAAATCTGTTTACTGATTAGCAACTAAGAAAGATAACAGAACTCTAGCTGAATGGAAGGTGTTTTTTTTCAGGGAGTGTGTATCTCTTTAAGAACAGCAGTAGCTCAGCCATGCCTGTAGCAAAAAGCTGCCTCACAGCTGTTGATGATTAAATAGAGAATTCTGGCCAAGTAGAATTGCAGCTATATGGCTGAGCCAGCAGCTTGCTTGAGTGCTGACTGTTGAAGAAGGCAGACAGCATATAAATTGAAAAAAGAAGGGAAAGGGGGAAGCGGACGTGTGGATTGGGAACAAGAGAGGCTGCTGTAGGATCTGTGACTGTTCAGAGAATCTCATCTTCCTGGAAAAAACCAGCTATGCACATTATTCAGGACAGGAAAAGTAACAGAATAAATTAATTCAAACATAGGATTGTCAGATTGCAACCTGGAAAGCCTGTTTCTCTCTTTAACCACTCCACAACCACTCCACAGCCACAAAATGGAATTCAACCATGGCTTCTTTGGACTCATTTTCAAGGCCACCGTCAGAGGTCGGCATTGGTGGGTGCCTGCTGAGGCCTGCACCAATTCAGGAGGCCCATTGCTGCTCCCTGGGGCCTTCTGGTTCTGTTGCTCTTCCTTACTTTCCCTCCCCAAGCATGTGATTGGTGACAAGAGTGAGGAGCAAGAGGAGCATCTTCCACTTGTCTTGCACTCTCCCTCTTGGCAGTTGTGTAGGCTGGGGCCATGTAGGTTAGCCAGGTATCCTACTTTACAGAGGGCAGTCCTCTGTTTTGGAGAGCTGGCAGAGGACAGTCCCCTATTTGAAAGTGTCTTCTATTTAATGGGGTCCAGGTCTGGTTTAAAAGTATATAACCATAAGAAGGGAAAGTAAGGAAGGGCCTTGAAGTTGCCCATCAACAGTAAGCACCTGGGCAGCAGACTCATCAGACACACAGGTCACCTAGTCAGTCTTCCTCACTTTAGTGAGATGTATTGTATTTCTAGTTAAATTATAGTTATTTTCTAAATTTTCATTTATACATATAAATGTGCATATGCAAATGTAATGCATATTGGGGTCCCCTGTTGTCCTATTTTTTGGTGATGCAGTTCCTCTTTTGGGGCAATGTGTAAGTGGCCATCCTAGCCCAGAGGGAGAGGGCAGGTGAGTGGGCAATGGTGAGAAGAAGCTGGGCCCACACGCACAGGGTGACCACATAGAGCATCTTACCCAAAAAAACCCAAAACCTGGAGCTAGCATTGCTCACTTTTCCCTGTGGTCCACCCTCACTCCACCTTCAGTTTTGTCCCAAAGCAGGTTGGGTAGGTGAGGTGACTGATGGGACCAGGTTGGGTAAGTGACTGATGGAATTGTGAGCCACCCAGAGAGCTTTGGCTATTGGGCAATATAGAAATGTAATAAATAAAATAAATAGTAAATAATGAACGGGTGTATTTCACAGCTGTTCAAAAGTCTGAAATGCTCTCAGAGTTGTGATCCAGAAGCCCTATTAAAATAGACCACCACACCAGAAGAATCCTGATACAAGGAACAGGCTTGTTTTTGCCTTGAAACCAACATAAATATAAGGGTGCAATTACAAAGAATGGAGAAAACTGATCTCCCTGGCAAAATGGAGACAAAAGAAACATTCCTACTCCGTTGCCAGAAGGTATGGTGTGTCTATGAATGAGTATGCAGAGTGTGTTCTTGGGAACATTGTATTTTCACCCACAAATATGTAAAAATAAAATGTCATGTTTCCTATACCACAACGCCACAGTTTCTGCTCTTAATTGCTGTCTTGCCTCAACAGTTTCTTTGGTATTGTAACAACATAAAAAGTTGTGAGTGAGTGCCCATAAAACAAATGGTCCTGACCATACAACTCAGAATTCTTTACTGCTCTTACCTACAGAGACTGTGTCATTTACAATAAATAGTAGAAGTTTTACTGTAATTGCTTCCTCTGAAATGATCAGCTGAGTATAGCACATTTTATATAATGTCTTTTTTTTTTTTTTTTGCTTCAATGGGACTTCTCTGAAGTAACTTTTTCTAAGACTGGAGCCTTTGTCATCAGAAATATATTGCCCTATCTTTCAACTGTAAGTCTTGGGTGAATAGGGGGTGTTTATTCTACAGTCCCTTCCATTGGTACAAAAGATGTAACTCAAGAAATGGTTGTAGTTAAAGTGCTATTTCTTTTTTTCCCTTTTCTTTTTGCCTTCTGGGATCCATAAGAACCATTGTGCTATGTACTGTAGATGCAGACCATAAAAAGACCATCCCTGCCTCAGAGGTCTTGTTATATAAACAGAAGGCACAGCTGCTATGGGAAACAAACAAAATGAAAGAGGATGAGGTAATGGTGGGGAGCTCATTTAAAATGTGGATTTTGCATAAGCTTATTTTTGTGTGGTAACATTGCATTCTGCGGAAATATCTTTGACAAAAACTGAAATGTCAATCCAGTTCCCATTATATTTTCTTTCTTGCGTTAATCTTGTACATACATTCAACTTCTAGAAGTGGTCACTGTTTTAGGAACTTAGTTTAACATTTTTATTACATCCCTAAATTATTATACAGACTACCCCTCTGAAGATATGTATAAATTAAAATATACTCCTTTGCTTGAAATGTAGTCAGAGACTCCTGACTTTCTGTGAGCAGGGTCCCACTCATGGGACACTCCCACTGGAGGAGTGGGGGGAGGCATCCCTTGGATTTCAGTCATGTACTGAAACACAGTCATTTGTGTGAACAGAAGGAACATAAGAAGAAATGTGCTGGATCAGAACAATACCTACCTGGTCCAGCACTGTGTTCTCACAGTGGCCAGCCAGTCCCCCAAGGGAAGTCCGCAGTAGGATATGAATGCAATAGCTCCCTCCTGCTCATGTTCCCCAGCAACTGGTATACAGAGGCATACTTCCTGTGATACTTGACATAATATATAGTCATCATGACTAGTACCCATTATTCTCCGTGAATTTGCCTAATCCCCTTTTAAAGACATCCAAGTTAGTGGCTGTCATGACATCTTGTGGCAGTGAATTCCATAGTTTAACTATGTGTGGTACTTCCTTTTGGCAGTCCTGAATCTCCTGTCATTCAGCTTCTTTGGGTTCTATAATTACGGGAGAGGGAGGAAAATGTCTCCCTTTCCTTTTTCTCCACACATGCATAGTTTTCAACACCTCTATTATGTCCTCGTGGTGGGAGATAGATGCCAGCTGCCTTTATTCTCCCCCAGAATTCCTCTGGGACCAGAAACTCCTCATGCTTTCCAGTTGCAAATTGTAATTATACCCCTTGAACCTCTTCAATATAATTTGTCCTCTCTGAATTCTCCCCCAGTCCTGGCCATGGTTGTCACTTCTCAGATAAAGCTGTCCACCCCTCTGAAAAGGTTGTAATATTTCTCTTATTCCCTCCAACAATTGCATAACATGTCCCCATCCCATTTTAATGGAATGGCCCTATGAAGTGGGAGGGCATTTTCAGCACAGTATTAAGTTAAGCATACTGCTATACTGAGAGCAACTGCAACTAACAGATACAGCATTGTGGCACCGTGCAAAGCTGTTAGCAGAACAGTGATGACTGAAGACTGACATGAAAGGGAAATCATAGAATCATAGAATACGTAGAGTTGGAAGGGAAGGGGCCTATAAGGCCATCGAGTCCAACCCCCTGCTCAATGCAGTAGAACGGATGTGGGCAGCCCAGGCAGTCACCCATCCAAGCACTGACCCGATCATACCAACTTAGCTTCAGCATGTGGCCTGCAACCTACCCTGTCCTTTCCACCCACTGTGGGTTAGAGGAGGGCTCTTCAGATTCAAGTATGGGGAGGATTGGATTCCTGGAGCATCACAGAAGGCTGTCAGCAAAGCAGCTACCCCACCAGAGACTCCCATGGAAGAGGCGGCCCTGGGAACAGTAGGGTCTTCCCCTTGTGCTCTTGAAGATGTAACTCTGCTCAGACCTTGATGACTGCTTCCCAGACCACTACGCCCAAGGAGGACCCTTCTCCTCCAACCCACTAAGCCCAGGGCCTGAAAGAAGGAACTTTGCCAGAGTGCATACCTACATAATAGATCATAAGCCCTTTAATTACCAAGCAAACAGGCTTTCTCCAGGGATTTCATACACCCTCTCATGCAGGACTATCTCAACCAAACTGTGGCTCCAAACCACTGCTGCTAGAGCAACACTCCAGGCTTCTTGCTTGTCAGGAATCCTCGTATCTCTTTCCTAATTTTAAATCCAGACCCACAGTGAGCTCTCTGTGGTCCTGTTCTTTGCTTGCCTGATCTGCATCTTGCCATGCCTAGCCATAGCATTACTGCATGCTCCAGCCCAGAATGGGAGATATTTCCACATATCGTTGTAAAGGGCCCTCAGCCAGTGCAGAACCAGTTGTGGTGATAGAAACCTAATATTGGATAGCTGATCATAAAATGGCATAGCAACTGACATGCAGCATAATGGAAGGAAATCTGCCCACACAGAGTGCTGTTTCCACAGCTGGCACATCAGAGGTTGCAAGTTCCTCTAAGCTTTTCCTGGGAGTATGATCAAATGGAGCTTGGCTTCTTCTTACTGTCTCCTATTTGGCTGCTGTCATTCAGTGGCAGTTTTTAACCTGACCAATGAGCACCATACACTTCTTCTTCGTGGTCTCTGTGCATCACACACATGGGCTCTGCACCTGCGCGGAGGCCATTTCGGAATACTCTAATAGCTGAGGAAAATTTGGGTGGGAGCCCCTCCCCCTCACGCGTGCTCCTCAGCGCGGCTCCCGCCCTTTCCCTCAGTTCCTCTTCGACCGCCATTGCGAGTGGTTCGTTAGTTTGGAATATCTCTCTCTGTCGATCTTTGCTGAGTGTTTGTTACCTTTATTACTGTTAATTCTCCACAGTTTTCTCCTTTATTCTCTTCACCTTTTCATCTAGATTCTGTTTCAAAAAAAAAAAAAAAATTAAACAAAAAAATTCTTTCTATCCCTATTTCCCCCGTTCTTATCCATCCTTCGCTTTCTCTTTTACTTTCCGTTATGCCTCCTAAGGCTCCTTTCCGGAAATGTGTCCGCTGTGGGACTAAAATTCCACCAGCAGACGGCCATTCGTTGTGTTTGGTCTGCCTAGGGCAAACACATATCATGGAGACATGCCCGCATTGTCAAGCTTTTACAAAGCAGGCAAGAAAACACCGGGCCATGAAGTTGAGGGTCCTCATGTGGGAGAAATCCCTATCCGCAAGTTCCCCAGCTCCTGAGGAAAGGCCGGGAGGGTCCCGCCTGGCTTCGAATTCGAAACCATCCTCCACTCTCACGAGAGAGGCCTATCTAGCAAAGAAGCTAGCAAGGAAGGCCAAGAAAACGAAGGAGCAAGCAGAGAAAAAGAAAAAAGAGAAAAGCAAGGGGAAGGACTCCATGGCTAAAACTCCGGCTACGGACCGGCCAGTCGCAGCAGAGGCCTCTGTTAGCGCTGTCACGCCTGCACAGCCGCATAGCCCAGAGACACAAACTGCCATATGTGTGTCTTCTGTGGGGCGCGAGTTGGTTTCACCCGAGGAGGTGATCCAAGAGGTGGCAGGACCTCGACCTCAGGCTACGAGACCGAGGGCTCAGTCCATCTCGGATGGCGAGATCGTGGACTCCCCATCCGTTTCGCGCAATTTGCCGCAGCAACAAGTACGGGATCGATCGCGCTCACGATCCCGTGATCGATCTCGAGAGCCGTCACGGCGTCGACAAGTTTTTTTGCCACGATACAGCCCGGCGACTCGGGGCTGCTACGACACACATCGTTATCGATCTCGATCTCCGGCTTCTCAAGGGAGCTCAGCATATTCGAGGATATCCACCTCGAGGTCCTATTATTCCGGCTGCGCGTATGGGGATCCTTGTTACCACCCCTCCGGCCGCACCAGATATCACCATGGTTTATCACCTCACCATCGAGTTCGACCACTCCCTTTGCCACGGCGTCGATCCAGGTCTCCAACCTACAGCCATCGCTCTACTCCGCCACGACTGCTGCCGGCGGCGACTGAGCTTGTGCCTGTGGCAGAGCGCTCGGCAACGGAGCAACCAGCAACACAAGCTGCCCCGTCGACCGTAGAGCAGACGCATACTAAGTCGTCCTCGGAGTTTGGCTATTCAACCGATTCCGAGTCTATACAGTCGGAATCGGCACACTCCGCTTCACCGGATGCCCAAGTCGAGTCGAAGGCGGCAGTGTCTCCATCCGAGGACATGTGATCCTTTGCCGAGCACATTGCTAGGATGACTTCAGCGCTCGGCATAGAGACGAAAACCAAGGAACCAAAGACTAAGGACCCTGTTTTCTGCGTTCTTCAGAACACTCAGACCTCAAAGACTTTGGTGCCCTTTCTCCCAACTCTGTCTGACACTGTGCACGAGACTTGGAAGAACCCAGCATCGGCACATCCAACTGCGAAAAAACTGGAGTCGATGTATCGAGTGCGAGAAGAGGACGCAAAATTTCTTTTCTCGCATCCGGTTGCAAATTCGATAATAGTGAAATCCTCCCAGCCCCATGGGGGACGTCAGCACTCAACCCCGTCCGACAAAGAAGGCAAGAAACTCGACTCCTATGGTTGGAGGGTCTATGCCTTGAGTTCGATGGGACTCAAAGTCTCTAACTACCAGGCCATCATGGCCCGTTACCAGATGTTCCTAACGGAGAAGATCGGAGACTTATGTGACTATCTGCCCAATGAGAAACGAGAGCTGGCACGGGTTTTTCAAAAGGAGTCAACGAGCATGGCTGCGCTTCAGATGAACACATCGAGACATCAGACGGACAGCCATGCTCGGTCTATGGTTGCCTCGGTAGCGTTGCGCAGACATGCTTGGCTACGGTCTACGAATTTGTCCATGGACTCAAGGGCACAAATTGAGGATCTGCCTTTCGACGGCGAAGGTCTGTTTCATGCGAACACGGACGATTCCATGGATGCGGTTCAAAAGGCATTGGCCAATGCCAAGAAGATGGGCCTGTCACACCAGCCGATGTCAAGACCCTATAGGCAAAGGAGGTGGGGAAGGCCATCGTACCCACCCCATCCTTTCCAGTCTTCACAATCCTTCAGAGGTTCGTCACGTCAGCCTTGCAGCCAGCAGCCCCAGGCACTGCAGCGTTCAAATTTTCAGCAGTGGTACCGGGGCTCCCGAAGAGGAGGTGACTATAACAGGCGGCGGGTTTGACTTCTGTCTCCGTCCGGCCGTCGCCCCGTCTCCTGCTCCAACTGTCGTTTTTGGCTTGCGTCTGTGTCGGCACTTCCGATCCTGGTCCAACATCACCACGGACTGGTGGGTGTTGAATATCATCCGACACGGATACGAGATCGAGTTCCGAGTCCTCCCTCCTCCCCTCGGCGTCAAGACCACCCTAACCAACACCAGTTCTGCTCGAAGAAGTCTCATCTCTGCTTCGAAAAGGAGCGATAAAACCGGTTCCAATAGCTGATCAACAACAGGGTCTTTACTCCAGGTACTTCACCGTGGAGAAGAAGGATGGAGGACTCAGACCGATCTTGGACCTTTGAACGGTCAACCTCTTTATTCCACCAAGGAGGTTCTGAATGGTCACACTCCAATCGATTTTGCCGCTTCTACGCAAAACCGATTGGTTTGCGTCCATCGACCTCAAAGATGCCTACTTCCACATCGACATCCACGAGGACAGCCAAAAATATCTCCGGTTCAAGGTCGGTCAGAATGTTTACCAGTTTGTCGTGTTACCTTTCGGTCTTTCCACCGCGCCGAGAGTGTTCACGAAGTGCATGGCTGTCGTCTGCGCCAATCTTCGAGTGAGAGGCATCACTATCTTCCCGTATCTCGACGACTGGTTGATAGTGGCGCCGTCGGAAGCTGCACTGCGGCATGCTCTAGCAGACACTCTTTATCTTCTGGACGAACTGGGACTTTGCTTGAACTCGAAGAAATCAATTCTTCAACCTGTAAGAGACATTCAATTTATCGGGGCAAGACTAAATGCGATAGATGGCCGGGCTTACCTGCCCCGAAACAGAGTCCAGAAAATTCTTACCACATCGAGAAGACTAAGTCGACTCAGCGGCTGTACAGCTCATGCCGTACAGCGCCTTCTAGGCCACATGGCCTCCACGATATCGGTGGTGCAGCACGCGAGGTTGCGAATGCGACCGCTTCAATCCTATTTCATATGCAACTTCGACACCGAGAGAGACAACCCATCAAAGCGATTTCACTTACCTTGAGGAGTCAAGAAATCTCTGGGTTGGTGGATGCTCGAAGGAAATCTCAGCGACGGCATGCCCTTCAATCCTCCGGCACCGGCACGCGCCATTACGACGGATGCGTCCCTGTTGGGCTGGGGTGCACATTCCGACGGGCAGACCGCTCAGGGCATCTGGTCAGCTCGAGAGAAAAAGAGACACATCAATTACCTCGAGTTGCTGGCGGTATGGAAAGCGCTTCAATCGTTCGAAGGGCACATCAACAGTCATCACGTTCAAATAGCAACCGACAACACAACAGTGGTTGCATATTTAAACAAAGAAGGAGGCACAAGATCAGCACGCTTATTACATCTCACGCTACAGATCTTCGAATGGGCGATCCCCCGGGGCATCTCCTTCATTGCAATCCACATAGCAGGGAAGCTGAACGTATTAGCAGACATGCTGAGCAGGACAACGATGCAGTCTCACGAATGGCAGCTGAGCAGAGACCTACTTCAGGAAATTTTTCTTCAATGGGGACAACCGGAGGTAGACCTATTCGCCACCGGCGAGAATGCAGTGTGCCCTCTGTTTTGCAGTCGAGCAGCATCGGACCCGAACTCGATCTCCGACGCGTTCATGCTGACCTGGACCAGGAAACTGTTCTACCTTTTCCCCCCAATTCCATTATTGACTCGAGTAATATCGAAAATCTATCAAGACCAGACCACATGCATCTAGATAGCCCCATGGTGGCCGCGTCAACCCTGGTTCACCCACCTTCTCCATCTCGCTCGAGGTCGATACCTACCGCTACCAATTCGAAGGAATCTACTCACGCAGCAAAAGGGCAAGATACTGCATCCAGACCTCCGCTCATTGAGCCTGACAGCATGGCGAATTCGATAAATCACATAGGGGAGTTTTCAGCTGCAGTTCAATGAGTTCTGTTAGCAGCAAGAAAACCTTCCACGAGACTCTCCTACTCTCGCAAGTGGTCAGCCTTCTCGAAATATGTGAATCATCTCGGCCAAAATCCAGTATCCTGTTCGATATCGACAGTATTGGAATTTTTACATTCCTTGATGGCACGTGGACTAAAATATTCCTCCATCAAGGTTTACTTAGCTGCAATATCGGCGTATAGAGTGGACACTACTGCGGGATCTATATTCGCGAACCCTACAGTGAAGCAATTCCTAAAAGGACTTAGAAACCTGAATCCACCATCTCGAAGCATCACGCCAGGCTGGGATCTTCCTTTGGTTTTGAAAGCTCTAACGAGAGCACCTTTCGAGCCAATGGCAACTATAGATCTTCGTTTGTTGTCATGGAAAACAGCCTTTCTGCTGGCGATCACGTCGGCTAGGCGAGCCGGTGAGCTGTGTGCCTTGCGAATTGATCCGCCGTATCTGACCTTCCATCGAGACACGGTCGTACTCCGACCGGACATTCAATTTCTGCCAAAGGTCGTCTCCGAGTTCCACCTGACTCAGGACATTGTCCTCCCAACTTTCTTTCCGTCACCGACGTCCTCCTTGGAGAGGTCTCTACATTCCCTGGATGTTCGCAGGGCATTGGCATTCTATCAGGAACGTACGAAGTCGATCAGACAGACTCAGCAGTTATTTGTCTGCTACGGTCGACCCAAGATTGGTAAGCCGCTTTCGAAGCAGCGACTGGCATGAATCCATAAAGTTAGCGTACGAGCTAGCAGCGTGCCCTCTGCCACATACAATAACAGCGCACTCAACAAGGGCTCAATCTACATAGATTGCCTTTGGAAAAGGGGTTCAGCTTCAAGAGCTGTGTCGGGCGGCAACTTGGTCATCCCCATCGACCTTCATTCGCCATTACCGACTCGACGTCCGGTCCAGAGGGCAGGCAGCGTTTGGCAGGGCTGTGCTGGCCTCGGTATTACATTGACTGTCGGCATATCTATTAATTGACACCGACCCACCTCCGGTAAGTCAGCTTGTTACTCGGCCCATGTGTGTGATGCACAGAGACCACGAAGAAGAAGGACAGGTTGCTTACCTGTAACTGTAGTTCTTCGAGTGGTCATCTGTGCAGTCACACAACCCACCCATCCATCCCCGCTTCGGTGTTTACATCGAGTTCGATGGATATCAGAATCGGATTGGGGTTAATGGGGGTTTCGATCTCGATGTTTCTATCGAGTCCGATGCGAGGAATGTCCTTCGGTCTACGCAGGCTCGCAATAGGCGGTTTTAGGGACATGAGGGAAAGGGCGGGTGAGCCGCGATGAGGAGTACGCACGAGGGGGGAGGGGCTCCTTGCCCAAATTTTCTCAGTTATTAGAGGTATTCCAAAATGGGCCTCCGCGCAGAGGCGCAGAGCCCATGTGTGTGACTAGCACATATGACCACCGAAGAACTACAGTTACAGGTAAGCAACCTGTCCATTTTTGAAGTGTCAGTGAACTTGGTCACCCACTTCCAGCTGGTCACACCACAACCTCTGCGGCTCTATAATACTATTTAAAATGAGAATGCCAACACCAATGTTAAGCGCTACTGTGCTGACAATAATGCAACAACATTATGAAATAAAAATAGTCAAAGCCTTAAGAAGGGCAAGCAACAAGACCACTTCTCCGCCATGCCCCCTCTCTGCTGAGCTTCCACCGCTCACTGAAAACATGGCTATTCAGGTGGGAATATGGGGTGGGTTAAGATTTTTAAATTTTATACTGTTTTAACTGTATTTTATATTTTATTATGTTGTACATTGTCCAGAGTGGCAGGTTTGCTGGCCAGATGGGCGATTCATAAATACAACAAATAAATAAATAAATAAATATGGTCATGAATCTCTTCCAAGGCTTCATAGCTTGGATATATAGCATATTTTGATAGATAGGCTATGTGATTACAGTGCCAATCTGTATTTAAAGTAAAACAGTGTAGCAGTTTTAAGATGCAATTATAGATTTCACTGTTTAACCGTTAACATTAGATGCTATACTGCTATCCACCTAAAATCTTACCTTTGCCATGTCGTCTTCAAATTACTGTAATTTGGCAAGTGATTAGCAGTAAATTGATTCTTGTTACTGCTCTAAATAGTTGACTTTTATTCTTTTCCCTAATCCTGGCCAACCTGTTAATATCCCCCTTATTTTGATATTTGTCACACTCTTAAATAGAGAGAGAAACTACGACTCTTGTTAGCATGTGAGAACAAAAGTCAACTTCAATTAAGCAAGATAATTCTCTGGACTTTTTCAAGTAGCAGAAGATGACAGAAACGTGGTCGATTTTGAAATGTATATGTAAGTCTTTAGATTTTACTAGGCCCACTGATTTTTCATATGCACACCCTGCATTGAGCAGGAGGTTGGACTCGATGGCCTTGTAGGCCCCTTCCAACTCTACTTTTCTATGATTCTATGATTCTATAAATGTACGTTACTTGTAAATTGTGCCCAATGTCACACTTATTTCCATTTCCTGAAGGCATTCAGCTGACTGTGAAGTTTATGTTTTTATTCAGGCAGGCCTTTGGCATATGAGCTGGTCCTGTGCTGAAGGGGTTTTAAAATTGGTTGGTGCTGCTTATCTTCTTTTATTGTTTCTGTTTACAACAATAAAAGTTCAGAGGTCAGAGCCCTCTATCCTATGCCCTGTCAGCAAGAGCCAGGCAGGGCAGAAGGAGGACAGAGACTATTTTCCCTCCCATTCCTCTTTACAAATAAAAAATTCAGCTAGATTGGACTCTGAGCCCATCTAGCTGTCCTATCTTGTTGTAGGCGGGGACAGTGACAGAGAGGCCATAGGATCCTGTGAGTTCTGGCCCCTCTCCAACCACTTCAATGCCCCCTTCGTGGTCTTGATGAAGTCAGCCAAGGTTGCCCCTATGACCTCAGAAAGCAGTCACCCCCCAAATCAGAGAGGGGGAGTGGCAGGAGGGAAAGATCTGATCTCGGATTCCTCCTCCTGAGTTCTTAGGCAAGGGAAAGGAATCCCTCTGTTGGCATGTGACACTCTTCCAGGAACCATAGATTGCTCTGTAATAGTGTTTTTAACTTATTTGTTTTTATGTTATGTTTTAATTAAGATTTTGTTTGTAATATGTATTTACTGTTAGCCACCTTGAGTGCTGTTCTTTGGCAGAAAGGTGGGATATCAATAAAATAAATACTGTTAAATGTGAGAAAATTCTGGCATTTCTCCCCTAAGCATGTTGAAGTCATAAGAACTGCTCGTAAACCTCAGCAAAGTGAATGAATGGAATGGAATAGTCTATAGAAAATCAGAATAGATGTCATATGAGCAAGAGACCTCAAATTCTACAAACAAAAACATGAGCTTTGTGCCTGTGTGTATATCATATTCATGGGCCACAGAGCAAATTTTGGAATGGCCCTCATATTGCATAAATATATTGAGTACCGGTAAATCTAATGCAGGCAGAGCCTTAATTATGCTTCAGTGGATATTTTAGTCATCACCCTCCTCAGGCTGCATCTCATTCTCAAAAGAATTGGAAGGAGTAGAGCTGGAAAAAAATGAGATGCAGTTTTTTTCTAACCTTTTTTTTTAAAAGTCACCAATTATTGTAGTCACTGATTGGCAGTTGCTTATTTCCTAGCAAGTTGTACAGCTGCTGTGTTTTGCAGTTCTCTGCCATTCAACTCCAAATAAAGAAAACTTCACAGCTTCTCCATGGCAACCATTGCATCACTTGGTACTCTATTTCTAAGGTGCCTGAAAGAGGAAAAACCAAGCTCTAAGCCAGCCTTGAGAAATTGAAGGTGGTAAAGTCTATGATGGAATTTATAAATTATTTCCTGTTTCTCACTTGAAGTGAACCTGACCTTTCCCCTTTTGAAGAAGTAGTTCTGGAAAGAACACCATGATTTTTCCAGGACTGCCATTCAAACAGGGATTATTCATTCCATCCACCCAATGGCATACCGTATATAGGTTCAGCCTCTGCAAAGTAGTCCTATGAAACCAAGAGTGAAGGAACTTCCAAAGATCCTTTTCAGCCATAGCCTTAGATGATACATGTTTGCACTTGAGTATAACACAGATGTTCAGTATAAAGGCAGAAGTTTTCCTCCTTTTAAACATATGGAAGCAGGAAATACGTTTCTGAGGACAGTTTGGCTTCCTCAGTGTAAGAGAAAAGGATGGAGTGGCTACTTTTATAGTACACAATTTCACAGAAAATAGCATTGCATGGTCTTCTCAACAAAGTGGGTGATGTGCCATTGATTAATATTAGCCATCACTTGGCAATTTAGGACATTGTTATGTTGTGGAAGTGTGTGTAAAAATACACCCAGAAAGGATTTCAAAGAAGGGATATAGTATATAACCTTTCTTGACCACTGAGCACTAGCTTCCTGTACTAAAAGGTTTACAATCTCAACTGATGGTTAGTGTGCTTTCCTTTCATGAGTTTTACCCTAAATTCTTCCCGCTTAGTCTCTCTAATCAAAAATTATTTTCCATTCATCTCTGTATTGGGTTACCATAGATCATATGGTTTGGAATTACACAACATCTGTAATGCTGATGTTATTCTGCTGTACCTCTTAACTCATCCCCTATAATCTTAGGGTTTACCAAGATCTTAGCCATGATTAAGGATTAGGTTTAAGTAACCCACCCAAGTGAAGATGAGTCTGAATAAGACAGGAATAATGATGGTTAGAAGGCTCTGTGACGTGGTGGTGGTGGAGAGATGCACTTCTTCCCCTCAGATTCATCTCATCTCAGCCACTCAGGCTCATTCATTTGGGTTGCAATCCTATGCATGCTTACATAAGAGCCCTGAGGAACTCCAAAGACCAGAGGGCCAAGCAATAGTGCTCTAGCACTATTGGTGGTGGAACATGCAACAGAGCCTTCAAAACAGATCTTAAATAATGGGCAGGTTCAAGGATGAAGCGGTCTATCGGATATTCTGGCCCCATATTATTTAGAGCTTTATAGGTAAGCATGAGCAGCCCAGAAACAAATCGGAAGCCAGAACAGTTGGTATAGGATGTAGGGATGTATGAGAAATTCATTTCAGTACATTTTTAGTGGTGAGAGTGTTAGACTGGGACTCAGGAGATCCGGGTTCTAGTCCCCACTCGGCCATGAAACCCACTGGGTGACTTTGGGCCAGTCACTGACTCTCAGCCTAACCTACCTCACAGGGTTGTTGTGAGGATAAAATGGAGAGGAGGAGGAGGATTATGTAAGCCGCGTTGGGTTCCTTGCAGGAAAAAAGGCGGGGTATAAATATAATAAATAAACATACTTCCTGGAACCGAACATGGACCTGAATGCAATCTGTGGTTAAAGTCTTTACATTTCTGAGTTTGCAATGCAATTTGTGGGACCAAAAAAAAGTGTACATTTGGAAAATGTATATGAAAAAAAAATGCACATACGGTACTTTTGAAAAAATGTTCACAAACATGCTTTAATCAATGGGAGAAAATGTGTACATTTCAAAACGCACACAATTGATGCATATATTTGAAAAAATACACACAAATTTTAATGCTAAAAGAAAAAAAAAACAAAGCTTGCAATCTGGTACAGACATGGGTTGGAATGAGTTTTGAGGTGGAATTTGGAGAACCTCAGTGAGCTCAGGTTTTGTGATTCACACATCCATGCTAGCAGCTTGAATTGCACCTGGAACCAAATTGGCAGCCAGTGCAGTTGGTATAGAACCAGTGTAGTATGGTCAGCAAAGCACTTGCAATTTCCAAACACTCATCATAGGAAGCCCCACTTAGAGTGCATTGCAGCAGCCTAAGCAGGATTGAATTAAGGTAGGTAAGTCTGAGAGGGGGTGGCAGATGATGTCAGCATCCCTGCTAATAAAGGAGTGCTGGTGCTGCATCCCTGTGAGCCCTGGCTCCACTACACCACTGTGGGTCTCACAGGCACGGGGACTTCTGAGGTGGTGGGGCCATCTGGCGTTGGTGCTGAGGGCAATTCCCCACTCCATCCTGTCACCTCCTCAGAGGTGAGTCCATGGCAGCATTCCCCAAACGTGGGAATTCCAGAGAAGCTCCTCTTAGATTGCACACTGCTTCATTGACTATGCTAAAACTGTAGGAAAAGCAATTTTCCTACAAGAACGTGATAATATAGCTTTATAGTATAATGTACCCAAGGTGAAACAGAAAGAGAATAATGCACCCAAGTTGAAATTACAGAGGGTTCCTTCCTGTATCAGTACAGCAGTAGGAGGGAGGGCTCAGTCAGAGAAAGTCTGACTCTGAAACCTCCCCTTAATTATAGGTTTATGCATTTCCAAATATATAAGTAAGGCTACAATATAAAGCAAGCTTTCAAAATGAACAAGTAAGGAAAGTCTGTGTTCGTAGACTGTTGAAAGTCTGTAGAAAGAATTCACTTGGGTGAGCCTCTCTATGAGATTTTGAAAGGAATGCTTACTAAAGCCCCTTCCCTCTTAACACATTCCAACAGTCCCATTTCTCCCCTTTTCATCTCTCCTTTTCACTTCTCCCAGCGATGCTGGGAATTCCATTCCAGTAAGCAATGGCAGGCTGTAGCAAAAAATTTTTTTTCCAGTTCCAGAAAAGTCTTGCACATTTTGTCAGGTTCTGCCATTATGGTGATTTTGCGCAAGTGCACATGATCCCAAGTCTGTCTGTCCACTATGTAGTCCCACAGAGGCATATTCCTTCCTTATAAATATTCTTGTCAGTTTCATCTCCACACACCACTTCCTTTAGCCCAGCAGAACCATATTCCCTACTTGTCAAAGAACTTTTCAATTTCATTCTCCCCTTCAACACTTCCAGAGTGGGGGGGGGGCAAAATTGACAAGTTCTTTGGCACTTGTGCAAGATTGCCTATATATATATATATATATATATATACCATTTGTGCAAATTTCAAGATGCCCCCCAATTGTGCAAATTGCCACCATTTTTTTTTTAAATGGAATCTGCGTATTGGCTCAACTTGCCAGCAGGGCGGACACAGAACGAGGTCCAAACTGGAAAAATCCGTCAGGCTTTCAGCCCCCAAACAGAATTGTCATACATCCCTACTCCCACCCAAGCTATTTATTTACATTGCTTGATTTTTCTTAGTAACAGTTTAGTATCAGCTGTACCACAGCTGAGAGCTTGTCAACGTGGTGGGAAGCAGCAGCGTCATTAGTGGCAGAATATTTATCTTCTTGTTGCTTTCTCATGCTGTGAATAATATCTGAGTATGTTGTGCGCCAAGTGGAATGGTTCTAATTCTCTACAACATAAATTGCTGAAGGCAAATATATTGTTAGTGAAACTGTTGATGTGCTAATGATGTTCTTCTGTCTCTGCATTACATAAGAATGCATACATCTATAAAGTTAGTAACCTTGTGAAATATTAACAGATGGAAAACTTGGGTTAAAAAAAATATCTGTGAATTGCTCTAGGTTTCTTTCATTTCATGTTGTATGATAGCCCATGGGGACAAACCAGCACTTTATATCTGTAAAAAAATAAAATAAAAAAATACTAGAGGTAGGATTTCATGGTTTTGGCTGTCACTGTTGATTTTTAGGTATTGCAATATCATTATGAATAACAAAATTAGTTTTTACTTGATTTGAAATTCAAATAGAAATCACTTGATTCTTTACAAATGACATGCCATTGGTTTATTGGCTGAAGCAGAAACACACGGTTTTGTGAATGATAGGAGAACTGGAGAGACATATGTTATTCCAGGTAGTTTAAGAACTAAATACTATTCTCATATTTTGAAATGTAGGTGTTTTGAATTCTGGTCATATTAATTCATTTAATATGTTTTTACACATATTATGAAAAAAAACGTGTGTGTGTGTGTGTGTGTGTGTGTGTTTAAAAACACTCATCTATTAGAAGTGCTTCTAAGCCTGCCACCAATACACTATTTATTTAGATCTTTGGGCCTCATGCTTATCTGGCTGATTTGACTTTTCCCAAGTATAGAAAAGCTTTTACTCTAGCCAGATTTGATGCATTATGGTTTTGGAGGGAAGATATCAGGGAATACCATTTAAGGATCGCCTTTGTCCATGTAATAATAATGGGGATGTTGAATCTGTGGGGCATGTACTTTTATATTGCCCCTTCTACCAGGATCTTCGTGAAGAGCTTATTCTTCCTATCCTATGTAATTGCCCAGGTAGAACTGATAAATTCTATATTTCCCTGTTACTCGCTGACACGGTTCCTCATATTACTAATAGAGTGGCTAAATTTTGTGTGACTGCCATAATATGCCGCACCTTTCTAACCTCTGACTCTGGCCTTGCTTGACTGTTATAATTTTGACATAAAATTTTGTTGTGAACTTGATATGTTTGCTGGTGTAATGGCGTATAGTAGTAATGCATGTTTTATTGATTGATTGTTTCCTTGTTTTTAATGTTATTGTTGGTTCTGGTCAATGACCGTAATAAATATTCATTCATTCACTATTTATTTAAGCATCATTAAATAAATAAATTATAGGCAGACACAATTAGGGATGGATGAATCTGTAAATTTCAGTTTCTCTGTTTCTCATTTTTCCAATCTTAAATTCAGTTTGTCTAGATGAGCTTTGAAAATTTCTCGTCTTAAGTTTGCTTCATCCCAAACTTTGATATATTTTTTAAAGTTCATATGAACATTTATAAGCATTTTTGTGTGCACATTTCTCCTAATACATGCATTTTTGTGCACATCATATCCTAATATAGACATTATTGTTATTATTTCCCCATTTGTATACATTCTCTGATTGGAGAGCTCCATTGCAAAATTCAGAGAAGTGTGAACTTCAAAGGATAACTGAGTTTCAGTTCACATAGTGAATCAAAAGCGCAAAATTAGGTAAGTTCACATTGAAATGTGAACATCATGAATTTCTCCCCCGTTCCTAGGCACAATTGTGCTTATTTATTGCAGCTTCAGACTGTGCCACTGTGGCACACTACAAACATATAACATTGTTCACCAGGCTGAAACTATGTTCCTACTTCATGTTACCAGGTGAGAATGACAAATATGTTTAAAGCCCTTAGTCAGTGTTTTCTGCATTTCTGGCATCAATATCATCATCAGGCGATCACTCGTGACCGAGTAAGATTGTCTTCCAGGATAAAAAAATTACAAAAAGAAAATTTTAAAAGGAGGAAATTCTAAAGAAAATTGTGTAGACTCTAGCGATGGGTCCGTAAGTGACTGTGGAGGCCAATTCTAGATCCACACAGCTTCCCACAGTGAGGACACAGGTTACCAGATGGAAGATGGTCCTGTAAAGGATTCGTTTGACGTGCTTTTCGCTTAGCACATTTCTCCCTTTCACCTTGCACTCGGGCTTCTTCAAAGTCCATGGAACCTTTGTGAAAGGCCAACCTCCATTTAGATTGTTCATGGGCCAGAGCTTCCCAGTTTTCGATGTTTATGTTGCATTTTTTTAGATTAGTCTTAAGAACATCTTTAAACCTTTTATACTGACCACCGATATTCCGCTTTCCATCCTTGAGTTGGGAATAAAGTAACTGCTTTGGGAGACGGCAGTCAGGCATTCGAACAACATGACCGGTCCACTGAAGTTGGCGTTGAAGGATGATTTTTTCAACACTAGTAAGTCTTTGCTTCTTCCAGTACACTGACATTTGTCCGCCTATCTTCCCAAGTAATTCGCAGGATTTTCTGGAGGCAACGTTAATGAAACCTTTCAAGGAGGTGGAAGTGACGTTTATAGATAGTCCATGTTTCGCAGGCATACAATAAAGTTGGTAATACAATGACTTGCAGAGCTCAAACGATGCTGGATTTCACTGTCAATATTAGCTGTAACGGAAAGATAGCTGCCAAGATAGAGAAAATGATCGACATTTTCCAGTATTGCCCCGCCAAGCTAGGATAGATGGCATCACCAAAGGGTTAACTTGCACTTGCTGATGAATCACTTTGGTTTTTTTGATGTTAAGTGAGAGACCAAGTTTTCCGTATGCTTCTGCAAAAGCATTTAGGATAGTTTGGAGATCATCCTCTGAATGTGCGGAGACCACATTATCATCAGCATACTGAAGTTCCACAACGGAGGTTGTAATGACCTTACTTTTTGCTTTCAGCCTGCTAAAAAGCTTTCCATCTGTTCAATATATAATTCCCACACCAGTGGGAAGTTTCCCCTCGACAAGATGTAAAATCATGGTGATAAAAATAGCAAATAATGTTGGGGCGATAACACATCCCTGTTTAACACCTGGTCCCACTTTAAATGGAGCACCATGAGAGCCGTTGTTGTCCAAAACCGTTGCCGTCATGTTGTCATGGAGAAGTCGCAAGATATTCACACATTTATTGGGGCTTCCAATTTTCATAAGGATAGTCCAGAGAGCTGTTCGGTCTACAGTATCAAAGGCCTTAGCCAAATCAATAAATGCCATATAAAGGGGTTGATTTTGCTCCCAGCATTTTTCTTGGAGCTGACGTGATCACCTATTGATCAGTATTGATCAATATATCAATAGGTGGTCACTTATAGTTCTTTTTGCCTATTAATTTCCAGTAGCATGGAAGAGAGGATTATTATGTTGCATTTTTCTCCAATAATATATCAGCATATGCAAAGATAGGGCAAATTGCTTTTGCTTCAGAGCTGGGTTCACAGTCAATGTCGCAGCGCACTAATTCTTTGCTTATGGCACAGGCACACTGTAGCAAGGACTGCATGAAGTGATTAGTGAAGGACGTTTGGCCCTTTTCAGTTATGTGACTCCATAAAAATTAGATTATTATTAAGTTATTGATGTATATTTATATGTACAGAGATGTATTAAAAGTATCCAGACTGGCAATGCAACAGCACATATCTTTATGGGTGAATATGTATATACAGTAGCTATTGCCAGCACATACCGTACGTATATGCATTCACAAACACACTCAGTAGCAGGCAATTCTTCATATCATTTAGTCATAAGCCATGTGCATATAGAAGAATTGGGAGGACTAGAACAATATTGCCCCTTTAGAAATAGTTTCAGAACTTTCATCTGGACGTTCTACATGGATAATGCATTTACTTTAAAATAATGTAAATGTCTTAGTTTTGTTTCTAGTTATCATCCAGTCTTGAATTAAGGCATCATGTGTTTATAGCACATGATCTCTTTCCCCTGCCCATGGCAAGAAAAGGGGGATGTTAAATTAATGAGTCATTTCTGCTCTATCAGGACAATGGCAATGATTACCTGTATGCCTTGACTTTCAGTTCCGCTTGGAACACAGCTGTACATCCAGGGCTCCGCTCAGCTCCCTCTCTTGACTGAAAATGGGATTTACTTGGCAGTAAAGCTGCCATCCTGATTTTTGATTAGAATGTTGAAAGGGGATGATACATACAACCATGTATATATGTGGTAGTGTTACCTGTTCAAAACAATATTAAAATAAGTTAAAAGTGAAATTCCAGGATAACCTCCTAGCAAGAGATATGAAGAACAGGGCTGCATGAGATCAGAAAACAGCTAAAATTAAGCACAGCAAATGAACACTGTTTTGAGGTCGTTTTGTTTTTATTTTTTTTTAATGCAGCAACAGCTCAAGATCCATCTCCTTCCAGTCTCAAGAGCTTGTCAGGTTAAAAGAGGGTCACATATATGGAATTTTTTTACACACAAACTATGTAATCATTTTCAAAAAGAGGTTGACCATGAGTATAAGCTAAAAACAAACTTAATTCCCAGCAGATGTGCACAGGAAAAGAAAAGGTATAAAGGAGATCTGACTGTGATTAAGAAAACCATCAGTGTGGCTGCTGTTCAAATAGTGTAAAAGAAGCCAAGTCCTTTGTCTTAAAATAAAACCTGTGCAATGAAACGTAGACAGGCTGACTAGCAAGAAGGCTAAATCAAATATCACTCATATAATAAAAGTAATATTCACTATCACTAATCAAATTTGAATAAGAGATCTCCTTAAATGTAAGGCTCAGACATCCACTGCCATTTTGATTGCATTAGTCTCTATGTGAACACTTCTTATCAGATAAAATGTTCTTCTCAGATCCAGAGTCCAAATGGCAGTACGCTGATTTTTATAAATGGCAAAAGAGGGAATTAGGCTGCTCTCTCATCCAGCTTTGGAGAAATGCCAAGCAGAGCCAAAAAAAAAAAAAGTGGCTGCAGGGCTTCCGATTCAAAATCTGAAAATGCTGTGCCTACCCACTTGGATTCAGGAAGGAGAGGGTGGCACAAGGATGAGAGCTCCCACATGCAACAGGTAAGTTTATACAGAGTGCCTACAGCAATGGCATTTAGAACCCAGAACCTTCAGCATAGCAAATGAAAGGATTAAATCAGCTTTGACACAGCACAGGCATATGTTGAACTTTGCTGAGCAGGCCAATTCTCAGTTGTTTCTGAAAACAGTCTCCCCGCAGTTAAGCAGCTCATGATAAATATGCTAGAGCATAGCCTAGGCTTCCCGAGCCTGCCCCCCCCATGTGTTGGACTACAGCTCCCATCATCCCCATCCAGCACATGCTAGCTGCGGGTGCTGGGAGTCGTAGTCCAACACATCTTGAGGGCACCAGTTTGGTGAAGGCTGGCATCGCTTGTCATACAGCTGAAGAAGCTTGGATAACGGGTTGTAGTTCTGAGTTTATGGCAGTAATCTGGGTAATCTGGTATGTACTGTGATGCACTCAGTTTCTAAACAAGGGCTAGGACGGAGTCAACCTTCTAGTTACATACTCCACAGGTGAAGGAGCTCTTTTCATCATCATCAGGCGATCACTCGTGACCGAGTAAGATTGTCTTCCAGGATAAAAGGAGGACATTCTAAAGAAGATTGTGTAGACTCTAGCGATGGGTCCGTAAGTGACTATGGAGGCCAATTCTAGATCCACACAGCTTCCCACAGTGAGGACACAGGTTACCAGATGGAAGATGGTCCTGTAAAGGATTCATTTGACGCGCTTTTTGCTTAGCACGTTTCTCCCTTTCTTTCTTTTTTTTTTTTAAATATTTTATTTATTTTTCAAAGCAAATTATAACACAGAAAATATATTTAGCAAAATACAAAATTATCACACAAATATAACATAATCAACATACAATAAATCATAAAGTGCTCCCCCCCACCCTTCAAGGGACCAATTAATATACTTCTATCCTCTTAATCAAATAAAGTCTAAATTCCAAAAATATAACATATCCTGACAAGGCATGTTACCCTTCCCCTTTATTAATACATAGTCTAGTAATTGATTCCATATCTCCATAAAATTATTCTTCTTTAGCAATCCTTTTTTTCATTTGATACTACTAGTTAGTTTATCATTTAGGGCTATGTCCCAAACTTCCTTATACCAGTCTGTTATTAGGAAAACATGTTGCACTTTCCAATTTCTCGCTATCATTAGCCTGGCCGCAGTTAACAAGTTTACAATTAACTCCTTCATATTTTGATCACAAATAAGCTTCTCAGTTATTGATAACAATGCTAATTTTGGACAGACCTCTAAATTAGTACCAATAATTTTCGATATTTCTGTAAAAACCTCTCGCCAAAACACCAATACATTTTTACAACTCCACCACATATGAGCATATGTCCCTTTTTCCTGACATCCTCTCCAACATAATGCAGAACAATTAGTATCTATTCTATTTAATTTTACTGGAGTTAAATACCATCTCCAAATTAGTTTATAAAAATTTTCCTTTATCCTAATTGACATCATTTTCACAATCCGTCTATCCCATATATTGTTCCACCCCACCTTCGAGGTCACTTCTTCAAATTCATTATCCCATACAGTCTTAAGCTGATCCTCTTGTTCTTTTGCTTTTTGGATCAATCTATATAAATCCCTTGTTATACCTCTTGTTGATGCATTACCTGGTAGGCCGTCTCTAGACATGACCATCTTTTCAAAATTAGTTAAATCTCTCTCGTACTCAGTTTTCCTTTTCCATTTCTTCGACCACTGTTCTAACTGTAGTAAATTTAACCACGATAATCTTCTTCTCCCAACAATTTCCATTATTTGATCTCTAGTCTCCATCTTTTCCACCCAATCGGTCAATCTAATAACCCTTTCTTCTCTTAGTTTACTCTCCAGCTCTAATCTTAAGTTTTCAGGGAAATCCTTAAGAGCTACCACCGGAGTTAATGGAGATATCCCTGGTATAAATATGCTCTTCATAGTACCCCAAATCATTAACAAATTTCTCCATGGCCAGTGGAGAAAAAACAAAAAACGAAGTGGGCAACTGAAAGGAAAATTTCCATGTGAACAAAAGGGGATGCTTGGCTGCACTCTTCTGAATGAGATGATTGACTCTAGGTGGGTGTGTTTCTGTTGTTACAGACAAGATGGACATTAAAGAGCCAATTGTGACAGGTGGGGACAAAATGGGGGTGTGTGAACTGGTGCTCTCTGGTAACATGCTCTTAGCTCCTTCAATCTTGACCTAGAACATAGCTTTCCTCTTGCTTTTTACCATAAGCAGGTTCTCCATTTGTCTATAAACTGAATTCTGCTTCCTTAATACATAGATGTGGTTATTATTATATCACTAGTTTGCCTTGGACATTCTGCAACCTTCTGACTAGAGTCTCCCAAATTTTGTGTACCTGCTAGTGCTATTGTGGTATGTCTAGACTGACTGAGGAGCTGGAAGGACCCTGTTAGGAAAACCTGCTAAAAGGGTGCTTAGACTTCTCTCACCCCATCCCCCATCCTCCATCAGGCGATCACTCGTGACCGAGTAAGATTGTCTTCCGGGATAACAGGAGGAAATTCTAAAGAAGATTGTGTAGACTCTAGCGATGGGTCCGTAAGTGACTGTGGAGGCCAATTCTAGATCCACACAGCTTCCCACAGTGAGGACACAGGTTACCAGATAGAAGATGGTCCTGTAAAGGATTCATTTGACGTGCTTTTCGCTTAGCACGTTTCTCCCTTTCACCTTGCACTCGGGCTTCTTCAAAGTCCACGGAACCTTTGTGAAAGGCCAACCTCCATTTAGATCGTTCGTGGGCCAGAGCTTCCCAGTTTTCGATGTTTATATTGCATTTTTTTAGATTAGCCTTATGAACATCTTTAAACCTCTTATATTGACCACTGATATTCCGCTTTCCATCCTTGAGTTGGGAGTAAAGTAACTGCTTTGGGAGACGGCAGTCAGGCATTCGAACAACATGACCAGTCCACTGAAGTTGGCGTTGAAGGATCATTTTTTCAACGCTAGTAGTCTTTGCTTCTTCCAGTACACTGACATTTGTTCGCCTATCTTCCCAAGTAATTCGCAGGATTTTCCGGAGGCAACGTTGATGAAATCTTTCAAGGAGGTGGAAATGACATTTATAGATAGTCCATGTTTTGCAGGCATACAATAAAGTTGGCAATACAATGGCTTCATAAACCAGTGTTTTGGTCTTCTTACAAATATCCCGATCCTCGAACACTCTATGTTTCATTCGAGAAATTGCGGCACTTGCGGAGCTCAAACTATGCTGGATTTCACTGTCGATGTTAGCTATAAGGGCCCAACCACACAAACATTTCTGACTGCAAACAGCAGCTGCACTTTACAGTCCACTCATACCGACTTTTTGCCATACTGCCACATGCAGACCAGGTTGTCTAAACCCCAAAAGTCAGCATATACGGACTTCACATGCCCTCACAAGTGCTACTTGTCAGTTGCAGTGGCTGGACATCTGGCCCATATTACTTAAGGCATGTTGTTGCCATTCACATGATGTTCTTTACACGTGACAGGGTGGAGGAGTGCCGGTGGAGGCTCAGTGAAAACAATGTACAGGCCTGTGGCTCACGCTGGCTCAGCTTGTCTGAGCGTGGAAAGCTAAGCAGGGTCAAGCCTGGTTATTACTTGGATGGGAGACCCCTCCTGTAGTTTCCTGCATTGAGCAGGAGGTTGGACTCGATGGCCTTGTAGGCCCCTTCCAACTCTATGATCTATGAAATCTATAATAATGGGGACCACATCCATGAAAGGTTCTAAGAGTTGCCCATCAGTCTCCCTTGTGTGCTTATCTAAACCTCTATTTCTGTTTACTTGGCCAGGCTAAACCTAAAGGAGGATGCTCCTCTTGCATGTTTCATTTTCGTTTCATTTTTTATAAGAATTTACCAAAATTTGCAAATTTCTTCATATGTGATGGAAAGAAATTGAGGGTGTTGTGTTTTTATTATTTTTTTTTAATGCAGGAGAAAGTGAAACAGACAAATTCACCCATCCTTACCTGTCTTTTACTTGCACTGCCCTATAAATCACCATGTTTACTGATACTGCTATGTAATAAAAGAAGAATTTCTAATAATGAAAATAATAATTTTTACATGAGAAAATAACAACTGGAGATTCCTGTTCCAACCTCTTTTAGTTTTTGCTTGTCAAATATTTCCTTTTGAATATTTCTCTTTATATGGTAAAGTCTGAGCATTACCATGACCTGTAGATCATTAGATTTCTCAAGTGTTTTCCAGGACGTGGTAAATCTCATATCTTACCACCTGTGTCTGTGTGGGTCCATTCAAAAGAAGTGTTCACTACACAAAAATGATGGTTAAAACTCTCAGTGTCACAACTTTATCATGATGGCAGAAATAAACATGAACTTCTGGCCTATGTTTCAGTGAATAGAGCAGATGTGAAGGCCACAATACCTCATTCCAACCCTCTCACTGTAAATCCTTTAACTTGGAACTTACATGGAGCGTACAGTCTGACTGAAAGTGGATTGAGCCTTCAGAATGTTTAGTTCTGCCATGAAGAAAATGATGCAGAATAGAATAATGTAATAGTAGCTAAATAGGCTGCTTAAAGAGTAGTTTAGATTCATATCCATTCAAATGGAGTCATTTGATTCCCATTTATTCTTATTATTACCCTGAGTTTTCAGCTGTGCTCAAGATACCTTTAAATTATTTTAATGGTTTTGATATGGACTGGTGGGGTTGGGGGGAAATGGCATAAAAAAATAACTAGGCTCTATAAATGGCGGGTTACCTAGGGAATTTGACTAAATAGAGGATATTGTGGCTTGCTTGAAAGGCTAGTCTGCTGAAGTTTGCAACATAAAGATTGACTGTATTTGTTCTCTCTGAGGTTGTTCTCTCTCTGTATTGCTTTTCTTGCAAAGAGCCATCTTTTTTGACTCTATATACCTAGATAGGAGAAATTTTCTTTTCCTGCAACCAAAGCTTTGTGGCTTTCCAGGTGCTTGATAATCTGTTACTGCAGCTGCCAACAAAAAGAGGGATTACTGAGCTGTATCTATTGCTGCTCCAGTGCCTAGGATGATTGTGTTGCACCAGCAGCGCAACAAGAAGTTAACACTTCCTAGAACTACCCCAGAAACAAGCCAAAGCGCTCACTTCCAGTCAGCGGAAATTAGCATTTTGGCTCATTTTTTACTGCTTTAGGAAGCACTGGCTTCCTGATTCACTGGTGTGTGTGTGTGTGTGTGTGTGTCACCGGTCCACAGGCAGCACTGGGTACTGAGCCTCTAATGAGGTTCCATACATGGCAGGTCACAAGTTGTACAGGTTTCAGTTAAGGCAGTGTTAAGGTAATCTGTAATAAGTGAGGAACAACAAGAGGTTAATAATATTTAACATTGAGGTAACTAACATATCCGTGTGCTCAGTGTGCTTCAGAAGCATTGTCTTGGTAATCCTTGCAACAGCCCTTCAGCAAGGTCAGTAGTGCTATCCCTGTATTGCAGGTATGTAATATGTGGCTGAGAGAATGACTTGCTGCAGGCTACCTTGTGAGGTCATAACGCAAGTGACATTTCAACCAAGGATCTCCTGGCTCACACATTGCCACACTTGCTTGGGACTCATACATCACTGAAAGCTACTTTTCCATGTTCAGGGAATAAGCCATTATTGTAGAACTCAAATGTCCAGGGTGGGGAGAGTAAGGTAGAGGAACCTCTTCCTTCTGCGGCCCTGGCTCTATTCTTCCAGAGAACAAGCTGGGAGATATTTTTTCTTCTTTGCCAAAGTACACAAGGCCACCGGATGAGTAACTTTAGGAACATTGGTCTAGATAGCACAGTGCCCTTGTAAGGTATTGGGTGGGAGTAACAGAGAAGAGGCCAGAGCTTTTCCAGAAAAGGAAGTTTTATTGAGAAGACTCAGAGCCCCTACCTGGTGATGCTTCGGTGTACAGAGAAAAGCAGGGGAAAGATGTAAAGCTAGAAAGAAAAAGAGAGGTGAGAGGAGGGAGAATCAGGATCGGAGGCAGCATACCCCTGAATACCAGTGCAATAAAAAGATGAAGTCTCAGGATGTGGAAAAAATATGGGGTGTTTTATTCCAAGAAGTTGCCTTTCAAGTTTTGGCCCTGGATGATATATATATATATATATGGGCTTTCTTCAGGGGACAATATTTCTAAAAGTGCCTGCAGAGATCTCTGAAAAAGATGAATCCTGTGACTGGTCATATTATTATTCAGGGCTGAAACACATAGGGCAACTCCTTGGAATAAAACAACATAGATTTTTTTTCAACATCCTGAGACTTTGTCTCTTAATTCCATTGGGCAATTTGGATGCTCTCCAGTTTTATTTGCCTGTGAATACCAGTGGCAAATAAACAGCAGTGGGAGAAGTCTGTTGCCCTTGTGCCCTGTTTGTGGGCCTTTCGTAGGCATCTGGTTGGCCACTGTGGGAAAAAGGATGTTGCACTAGGCAGGCCTTTGGTATGATCCAGCAGGGCTCTTAATATGTTTAGGGAAAGAATCTGGGGAATGAAGAACAAGCAGGATTTTGCGTTTTTAAACTGCATCAAATCCTTATGATCTGTCTGAAAACATATGGGGGGGAGGGTCTTTAGCGTTAGGGTTAGTCCAAAAGAAAGCAGGAAGAACAGGTTTCCTGACGCATGGCAAGGCTTTAATGGACAAGGATGTAGGATGATGGGGTGCAGAGATGGGCACACCAAGCTGGAAGTTCCAAGAGTCAGTCAGACTGTGTGTCTGCCAGCAACACTGCTCTCTTGAAATCACACTGAGTTCAGGGCTGCATGGCCAGTGGAGAAAAAACAAAAAACGAAGTGGGCAACTGAAAGGAAAATTTCCATGTGAACAAAAGGGGATGCTTGGCTGCACTCTTCTGAATGAGATGATTGACTCTAGGTGGGTGTGTTTCTGTTGTTACAGACAAGATGGACATTAAAGAGCCAATTGTGACAGGTGGGGACAAAATGGGGGTGTGTGAACTGGTGCTCTCTGGTAACATGCTCTTAGCTCCTTCAATCTTGACCTAGAACATAGCTTTCCTCTTGCTTTTTACCATAAGCAGGTTCTCCATTTGTCTATAAACTGAATTCTGCTTCCTTAATACATAGATGTGGTTATTATTATATCACTAGTTTGCCTTGGACATTCTGCAACCTTCTGACTAGAGTCTCCCAAATTTTGTGTACCTGCTAGTGCTATTGTGGTATGTCTAGACTGACTGAGGAGCTGGAAGGACCCTGTTAGGAAAACCTGCTAAAAGGGTGCTTAGACTTCTCTCACCCCATCCCCCATCCTCCATCAGGCGATCACTCGTGACCGAGTAAGATTGTCTTCCGGGATAACAGGAGGAAATTCTAAAGAAGATTGTGTAGACTCTAGCGATGGGTCCGTAAGTGACTGTGGAGGCCAATTCTAGATCCACACAGCTTCCCACAGTGAGGACACAGGTTACCAGATAGAAGATGGTCCTGTAAAGGATTCATTTGACGTGCTTTTCGCTTAGCACGTTTCTCCCTTTCACCTTGCACTCGGGCTTCTTCAAAGTCCATGGAACCTTTGTGAAAGGCCAACCTCCATTTAGATCGTTCATGGGCCAGAGCTTCCCAGTTTTCGATGTTTATATTGCATTTTTTTAGATTAGCCTTATGAACATCTTTAAACCTCTTCTATTGACCACCGATATTCCGCTTTCTATCCTTGAGTTGGGAGTAAAGTAACTGCTTTGGGAGACGGCAGTCAGGCATTCGAACAACATGACCAGTCCACTGAAGTTGGCGTTGAAGGATCATTTTTTCAATGCTAGTAGTCTTTGCTTCTTCCAGTACACTGACATTTGTTCGCCTATCTTCCCAAGTAATTCGCAGGATTTTCCGGAGGCCACGTTGATGAAACCTTTCAAGGAGGTGGAAGTGACGTTTATAGATAGTCCATGTTTTGCAGGCATACAATAAAGTTGGTAATACAATGGCTTCATAAACCAGTGTTTTGGTCTTCTTACAAATATCCCGATCCTCGAACACTCTATGTTTCATTCGAGAAAAAGCGGCACTTGCGGAGCTCAGACGATGCTGGATTTCACTGTCGATGTTAGCTGTAACAGAAAGATAGCTGCCAAGATAGAGAAAATGATCGACACTTTCCAGTATTGTCCCGCCAAGCTGGATAGATGGCATCACCAAAGGGTTAGCTTGCACTTGCTGATGAAGCGCTTTGGTTCATAGGTCCTTTTTCAGTGTTTTAATTTAAATTGTTAAAAGTTTGAGGACCCATAGAGACTGGGTTCCCTTATTAATGGCACTACATACTGACAACTCTTCCAATCTTCTGTCTACCACCTTGAAGTCTCACTATTTCAGTAAGTTCTGATGCTTGTACTACATGTAAACGCTTAGCAATCCAGTCTTTTATAGCTGGTGCACCAATTCAGTCTGAGATTTCCATTCATCATGGCACTGGAGAACTCCATTCTCAACTGAGCATTCTCAACTGAGCATTAACTGAGGTCCCATTAGATTAGTATAGATGCACAGGTGCCAACACCAAGGAGATACTCAGAGTTGTAACCTTAGCATTTTTCAGACTTTGAAGGAGATGGAACCATGAAAAATAGATAAATCACACTTCTTTTTTAAAGTCATTTTACTTTTCTCAATGAAAAAAGCAAAGAAAACAATAAATTATTAATTGGGGACTCTTTGGTGCATCTACTTTTTCAGTCAGTTTTCCGCAGTGGTGATAGAAATCTGTGTTAACTTGCAAACAGTTCAGGTTTACTTTTAATAGCATAGCATACATATTTTTATTAGAGGGGAAAGTTACAGAATCCCTTTGGTTTGCTGTGGATAAGCAATGAAAATAATTGGTGTGATGAGCAGATGTGAATCAAAGGAGAAAGTCCTGGGGTGCAATGGTCTATAAAAAAGCACAATATTTGAAAAGCCCAGTATTACCGGATCCTTTTATCTAAATCTTACATTTTACCAAAGCAAACAAACATCCATAGATTTTATTTAAGCATGGCCATTCTTTCTCTCTCTCTCTCTCTCTCTCTCTCTCCCCACTGCAGCAAATCTTGATAGCTCAAATGAGAGCCTGAGGGCATGTTTTGGATCTTGCTTTATACTAATCCATGATCATTAAGTGGAAAGAGTGAGATTTGATAGGTATACACAAGAGAACTGAGCATTCTTTACAATAAAAATGCTCCATCCATAAATGATCAGTCCTTTTTGTCAAGGATCTTTGGAAATCACTTGGAATTTGTTAGCTGGAAAAATATTTCTGGTATGGTTAATGCTTGTCATATGGAGCTAACACTTCCAAACCCTCTGCTGTTACTGCCAGAGCATGTCTTCAGGGGGCATGCATCCATCTACCTGCCTAAAAAAAAAAAAAAAAAAAAACCTTTGTGAGTCGTGGATTGAAGCACTCTTGATTGGAGTGGGACTGGCCTAGGTGCAGAGCCAGTTCTGAGTGAGTGCTGTGCGATATGAAAGGCAGTGAACGGCTCCTAAAATCAAATTAAATTGACAACTTTTTATTTTGTTTGGTCAAAAAGGAAAATGACTCCATTCAAAAAAAAGTTAAGTTGAACAAGCAAAAGGCATGCATAGCAGGTACTGAAGTAATACAGAGCAATTCCACCTCCAATGAAACAATCAATTGCCAATAGGAATGGGTGAGAATTTTGTTCGGTTTGTTTTTTTTATAAGAACGTATCAAAATTAGCAATTATCTTCATAAATGGAAATAACTTGAGATTTTAAAAAGTTGAATGTGGGAAGAAGTAAAAGTGACATTCATCCATCCAGGCCCAGGGCTTTAAGTGTCTAACTCTTAAAAGTCTGGGCTTGAATCCCTGTGTATTCAACCATTTTTGTGGTGCCGAACTAGGGTTGCTTGCCAGCTCTTTTTTCTGGCAGGCCCTCATCTTTAACAGCTACATGACAGGCAGATATAACATTCTCCATTCTGGGAATAGCTTTACTGATTGAATTTGGCTGGTGCAAATGGGTAAGAAGTTCATTTGGTTTGTTTTTGAAAAGAATTTACTAAAATTTGCGAATTTGGTCATAAACAGAATGAATTTAAGATTTAAGGATTTAAGAAAGTGAAACTGACAAGGGTTACCAAGGTGACCCATAAGTTATGCTGTATGAGAACAAAATGAATCTGTTCAAGGCTTGCCCCTCCTGGCACTAGGCTTTCATGGGCTGGAGAGGTGGAATTCTACTCCTCACACACAGCTCACATCAAGCCCATTTTCCCAACACCAGAGAAAATGAGGAAGTTGTGTGCATGGAAACTCTGTATACAAGGTATCTCTAGATTGGGACACACACTTGTGGTTTGAAATGCATCGCTAAATGCCCCCTTCACCACTTCTTCCTATTTCTTTTCAAAATTGCATGGGACCTTATAATCTTGGTTATATTTGCCCATGGAACACTCATGCGATGCAGGCCAGTTTTTCTTCTCATAAATAAAAGTAGACCTCTTTAGTTAGCTGCTTACCTCTGTTTTTGAAAATAAAGCTTCTTTTTTGTTGCTAAATTCCTCAAGAATTTTTTTTTAAATTTGCTCCAATTTAGTTTCTTTTTAGGATTTCAGGCCATATATGTTGTTTTCCCCCTCTTATTGTTAAGCTTTTTATTGTGTAGCCAGATCAGAGACTCGACTTATGAGTTTTAACATACAGACAGATCACATGCATCATCTCCATGGAAACTGCCTGATTTATGTTTGTATTTAATTAGAGTTGTCCATTACCTCCCCAAATAGAAATTAATTTGAATGTTTGTGCCAGTCACGTTTTAAAAGATTCATTATACCTAATCTGCAAGTTGAGTGAGTGGATTTCCAAGAGGTTGCATTTTACATGCACAGTTCATTTAACAGTTTCAGACAGCAGAAAAACCAGAAAACTCCTTTTCTCCAAAACATTTGTGAACTTTACTGTCTTTTTCCCCCCTTGTACAAAGTCTGCACAACATTTCCCATTTTCATAATCTAAATCACATTAGCTGACCTTCAGGGTATGTCACAGCCAGAAGCAAAACAGTGTGAATTAGCATTCACAATGGTGTTGTTTAAAACTGGCGAACTTCAAGCAAATCAAAAACAGAAAGAACTTCCAATGGCCCCTACGTGAGAACAGGGAGAAGGCTTGCGCGTGGGAGAGGAGAGAAGAGGCAAGCACCTGGTCTGGTGGGTCACAAGAAATGAGCCAATGGCTCAAAAGTGCGGGGACCCAGGTAAGAGCTTATTTAAGCTCCTGGGTTCCCGCCTTCAGTCTCTTTGCTTCTCATTAGCATTCACCTTTGTATGCTTTGTACTTATACCTCACCCTTCTACATGTTCCCAGGGCAGCTTGCAAAAAGTTAAAGTTACAATAAAACACCTTAAAGGAAAAAAAAACAATTAAAATGCTGCGATATTTTTTTTAAAAAAAAGTTGAAAGCAATCAGCAGAAATAAAAGCAAGCACCAAGATAGATAGATAAACACACACACACACACACACACTGTACAGAGGATTAAAAAGCCTTTGGGGAATTTAAAAGGGGGCGGGTACACTGAAATGATACCAAGGTAGGCATAAAGGCCAGTCTCCCTAGACAGAGCATTCTGCATTTGGGCTGCCATCATCATGTTGACACTTTCCATTACATCCACCCACTGCACCTCAAATGCTGGGGTGGGGGACAACATCCAGGTCGTTCTGTGCAAGCCTCCTTGAGAAGATCAGGAGCTGCATCAGACCTTAGGACAATGGTCTCCATCCAGCGTCATGCAAAGAAACTTCCACCTGTGTGATGGAACTTCCCCTTCCTCTCCTGCCCCCCACAGCCCTGTAAATTTGCTTCAGAGGTTCCTCCAACCCTTTGGAGCAGATTTGGAGGCCACATGGGGGGCTGCAGGGGGAGGAGAATCCATTCTGCCAGCAGTGTCCATCCCACTGGCAGATGGAACACCACTGGATACAACCCCAGATGTGCACACCCCCAAGTTCTTCTTCATAGAAGCTGAGAGTTGTCATCCCAGATAGATGAGGCAGGGAGCCACATAGTGATTACAGCTTGGGACCAGATTCTTAGCTTCATTCTGGACCAGACAGGGTATTCTGACCAAGGGAGGGAGCAGCAAAATGCCTATGCCATAAGGTACAGAAAGGAGGTTCAATTTTCCCAGGAGCTAAGGCAAAATTGAAATACAGTTTTGCACAGTGCCATCGTAGTGCATTCACTTAAATCTGCATACGGAGAACAAAGCTCTGCTTACAGTTACATCTTGTTTTGGTCAATGGTCCAAATCAGTTTGGACTGAGCAGTTTGAGAATTTCTGAATCTCAAAGAGTAGATCACCTTGCTTAAGGAGCTGAGTGGGTTTTGTTGTTCCATGCCCGGGAAGGGTCATACTCTGAGCAGAGGGTGCCTCTGAGTAATTAAGGTGCTTTGGGGATCATGAGCAGCAGCCTTTAGAAGCCAGCTGCTTCTGACACTGTGTCCGGTGTGCCTAGCAAGCCACAAAGCACTGATAGGCCAACAGACCATTTTCAGGCTTCCTCAGGTGGTGGGACTTCCGATTACAAATTAGAAGCTTGATATTGTTACAAAGCATGATAGGAAGCTCATTCAGAGGCTTAAGGAGAGGAGTGTTAAACCTCTTTCAGCCCAAGGGCCAAATTCAGTTTTGGAGAAGCTCTCAGAAGCATTCCAGTGGTGGGTTGGGCCAAAGGCAAAAGGGGCAGGATCAGAAATACCACTATATTTACCAGCTTTATTCCAGCTTTAGGTAAAAACTCTTTCTCCTTCTTCCTTCCCCCACCCTGCCAAACCTCCCTTGCTTTCACTGATCATCCCTTCCCCTTCCCACCCCCACTGCGGACTTGGTCTGTAACAGGTTTTTGTTATTGCTTGTACTGTTCTTAAAAGTTCTATTATACATCCGTTCCTTTAGAGCTCCCATGAAGTTCCATTTATTTAAGGAGAGTCGAGGTCTGTCGGAATCCGCTGGGGAAAAACAAAGTATAAAAAACGATGCTCCCCCAGTTGCAGAGTAGCAGCAGGTGCTGGCTCAGTGGCGTAGGCTAGTCCAGAAAGTTAAAACAAACTCAAGCCAGTTTCTTCAGCAAAAGATTTACTAAGACTATGACTTGAAAAATAGGAACAAAGCATATACAGAGTACAGGATACAAAAATCTAGAGCACAGCAAGTCAGACCCAAAAAAGAATGACTGCCCAACAAAAATAACTGCCAGACAACAATGACATGCCCAACAAAAATAACTGCCAGACAACAATGACATGCCCAACAAAAATAACTTCATTATTATCATACTTATATACATTATGTACAACACATCTCTATTGCATGAGGTAATGCCCACCTGCATGCAATTAAGACTCCCGGCTCCACTGTTCTTGGAGCCAACTAGAAAAAAACATAACTGGGGCAAAGGGGAGTGAGCTGATAGCTAAGTCCTTGGACAGTTCTCTGCACCTGTCTCCAAGGCTAGCTTTCTTGCTTGAAGGCAAACCCCCCAGAATATTGAATCCATATTCTGACAAGGTCATGGAAGGACCTATTTTTGTGAGCACAGCTCTCCCTCCATAAACTGAATGACCCAGTTTGCACATCATCAACAATCTACGGTTAACAAATTATGGGCTGTTAAGCAAGTGTGCATGCTAGTTCCCGCCCATCTACTCCCGCTGCAATAAACATTCCAGGGATGCCCTGTCCCTGGGTTGTTTATCATAATGCCTGAACCTGGAACTCTGGTTATTGGTGGATGAATAGCCCAGAGTTTGAACCCATGGTTAAACTATGTTGGATTCCACAATGAGTTTTGTTTGCAGTAGAAACAAATGAAGGAAATCAAACCAAGGCCGGGTCCACACCTAAGGTTTATTACAGTACTGTATCGCTGCCGTGACTTGAGGGGGCACACAATGCACAAACTTTTCAGTGCCAGTTGTGCTAATCCTGTATAATCGTTCTTCATTTCTTCTGGGATTTCCCAGACTAGGTTTATCATGATTTTTTCAGTTATTGCGGAGGAACACTGCTTTGGAAAATTGCATTTGGGGGGAGGGGAGGGGCACAGCAAATCCTGTTGACTTCACCCCGACCCCGTGGGAGGCAGCAGCTCCCTCCTTCTCCTTCTTTCTTGTGAGGGGCCAGAAGAGCTTTTTCCTTTCTTTTTTAAACGATTGCTCCTGTGCTTATTTGCACCTGCGCAGAGACGACGAAGCAACATATATATTTTTTTAAAGCCCTGTTCAAAGCAACACCCATTTCGACTGCTACAGAGTTAGGTGTGGGATGGCAAACTGGGATGACTGCAGTACATTTAATGAGAGCATGCCCTGTGAGGAGTGACTGCGGAACGTGAATATAGCAGTGCTGTTCTGCTAACTTGACGATATACAGTGTAATGTGGATGCCGTCCAAATCAGTTGTGAATACTATTATATTTAAAAGTAAAATACAATACATAATGAAAATTTAAGAAAATCTAATCACCAATTATATCCATACCTTAAATTATATTTGTTGGCCTTAAATACCTTAAAGGTTGTATGATAACCATAATTTACCTTTAAAAATATATTTTAATCAAGGAATTCTTTAATTTACATGCCAAAAATGAAACAAAACAAAGGATTCACATATCCAGTTAATCCCACCCAGTGACAGAACAGTGGGTGACCCTCTGGAGCAGTTTTTGCAGAAAGGCACAGGGGTCTGCAGTGGGGAAGAGAGGAGGGGAAAGTCCCATTGCGCAAGCAGAAGTCTGCTCACATGATGCTGGATTTCATCCATCAACATAAACACACACACATCCAAACAGCCAACGGTGACAAAAAAAGTTCTATAAATTATTGATAAAAGAAAAGAAAAGAAAGATCATAAAAGGAGATTACCTGTTACAATCTCCTTCAAATTCCAAAAACTTCTAAAGGGCTCCGGTTTCTCCTTAGATTTATTAGCATTTAACCTTCCTTGTCCCATACACACACACACACACACACACACACACACACCCCACATAATTGTGTTTAGTTCCTATTCCCTTCAACGAGGATTCCCCTCCCCCCCTTTTATAAATTAGTCTTTTTGCCACCGTCATATGAAAGAAGAGTGTACCTCTTCATCCTTTGGTACCGCACCTTTCAAATATGTTAGTAAGTACATTCTGAGATCTAAAGGGAGATCAACCTTCAAAAATGTTTTGAATAGCTGTTCCAATCAATATCCAAAACCCCTTTGCTACAGGATAGCTTCACTAGCAATACAAGAAATCATTGCCCTCCAGATACAGTAGGCAGGTGTCCTCCTTTACAGAGCACCTCTACTTGAAGGTGTCCTACATTTGAAGAGGTGTCCAGTCCAAGTCTGGTTTGGAGTCAAAGAACCACACAGAGGGAGAGCAGCAGGGACCTTAAAGCTGCCCATCCACACTTGGCATCTGGACAGCAGACTGAAGGCCAAACTAACAATTCCTTTAATCACACGTGCCTGAAGTATGTGTGATTGTCTCTCCTGCAAGTGCAGGCAGTCCCAATTTGGATCAGGATTGTGGCGCTTCAGGAGAGGAGGGTTTAAGCTGCACACACACACCCCAATTTTGTCCTGAAATTCCACCCTCACCCTCGGGGCGGAGGCGTTAAAAAAAGAAAGAAAAGTCTCTGTTGATTCCTTTTCTCTCTACTTATAACCCCCTTGCCAGGGGAGGGTGAAATTTCAGGATGAAAACATATAAATGTACATATGTGAATGTTATGCAAAGTGGTGTCCTCTTTTTTGGTAATGTGTAAGTGGCCACCATACTTCCAAATTGCATTTCTGACAATGATCTGAACTATTACTGTAAATGCTTGCTACCTTATAAGGCGTACAATACCATCATGTGAACATTTTAAAATAATTATCTTTTAATAAAGTACACAAATATAATATTATTATTGTTCTGGGGGACTTCCAACATCTCTGCCAGAGCTGCCTTGTTTGGTGTACTGCTCAGGATCATGGCCTCTGTGACAGCCAAGGGCCTGTCTCGGAGTGTACTGGGGCCAATGCTCTGCTTAATATTTTGTTCAGCCTGCTTTTTGCATCGTGGTTAAAGATGCAGTCTTATAGACACTTAGTGGAGAATAAGTCCTATTCAACTCATTGGACCAGACTTCTGAGTAGACATGCATCGGACTGGCCTGTTCTGTCAACCATTACTCTGTGGAGTAGATCATGGTTTCTTTAATGTGTCTGATTCAATTTTTGCTTGCTTTTGAAAGTCTCTTAATCAGAGCAGCTTTCATCTTGAACATCACTAATAGAAAAGCTTGGTTTTCTTTTTCATTTTTATACTCTGTTGTTCTAAATTGCATGCCACATAAGAGGGACTGTGTTAGTTAAAAGTGTAATGAGGGTTTTTTCCTAAAATAAAGAGTATTGAAAAGAAAAGAGGATTAAATTATCTGGAATAAATTAAACTAATAGTACTAGCAAGACATGAAGTCTAGCAAGAAGAAGTCTAATGCTCCATACTTTGAAATGAAAAAAGGGCTGAAAAAAAATATTAGGAAGGAATGTTAAGGAAACAGCCAACAGGCATTAAAGTAAAAGGAGGAGGAGGAGGAGGAGGAGGAGGAGGAGGAGGAGGAGGAGGAGGAGGAGGAGGAGAGAAAGAAGTCAAAATAAGCAAAAAGTATGTCTTTTGCCCTGTGCTATTTTATTTGAGTTTTGTGAAAGGATGTGAATAGTATATATCTGTGATCCTGATGATATCTACGCTGTTTTCTTTGCTTTTGTCTTTTCAGAGGAAGACGGTGGAGACCTCCTCAAGACGGGGATCAGTTTTCCAGGGACGCCAGAGGAAGAGCTAGGTACAGATGTTATTTCTTATTGAAACAAAATTAGTTTTAAACGAATGTTCTGTGCCAACCAATCCTTCAGCTGTTTAAAACCAAGGGATGTATGAGAATTTCAGTTCAGTTCACAAATCACTCAAAAATGTCCCTTTCGCAATCCCGAACGTGACGGGAGTGCATTTTTTCCAAACATGTTCACAAATTCCCAAACTTGCATTCATGTTTGCAAACGGTGTGCTTGAAAAATGCACAACTTTCTCAAAATGCATAATTCTCTTAAAATGTGCAGATCACCCACACTTTACTCTATGGAGGAAATGTGTGGAATTTGGGGATTTTTTGCGCACCGTCCATGTTTGATAGCTGTTTGTTTTGCACAATTCTCCTGTTTATGCAAAATGAACAGCGATTGCTAATGCAAGCACAAATCGAGGAGAGGTGAGCAGTGAGCTGATGCTCAGAGAATCTTGGTGAGCTCAAACATCACTCGTTTTTGTTTTAAGCCAGTATCAGCCGGTGCCGTGGTATAATTACAAATGCACTGTTTAACTTCTGTACTCCTCACATGCTACAAAAGTTATTTTATCTCTTCCCTCCCCATCTTTTCTCCCTTTTCGTACTGGCCACAGAAAAGCTGAACACAAACACCAGGCCAAAAAAATAAAGAAAAAATAGAGGGTTAAAAAGGGATGCTCTAAGTCAAGGGTGGAAAATATGTGGCCCTCCAGACATTGTTGGGACTGCAATTTCCATCAGCCCTAGCCAGCATAGCCAGTGGTGAGGGATGATGGGAGTTTTGGTCCAACAACATCTTAGGACCACACATTCCCCATCCCTGTTCTAAGTACATTTCTGTCTAGATATAGACTAAATCCATTACTCTGTGCTGCAAGAGTGGTCCAATGCAGAATCTGTCTCAGGGACACTTAACTAGTGCCACTTCCTAACCACAGATGTTTGGAATGCTTTGAGTACTTAGCTGATGATTCAGGGCCATTCCATATAGGATCAATTTCCCACGTTGGCATAAGGAGAAGTGTCAGAATCCCACACATACCCCCAGGGGAGGCGGGCGACTCCTATTTCGGTGGGGCTTCTTTCCCATTGCAGATTTTTCAGGTTTTATTTGGAGTTTCATAGGAGCTATCCATGGTGCTCCATGGTGGTGAAGCTATTTTGGGGATGGAGTTCAGCACCACGGAAAGCTCCCACGAAGCTCCAAATAAAACCTGCAATGGAAAAGGAGCCCCACCGAAATAGGAGTCACCCGCCTGCCCTGCGTACACCATCATATGAATGTGCTTCTCAAATGTCTACTTTCCCACATGTGCAATACCTGGGAACCTGCCAGCCATCTGAGGTTGCACATGTGGTTTTGTCACATACGATGGTGTGTGCACATAGTGTAGTACATACTGTTTCCTTCACAGAAATGTCTCAAGTGTGAAATAGCCCTTACTTTACAGAGTTACATTTTCAACCAGTGTTAAAAAATTCAAAGCATGGCAGGCCACTTTTTTCCTTAACTTTAAAAAGAACCGTTAAGTACATGTAGTCTTCACTGAAGTATTACAAGATGTATACATTGTTTGTCAGTCACATGCATGTACATGTTGTAACATAATATTTCTGTGAGTTGGCTATTTTCACCTAAAAATGAAATGAAGGGGAGCTGCACTGGAGAATTTCTGCAGATTTCCACCACACAATAGCCTTCACTCAAGTAGAGGGTCCTTTTTTCATTAAAAATGTTCAAACAGCTTACATGATAGTTGTATTATATTTGCAGGACTAGCAAATATAGAAAGTCAATCGTCGTTTCTACACTGCTGACCATAGTATAGTTAAATCTTGGTTATTGATTACTGTCTTGCACATTGTGGTAAGAACAATATCTGGAAGGACACACTGGACCAATTGAGGCAAAGTTCAGCATTTTTCAGCATTTGTAGTCATGAGAGTAATGCACTAAGGATGCTGTAGTGTGATAGTAGTGATGAGAAGGATAATACCCCTGGCAGCGATGACCTCAGTTGTCTATCTGTCACAGAGGACAAGGACTCTGTCTGCTGTTGGATGATTTGGTTTGGTCCTAACAATCACTGATTGCCATTAGCTGAGCAGCTCTCGTTCAAAGAGACTGCACTTGTTATCGGATGGGCTGAGCTGATCCTTGAGAAGGAAAATGAAGGCAGAAGGAGAAGGTTCTAGGAATAGAGGAGCAGAAAAAGAAGAGGCTTAGGTAAATGAAGATTGGAAGAGGGAGTAATCTGGAGGAAGGGAAGGCCAGAGGCAGGAATCTGAGAGGGGAAGGAAAAGTTGGGGACCGAATGGGCAGAGGAATCACATATTGTGAGAAGTGCATGTCATACTTGTTGAGGAAAGAAATCGCATATTGATTTGAAATAGCCAGTTGAATCTTTGGTTGTAGGCCTCTAGTTTGTTTTAATGGGAACGTATGTTTAACTTTTTAACTGCAATCAATAGAATATAAAGATGTTTAACCTTGGCTAGATATTTTCATATAATTTTGTAATTTCATGTACTAAGTCAGAGATAGAGAGAGATTTGTAACTTTTTCTGTTCACCCTTATTTTATCTTGTTCTATGTACCTATTTTTTGTATTCTTCATCTTTTTATGATTGATGGTCAAAACAATAAACTGAAGTGAGTAAGGCAACATAGAACATATATTTTGAAAAGTGATAGGACATAGCTATATATCTCCACTGGCTTTCACCTGCTATTCTGAATTCAATAAGGATTGTTGAAAACAAAATTATAAATTATTTTTTCCATATTCTGATGAATAGATTTGTATCTTACAAAACTAAGAAACTAGACTGTGGAATAATCACTGAAAATACAGGTCACAATCCAGCCAGTGTCTTATATTTCCATGGGAGAGAGTTAAGCATGTGCCTAATTCTCTCCCACCAAAATCAATGCAACTTAACCGTGCTGGGGCTATCCCAAAATAAGACTCCTATTTTTATGAAGATAAATTAAACTGGAAATTGTTTCAAGGATTGTATTTTGCCCCTTGAAATTTCTGCAGAAAAAAATATTTTTAAAAGTGAAATGTTTGTGTATAAAATTGAAGTGTGTGTTGACTTTTCCTATATTGTGGCCCACTAATTATTTGGTAACTCCGTTTTTGTGTTAGTTGTGCCCCTGTTTCATTCTCCTTATCCTCTGTTCTTTTCCGGTGAGAAAACTTTAAGAGAGATGGGGAGGATGAGGATCATCTACATATACTCCAAATATAACTCATTTTGTTATAAGTATTATGGAGCAGTCTAGCACAGAATCGTGTGTTCTTGAGAGTGCCATTGAGATGAGATTAAAGGGTTCCTTATGTTGCCCTAGATTCTGCACCAGATGTTTTTCTGTACCTTCTTTGGAACTTATGGTTAGAAAATAATTGTACAGTATTGTATAAAAATTAACATACTTATGCTCAGAAACACTATCATTTAACCTGCATATTATAGATAGGTAAAAATTCTGTAAAAGATTGATTGAATTTCTTCTCCTAAGTCTCTTGATGGTTAAATCCACATATTAATTTATTTAATGCACCTATATATAGCACTCTTCATAAATATTTATCCTAGGGTAGTTTACAATGCAAATTAAAAATAATACATGCATTTCCCTTGTTCTTTTCCATCCAACAAACACTGCATACCAAATTTTCATTTTTCTAACACTGAGGGGCTTGTATATACAAATTTCATTTATTTATTTATTTGTTGTATTTATGAATCGCCCATCTGGCCAGCAAACCGGCCACTCTATTTATTCATGTATCTATTTATTTATTTAACTCATGGACTGATTTTCTTTCTTCTTTTTAAATACACAAACTATTAATTATATTCCAGATGGTGGGGAGGGGGCAGGGGGCAAAAGAACAACATCTATAGAGAGATATAATCAGGTGCAATTGCCTTTCATTCATTTTAATTAATGTAAAAATATGGAAAATATTTTCCATATTAGGCAAGCTATTGTGTGAATATGCTGTATTTGGTGGATTAGTAATGCAGCATCCTAATTTTGGCAAAAAAATAATTGTATGATCATTTTGTAAGCAAATCGGTAAAGCCAAGCCCAGACATTTATAGGTGTTTTCTTGCCAACAAACAATAAGAACAATATTGGATGGAAATGTTTGATGTTGGGGTACTAGGAAACCATGTAACACTTGCAACTGCATGATGAGTTGACATAAGCCATACCTCTTCCATATGGCCGCAATTATGAAAGCAGGGAGCTCAAGGATACTAATTGGGAGTATTTTCATGGATACCAAGTGATAGAATACTCCATGAATTTCCTGTTAAACCAAGAACAGCTACCACTGGAAATAATCATCAAGGGAGATCATCTTTTGTTCCACTATTGAGTCCTTAAAATAGCTTATTAGTTAAGAAAGCAGAGATTGTATTGGATTCCTTTAAAAGAGATTACAAAAGCTTTCACCCTCACTTTATTCTCCAGAGTATGACACCTTTCTCAATATATATTGTTTACACTAGTGAATAGCAAAATGGAATACACCTCTTGTTCATTTTGGTCCAGTGCCAGCTCCAGGTTTTTGAGGATCCTTGGGCAAGACACCTTCAATGGGCCCTCTCTCTCATTGAGTCTACCTTCTCACCATCACTGTCACTAGCTGCTATTGACCAAGTTGCCCCGAAGCACCCTCTTCACCTGAACAGAGCTCGCACGGCACCTTGGTTTGCTCCATCACTGCGAGCTCTGAAGCGGGAGGTGAGAAGGCTAGAGCGCCGATGGCGTAAATCCCACTCTGAAGACGATCGGACACAGGTCAGAGCTGCATCTTCAGCCTACCAGGTGGCGGTGAAGGCAGCAAAGAAGAATTTCTATGCTGCCTCCATCATGTCTGTGGAGTGCTGCCCCAGGAGGCTGTTCCAAGTGGTCCGGAGCCTGGTCGGTCCAGTTGCTCCGAATCCGTTGGAACAGTCTAAAGCCTCCTGTGAGGCTTTAGCGAAGCACTTTGCAGATAAAATTGATCAGATTAGGAGTGGGATTCCGTGCGTCGTGGACACAGTGGGTGAACGGGAGGAGGCCAGTGGCAGTCCTGGTTTTGTGGAATCGGTTCCAGCTTCTTCCTTCTGGTGGAGTGGACAAGGTGCTTTCTTCTGTTAAGCTGACCACCTGCTTGCTTGATCCTTGCCCGTCCTGGCTTGTTATGAGATGCAGGGAAAAACTGGGTGGGGAGATCAGGGCGGTAGTGAATGCCTCCCTCGAGGAGGGAGTGATGCCATCAGCCCTTAAGGAGGCAGTAATAAGACCGCTTCTAAAGAAGCCCTCCTTAGATCCCCACGATTTGAACAACTTTCGCCCAGTCTCCAATTTGCCATTTCTGGGCAAGCTGATTGAGCGAGTGGTGGGGGCTCAGTTGAAGGCACATTTGGATGAAGCCTATTATTTAGATCCATGCCAGTCGGGCTTCAGGCCTGGACATGGGACAGAAACGGCCTTGGTCGCTTTGGTGGATGATATGAGGAGGGCTTTGGATAGGGGTGAATGCTCTTTTCTAGTCTTCCTCGATCTCTCAGCGGCTTTTGATACCGTTGACCACAGTATCCTCCTGGACCGCATGGAGGGGTTGGGCATGGGAGGCACTGTATTGCAATGGTTCAGGTCCTTCCTCTCTGGAAGGTACCAGAGGGTAGTTCTTGGGGAGGAGGCTTCGGACCCTCGGCCGCTCACTTGTGGGGTGCCACAGGGTTCCATCCTCTCCCCGATGTTATTTAACATCTACCTGAAGCTGCTGGGAGCTATCATCAGGAGGTTTGGGGTGCGCTGTCATCAATATGAGGATGACACAGAGCTCTACCTCTCCTTCAAGTCCTTACCGAGGTTGGCTGTTGAAACCCTGTCCAAGTGCCTGGAGGCAGTGGGTGGCTGGATGGGAAGGAACATGCTGAAACTGAACCCCGACAAGACCGAGGTACTTCTGGTGGGAGACAAGGGAAGGTTAGGGGATGTTGACCTGGTGCTGAATGGGGTACATCTACCCCTCAAAGACCAGGTCCGCAGCTTGGGAGTCATTCTAGACTCCCAACTGTCCATGAAGGCTCAGGTGTCAGCTGTGAGCCGGGCAGCACTGTATCAGCTCCATCTGATATAGCAGTTGCGCCCCTACCTTCCTAATCATCTGCTCCCATCAGTGGTTCATGCCTTGGTCTCCTCTCGCCTAGACTACTGTAATGTGCTCTACTTGGGGTTACCCTGGAAGATGGTTCGGAAGTTGCAGCTGGTACAGAATGCAGCAGCTTGCCTGATTAAAGGCTGCTGCCGGCGTGATCACATCACTCTGGTGCTCAAAGAGTTTCACTGGCTACCAGTTGTTTGCCGAGCCAAATTCAAGGTGTTGGCGTTGACCTTTAAAACCCTGAACGGCTCCGGTCCAATATATCTCAAGGAGCAACTCCAGCAACATCAAGTAGGCCGCTCAACAAGATCTGCCACAGATGGCCTTCTCCCTGTCCCATCGGCCAGAGAAACCAGGCTGGTGGGGACTAGGAGGAGGGCCTTTTCTGTGGCAGCCCCCAATTTATGGAACTCTCTCCCTAGTGACCTCCGCCATGCCCCTTCCTTGATTAGCTTCCACCGTGCATTAAAAACGTGGCTTTTCAGGCGGGAATATGGGGTGGGTTAGGATTTTTAAGTTTTGTTCTGTTTTTAATTGTGTTTTATACTCTGTGTGTGTGTGTGTGTGTGTGTGTGTGTCCCTTCTTGTATTTTATTGGATTGTACATCGCTCAGAGTGGCCGGCAGGACCGGTGCAAGGCAGTTTGGTGCCCTAGGCAAGATCAGATATTTAGCGCCCCCTCTTCCCACTTGAGAGCACTGTATTTTTTTTTCAAGGCGTTTCTGGCACCCCCTTTAGCCCTGCGCCCTAGGCAGCTGCCTAGTTGGCCTAATGGTCGCACCGGCCCTGGTGGCCGGATGTCTGGCCAGATGGGTGATTCAGAAATATAATAAATAAATAAATAAATTGCTCCTCAACCTCTTTCTCATCGTTGCTGCCTCTTGCTACTTGACAGGCAACAGACAGATGAACAAGCAGGTTGCAGTAGTGGGGCAGAAATCCAATGGGGCGCTTATGCTCCCACCGATTCTTTTAGGTCCTGCCAATTCTGTTGCACAACTGGCCCTCACCGGCGCCACTTGTGCAGCATCAATTTAGTGCTTCTGGGGCAACCCAAAACTAGCAGAAACACTTATTTCTGGAAGGAGACAGTTTGGCAGAACTCACATAAAGGAGCTCTGTCAGCCTGCCTCCTTCCAGAAATGTGTTAGAAAAAACATCATGGTGGCATTTGCTTTTTTCTGACACAGTAGTAATTACCGTGATTCTCCTTTCTTCGTTAGTCCTTCCAGAAATGAGCATTTCCGCTCATTTCAGGGCTTCCTCTAGGAAGCGCTAAATCTCCCTTGTGTAAGTGGCAAGTCCCACTTGTGCAGCGGAATCAGCGGGACCCGCCGCTTGCGGAAGAGAATTGGAGGATGGAAGGGAATCAGCATGGGCATAAGCACCCCACTGGATTCTGCCTGTGAAGAGGAGGCCCTTGTCAATGGGCCCCTGCTGGGGTGTGGGCCCTCAGCAACTGCCCAATGATGCCAGCCCTGAGGATTTCTTATACACATAATGATCCACAGTTATATGCATTTGCAGCTGTGGGAGCAGAAGTGGTGCTTTCCCTTCCGACAGCTAAATAATCTAAAAAAACCCATGTGTATGTCAGGGAATAGTTGCCTTTCTGAATAAAAGCCACTAGACAAAATATAGCTTATGTGTAGGCTTCAGTGGGGGCTGGTGGCTCCAAGGTCAGTGGAGCTGTGTATCCACTCAGGATTTTAGTCTGAACTTTAAGAAAGCTATCTATGGTGCTGAACCATATCCCTCAAAATAGGTTCAGCACCATGGATAGCTCCGTAGGTTTTTGGCATTAAATCTGTAGTGGATACACAGCTCCACTGACCTTGGAGCCACCAGCCTCCACTGGTAGGCATCTTGTCTTGGCCATGCAGAGGAATCCACAGGGAATAACAGATACCTGAGATGGTTTAGTCTGGAAAGTAGCAGGACCTTGGATAGCTCCAGGCATACAACTTCCTACAATGAAGTCTGAGCTCCTTGAGCCAGACTGTCCCTTCAGGCCCAGCTCCCTTCCTGAACTGTGAAGAGCCTTACAGGGGTAGTCCTCTGGCCCAGAGCCTAGATTTCAGTTGCCTTTCAGTGAACTCTTGTCTTGTGCATTGCCTGTGCTGTTGAGCAGACACTAAGGCACAGGAGGACAACTTGTGGCTCTTCAGATGTTTTGGCCCACAACTCCCATCAGCCCTATGTGAGGGATCATGGGAATCATAGGTTAAAACTTCTGGAGAACCACAATTTGCCCACCCTTGCACTAAGGAGTGTGAGGCTTCTAGCATAAAGGGGGACAGTTCCTCAGGGAAACCAGGCTGCCTCTGTGGATCCCAGTTTGGGGATCTCTCTGGCTCAAGGATTTCCTGTCTGGATCAGGAGGACCACTGTGCACTAGTAAGGAAGGTTAAACCTTCCCACCCAGCTGCTTCCCCCGCTAAATTCTGCCCTCCCAAAACTAAGTAAGGTGCGGGGACTCCTTTGGCACCAACTCAAGGGCAAACCATGTGATTAACCTCACATGTAGCTTGACCCTAAATAATACACTAGCCTAATACAGGTGTTCTCCTGAACACATGAGGGTTCCAAGTGTGCAGGGAGACAGGGCCATGCACACTGGCCCCTCTTGCTACATCTCTGTGCACACTACCCCTGCCCCCTCAGTCCCCCAACCTTTCCGTGTTGAGCAGCAAGACCTGAAGAGACATTCTACTCATCTTCACTTGAACATGAGTAGAACACTGTACATGCTCGAGGACCCAGATAAAGCAGGATCCTCAGTTGTGTGAAGTGTTCTACTCACATTCAAGCGAACGCAAGTAGAGCTCTGTTTCAGACCTTGCTGGTCAATGTGGCAAGTTTGAGAAATTCCACAGCTGCTTCTGGAATTTCAATCTTCTGTTCACTTCTTCTGTGGATGTTGTTTTTAGGTTTATGTGGCAAATAACTGGGCCACCAATATATTGCCTCTGCTCTGTATTCCTCAAATCCTTTTAAAGTATATTTAAGAATTATTTCTAGCCATAATATTTCCCTTTGTGCTAAAGATCCACTTCCATATTTGGGTGGCATTTCCCCCCCCCCCCATTAGTGAATGCAGAGCTAAAATATCTTAATTAATAAATGCAAAACTAAATTACCGTGATAGCTTCTAGCAATTTATTTGACAAATTTATTTCACACATTTGGATTTGAAAGCTGTTGTTTAAGGGGCAGGGGAACCCTGTATTGTTACATTCGTCAACACTTAGGCCACAAGCCAGCAAGTCCATTTTCAATTTCACACCCACAGAAGGATTATGCAGTAGACTTTTCTCATTCCAGTTTGGAGCATCCCTCTGTGCCTTACTGAAAGCAACTTTTGAAGAGCTGTGCGGGCAGCTGTTATGGTAAAAAATAAAGAAGAAAACCTACTTGCATAAGATAGAATCTGTCCCATATACTATTCTGGATCATATCTATAAGCTGTAACCTTACACATATATATTTTACCATGCAAGTCCCTTTAGTCTTGGCACCCATAATTTACATAGTTTCTCGGAACATACTATCATGTAGATTTAAAATTATTTTATGTAATGTCATTCTTCCTTTATAATGTCAGGACAGCCATAGTATTCTTTTCATCAGGTGTACTGTAAAAGGCCACTGTTTTAACAAAAGGAACAACCTCAGTACATGGAGTTTGTTCTCAAACTGACTCAAAGTACCTCCAAAAGAATAATCTAAAAGCTTAGATATATATGGCTACCAATGATACAGCCTCCGCTGTCATTTTCCTGACACTCAAGTGTTATGCTGCTGAAAAGATTTTAAAGCAAAATCATTATAATTACCTTCTTAACTTTTGTTTATTCAACTTCAGAACAATAGGGATTTGTTAACTGTAGCAATACACTTTTGCAACAGATTTTATCAGTCTGACTTCATCTGATTTTGTAAGGTTTGAAAATAATAACCTTTTGAGTGCTAGGTTTCTGGGCTCCCATCCAATCCGCTTGTAGTAACCCTTGAATACTGCAATATCCGGTCAGACAGCTTTCAAAACAGACACTCAAGCCGGTAGCAACAGCTGGAGGCGGGGCAGCCGCCGAACAGCTGAGTGGCGGGAATGCGGTGCCCTGCGCGAGCTGCCACCGAACAGCTGATCGGCGGAGCCACTTCCCCCCAAGCTGAGCGGTGGGAATGCAGCGCCCCACACGAGCTGCCACAAGGAGCCGAGTAGTGGAGCCGGAACCGGCTCCCTGAAGAAGGCTCCTTCCCACTCAAGCTGGGCAGCAAAAGCTGGAGGTGGGGCAGCTGCCGAACAGCTGAGCGGTGAGAATGTGGCGCCCCACACGAGCCACCATGTGGACCGAGCAGTGGCGCCGGAACTGGCTCCCTGAAGCGAAATGGGCAGCCACCAAACAGCTGATCGGCGGAGCCGCTTTCCCCAAGCGGAGCTGGGCTGGGAGGCGAGAGCTAGAGCAAAGCGAGCTCGTGAATGCCGGCGCACCAGGAAATGTCCCCTCCGCGCCGGCAGAGAGCAAGTAAGAGATCCCCGGTAAGTTCAAGGGCCCCTCCAGCACAACCTGAGAAACACAGTCAGCACACAAACACAAGTACTCACACACAAGCACTCACACACGCAGAGCAGCCAAGCAGAAGAGCAAGTAGTGAAACAAAGGAACGATACGAGGTGGGTGAGGACTCCTGTGCACCATCCAGGTGAAGCCAAAACAATGAAAGAGGCCGAGGGCGGGAAGACAGGGCCTTAAGAGAGGCCCCCATCTACCCGCCTGCTGCAGCCCATTGGCTCAGCCGGCATGACCAGGTGTGTCTCTGACTCCCCCTCCCTCCCCCATGCGCAAAGTTCTCCCCGGCCCCAGAAGGCGGGGCCAGGCGAAGTCTATTCCTCACTGTGGTCAGTCCCTCTAATAGCCAACAAGTGTTGAGTGATGACCGCAATGGAGCCACTGAGGAACAAGAGGGAACATGCTTTTGAGAACTCTGTGGTTTACAGAAATACACATAAAGTTTTTAAAAATACCCAAGGCCCTTCCCCCAAAAACAGTCCATACTAAGTAGTCAGAGAAAAGGAAAATGGAAAATGGGGGGCCTGGTGGGTCAGCAAGAATCCTGATCTGGAGCACTCCTACTAAGAGCTGAGGATATGCTCAGTGGCAGGGCCGGCTCAAGACATTTTGCTGCCTGAGGCAAAGGACAAGATGGCGCCCCTCCCATTCCATGTAGAAAAGCTGACTGGACTGGCAGTTGAATCTTTCTTCAGCAATGGTCAATGGGACAGCATCCTTCACCACACCTGAAGGCAGCAGGCCAGCCTAGGGGGCGAAGCACATGCCACATGGCCCACAACTCTCTCCTCCAATGCCTTGCTCCCAGCATCTGCTGCCTGAGGCAACTGCCTCACTCTGCCTAATGGTAGGGCCGGCCCTGCTCAGTGGTGTAGTGGAGCCTGCTCTCCAAAGGCTTGTGACACCCCTAATTGAAATCCATAAGTGTGGAGCGGTAGCCAGCAGTGTAGTGGAGCCGGGGCTCACAGGAATGCAGCACTGGCACTTTTTGATTAGCAGGGATGTTGACATCATCTGCCACCCCCTCAGGCTTCCCTGATGCCTCTGAGATTAGCTGCAATGCTGCTCACTGTAGCTGGGTAGAAATGAATTTTTCCAGCAACTATATATTGTTCCCTGTTTTAATGCAAAGTATTTTAGGATAGGTTGGTCTTAAGACCACTTAGCTTTACAAAAGACCTGCGCCTGGTGGAGATGAAAACTTCTAGAACTTGTTTGTTGATATGGATCAACACCTTTGCCTAAATTCTTGGACCTTCCTTGGTGGACTGTCATGATGAGCCCCTGCACTTCAAAACTTACCACCACATCCCTGGATACACTGCAATATTGTGTTTCAGGTCCCACTTAGCCTATATATTTTAACGAGGTATGTCCCCTGAATGAAGAGTTTTGTTTAAGTGCAGCACAATCCTATGTATGTTTACTCGAAAGAAAGCCTTCTTTCTAAACCTTTTTGTTGATAGATTTTTCTTATTCATACAACCAATAGACATGTGTGAGATATTAACTGTAGGAATGCAGTTCACACACACATGTTTTTGTTATGAAAATAGCAGCCATGGGGAAGCATGAGCCACCTCAGCATGGGGTGTGTCTGTGTGTGGGGGGGGGGATTTAACTCTTTCTCTTGCTGTGGTCCTGACAAAATAGCATCTCTGTAGCTGCTATCTGCATTTCAAGGGAAGCGTTCCTGGGAGGAGAGCTTCCCTTGAAATGCCAATAGAAAGAAGCTTTGGAGAGGTTGCCTGACTGTGACAAGGAGACAAAGAGGTCCTGAAGTTGCTCAGGCTTTCCCTCAGTTACTATTTATGTATCAAAAATAAATAAATAATGGGAGTGAATTGCATTCATGCAATATATAATTTATTTATTACATTCTAAATGTATCCTTCCTGGCATTCAAGGTAGCCAACAAAAGTCCAATTAAACAACAAAGGCCTGGCTGCATAAATATCACATCTAGTTTGGTCCACAGTGGGCTGGATCCTGAGAAGTGGAGGGAACCTCATGGAAGGGACTATCCTGCCACTTAAAGCTATGGGCAGCTTTAAAAGGGGATTAGACATGAGCAAGAGGGTGCTATTGGACTGGTGTCTTGTTTGTGGGTTGCCAATAGGCATCTGGTTAAATCCTGTGAGAACAGAGTGCTGGACTAGATAGGCCTTTGGTCTGATCCAGCGCAGCTGTTCATATTGTTATGAATAAGCCTTCAGTCATGTTTTTTTGTATCTTTCTTGTCATGTCTATCAGTACCATCCATGCCAGTAATAATTCCTTACTAGTCTCTGACCATGCTGTTGAATGTGGATTTAAAAAAAAAAAAATAGAGACATCAACATGTTTATTTTATTCATTCATTTATTAGATTTATTTATTTATTTATTTATTTTTATTTATTTGTTATATTTATACCCCTCCTTTTTTCCTGCAAGGAACCCAAGGCGGCTTACATAATCCTCTCCATTTTATCCTCACAACAACCCTGTGGGGTAGGTTAGGCTGAGAGTCAGTGACTGGCCCAAAGTCACCCAGTGAGTTTCATGGCCGAGCGTGGACTAGAACCCGGATCTTCCGAATCCCAGTCCAACACTCCGGTTCCACAAAGTTTCAAAGCGGTAATCATACAATGTCATACCATCAAGACAACAATGAAATATGACAGTAAAACCACGCAATAATTTAATAAATGAGTCAGTAATAAAACTGCACACTCTACTGTGCACTACAGCTCGTAGCTTCGGGGAAAGCCTGTGTAAATAAATGGGCATTAAGAAGGCGTCTAAACATCAGAACGGGGGGGGGGGGGGCTGTCTAATGACAGGTGGAAATGCATTCCAGAGGGTGAGTGCTGCAACACTAAATGCTCTTGTACAAGTGCTCAGGAGCATGTGGCACCTTCAGGACAGGCCTGTAGGCTGGGGGGGCTGCCCCCCAAATTTTTCTCTACCCCCTAATTCTTTTTACAAATACTTTAAAAATTGTTTACAATTTTATCTCTAAAAGGCCTGCAAACCAGATGAACTGCCCTCCCCCACTTTTTTGGTGTGTGTGCCCCCCCCACCCGAACGTTGAGGATGGCTATGGGCCTGCCTCAGGAGTGCTTCCTCTGATGATCGCAAAGATTGGGCAGGGACATAAGGGGTGAGCTGATACATCTTAAAATGATACATTTTATACATCTTAGCCAATTTTACAGGGGTTAGGTACCAACGATACATCATCTTGTAAAAATTCTCTCTAAGATCAGAACACAATGTAAATTTTATACCTTTAGTCCACATACGTTCCCATTGTTCCATCATTATATTATATCCAAACATGCTGCATGGTTTTTCCAGATGAGCTTGGACTTACAGTTTGTGGAATCATATATATTTCCTAATTTTCTTGCATTGCTTTTCTTTACTTTTTTGTAAACATCCGTCATCCCGTTGCCTAATAATCTGTATTGTCCAGAACAGGAATCACTGCTTCTTTATAATGAGCTGACAAAAATAGACTCTCACTGGTAAGGTGTAGAACACAGGTAAGCAACCTCGTGCCCCCCAGATGTTTCAGACTAGAACTCCCATCAGCCCCAGCCAACATGGCCAATTGTCATGAATTATGGGAGTTGCAGTCCAAAACATCTGAAGGCCACATTGGGTTCTATCCAATGGGTTGTATCCAACATTAGTCTAACTGAAGTCCCATTCATCTCAATAGGTCTACTCTAAGTAGGACTAACATTGGATACAGTTCCAGGTTGCCTTCTCTATAGAATAACATTTTTTCAAAATTTCTTTTTAAGACTTTGTCTTTACCAGAAGTGAATTCTATTCATTTTTTTCTAATCCCTTCCTCCATCCTCATGAGATCCAGTTCATACATGCTAAATCCCCAGTGGGTGATTCCAAAGCAACAGCTGCCCAGAGCAAGTAATGCATAAAAAGAGGGAACCACACAGTTTCCATTCCAGATGGTAGTGAGCACGGGCACGGCAAGCCACAAATCTGCTGCCACGTCTAGAAAAATTGTCCCCAGGCAGTTGCATGGTCCTGTCAGCTCTTGCATTACTTCTTCTACATGACAACAGCAATTGGATACCTCCGGTGGTGGTGGTGGTAGTTATGGTTATACCAGGCATGAACAGATCTATATTTGATGCGCCAGACGCTGTGTACAACAAATATTAGCTTGTGAATATTCTTTGGCCACAGTCCAGCACTTTTTATGACCAGCACAGAGTTAAGTCCCCCTAAAAACAACAACGACAAAGGTTTAAACATCCTTAAAATTGTGCCAACTATATATTTATTATTTTGTTTTAAGAACATAAGAATGTAAGAAGAGCCATGCTGGATCAGACCAAGGGTCCATCTCATCCAGCATTCTGTTCACACAGTGGTCAACCACAATGCCCATTGTGGGGAAACCCACAAGCAGGGCATGAGTGCAACAGCACCCTCCTGCCCATGTTCCCCAGCAACTGGTGTACATAGGCATACTGTTCCTGATACTGGAGGTAGCATATAGCCTCCAGGACTAGTAGCCATTGATACCCTTACTTTCCATGAATTTGTCCAATCCCCTTTTAAAGCCGTCCAAATTGGTGGCCATCACTACATCTTGTGGAAGTGAATTTCAGAGTTTAACTATGCACTGTGTGCAGAAGTGCTTCCTTTTATATGTTTTGAATCTCCAGACAATCAGCTTCATGCGATGACCCCGGGTTCTAGTATTATGAGAGAGGGAGAAAAATGTCTCCCTATCCACTTTCTTTGTACACCTCTATCATGTCTCCCCTTACTCACCTTTTTTCTAACTTGAACAGTCCCAGCTGCTGTAACCTTTCCTCATAGGGAAGTTGCTTCAGCCCCTTGATCATTTTTTAGGGGTGTGTAACCGCAAATCTCGGGGGGCTGAAATTATGCCAAAATTGGCCCCGCTGGCCCCCCCTGAGACTCGCGGGCCTTACCTGGCCGCCCACTCCTCCTTCTGCTTGAGCTGCCACGCCGGCAGCATGGGATCCCGTTGCATCATTTCCAGCCGCCAGGAAGTGATGCAACGGGACCCTGTGCCAACGCGACGGAACCCCGTGCCATGGTTTTGGCATAGAAACCAGGGCAGCATGGCTTAAAACAGCCGTGATGGCCATTTTAAGCCACGTTGCCCTGGTTTCTATGCCAAAACCATGGCACGGGGTTCCGTTGCGTTGGCACAGGGTCCCGTCATGTCACTTCCGGCTAGCCGGAAATGACACGACGGGACCATGCACTGCTGGCACGGCGGCTTGAGTGGCACGGAGAATCGCTCCACACCGTGGAGAATCTGGGCTTCAGGGGGGGCTGCCCAAAGGTAGGGAGCACACCCCTAATTTTAGTCACCCTTCTTTGCACTTTTTCCAACTCTGCAATATCCTTTTTCGGTGCGGTAACCAGAAGTGTAGTCACACAATAGTCACAATAGATTTGTATAAGGGGAGTGTGATATTGGCAGTCATTTTCAATTCCTTTCCTAATTATGCCTAACATGGAGTTTGCCTTTTTCACAGCAGCTGCACACTGGGTCGACATTTTCATCAAGCTGTCCACCACAACCCCCAGATCTCTCTTTTTGTTTTAATTGAATTTTCCAGTACAAAGTCAAATCATATTTGGCTTCCGTCTCTTTGTCTGACAAACATTACCAATCCATAGCCAATCTAAGTTTTCTCTATTTTCACAGAAATAATTTCTATCACCTTTACTAATATTCAAAACTCAAAACCTGAAGTTATTAAGTCACTTTCCCTCTTCCCCAAAAAGTCCACAAAGAAGTCCAGTCTTTCATAAATGAAGAATTTTTTTTCTCTAATTAAAAAAGTCAATTTCGCCATCTCTGCTAAGTCCAAAATTTTCAACAGCCAGTCTTCTATAGTTGGTATTGTTGCTTCTTTCCATTTTTGAGCATAGATTATTCTTGCTACTGTCATCATATATTGTAATAATGTTCCATAGTCTTTCTCAAGTTGTAAATCCATTATGCCCAATAAGAACATTTCTGGTTTAAGTTGAATATTCACTTATAAAATCTTTTGTATCTATGTGTGTATTTGTATGCAATATTTTTTCACTTTTTTACATGTCCACCAAACATGATAAAATGTTCCTTCATGGTTTTGACATTTCCAACATACATTTGACACATTTTTATACATCTTAGCCAATTTTACAGGGGTTAGGTACCAACGATACATCATCTTGTAAAAATTCTCTCTAAGATCAGAACACAATGTAAATTTTATACATTTAGTCCACATACGTTCCCATTGTTCCATCATTATATTATATCCAAAGTTCCTTACCCATTTAATCATACAATCCTTAACTTGTTCTTCCTCTGTCCCTAACTTCAGCAGAAACTTATACATTTTTGCAATTACATGGTCATTACCTGTACACAATTGTATTTCAAATTCAGACTTATCCTGTTCTATATCATACATTCTTTTATCCACATTAAATCTCTCTGATAATTGCATGTATGAAAACCAATGTAAGTTACCGTATTGTTCCGAGTATAGGCCGCACTTTCCCCCCCTAATGTAAGTGAGCTACCCAAAGAAGAGAGCCTCTCCATCTCTGCAGTTGAACAGAGTAAACCATGATGCATGTGGTTTGCAGAAATCAAAGGAGCTAGATTGACATATTCCAGGAGGAGGATTCTCAGCCTTTCAACACTAGGGCTGTACATTTGTGCAGATTTCATACTTCTTACCCCTGTAGAATCAAACAAAAAGCTGTTTCTAGCAAAATTGCCAACTGTTGAATAGAGGAGCCCTAAGGTTAATGTTTGAATATCTACAGTATCTCCAAACTGTTCCCCTCCACAACACAGTCACAGACACACACACGTGTGTGTGTGTGTGTGTGTGTGTGTGTGTGTGTATCAGAAATGCCATTATTAGGACATCAGAGGCATTAGTTTTCAGGTAACCGAAGACTATACGAATGCTTGCATAGAATAGTTAGGTATACCAAAAGCAAGTTACTTGTTTCAGAGATCATTCAACTTCTTGTGCAATGTTGCCACTGAATGTCCCAGATTTCATTTAATCAAACCAATATCCCAAATTTGATTTAACATTCTATACTGGCTGAGACATAATGCTAAACCATTACTCAGCATTACATGTGCAATCTTTGGGCTTGCACACTTCTGCTTTCTTCCCTGCCTCTCTCCCTCCCCTCTTCTCCTCTAGTATGTGCCAGAGGAGGATATCAGAAGCATTCACTTCTAGTTTTAAACTACCAGAATTCCCCATTGCGTCTGAACTCAGGGAACTTTAACCATGTTTAACAAAGAAGCCAGGATTGTAAACCACAGTTTGATCCTGTTTGTTTGAACTAACCATAATTTGAACTAATCAGAGTTCTCTTGAGTTTGGGCATAATGAGGAACTCTGGTTTAAAAGTGAACACTTCCTATTTCCTATTTCCTTCTCTGGTACACACCAGAGAGGAGATGGAAGCACATGAGCCTGAGATTTGTTATGTACTTAATGCTAAACTATGGCTCAGCACAGCCTTTCCCAACTGGGTGCCCTCCAGATGTGCTGAATTACAACTCCCACCATTCCCAGCCAGCATGCTGACTGGGGATGATGGGAGTTATAGTCTGACACATTTGGAAGGCACCAGATTGGGAAAGGTTGGCATATCATGACATCTGAACCAGGACATGATGTGGAAGGTCAGCAGTCTCTTCTGGTTTGCTTTTCTGCTTCTTTTGCAGTGTTGAAATACAGGTTGATGAAATGTTTACATTTAGCGTGTTGAAAACTGTTAGTCACTATCCAAAGCGCTAAGCATTAAGTATTATTATTACTTTCACAGATTTTGTTGTATTCTATGGAATCCAATTTTTCATATAAAAATGGAGTTTGGGGGCCTCCTCTTTGAAAAGGTAACATTTCTTCTGTAGTTAAATGTACCATAGTGCAGTTAACTTTGTAGACAAATGTCTTATAGTTTTGCAAGTGGTAGGCAGTGTTTTGCACCCAGTTCTATGTGCCCACCTCCTATAGTTTACAGTACAAATTCACAAACTTCACATGAGATGTCTTTCTGGATTTGTTGATTGGGTATGCAAAGAGTCAATGGGGCATTTCCAGATGTGGGCACATGCAAATGGGCTAGCCGAAGTGGACTTGCACACACCCTCCTCCCAGCAGGAGCCTCCCTTCAAAATGCTACTCAGTCAGGGGACCCAGCAGAATAGAGTAGGCTGTGGTGTGTGTGTGTGTGTGTGTGTGTGTGTGTGTGTGTGTGTGTTGGGGTTGGTGGTGATGGGCTGATCCCATCAGGTGAAGGCTGTTAACAGAGAAGATGTTAACTCACAGAAGATGCTTCTGCCCAATTTTCAGGGATTCCCCCTACACCCCTGCATCACAATCTACCCCATATTCAGCAGGTTCCCTTGACCATCTGTGTAGCATTTTCAGGGGCTACTGTTGGGAGGAGGGGGCAGGAAAGCCTGCTTCTGCCAGCCCAGTTGCCTGTGACTAAATCTGGATCTAATCCAGATTTTTTGTCCATTAAATATGGAAAAAATCAGCAATTTTCACTGAAGTTCTAAATTTGTAAGCCTTGCAGGACCAACATCAATGGACATTCCAGTTTCTTGTTCTGGTAAAATATTCACACTTAACACCCACAGTATAATCTTTGAGGGCTGGTTCTTATGTTAACTGAACAGTATAGTTAACACTTCCACAAGGCTGCTTCCTACATCTGTTTCGTAAACCACTGCATACTACATGGAGGGGTAGAGGTGATGCTTACACTCCACACCAATGCCACTAACCCCAGAGGAAGGGCACGGCTGTGTGGAAAATACTATAATTACATCATGCACCTGTCACATTGCATTTGCTGCTGGAAGGGAGTGGGAAGCAAGTAGCTATTTGAAACTGGTGACCACACCACTTGGGTAACTTCAGGATCTGTACCAGTATGCTATCTCCTCAAATATCTTGACTTCAACATATTTGTGAGGATCCTATCTAATTGATTTCGGGATCTTTTGAGATTGGAGACCACACTTTTGATTTTTGATTTATTTATTTTTTACTCTAGAAGGGGATGATTAGGCAGTTATTTATGCAAAAGTTTGCAGGCAATCTAACTTTGCAAGAATGCTTTACATGAGATACTAGTTTCCAGTTAAGTAACTAGTATCTTCATAAATAAAAGGCATACTGCATCAATAAAATGCTCAGTGAACGTTTCAATTGTAATACTGTGGGGACATTAATTTACATCTGCAGATGTTTTCATCTCTCACCATAATTCCACTGCCACCCCCACCCCCCAAAAGCTTTATAAAATTCAACCCAAACTTGTCCTTTCTATATAAAAGGTTGGGCTATTGGTTCATCTATGCCAGCCTTCCTACAGCTCCCACCATTCCTAACCATTGCCCACCCTGGCTAGAACTGATGGGAGTTGAAGTCCAGAACATCTGGAGGGCACCAAATTGGGGAAGGGTGACCTATAGTATTGCAAGATTGTGCATTGTTTCTAAGTCTTAGAAAGTCTTGTGCTCCACTCCGGAGGTCAATGTATGGATATTGGCACACCCAAAACTGCTCCATGTGCAGGAGGATTTGCCACTTATTTCAGTGGAGGGTGATTCTGCACATACAAAATGTGCCCATGACTACTCCTCAACAAAAATGAGGGGAGGAAGCTTTTGTGGGCAGGAGGGAAGGGGAAATAGCATTAGGTGTGTTTGAGAAAGTAGAATTAACATGAGGCCTGTGAGGTATCATTTTTCAAAGGCAAATTTGTTACTTGCCTGACTGCTTCACAAGGAATTCAAATGGGAGGGCCATAGCTCAGTGATAAGAGCACATGTTTTGCATGTAGAAGGTCCCAGCTTCAAACTCTGGCATCTCCAGTTAAAGGATCAGGTAGCAGGGGATGGGAAAAGAACCCTGCAGCACTTCTGCCAGAATGCTTCCAGATGGAGGACTCCTAGCGCTACTGATTAGACATTGACTGGATTCAGACAACACAATAACCCACACTCAAGGGTTGAGTATAGTTGAGTGTGGGTAGTCATTGAACCATGGGTTGTTGTTGAAACATGGGATATCATCTTGTCTGAGTCCAGCCAAGATAACAAACCATGGTGAACAACCCACAGTTCACAACCCAACAATAAACCATGGGTTCTCTTCATGGGTTGTTCATGGTTAACAAGCCATGGATTGTTAGCACAGCTGGGTTCAGACAACATGATAACCCACATTTCAGCAACAACTCACAGTTCAATGACAACCCATACTCAACCCAGTATGGGTTGATCCAGTGTGGCATAGTGGTGAGAGTGCTGGACTGGGACTCGGGAGATCCGGGTTCTAGTCCCCGCTCAGCCATGAAACTCACTGGGTGATTTTGGGCTAGTCACTGACTCTCAGCCTAATCTACCTCACAGGGTTGTTGTGAGGATAAAATGGAGAGGAGGAGGAGAATTATGTAAGCCGCCTTGGGTTCCTTGTAGGAAAAAAGGTGGGGTATAAAGATAATAAATAAATAAATAAACCCATGCTCAACCCTTGAGTGTGGGTTATCATGTTGTCTGAACCCAGACATTTCTGGACCCACCATAAAATTCTGCAAATGAGGCTTGCTGATGCCTCATCTGAAAGCCCCTCTACTCAGAGTAGACAGAGTAAAGTAGACAGTACTGGGCTAGATGGACCAGTGGTCTGATTCAGTATAGGACCACTTCATATGCTTCTTTGTTTTTTAAATGGGTACCACATATCAGATCTTTTTTTTTCTCGAAAAGAAATCATCCTGTGCTAGTTCACCCATAAGATGAGTAGTGCAAACCCCTATGGGAGTTATGGCCAAATCGTACAACTCTGAGCTACATCTTGTACCCAGGAACACTGGCCAATAACTAGGCATCTTGTCTGGGAATGATGGATATCTCAAAAGGCATTGATTGAGATATTTCCAGTTTGTTTTCCCCTTCCTTTCTTCGAGTTCTGAAATTGTGTGGGGCAGCACATGAAGATCAATACCTCTTATTAGTTCACTTCCATTTGAGTAAAGCACTCATTGCTGAGATTATGCTTGTATATGAATTGGCACGTCATATATAAATTACAGTAGCTAATGTTCTAAGTCATACCACGACATCTATACTGAATCCCATGGATAAAATTTATTTTTCAGGGTAGACTGTGAGGGGCTATAAGATAAAGGCCAACCATTTCTCGATATAGATAGGAAGAATTTTACAGGGGCCAGAATTGGCTTCAGTGACTGAAACTCATTTTAGAACCACAAAAAAGTGTGTGTAGATGTGTATATAGATGATATATAAATTATACTTAATTTTAGTTTTTCTGCCTTGAAGCTTTTCTTTTTACAATTGTGAATTAATGTCATCATGTAGTTAAAGAGCTCGTCTATTAGCATTCTGCATTTTAAGTAACATAGACAAATGGCTTGCCAGGTTATATTGGCATCCAATGTGTATGTAATCAAGATTAGAGTCATTTTGAAAATATATAACACATGGGTTTGCAGTAAGAATGGTTTATTCATGACTAGGTGTTGCAATTAGTCTATGCAATGGATGTTTCCCATTCTGTAACAGAGAGGTTGGTTGCGTTCAGACTGCAATTGCACACTTCTTTTGAATAGCCTCAAAAATTTCCAGAAATTTTCAGTTTCTCAGCTGGCCACGAGCTGTGTTCTAGGGCACCCATGCTAATCATTAAAAAAACATAATTCCTCAATAGCACTGAAATTATTTCTCTGTTGTTAACTGAATTACATCAGAGTTTACAATCATGCTTTCAGTGATTAAAGCTCATCTGAAACCCCACTTCTTTATTTGTGGTACTGCATAACAAACATTCTCCAAAGGTAGACTGAGTAACTGGAAAAGGAACAAGACATATCAGCTGCTTGAAGTTTGGGAGTCATGTTTTAAATATTTGCAAGGGGACTGAGTGCAGGATGGTGAGGATACAAAGGCAGCAAGGGGGAAACTAGCAAAGCTCTGGGGAAAGGGCAACACATTGGAAGATTTGGCATTCTGACTGCTCATGTAAGAAAGGAGAAGAGAGCAGAAGCCTTTGGATGAATTCATCAGTAGCTGGTAGATTACCTTGGAAATCACACATGGAATAGTAACAAGAGTCAACTAAGATCTGATGGATTGGGGGGAAATCCTTGTATATCTGTGAGCTTTTCTACATGAGGCATGCATATATTGTGTGCTCGTCATTCCTTACTCATGGTTATTTACGGGTTCTTTAGATGACATCGTGACCCTCTAGTTTTGCTTCTGTTTTTTAAGAGCACTTTTGTGGGGGTGGGGTTTTAGAGCAGGAAAAATGTGTTGTTATTTGTGAAAGGATGATGATGATGATGATGATGATGATGATGATGATGATGATGATTTATGGTCTACCGACCACACCAATATATATATACAATACAAACAAGATATACCAGCTCTCAGTTGTACACTCAGAATAAAAACATACAATAAAACAGAATCAGGCAAGCATAGAAGGTCTAGTCAGAATAGCAACATTCAAGAATTTTGCAACTTCCTTAGTGATTAAACTATTTGAGCCATCATGCAAAATGGTCAAAAGAGACTCTAAAGATGGTCCAGGGAAAGTTTGTGTGATCGGATGTATTAGAGTCTCTCTAGCCCCTCGATAGAAACTGCAGTGAAATAGAACATGCACAACAGATTCCACCTCCTCGTTGTTGCAGGGGCAGCATCTATTTTCCACTGGGATTTTACTGTATCTGCCATCCAAAAGTTTGGAGGGTAGAACATTAAATCGGGCTAAGGAGAATGCTCTCCTGTATTTAGGGATAGATAGCCACTCTAAATAGAGCATCCCATTTTTAGGAAAAAGGCCCGAGAAACCCAGTGACAGACAGAGGGGAACATGGGCCCTGGGCCGCTGCATGGAGCTCTTGAAAATTGATATCAGTCAGTCTCTGCTTGACTAGAAATTTGGCTTTCTCCCAGGACAAGGATAGCAAATAAGAAGGAGACAGCCCAATTGAGGCAACCTTTTGCCTCACTGCTTTATTCCAAGCAGACACATAGGAATCTAACATTACCCAAGGAAGCCAGAAGTGAATAGAATGTATCCAAGCCAGACAATTAAGAGAATTAAGGCCAGCTTCAAGATAAAGGGCAGCACCAGCTACACACTTGGGCACGCCAAATATAGATCTAAGGAAGTAAGATTGAATGTTTTCCAGAGAGTCTTTAAGACAAGGAAACCAAATAGGAGCTCAAAAAAGAATCTGGGATACTATCTTAATTTGTGAAAGTGAAAGAAGACATTTTCTTACTTATGTAATTGTGCTATTCCACTATAGCACAGCACCACCTAGAGGTTATATAGCAGAAAAGCAGGAAAGGAAAGCTGTTTGTGTATAGCTCAGGTCTCAATTCTGCAACAAAACTGAAAGTAGATACAGTGGATTAACAGCCTTGTGAAGAAAAGCCCCATATGTGTGTGATAGATATATATACAGTGTATGTGTGTGCGTGTCCGTGTGTCTTATATATGTTATAGTCTCTTTTTTAGGGAAGTGCGGGGGAGCAAAAATGCTATCTACATTTTAATAGAAAATTTTGAACATGAAGGTATGGATCTTTGGTGAGAATCAGAAATAACTCCAGTGAATAACAGCTGCCCTTACAAAAATATTTCCTGCTACTCCAAACATCTGATCAGAAACATAGAATAACACAGCTTCATAAATCTTGGCAAATAGATTATCAGACAAATATAGTATTAAATTAAAAATGTTCAAAGACTTCAGCCTTTTTTAAATATTAAAAAAAAGAACTACAGTCTCTCTCCCCTGTCCCCCAGCCCAGCAGGCTGGAACCGATGAAGCTAGCTGGAGGGAAGAAAGTCTCCAACCAACAGGCCAGAGGGCCTAGAAGCTCTTAGGCATAGGACTATGTGGGGTGGGGTGGGTGTGGGTGTGGGAGGATGCAGGAATCCTTTTCCAGGAAATCTGTTCATGCAAGCCTGATTGGCATTACACCTCACCACACCACTTTTTCATGAGTGAACTCAGCCAAGATTAGAAGAGGAAGAAAACTTGGAGCTCCTGGCCCATCTAAAAGAACACAGGGGACGTGACCTAGACTCCCTTCTATATGTTCTACAGGTGCATAAGGGTGGATGGGTGGCATTGTGGTGGCAGGTTCTGCCCCCAACCCACGCACGTTTGCTTCATTATCTGAAGTGACCCCAAATGTGCATAGGTCGGGGGGAGGCACTGTGGAGGAAGAGGGGGGGCTGGCTGGCCCGCCAGACCTCCACCCTTTCCTAACTCAAAAGGAACCAAGACCCTCAGAGATCTCAAGGTACCAGACTGCCAGCCTCAGCTGTCTGCAATCCTACTTGGATCTCTGTTTAGGGACTCGCTTTCAATTTCTGTAACCTGGATTTAGATACTGAACTCACAGAGCACTACAAAACCCATTTGGTGTGAAGCCAAGACAAGGTTTATTCTGGTAGCATCTTACAACAAGATTAGGGAAATAAGAGAAGCACACAAAATAGAGAGACAGACACTTTGGTACACAGTAAAGCTGCAAAACAATAACACCTGATTCTTTAATATCTCTCAGACACACACCTGTTACCTGAGGGTCAATCTTCTTCTAGGGTTAGATTCAGCACAGCCTTGCCGCCCGGGGGGGAACTATTCCATCTACCCGCAGGTCCGAGATAGATAGCCCTCCACAAGACCTGCCTTTCTAGAGCCCTCAAACCAGCCCGTTTTTACCAGGGCTGCCTGGGGTCGATTCGGCAGCCATTGCGATACCCCCCCTTCTCAGTATATGATGTATGAAAAAGGCTACTGTGGAAATGTTTGCCAAGTAATGCTTTGGTTCAGATTTCCCCAACCTGGTGCCCTCCAGATGTGTTGGACTACAACTTCCAGCATCCCTCAGCCGGCACAGGGATCCCGCATGGCTGACTGGGGGATGCTGGGAGTTAAACACGTCTGAAAGGCACTAGGTTAGGGAGGCCGCTTTAGCTAAATAAATGCATTCCCAATGTAATCCCGATCAGAGAAATTACTCTGTGTAGTATGCAACAAAAACAAGCAAACATTCTTGCTTCCTCTGATATTGGCCTTTACGATTCCGTTGGTTCCCCAAATGATTTGTTGTACAGTCAGTCACCGGAAGAGAGGATGACATTCCCAGGAGTGTGCTGAATGCTAGACAATCAGCTGCTGAGCTTTGGCCTCTTGTGTTAGCAAGGCCCCTGCCTGCCAGGCACAAAGATACAGAGGATGGAGAAGCAGTAATAATGGTGGGTGTTGGGAAAGAAGCAGTCAAGGTTAACAACATAGTTTTGGCTAGAACGGATTCTATGGGTATGATGACCCAGGCTCCATGCACACAGGAAGCTGGGAACAAAGCTGAACCTGAGATGGAAGGCATTTGGGCTATGAACGGATGTCTTGAATTTAGCGTTTAACTGTCTCTGGTTTTTGAATAATTTTTACTGCTGTTTTCTGTTAATTTTTGTGGCTGTTTTAATATTTTAATGCTGTTGTTGTTGTTGTTGTTGTTTTAAAGTGTTAGTTTATGGTTTCCTCACCTGCTCCCTAATTTTAGCCACCTTGAGCTCTCCAGAGGGAAATTGGGATATAAATGTTTTAAATAATTCAGTAACAGAAGGCTGAAAAGAAACAGAATTGGCTATGCAAAAAGACAAACACACACCACGAAAACAAAAAAAAAGCAAAAAACAAAAACACGTCTCAATCTCCCTGATGGAAGTTATGTGTGTTAATTGATAGCAGGGGCAGGGGGAGCGAATGTAAGCTGAGGGATAAGATAATGCTATCAATGAGTATTAGTCGTGGTGGGTATATATTATTTCTGTTATCAGAGGCAGTATGCCTTTCCATACCAGTTGCTGGGGAACATGAGCGGGAAGTTGCTATTGTGCGCATGGCCTGCTTGTGGTCTTGGACCTGGTTGGCCACTGTGAGAACAGGATGCTGGACTAGAGAGACCTTTGGTCTGATCCTTCAGAGCTCTTCTTATGTCCTTATGAGATAGCAGTGTGGAGTAGAGGCAGGAATTCCCTGTGCATGGAAGTCCCTTTCAAATGTGGGGAAGGGGCTCTGTGCATTCAGGGATCACAGTAGCAACTAGCAAGCTTCCCCCTCCCATGCTTAATTCAGAGCCCCCCTTCAAACATCATGCATTGCTCACATGAATAGGAAAACCATGTGAAAGAGGTAGCGAGCCCACACGTTTAACCCTGTCCCTCAAAAGTTGCACCACCCCTTCCATGTTATGCTCAACAGAGAGCTTCAGCGATCGGATGGTATCGAAATGTAATAAATAGATACATAAATAAAATGTGGGGTTCAAAGTCACGCAGGAGCCTCCACGAGAACAGGAGGCTTCTCCTGCTTTAGAAGTTATGCAGAACATGGTTGTGTTGGAGGTGAAGGGAGCAGCAGGACTTTGGGTGATGGGGCAAAACATGCAGCTCTGCTGACCCTTTAATCACAATCCACATGAATAGCATGTGAACAGGGCAGGAAAGGAACTGAACACCTTTCCCCCTTCATCTCCAGCCGGCCACCCCTTCCCTCCAGGGGCCCTGTCCTCCATACAAGTGAGTCCCATGTCTTCCCTGTCCGAATGGGATGTGAGAAGAATTCAGCCATGCGTCCGATTTTTAATGTCAGCTTCCTTTAAACTAAAACAAACAAGTGCCAAGTTACATATTTTTACACACTGGACAGAATCCAATGGGGCACTTACACCCCCGCCGATTCTCTTGTGCCCTGCCAATTTCTTGCTACAAGAAATTCTTGCCCACCACTTACGGAACAAAGATGTAACACTTCTTGGGTCTGGGGACAACCGGAAACGAGCAAAAAAAATGCTCAGCCTTGGAATAGGGCAGCTCAGTGGACCTCACACTGCCAAACTGTCCCAATCAAGAAACAAGTGTTTCTGTTTGTTTCGAGGCTTCCTCTTGGAAGCACCACATTTCTGTTGCACAAGCGGTGGATCCCGCTTGCGCAACAGAATTGGCGGGGCGGGACCCAGCAGCACTTGCACAACAGAATCTATGGGGCGCAAAAGAATCAGCAGAAGTGCCCCATTGGGATTCTTCTGCCCACTATGTTCCATGACAATTGTATTTGAATTTAAATCCTTCATTTGTATATTTTGTTTGCTTGAAGTAGCAGCTTTAAGTAACTGGTTTCCAGTGTAAAAGAAAATGTGGTCGTGTAATTCACCACCGTAAAAAAAAAAAAAAGGAAGTAATTTGCACCGATGCTTTGCCTTTACTATATTAAAATGAAGACAGTGTTTCTCATTTGTCCACATATTAGCCCTTAGAGAGAGAACACATGCTCCATACAGCTGTTGTGAACAGGCACTGACAAGACATGATATATTGCATAACCTTGTAAAGGTTTGAGACAGAGGCAGATCCACATTTCTCAAACAATAATACCTTCTTCCTCTACCTTCATGTGAGTTTCGAGTTGCTTGTGACTGTCAAGGACATCATTTCCACCCCCACCCTCTGGAGCAAACTGACTACAACTGCACCTGTGAGGCCTTTGTTCCCATTTTCCCCATCATTGCCAAGAGGCGACTAGTGCTGAGAGATCAAGTATTCAGAGTCAAGTGGAGGAATTCTCTCAGTGCAAAACAGCTTTGAGGTGGAGGAAGAGTAGTGATCTTTGTGGGGTGAGGCTAATGAAGGCCGCCTCCTCAGGGGCTCACAAAACCTAGTTTATAATATGGCTTTTACAAGGATTAGACGAATTCATCGAGAATATGTCTGTCATTGGTAATTGGCTGTGACAGCTAAATGGAACCTTTATGTCTAGAGGCAGTGTATCTCTGAATACCAGATGTTGAGGACAAATTTCATACCCTGCTTGAGGCATCCGACAGGTACCTGGCAGCCACAGTAGCAGAGAGAATGCTGGCCTGGCAGGGCACTTCTTATGTTCGTAACCTCTAGCCAGCCACGGCTAGGAGCCACGGTTGTGGAAGGGAACACATTTTCACTTGGGTAATTTTCTCCCATCTGCTCTACCCTTTTCTGCTGTCCACACAGGGCTTACATGGGAGGCTGCCTTGTGCTGAGTCAGAGCCTTGGTCCATCTAGCCTAATATTGCTGACACTGACTGGGAGCGGCTCTCCAGGGTTACAGGGAGGAGTCTTCCCTAGCCCTACCTGGAGATGGCAGGGGTCGGACCTGGTATTTGCTAGAATGTTCCGCTCTTACTGTGCAGCTATTCTGCCTTTCACTTTCTCTCTCTCTTAATGGATTTTTTTTTTCTGGTAAGAAAAAAGATACGGAAAGTGATGGGAAAATATGGGAAGTATACGAATTGAAGATGTCATTGTCTGGACTGCCCATTCAATTCTGTGAATGAGACGGCGAGATTGCACAGTACAAGCCTCATCTGGAGGCACCCCCTGGGGTCAAACTAACATTCTGCTAATCACGCAGTGTAGCTCTGCGTGGTAGTTTTCCTTACTCTTAAGTAAGCCCGCATGGTCCCAATTCAGGTCAGGACCATGGCACTCCTGGAGAGGGAGGGTAAACCTTCTCCCCATCCATTTTCCCTAAAATTCAACCCCCCACAGGGGGGGGGTTAGAAAAAGAGAAAAAAGTGTCCACTGGAGTCAATGGAGACTTTTTTTCCTCCTTTTTAACCCCCACGGGAGGGGAGAGGTGGAATTTTGGGGGAAATCCTAGTTGGGGCCATGTGTAGCAAAACGAGTAGGAAAACTATTGTGCATAGCTACACTATGTGTAATTAGTAGAACATGTAGTTTGGGGCAGCATGAATATGACCCATCGGTGAATGAAGGGACAGCTGCTGAAGGGATCATATGGAGAAGGTTAAGAACTGCTTTAACGAATCTGCTCTCTTCTTCTTCTTCGTGGTCTCTGTGCATCACACATATGGGCTCTGCGCCTGCGCGGAGGCCGTTTCGGGAAGATTCTATAGCTGAGGCGAATTGGGCAGGAACCCCTCCCCCCACGCATGTCCTCTAGGGGGTTCCCGCCCTCTCCCTCAGTTCCTCTTCGACCGCCATCGCGTTTGGTAGCGTTTTCGAGAGGTTCTACTATTCTACTATTTTCTCTCTGAGGAATTCATCAAAATAATTCATCTCCCCCCCCCCCCGTCCGTCGTGGGACCATCAAAATCTGTTTCGACTAAGCCCCGTTCCGCAAATGTGTGAAATGCGGCACGAAGCTCCCACCGGCAGACGGGCATTCTCTTTGCCTCGTCTGCCTCGGTGAGGGGCACAACGTGGAAGCCTGTCACCATTGCCAGGCTTTCACCAAGCAGGCAAGGAAGCACAGGGTGGATAAACTGGCGGCCCTCTTATGGAAAAAAGCCCTCCAACCGCCCGCAGAACAGCCCACTCCTTCATTGCTGGACCCCCGCCCGCGCTTTGTTTTGGTGGGGGAACCATGGCAACAGGGCTTAAACAACCCTGTTGCCCTGGTTTCCCCCGCCAAAAACAGAGCGCGGGGGTCCAGCGTGACAGAGCATGGTCACCTCCTCCATGCCAGAAGTGACGCGATGGGACCAGCGGGCGGGGAGGCAGGCTCTCTGCAGAGCCGGAGAGCCTGCAGGTAAGCCCGCGGGGGTGGCAGAGAGCCCGCGCGGACACGAGCAGGCCCAGTTCGGGCCTCACTCGTGTCTGCCAGGCTACTCGGCTACATCCCTACGGCCACCGTCAGTGAGAGATTCACCATCAGTGCCTTCATCTATGCCTCCCAGGAGTTGTTTGGGCTCAAAGAACCCTCTCCCTGCGGTTTCGGTATCAGAGGGGGAGATAATCGATTCTCCTTCGGACCCGAGGCCTTCGGAGTGTAGTCTTCCAACTCCTCCTCCAGCTCGCCTGTCACCGTCCCGGAGCGTACGGGCTCGTACCTCTCGGACCCATTCGATGTCCCTCGAGATCGAGGAAGTTCGAATCCCTCGAGATTGTGCATCCTCAAGATCAAGCGGCTCCATCGTACAATGGATCCTCCACGCTATAGGGAACACTCAATTGACTCAAGGGACTCGAGGCGTTTGTATCGGGATCAATACGACTATTACCATCGGAGGTCTCCTGTCTCGGAGTATAGGTACCATCCAAACAGATACCGCTCTCGAGACCGATCTCCGATCAGACGAGAGTCGCCACGCAGAAGCTCCAGACGAGCCTCTCCTAGACGGGAGTCGACACGCGTAAGCCCCAGACAAGCCTCTCCTTCAACCCGGCAGGTTGCCCCCTCCTCTTCACTGGGGGCTCAAGCAATGGAGCAAGAACAACTGGCTACGATCTCGGTGACAGCAATGTCTCGATCCCGTAGGTCCTCGACACCAGAGTCTCCTCTTTCTGATTTGGACTCGTTGGTGTCCTTGTCCCCATCATCGACTTCGCCAGACCAAAATGTCTCGTCCCAGACTGCCGTCTCTCCGTCTGAGGACATGGGCACGTTTCAGGACCAAGTCCTCCGAATGACCCAGCAGGCTCTGGGACTAGAAACTGCGGTCGAAGAGAAGAAAACTGTGGACCCTCTCTTCGACACAGTCTCTAAGTCATCATCAGGCACAACGTTGATTTCAATCACCCCGATGATGTTGGAAACCGTATAGGGCTCCTGGAACTCGCCAGCTACAGCCCCACCTGCAGCCAAACACCTCAACACGCTATATAAGGTGTGCCAAGACATGGCCAAATTCCTCTTTTCTCATCCCTCGCCCAACTCCATAATCGTTGAGTCGGCTCAGTCGAGATCAGGGAAACAACATTCTACCCCGTCGACCCCGAAGGAAAACGCCTGGACAACTTCGGTCGTAGAGTGTACACCTCGAGCGCACTGGGCATCTGAGTTGCTGGCTATCAAGCCACCATGGCCAGATACCAGCTTTTCCTTTGGGAGAAAATGGGAAGTATTATCGATTACTTGCCTGATGAGAAAAGGGATTTAGCCCGTGTCTTCCAAGCCGAAGCCACTAACATCTCGAGGCAGCAGATCCACACTGCTAGACACCAGGGGGATTGCCACGGCAGGTCCCTGGTGAGTGCCGTCGCCCTCCGCCGCCATGCCTGGCTTCGGTCTTCGACTCTGACAACGGAGACCAGAGCCAAAATAGAGAACCTGCCTTTCGACGGAATCGGACTGTTTAACGACAAGACAGACTATTCCCTCGATGCGGTGCAGAAGGCTCAAGTGAACGCAAGGAAGATGGGTCTACTTCCACCACCCACCTCCAAACCGTTCAGGCGCCGCAGGTGGGCTCTGTATCCGGCCACCATAGCTCCTTCTCAACCGGCCCATCAACAGCAGCAGCAGTGGCAGAACCATCGTGCTCTTCCACAGCAGCCCCAGGCACCGAGCCGACAATACCAGCAACAACGGTACCGGGGCTCCCGTAAAGGAGGCGACTTTCAGAAGCGGCGTGTTTGACTCCTGCGAAGGCCTGACCGACATTCGCTCTCCGATGATCCTCCCGTCTCGACCTCAGTTCGGCTCTCGACTATCCCTCTTCCTACCATCTTGGAAGAAAATTACCACCGATCGATGGGTTCTGAATATTGTCCAGCATGGGTACAGGATCGAGTTCGACACCCTCCCACCTTTTGTTGGCATCTGCACCACGCAGCCATCTCTCACGCTGCGGGAAGAGGTCGCTTCCTTGCTGCACAAAGGGGCCATCCAGATGGTTCCTCCTCACCTTGCGCAGGGCGGCCTGTATTCCAGGTATTTCACGGTGACAAAGAAGGATGGAGGGCTCTGACCGATCCTGGACCTATGTTCAATAAACTTCTTCATTCCACCCAAGAAGTTTCGGATGGTCACTCTCCAATTGATTTTGACTCTCCTCCGCAAGACCAACTGGTTCGCATCCATCAACCTCCAAGATGCTTACTTTCACATTGGGATTCATCGAGACAGCCAGAAGTACCTGAGGTTCAGGATCGGATCCGATACCTACCAGTTTCGCGTTCTTCCATTTGGACTTTCGACGGCACCGAGAGTCTTTACCAAATGTATGGCTGTAGTCTGTGCGGCTCTCCGGACTCAGGGAGTAACTCCCTTTCCTTACCTGGACGACTGGCTCCTCGTTGCACCGTCTGCTCCGGAACTGTGGAACTCCCTCCGCCTGACTACCAACATCCTGAATTCTCTCGGACTCTGTCTCAATGAGAAAAAGTCGACACTTCATCCGACTCAAAGGATCCAATTCATCGGAGCACTTCTAGACTCGACTGTCGGTCGCGCCTTTCTACCCAAAGACAGAATTGCCAAAATACTTACCCTTACATCGAAAATACAGAAAGCGACTTCGTGCATGGCTCATTCGATACAGCAGCTCCTCGGACTCATGGCATCATCGATATCAGTCATCGCCTTTGCCCGACTTCGAATGCGCCAGCTTCAAAACTGGTTCATAAGGTCGTTCGATTCCGAGATGAATGCTCATCGAACCCAGTTGTCCATCCTGGCCAGCATCAAGCAGTCCCTGCGGTGGTGGACCGACTTGGGGAACCTTGCGAAAGGGCTCCCGTTTCAACCTGTCTCACCGACACTCACGCTGACAACAGATGCCTCTCTCCTGGGCTGGGGAGCACACTGTGGCCCCCTCACAGTACAGGGTCCCTGGCCTCCACAGGACCGGGGAAAACACATCAATGTAGGATCGGGTTTGACAGTACCTCTTTCGTCAGTGGGGTACACCAACAGTGGATCTCTTCGCCACTGCAGAGAACATGGCGTGCCAGATTTTCTGCAGCAGAGCGGGCCACAACAAATAGTCAATCGGGGACGCGTTCCTCATGAGCCGGTCAGGGACTCTGTTCTACATGTTCCCACCTACTCTGTTGCTGACCAAGGTCGTGTCAAAGATCCAGTGCGACGGCACGCGTTGCATCCTAGTGACTCCTTGGTGGCCGAGACAGGCATGGTTTGCACCACTCCTTTGCCTATCCAAAGGGGAATATCTCTACCTGCCGAATACCACAATAATACTTTCCCAAGCTTGGGGCTCGCTATTGCACCCGAATCCGACCGTTCTGAAACTTATTGCTTGGCGAATATGATACCGAGCACTCTTCCTCCCGAGATCAAGCATGTTTTGCAGGAAGCTTGGAAACTGTCCACTAGGATTTCCTATGCAAGGAAATGGAAAGCCTTCTGTGAATACCTTGGTGACATCGAAGTGCCCTACTCTGGCACTCCTATCCCTCAAGTGCTGCAATTTCTTCTTCATCTGCAACACAAAGGCCTGAAGACGAGCTCTCTGAAGGTGTATTTAGCTGTTTTATCAGCTTACCATACTGGGAAGGACAGATTTACTTTGTTTTCATGCCCCCTAGTTAAACATTTTATGAAGGGATTAAAAAACATCGCACCTCCAGTTCGAACAATCACTCTGGTCTGGGACCTACAATTAGTCCTGCAAGTACTCACGTCTAAGCCATTCGAGCCCATGGCTACGGCAGATCTTTGCTTGGTTTCTTTCAAAACCGCATTTCTTGTGGCCATTACCTCCGCTTGTAGAGCCTCTGAACTGACAGCTTTAAGAGTGGATTCACAGTACCTTAGCTTTCACAAAGAAAAGGTGGTGTTATGCCCGGATTTGACATTCCTCCCTAAGGTAGTGTCTACCTTTCATCTAAATCAAGATATTACATTACCAGCATTCTTTCAAGCCCCAACGTCCTCGTTGGAGCGCCAGCTACACATGCTGGACGTGAGAAGGGCACTTGTATTCTACAAGGCGCGCACTGAGTCCCTCAGGAAGTCTTCCCGTCTTTTTGTTTGTTATGGAGGACCTTCAAAAGGCACTCCGATCTCGAGCCAGCGGTTATCCTCCTGGATAGTGAGCTGCATTAAATTGGCGTACGAACTCAAAAGACAACTACTACCGAGTTCGATACGAGCTCACTCCACTAGAGCGGTTTCAACCTCTACAGCCTTTGCAAGAGGCATCTCTATGACTGATGTTTGCAAAGCAGCTACATGGTCCACGCCTTCGACATTCGTGACCCACTACCAGGTTGATGTCGATCACGAAGGGACAATGCATTTGGCAGAGCTGTCCTTTCCTCGGTCCTGTAATAATTTCGACACCGACCCTCCTCCGGTAAGTCAGCTTGCTACTCTGCCCATATGTGTGATGCACAGAGACCACGAAGAAGAAGGACAGGTTGCTTACCTGTAACTGTGGTTCTTCGAGTGGTCATCTGTGCAGTCACACAACCCGCCCATCCATCCCCGCATCGGTGTCATCGTCGAGTTCGCTGGTGTACCAAACTAGGGGTTCTTGGGCTTAAATTCGTTGATACCGTACAACACCATCGAATTCGACTATCGGTATTGATATCATGAAATTGGGAAAACTTCTTCCTATATGTTCTCCCTTAGCACTGGGATCGCGATGGGGTCTCAGGGTACTGAGGGAGAGGGCGGGAACCCCCTAGAGGACATGCATGGGGGGAGGGGTTCCTGCCCAATTCGCCTCAGCTATAGAATCTTCCCGAAATGGCCTCCGTGCAGGCGCAGAGCCCATATGTGTGATTGCACAGATGACCACTCGAAGAACCACAGTTACAGGTAAGCAACCTGTCCTTACTCATCCATCCCCCTCTCCCCAAAGTTCCCAAACAAAGGCGAACAGTACAAACATGAGGCCTGCTGGGGGGGGGGGGTCAAGTGAAAACCGAGAAGGGCAGCGCAGAAGCAGGACCGGTGCAGGGCAGTTTGGCGCCCTAGGCTAAATTATATTTAGCGCCCCCCCTCTCATGCCTTGGGGGGGGCTCCGGAAAGCAGCCCTGCTCTGCAACCTCCCGGCCCCCCCACCGCCACCGGACCCCCCCGCACGCTGCCGCTGCCGCTGCCGCTGCCGCCCCCCACCTACCTTCCCACGCCTCCTCCGAAAAGGGACCCCGCGCTCTGTTTTTGGCTGGGGGAAACCAGAGCAACAGGGCTGTTTAAGCCCTGTTGCCCTGGTTCTTCCCGCCAAAACAGAGCGCGGGCGGGGCTCCGGAAACAGCGCTGAGAAGGTAGGTGTCGGGGGGGAGGCGGCGCGGAGGAGAGGCGAAGCGAGGTGAGGTGGGGGGGAGGCGGCGCGGGGGGGAGGCAGCGCAGAGGCGAGGCGAGGCGAGGTGGGAGGCGGCGCGTAGGCGAGGCAAGGTGGGGGGGAGGCACCCAGGCTCGGCCCCACCACTACTCTGGGCGCAATCCCCCACACTGACCTAGCTTTCTCAGAGAGGCGGGCGGGCGGGCAGGGCAGGAGCGCGCCGGCAGCGAAGAGGAGTGCAGCGTTCTGCGCCCTCTTCCGCTACGCGCCCTAGGCAACAGCCTTGTTGGCCTAGCGGTAGTGCCGGCCCTGCGCAGAAGGCAAAAATACTGCCTGAAGTAACTGATCGGCTCCCTTTCCCAAACATTCCCGGCCTGCCTTTTTGGGAATGTCCTCCAATTTCTTGAAAGTTTTCTTCTTCCCTTTTGAAAAAAGGTTTCTGTTTTTCTGCCACATTCTCAGGGCATTTTAGAGTTGGTGTTTTTGAGCTTATTGTTCTGAGGTGGCTGAGAGTGCTGAGTGGTTCCCCCGCACACGCACGCACGCACACACACACACACACACACTTTCTACCGCACATCTCGCCATCACTCTGCAGCCTCCCTGACTGCCCACACTTCCTGATCTGAAAAAGCCCCATGGGAGGCATTACCTCATGACATCTTCACTGGGGCTTTAACTGAAGTGCAGGAAGCCGGGAAGGCTTTAGACCACTGGAGAGATCAGTGTACGGTGAAAGACAAGTCACACATACAAACACACATACACACCTCAGCCACCTTGTAACTAAAGTAAGTGCAAGGACCCATAAGACCAAAATTGTCTTCCTGCTTTGAAAATGTTTTCAAAAGCAGTTTCTTTCCCATCAAATGGAATGAAGATCCTTGGGGAAATGTGGATGAAATTTTTGACACAGCACTAATTTTAAGAGTCTGGATCAAAAATGGCTCTAGATGCTCCTTAAAAACAAAATAACCACATTTCATTCATTTCATTTCATTTATTTCATTTATATACCGCCCCACAGCCGAAGCTCTCTGGGCGGTTCACAACACTCTATACACAGCACCCTGCAGCCAGTGTGAGCCAGCAAAGCGAGGAGAAGGAGCCTGAGCAAGAAAGAACCAGGCTAATTAAGGCAGGCTTCAATCCATTTGTTATAATAAAGCCACTTTAAGCTTGCTTCCAGTTTCAATTGTTTTAATGAAAACAGAACATAAGGGTAAGAACGAGGAGTGGCTTTAAATGTTTAATGTTTCTCGCAGTTTAATAACTGAGTGGATACTGCAGACAGCACCTTGTTCTCTCCTTAGTGGGTAAGTAGCAAGTTATTATTATAGGCCTTTTTCCAAACTGGGATGCTATCAAGGTCAAACAGGCCTTCACTGTCTGCTTATAGTCAGCATCAGGTCGCAAAAGCCTTCTGTGGCCCAGAAGCATAAGAACCATTTCAGTGATGCTTAGCGATATATTTTTTGTTTGTAAAGCTTCCCGCACCCCCAAGTATAGCTAGCCATTTTAAAGTCCACAGCACAGAGTATAATGATTTCTTTATAATTGGAGTTAACCATTCTTAATTTGATTGCTTGTTACAAGGCTAATCCCAGAGTGTTGTTTGATTTGCCAATGAAAATTATGTCACTGAAGTTAAGCAGTTATTTCTTTTATGTAGCCGTATCATCCAAGGTGTTTCAGAGTTCTGGGCATGGGGGGAAGTGTTGAGGAATCTGTGAATAGAACACACACACACCCATATCTTTTGAATAGACAGTACAGTTACAATAAATTGGCCTTACACAAACATCCAGAGTTGTTACTAGGCCACTCACCCACATACCCAGGTAAGTTAGTAATTGTGGTTTAAAAAGAAAAAGGAACTAATTTTTGTAACGTCTTCCTGCCTAGTCACCTGGAAGCAATTCCTACTTTGCAAAGGTGACTAGTCAAGTGGCTATTTATCATATAAATAGTGATATAAGAGGATCCTGAATAAGGATGATGGACGATTGACCCTGCAGCTGATGTCCCCAGTAGAGAGGATATGACACACAGAGAGACATGCACACACGCAGGCACATACACACATCTCAATTTGGAATTGGTTGGTTTGGTTCTTTCTGAACCTTGGGGAAACCCTTTCTAAATTACCAGCTCTCTGCAATGAGGGTGTCTGACTCTACAACTCTGGGAACTGTAGTTTCTTATTCCTCCCGTTCAATTAGGCAGAAGGATATTTTTTTTTAAGGCTACACTTCCCAAAATTCACACGAGCAATGCAGTATCGGCTGTGAAGAGGCCTGAGCCTGAGCTTTAGCTTCAGCTGCTATTTTCCCTTCTTCCCCACCCAATAACTCATAACTGCCCAGGGATTTCTTAACAGGTGTGGGGGTAGGGTCATTTTCAAACCCTGCCCATTTCAAAATTCTTCTCCATCCCTAGGACAACCAATAGATAGTAGTACAGGCTAATCTCAGGACAGTGGGAGGGATCCTAGCAGCACATGAGCTAGAAATGGGCCAATAGGGCAGGGAAAAGGGGGTTAATTATATTAAGCTGGTGCGCTAGTGTCCACATCCTTCCCATGGTCCCTCTGCTTGCCTTCTATCATGGAGGGCATGGCAAAGGGACATGTCTCCAGCATGCTCATGGGAACTGGACTGGCTGGTGGCAACGGTGGCTGCTGAGTGTCTCTCTCCCTGCACGCTATCTCTCTGGAGGCTACAGAGAGATCTTGAGTGCCCACTGCGTGTTGTTCAACCTTGAATATTCTTGAACTGCTTGCACGAGCAGCAGCAAATGCTGACCAGCAAAGGGCAGAGAAGTGGGATGGGTGAAGGCAAGTGAGGAGAATATCCTTCTTTGATCTATTAGCTACTGGGTAGATTCTACCCTATTGTCTTATCACAAGGGCAGACACAAACTCAATGCTGCTGCCCTTCTACCCACAGTCTTTCCTCCCTACTCCAACTATCACCATCCCAACAGGTCCCTATGTGTACTGGGGACCTGAAAGGGGAGGCAAGTGGAGCACACTGGAAAGCAAAGAGCTTGTCTTTATATCCATCTGTTCTGCCCTTTAAGAAATATGGAAGAGAAGAGAAGGGCTGGGCAGAGGGCGGGAGTCTCCTCCAGCACAATGTATGTGTCTTTTTCATCTTCAATGCCATTTTTTCCTGTATTAAAGAACATTTGATCTGGAGGAATCTACAGATTTTGGTTTTTTTTAAAAAAACAAACAAAACTTACCTATTAGTGGAATAATAAACTTCACTTTAGGGCCCAGTCCCTGTATTTTATGAAGAGCTCAAGCTGCAATTTTGTTTTGATCAGGAATAGAGGGCTGACAGCCATCACTTCTGCTTTCAGTCACACCATGGTAAGTTCCATGTGAACGTCAATCTTGTGAAAAGGGGCCAATTACATTTTCAGCAAGTTATCCCCTATCTGAATGGCATCCTAGATTTGTGAAGGCTGCCATTTCCTCTATAGCCAATGAGTGGATGCCATCCATTAGATCAAATTCTATGTGTCCCATCTGAGGCTATTTCAAAGTCAATCCATTGAAGCTATTGTACGATAAGGACTATATTCTCTGGCTCCAATTTCCATTGAAATCTACTACTTATTAGTATTGTGCATTTGGAATAACTTTCAATAACTATGTTTTCTAGAGCAAATATGTCAAAAGGCAGTGAAGAAGCCAACATAAAGTGTAATTACTGGAATGTACGGCTGCTCCTGTAAAAGAAGTACTCTTACATTTCAGATGTTCAACTCCTTTTGAAAAGTTTAATAAACTGACACTTGAGGAGGTCTCTGAATACCTAAATCAAACTGAAGAGTTCTCTGCATTCTCTGATTTGTTTGCAAAATTTCACAGCTGCAAGATCTTGTATAACATTGAGCAAAAGAAGTCATCAAACTGCAAACACAATAGAGCTTTCTATAGAAGACACACTTAATTAGAAGCCTGTTTTTTGTTTGTTTGGCATAACTTTACCCTGAAAGTCATGAGGAAAAGTTAATAAATTTAGCAGAATCTGCAGCTTCCATAGTATATGTCTGCTTTAGCTAGTGAGAAGGCAAGAATTATATATATATTACATTTGAACCCATCTTTTTCCATTAGGCTTAGCATGGGTAATAATAATCCTTGGTAGAAGTGGTAATGTGCACTGCTACATCTGCATGATTGGTAAGAAGCTGAGCCTTTGCTGGTGCAAAGACATAAATAGGTTTGTGGACTTGGACTGACTCCATTTTTTAATATTTTTTTTTAAGAATCTTTCAGAAAAAGAATTGTGGTTTATGGAGACATTTGTGGGCAGTAGGAGGAAGGTAATATCATGAATGACAGTGGGTAGGAAACAGCAAATGGCTACAGAATACACCATCAAGCAATCAACAAAACATTTGGATAACCTCATTGATTTTTGTTCATTTTTGTCAAAATTGTTTTTTGTTCAATGCAGAATGACACACAAACTCATAAACAGTTGGTAAATAGTTTGCTAAGGAGAAAAACGAGTTAGCTGTATTTTTTACCTGATAAGCAATTCAACCTGCACCCATGCCAGAAATGAAATATCAATATTACTTTGTATTATGCTCTTAAGACTGTCATCGCATTTGCCCTTGCTAATGTGTCTGTGTATTCTGTTAACAGACCAGCCGTACTCATGGTCTCCTACTCAGCAGCACTTCAATGAGGAAAGTTACTCTCCTGTTTCAAGGAACATGAAAGGATTATCTGGCAGTCGCAATCAACCACAGCTATGTTCTGCTCATACGTGTGGTTTAGCATCCCCTGAAGATTGTGAACACGCCCATGATCATATTCACCATGGCCAGGAGTCGAGGCAATCATATCTTCTCAGCCCAACGGAGAGCTGCCCGATGGACCACCATCGCTGCTCGCCGCGAAGCTCCATCCATTCAGAATGCATGATGATGCCCATGGTTATGGGCGATCATATGTCCAGTAGCACTTTCCCCAGAATGCACTACACCTCACATTACGATACTCGGGACGATTGCACCATGTCTCATGCCAACACGAAGATTAACCGGATCCCTGCAAATCTGCTGGATCAGTTTGAGAAACAACTTCCTCTCCACCGGGATGGCTTTCATACTTTACAGTACCAGAGGACCTCAACAGCCGCTGAACAACGCAGTGAAAGCCCAGGGAGAATACGTCATCTTGTCCATTCCGTCCAAAAACTTTTCACGAAATCTCATTCTTTAGAAGGATCTTCCAAGAGCAATGTCAATGGGACAAAGGGAGATGGGCGAGGGGATGACCATCATCATGGACATCATTCTAAACACAGCAAAAGAAGTAAAAGTAAAGAGCGGAAACCTGAAAGTAAGCATAAAACTGGGATGAGCAGTTGGTGGAGTTCTGATGATAATTTGGACAGTGATAGCACTTACCGAACACCTAGTGTTGTCAACAGGCATCACGTGGACCATATCTCTCATTGCTACCCGGAGGCTCTTCAGGGACACTTTGGGGATCTCTCATTAAAGACTTCAAAAAGTAACAATGATGTAAAATGTTCAGCTTGTGAAGGGCTTGCGATGGCCCCTGATGGCAAATACATGAAAAGGAGTTCTTGGTCCACGCTTACAGTAAGCCAGGCGAAAGAAGCTTATCGCAAGTCATCCCTTAACCTAGATAAGCCTCTAGTTCATCAGGAAATAAAACCTTCCCTGAGGCCATGCCATTACCTTCAGGTAAGAGCTAAATGTAGTTACCGGTAATATTATTAATTGGAAAGGAACAACCTATTATCAAATCAGCCACAGGGGTTTCTATGTGCGTGCTTTACATATTTCATTTTTTTTTTTAAGTTCCTTAGTTTTGCACAGTCCATCTGCATCTGGAAATAAAACATGAGAGAAAGAAGGGGAATTGTTCTTATTACGTACGTACGTAGGCGATCTCTCGTGACAAAGTAAGATTGTCTTCCAGGATAAAATTACAAAAAGAAAATTATAAAAGGAGGAAATTCTAAAAAATTGTGTAGACTCTAGTGATGGGTCCGTAAGTGACTGTGGAGGCCAATTCTAGATCCACACAGCTTCCCACAGTGAGGACACAGGTTACCAGATGGAAGATGGTCCTGTAAAGGATTAGTTTGATGTGCTTTTCGCTTAGCATGTTTCTCCCTTTCACCTTACACTCGGGCTTCTTCAAAGTCCATGGAACCTTTGTGAAAGGCCAACCTCCATTTAGATCATTCATGTTCTTATTAATATGTTATCCATAATAGATGTTTAGTAGAATCAAAAATAAAATGCAATCAAATTGATCATATCAATTAGAATTGTAATGTTTATAATTTAAACATAACAGATCAGCTTCTTATGGCTTTAATCACTTCACAGAAATATCTTCATTAATATTTCTTTGAGCTCCGTTTTAGTAGGGAAGTATGAGAATTTCATTTCAGTTCACAAATCTCTCAAATGCTTCATTTGCAAACCTGAACGTGAATGTGAATAGGAGCACATGTTCTCTGAAAATGTTTGCAAAGTCCTGAACTTGTGTTTGTGTCCACAAGATCTGCACTTTTAAAATGTACAACTTTTTAAAATGCACAACTTTAAAAAAATTAACAACTTTTCCTGTTCGAACTAACTGAAAAACAGGTCACAAACAGGAAAGGGAGCAAGCCGAACCAAGCTTTGAAGTAAAGTTCACAGAATTTCATTGAGCTCAAGCATCCCTGGTTCTCCCATCCCTAGGGCCCCCGGCCGCCTTTCTAGCCTTTTCAGTTGCTATTTCCTTTCTGGACCATTCACAAACTCCTACTAGTGATAATGAGCCCAACAAATCCTACTCCTGCCCCTTCATTACCTGCTGACCAAATGGGAAAATATACCAGTGGGTTCCCTGGGTAGAGCATGTTTATGCTCTGTAATGGATCATCCATTGTTGCTATCTTTGAATGTTTTGCATAGTGTGTGTATTTGCCATGCTCAACAATCATAAAGGGTCCAAATGATACTCATTTGTTTCAGTGTGTTATAGAGCCCAAAGCAGCTTCAGGAGTGGGGAAATTTAGAGTAGAGAAGTGGTGAGCTGGGAGGAGGTGCCTTTAAGCCAGGAGTATTCGTCTTCTTTCAGCCCAAGGGCTGAATTCCATTTCAGATAAGCTCTCGGGGTGCATTCCAGTTGTAGTAGTATGGCTGAAGGCAAAAGGGGGGCCAAAATACCAAAATAGCATCATATTTTAGCTTATTTCTTTTGTTTATTTGTTTACTTTTAAATTGCCCAATAATCCAAGTTCTCTGTGCAGTGTACAATACATTAAAAACATACAGAACAAGCATTTAAAAAAAACAACCCAGCGCAGAATAAAGCCACGATAAAACTAGCAGCAAAGAATAAAACGATTACAACATCATAAAACCACATTAAAAACCAGAAACAGAATAGAGTACTAAAAGGACTAAAAACAGTACTCAAAATGCCTGGGAGAATAAAAGGGCCTTCACCTGGGGCCAGAAAGACCATATTGTACGTACCAGGTGAGCATCCCTACAGAGAACATTCCACAATCAAGGTGCCACCACTTAGAAGGTCCTCTCTCTTGTAGCCACCCACCTCACCTTATTTAGCAGGGATACCTGGAGGAAGGCCTTAGTCAAGGATCTTAATATCAAGGTAGTACAAGCTTAGAGTTCTTACTTCCAGTAACAAAGCCTTAGGAGGGGAAATCCAGCCTTTTAGAATGGGGGGAAACTGCACAAAAGCTGGGAAGCTACCCAACAATTTGTGGTTGGGGAAAAGGGTGGGGCCAGAGGAAGGGGCGTGGCCTTCTAGGGAACCCCAGAGGGCTGGATTGGGATCTCTGAGGGCTGGATTGGGGCCCCGGGCCCGAGGTTCTCCATCCCTGCTGCAAGCCTTTGCCCTTCTTCCATCCCTTCTTTGCTCCAAATTGCCTCTGGCTGCTTTTCGCCTCCCTCTGTTGCACCTTTTCTGCAAATTCCTCTGTTCCTGAAACTGCTTTTAAAATGGCATTGGGGCTTTGTCACACACACACATACACACACACACACACACACACACACATGTAAGCTGTAGTTAAACCTTTAGTTACAGCTAAGTTTTGCTGGATTGTGCGCATTGCCTGGCCACTGTTTTTTCTGCTGTTAAGCCAACAATTCTATGTATGCTAAAGTCCTATTGACATAAGTCCCCCCCACTTGGTCCTGAGGGACACACATGACATGACTTGGGAGATCCATGATGAGGAACTCCTGCTGTTGTTTTTCAATAATTAGCGCCTAATTAGTAGGTGCTTTGATGATGGGGAAGTGGCACTGGAGCGGGGGGGGGGGCTGCGTGTCCCCACACCCACACACAAACACACAATTTGCCTGTCTAAATTGCTCCCCACCCACATCTACTATAAGCTCTGTGTGAGAAAACATACAGGTATTGTGTGGGTAGATATATATTTCCCTCTGCGGAGCTAATAGAAGCTTTTAGGGGGCACCAGGGCAATTTAGATTAGGGAAACAGTGAAAGTTAAACACCCTTTCATCTTGTTACTTCCTTTTTGGAACAGAGATGTGAAGCTGCTCATTAGTTTGTTCTGTAAAGCAGCATGGGATCCTGGTCATGGATCTCCTGCTCCATTGTAAGTTTGGCCCTAAGCATGCAGGGGATGGAGCTGTTCATTCTCGTGTTAGAGAGGCCTCATCACTTGACTGCTATCAACTATCAGTGTGCTGAAACTGCTTATATTAACCTATTTCTTTTTGAGTCATTTGGTCTGCAATGATATTTGCCAATAATGCTCAACTAATTTGTGGGGCGGGATGTGTAACCCTTGAATAAACAATAGGATGCAGAGAATATTTAAAGCTATTAATGTATGGTGGAAGAAGAGATCACTTCTAAGAAATATTTGGAAATGGATCCTGGTTATCAGAGTGCTTCACAGAACTTAGAACAAGTTAAAGGAAATGCACCCCCCCCCTTCTCTTATTATTAAAATGGAATAAAAAGAAATCAACTGTTGATTTTGCTGTACTCAAATGCTCACGTAACTGGGCCAAACAATATATTCAGAGGCACCATGACAAATTTAGGATTAAGAAGTTGCTGCCGAATTGCTAAACCTTCTCCTTTAAATATATGTAAGATGCACATTCAGCACTATTCCAATGTCAAAATTTCTAAGGAAATAACTAAAAAATATCAATCTAGAAAATAAACAAAATAAAAGGTGGGGTAAATGAGTGGGGGGGAGATGTGACAGCTCATGTTTATCTTTAGGTACCACTATTTCCCATAGCCCATTTTTCTTCTTTTTGATAAACATGGGATTATAAAAAAAAAATAACTGCAGCAGAAGATAATGATGAAAATAGGTTTTGTAATAATTGTTTACACTGAGAGAGGGAGAAAAGGTCTTTTCTCTGATGTGCAGTAGATAAGCCCTTTCCCCTCTCTATCTATCCATTGGTCTAAAATTGTGGAACCCTTCGTGCTGGGACTGGGGAAGGGGCTTCTGTTTGACCTGCTGAAGCCTTTCCCCCCTTCTCAACACTCTGGGTGGTGGTTCCTCCCTCTGCTGGCATGTGACCCCTAATGCTCCAGTCCAGGGCCAGTTCGGCCCTCAGGTCACAAATGGTTCCCCACCCCTGGTTTAGGAAACTATGACAGTATCAGAAACCATCGTTTTAAGTTGTCTTGTTTTTCTAAACCCTAGGTAGCCAATGCTTTTTGAGTCAAGAGTCGCATTTGGTGATGGTTGGCCTTGTTGGAGTATGCAATGAGAAGATGTCAACTTTGCAACTCTGCCCAGTAAAGGGTTAAAATATACTGTTATAGTCTAGTTAAAGGGCAAAGGCAGAAACCAAGCTTCTCTGAAAAGTCAGGGAGCAGGGTTCTGTGGAATAAAGTACTTGATTGTAGCAGGGGAGGGAATTCTGGCTGTTGCTTAGCAACAGGTTAGAGTTCCTATCTGCAATTCTCTGCCAGTTAGGACATTCTACAGTTAACAGACTTAACTGACACTTACTAGAGTTTAGCAAGGAATCATGTCCTGTGTGTTTTCCTTTCCTCACAGAATAAGTAACATTTAAGAAACTTCGCTTACAAAGTTTGTAACCATCAAGCTTATAGTACCTGAGAAATCATATGTTACTGTTGTTTACTTTAAAAAGCATTTACGTAGAGAAAAAGTCCTGTGTGTGCATGTTTGTGGGGTGAAGTCTGCTGCTGCTATTGTGGTCTGCCATCAGACTTATCAGGGGCTACATGCCCGTTGGGTGGTGCCAGAACCAAAAAGGGGCATTAACTAAGCTCAGATTAAATAGCAGACCCAACCTGCTCTATCAGACAGGCACTCTATCAGACAGGCACTCAAAAGCAGTCATTTTTTCCTTCACTTTCCACCTAAAATACACTTTGAGCACATGTCCAGATTCAAACCAGGGTGAATCTTTCACTACTCAGAAAGATTCGATTTAATCATGTGACTTCCCCCCCAAAAGTGTACTCTTCCTCACTAGAAGCTTAGTACATATTTTACACAACTCAGAGTTACCAAAGACTCATTCTTGCTGGTATAATCTTAATATTTACAACCAGATGAAGGTTTCATTTTTAGAATAACAACTTTTCAGATTAGTTTTACAGTTATATAAAAAAAATACTGATTTGGTTATACTATTAGAAACACATCATAGATAGATAATTATGAAATTATTGCGAGGTGAACTATTTATTTATTTATTTATTTCTTATATTTATTAATCACCCATCTGGCCGGTCACCCAGTTATTAATCTCCAGTTTAATAGGTTAATCATTCATATTTGGTCAACTTTTCTACTGTACTTTATTGGAAGGAGAAAAATAATCATTACCTTAATAACAATTTAAATAGTTTTATTTAACTAGAACAATAACATTATAGCATATGGTATTCTTGTATTTGCTTAAACATCCATGTTTGTTAACTGATGTGGTTAAACAAAATAACTTAAAAAAAAAACCAAAACACTTAGATTATCAGCCTGGTCCACACATGAAACACTTAAAATACTGTCCTCTGTAGCTCACTCATCTTCATCTTCATCTTCTTCTCTGTTCATAACCTGGAAAAGAAAAACAAGCTTGCCTGCTTTATCGGGTCCCAAACGATTTCTCAATTTAGAATGAATGCGTCCAAAGGAAGAGAATATTCTTTCTATGCCAGCAGAAGAAGCTACTGCTGTGAAAAGTGAAATCATTAATTCAACAGTCTCTAAATCCAAGTGCTTAAGTGACTTCCACCAGTTCACTGGTGTGACTTTCTTTAAAACTTCATCAGCAAACATATATTTCTTGAATGGTTCCCCCTTAGCTCTGAAGTTTATTATAGCTGGCATTATAGATGGATGATTGCTGGAGTGGATAGATACCCATGTCGTAGCTAACTCCTCTTCCTCAGCACTTAAGGTTTGACCCTGGTACCGGATATTGACAATATTTGCGAGAAAATTAGCTGGAGACAGTGCTTGTCCCATTCGGTTTTTTAATGCTTGTAATCTAATTCTGTCAGTGTGTAGTTCTGTTCACTCAGTTCCTTCCAAATTTCAACAGCATCAGCAACAAAACAGCTATTTTTCTGTATTTTGTTTAAAGCTTCAGAAATGGTTTTCAGTATCCTCAGCATATGTTCAACATTTCTCTTAAGCCCAATGTTGAAGATTTTGGCCTTGACAGTGTCATCCATTTTCTCTCGATTTTGTTCACAAATTGTCATCAGAATAGGCCAGTTCTTGATATACTGCTCAAAACAGTCCACTACAGAGTTCCATCTAACTACTTGTGGGAGCGTTAGCTTGGTTCCACCCATTCTTTTCAGAGCTGCTGCAAAATGATTGTTACAGAAGTATTTAGCAATTTCAACGACATTAGTCTTTATTTCTGGAACACTGAAGTCTTTGGCTAGGAAATGCAGCAAATGAGCACTGCAACCATATGTTATTAGCTTTGTATTCCCTTCCTGCTCTTCTAAATTTCTTCTCATCTTGTATACATTTGCAGCATTGTCTGTGACCAAACTGGGTACTAGACCAGTTAGCTTGGTCTAGCTTGGTTCCACCCTTTCTTTTCAGAGCTGCTGCAAAATGATTGTTACAGAAGTATTTAGCAATTTCAACGACATTAGTCTTTATTTCTGGAACACTGAAGTCTTTGGCTAGGAAATGCAGCAAATGAGCACTGCAACCATATGTTATTAGCTTTGTATTCCCTTCCTGCTCTTCTAAATTTCTTCTCATCTTGTATACATTTGCAGCATTGTCTGTGACCAAACTGGGTACTAGACATTTGAATTTCTGTTCACATGCTATTATAGCTTTTGCTGCCACCAAACTGTGGAACGTGCATTGCTTGGCATGGGATTTGACACTCATTTCATTCAGCCTCCAATACCATTATTTAGTGTATAGTTACTGGGTGCCAATAAAGGACATTTCCTGCTTTCTTTTTGCTCTCATTGCTTAACCATAATCTTTGTCTGTTATACTCTTGTAAGTATTCTGCTGTATGTGCATTTCCTATCAATGGTTTCTGCAAGGAAGACATTCCCTTCTTTTGTTGTTATACAAGCACATACAACAGGATCATTGTGGACATTACTCCACCCATCAAGACTTAGGTTAACCATTTTACCCTCTAGAGCTGTTGCACATTGCTCCATTTCTCTGTCATAGACTTTATCCAGCGGTTTACCTGCAACATCTGCTCTGCTGGGTGGACTGTATCCTGGTCTCAGTGACTGAACCATATTAATGAAGTGTGGGTTTTCAATCAGATGGAAAGAAGAGTTTGTCATGTAAACAAACTGGGCAATTTCTTCATCAATTAACTCTTTTTCTAATCTGCTGGTTTTTTTTTTTTTTTTATCACAAACTGATCTATGGTGGTTCCTGGATGGTTGGCTTTTTTCTTTCTTTTAGGTGATATACTGTGGGTGTGTGATGTATATGATGTGACTGAAACACTATCCTGGACAGATAACTCTGAAACTGTAGAGCAGGAGGATGGTGATCTCGAAGGCGGATAGTTTCCAGAATCCTTTATGTTGTTGATTGATTCCTCTAAACAAAAAAGTCAATGCTGTTATTTTATTATTTATACGATTTCTGCTTATTTAGTATTACTCATTGTATTCACTGCCACTCAGTACTGCCCAAAAAAGGAATATTTGCTTGTTTCAACTCTTTATTTCTTCATAACATCCGTATCAAAATGACAGTAACATGCAGTAATAATAATAACAAATATAATTTTGCTCAGATATAACAGTTCATCCAGGGCAGGCAGTCTTTAAGAAATATGATGAAATCAAAACGTTTACCACCCTGAAGGTCCTGCCTGTTCAAACATGTTCCTTTTGTTGTCTTCATCACAGCACTTCTCATGATGTTGTTTCATTCGGGCCACCAGGCCTTGCATTTCTTTGTTGCAGTGTTTGCATTTTGCACGCATGCCTGCCTTACCCATAGGTAGAGGAACTTCATTAAAATATTCCCAAATTGGGTCTCTTTTATGGCCTGCTGCCATTATAGGTTTTCTCCTCCAGGGAAAGAATAATATGATAAACCTCAGGCTTAGGGATGTGTGTGGAGCTCGATCGGGGGGGGGGGGGTAGAAGTGGGGCAAACTTGCCCCACTCGACCCTCCCAAGCTCCACGCGACTTACCTTTCCCCAGCTCAGCACATCTCCTCGCATGAAGCACCGGGGAAAGGAACTTCCAGGTCCCCGGCGCTTCACTTCCAGGTCCCCGGAGCTGCATTTTTTACATAAAAAACAGGGGAAACCACCTTAAAACGGCTGCGATTTGCAAATTGCAGCAGTCTTAAGGTAGTTGACCCTGTATTTTACATAAAAACGCAGCACTGGGGACCTGGAAGTGAAGCGCCGGGGACCTAGAAGTCCGGCAAGCGCCTCAGCTGGTGCTTGCGGGGGGCGCAAGACGGATTGCATGGTGGGGGTGCTTGCTGAGTGCACCGGTAAGTGCACAACCCTACCAGGCTATACACACAAAGATCCAAAGACTTGTAGAGTATTCTGCTCAAAAGGTTTCACTTTCATTTTTACTGCTTGCCCCTCCCCCCTCACACTTGTTCAGATCTATTCCACTCCCAACAATCTTCTATTCATTGAATTATTAATTGAATTTTTTTAAACGTGGCACTTAAGAGCTAAGGAGTTGATTCTGTGTACATAGATTTGCAAAGGAAAAATGGGATTAAGGTCTTTTTCTCAACTCTGTATGTTTATTTTATAACATTTTTGCTGTGAAGAAGAGGCATGTGATCTCTGCAGACACAAATTCAGTTTTGAGAACTGTAAAACCAAGTATCTGTGACAATATCTTCTAGATAGAAAAATTGCCCAATAATCTTACAGAAACCTCTGGAAGAGCATAACATTGTGAATGGATTAATGGAATTCATTTACCAGAAAATTTAAACATTGCATGAATATACAGCCTCATGCTACATAATTAAAAACGAATCCGTATTTCATGATGAATAACCTTTAATGTATCTTAAATAGAAAACTATCTTTAGATAGATTTTTCCTCAAAAAGCACTTTATTTAAAATTTAAAAATCCGTTTTAAATTTTAAAAAATCCGATTTAACTTTTAAAAATCCAATTTTATATACATATATATATATATATATATATATATATAAAATCATTGATTTCTATCCACCCTGATTGAAACACTATTTTCTCCTGGCTCTGTGCCCCCCTTTTCCTTCAGATACTTCCCATGGTCCTCTTCCTCCCCGGGTGACAGCCAGCCCACTGACTGTGCTATTTGCTTACATTTCATTCCTTTCTGAAGTGTGGCTGTCAGTCCACGCTGGTGGAGCAGCAGCAACTGAGAGGCACGGCAATAGAGTCCTCTGAGAGTGGCTGCTAAAAGATGGTCCAACGTCAACACTCAGAGGGCCACGCTCACTAAGGGCCAGAGCATAGACCACAGGGATGACAGCAGCAGCAGTCTTGCTCCTCTCCAGGGTAATTTTGGCAGCTAATTTGCAGTGGTGAGAAATGCGGGGGGGGGGCGTTGTGGGCTAGGCTCACAAGTAGTATTGACAGAGCCAATTTCAATGGCAATATTGGTGCCAATTTCTTCAGTGGCATTAAATCAGTGTGTGTGTGGGGGGAATTCAGAGGGTGGCTAGGACACTCAACAGACCACACAGGAGACCCCGGCGGACTGCCTGCACCTTACAGACTGTGGGTTGCCCATACATGCCCTAACCAGTAATTAAAACTAAGCATATCGTCATGATATCATGATATCACATCATCAGAATTTGTCTGGGTGAGGACATAATGACAAACCAGTTAGTTGAAAATGGAAGCAAAATACTTCTGATCTCCCCTTCAGAGCCATGCCAGAAGGGGGAATGCAAGAGCCTGAGGTTCATTCAAATAGCACAAAACTGTAGTTTAGCGTTATATTCAAACGCAGTCAATATGGCTAGTTAGGGTGGAGACACATGGAGAATCTGTGAATTGTTCTCATCCTAGAAAGAAATGATTGTGCAGAGAACAGAGGAAAGTGCTTTCGCTAACAAATAATTGGCACAAAAGGTAAAGTAAATATGAATATAGTTTGCACTGCAGCATTTAAACAACAGTATAAGCACTCATGGAAGAAGCAAATAAAAAGGTTTGCAACTAGGAAGGTACAAACAGTAGTAGGCACAAACACAATGACTCCCACTAATACTTTGAAAATATAATGGCAATATATTATCGGCTTTCTTTTTAAAGTCATCTTTCCTATATGACACGCTTAACACAAAAAAAAGGTAAACATATCCATGCTGCAGTGATTGAATAATAAGCTCATCCGATCAACATGGATCTTGTTTTCCTAGCTCCACTGCTGCCAACACAGAATAAGATATATTCTCACACTGACACTGTTTTAATGCAAATAATTGCACTGCATATCTTCTAAAATAAGAAGACATTAATATGTTTTCGAATATTACTGTTTAACAGTATTATTATATTGCTGTTTAACATTATTATTATTACTACTACTAATATTATTTGCTTAATATTTGCATCATGCTTTTCTAAAGCAATCAAAGCATTTCACATACATTATCTCAGTAATCCTTACAACTCAGAAAAGTAGTTCAAAATTATTATGCCTAAGTTGCAGATGGCGGAGTGAGGGGTACGTGTGTGTGTGTGTGTGCACACACGCAAGTCTGACAGATAATAATTTTCTTGAATGTTTCCAAATGTAGTTTGCTTCTCAACAGACATTTTATACCCAGGCTGAAATTTTTGAGTACAAAGTACATGCATGTAGCCTACCTGGTATAAAGGGTACATGCCTGCATAAATTACAGTGATTTACCTACAGGTGCTCACAAGTGTTTGTGTCTATTCTGATGTGGGCATTACTTCCATCATGACTCAGATTCTGAACTTTGGACATACAGATTCCTCCGTGTATTAAAAAATGCAGATACAAGGATTTAATATCGAGAGCAGGAAAAAGGCTTTTTAGAAATTAAAGATATCAGCACTTGTTACAAGTAAGTAATTAGGGTAATTATTCCCAATTAGCAGATGCAAACTCTGCAGATGGTAATTTCAGGCACCAATAACTATTTGCACAAGCCATAAAGCCACTTGCTATACGTGCACTGAAAATCATCCGATTTTTGCTACCATTCTGAACAAATAAGAGAGAGATGGTTCCTTGTGTAGTGCAGTGGCCCTTTGAAAGGAGAAAGGAAGGCATATCAGAGAGGCTGGTAAGGTTACATTTCAGATGTGTAAATGGTCATGATAAAGCTGTAGACAAATGAATGAACTGGTTAATCTGTGGCAATGTAAGCATGATCAAGTGGGATACTAAATTGAAATTTCAAGGCAAAGACCTCTTTTGTTCATGCCCTGAAATGAAATGTATGAACTTGCAGTTGCAGTCACTGAAACATTTTTCTTGAAGGCCTTTATGAAAGCCCGCTACCCTTCTACTTTCTACTTGTATCTTGTGTAAAAGAAAAAAAGGGGGGGGGAGTTAATAGATTCTGGCAGAAATTTTTTCCCATCTGTTCAACTATATTTTAATTCTAATATTCGGACAATGTGATGAGGTGCCAGTTCTCTAACCTGGAATTCTTCCCTGTTTTGATTTTGCTCCCCACCCATGTACCTTTTTGCTGCAAGTTTTCTTTCACCTTTACAGGTTTCTGTATCTGTCTTCACATGTGCCTGTAATATGGAATTCTGACATTTCATGTTTCCAGTGTGTGCCCTTGGCTCAGTGGAAGCATCATGCAGAAAGCCAAATAGCAGCTGTGCTTTAATTACATTAAAATGGGGAAAAAACAACCTTTATCAGGTGCCAAAGACAAACAAACCTGTCCCCTTACATCAGGACCTAATCCAGTTCCATGAAAATATATGGGAGCTGTAACATTGAGTTCAATGGGATGTGGATTGCATCCAGAATCTTTATATTATTGAGCAGTATCTACCACACACTGGATTTCTTTTCTGAGTCTTTACATAATATAAATCACTTTTTTTTTTAACTTCTGCCCACTCCCTCTATCAGTCCCTGCTCCCTTATCAACATTTTTCAGTCTAGTGCAGATCCATCAAAACATGCAATTTAAATGATGCTTGTAATATGTAACTCCATATATTTCATTTAAGTAACATGTAAGAGGGGGCATGGCTCAGTGGTAGAGCACATGTGTTGCATGTAGAAAGCCCCAGGTTCAATCCCTGGCATCTCCAGGTAGGGCTGGGAAACCCTGGGGAGCTGCTGCCAGTCTCTGTCGACAATACCAGGCTAGATGGACCAATGATCGGACTCTGCATAAGGCAGCTTCTTATGATCCTATGTTTGGTGAAACATTTGCAGAAAATAAATGTTGGTAGGATTCAGCATCTCACCTCCGTTACTTGGCATGTTTATATTATTTTTCATTATCCTGAATGTGTGTACTTTCCCATGTGTGTGCTTTTCTCATACTGATGGGAATGAGAGGGAGTCCAGATGTATGCTATGGTGTGTGGGAGAAGATATAGCTGAGTTGGAAAGGGAGCCAGTTCCTGAACAAGCAGACTGGGATGAAGTAGCTTGTACAAAGGCCATTTTGATGAAGGCCAATCAAACTTAGCTGTGCTTTACAATTTGTAGATTGGGTGAGACACAATAGAACAGTTGACAAAAGTAGGTCTTCCTGGCATGAACTGACTTCTTATTGTATCGCTATTAATTTATTTTTCTACAATCCGTTTTATTCCTTAACCTAGCCTAGGACATAGCCTTCTTAGGTAAATACGTTTACAGTGTTATAGCAACCTGGGTATTCCCTGTCAGCTGAGAGACAGCAGAAACACTTCAAATCTCTTGTGATAGGAAACATCACATGGAGGAAGGAACAGATTGTGGTCACAGGCCTGTCCCGCACATGTAGATTGTGCATAATGCCCAGGGCCTATGTGCATACAAGTTGAACATGCTTAGGCTCTCTCCACATGATTTAGGGACCCTGCAAAATACCAAGTCCCTTATAGCATGTATAAAATCTTTATGTGTACAACTTGTGCATGTGTATGCTCTGTGCATGATTAGTGCAAGGAGGTTGGATGTGATTCTGTTCCATGCTCGATGTGCTGAAACTTACTTTGTTATAAGTTGTTTGTACAAGGATAGTGTTTCAAGAGTCACTTGATTCAAAACCAAGGTGAGACCACTTCAGCTGGGCATGTACCAGCATGCTGTGAGAGTGGCTTTAAAGAGCAGCTGTGGTTTTGTATTTTTTACAAATTTGCATGGGACATAGAGGAAGAGAGGAACTGAGCCTTGGGAGGCTGAAGAAACAGGAGCATAGGAAACAACCACTACAAGGTGGGAAGAGAAGAAATTGGAGTTAAGAGTATAACAGACAAAGATTATGGTTAAGCAATGAGAGCAAAAAGAAAGCAGGAAATGTCCTTTATTGGCACCCAGTAACTATACACTAAATAATGGTATTGGAGGCTGAATGAAATGAGTGTCAAATCCCATGCCAAGCAATGCACGTTCCACAGTTTGGTCACGTTTCACAACTTTGCAAAACCTTACACCATACTGTTGACCATATAACCCCTGATTAGTACTGTAAGTATTTCATAATTATATCGCTATATGTAATTGCTGTTGTTAATGCTAACTGTGTGTGTGTGTGTGTGTGTGTGTGAGAGAGAGAGAGAGAGAGAGAGAGAGAGAGAGAGAGAGAGAGAGAGAGAACAAGAACGATCCTATGAAGCCAGGACAGGTTAGAGGCTTAAAACCAGGTACTTGATTAAGAAACTGGCACAATTTAGGGCTGAATGAAAAAAACAAAACAAAAACACAATGACTATGCCAGATGTAAAGTGCCAGTTATGTGCATTAGCAGTGTATAAGTCTAGATTCCACACATTCTTGTTTCCAGTTTTGTCGCCTAACCTCAGTTCATTCTGAAGTATGTGACAATTCTTTCAGTTATACAATCACCATATAATTAGACAGTCATAAATACTGGATAGCTAACAAGTACACCATCACACCCATTTTCACTTGGGTACCAAGTTGGAAACTTAGCTGATATCCACTGAATCCAAAGGTAATGCAAGTGGATTAATTGGGATTCTAGTAACCAGACAGTTATTTAAGAAATGACATATATAAGTGATGAACTAGCTTTCTCATGCAAACTGAATAATATATTCAGCAAAGATCACTGGGGAGAATTAATGACACTCCCCTTATTAATAAAAGGTGTAACCCCCAGAAGGTGCAATGGTGGGTTCCTGCATACTGGGGTGGGGGGAGATGACCATTGAGGTATCCCGGCAAATCAGTATACCTCTGAATGCACACCTCATTGAACATAATGCAGTGCATATAGACAGTATCTATTCTTGGATGCAAATCTAGTGTGGCCCTACAAGTGATATATATACTTGCTTCCATGCAAGTGGATCTCCTTAGTTGGTTCAAGGCAAAGAAGCAATGGGAGGGAAGAGAAATTATAAAACGATGGGGGTCAGGACCTTCCTCTGCCCTGCCCTTCATATTCACAGGTGCCCCACAAAAATGTAACAAAGAAAGTAAGGCTAGTATAAATGATCCATAGATTCCCGTTCCCCCCCTTTTTTGTGGGGCCATTCTTGTCTTAAATTCTGTAAAGCTTGGTCATTTATTAATCAACAAGCTCACATGACTATGGTTATTTCATTTACTGTGGCATTGTGAAATGTAGTTATCAATTGCTCTAGTTTCTGTCAGTTTATGTATTAAGCATATATCTAAATGCACATATCTGAAAGGCTGCTAAAGGCTGAATAAAGATTTCCATTTACCAAATGGCACTTACTAAGGTAGGCATATAACGATGGTCAGAGCCTGTTGTATATCACCACCATAAGTTTATCACACATCTGCATGTTTTGAGACAATCGGCAAACCAGGGAATAGTGGATTATCCCCACTCCCATAGTGGTTATATGCCACCATGGCATGTTATCACTTGGTAAATAGTCATTCACCACAGTCAATGGCCTTGTGCCTTAACAGCTAGACTAAAATATATCTTTTAAGTAATGATGAATGCTTATTTATTATTGGTCATATCTGTTTATTATTAAAAGGGTTCCATAGCAATGTCAGATTTATTTCTATTTTGTGCTTGTTGTAATATACTGTCTCAGGTGCCTCAAGATGAATGGGGAGGGTACCCTGCTGGCGGTAAAGATGAGGAGATACCCTGCAGAAGAATGAGAAGTGGAAGTTATATTAAAGCCATGGGAGATGAGGAAAGCGGAGATTCCGACACTAGTCCCAAAACATCACCAAAGGTAGCCGTCCATCCGGAGTCATTATTAAAATCTATTGGACAAAGAGCTCTTGGAGACCACCAAAAGTAAGTCTCTCAAAACCTTTTCCTACACTTTATTAGTATAAGTCTGAGTACATTTATTCCTGCAGTTTCTTTCATATTCGGCCACAATTCTGATACTACCCTAAATAAAATTTTAGTTGGACATGTCCTTACTTTCTCAATTTAAGTGGCTGCTTCTATTGCTAATGGGGAAAATGAATTATTTTTTTTAAGTAAGGAAGAAGCCTGTTTAATAAAATAGTTCACTATATTTCTAAGGGAAAATATCAGTATCTATACCCAGATTGCAAAAATGAAGCCCTCCACAGGCCAGTGGGTGGGGCCCTGCCCCCTGACATCATTTGGTCCTTGGCCAAAGTGCCAGCTGAAACTCCTTCAGCTGCACTTCAGTTGTGGACTCAGCCATAGGGTCAGTGTGTGTGTGTGTGTGTGTGTGAGGGAGGGAGAGAGGGAGTCATCTGGCTTCCTGACCCATTCCAATCCCCCCCCCGCCTTAAAGTTTATGTATACCCTACTTCATTATATCTTTCTTCTTTTTAAATTAGCTGCATGTATTTGCAGTCCTGGGATCTAATTAACAACCAGTTTTTAGATAATAAACAGGAAGAGTTCAGGAAAACTCAAGAGAGCCAGTGTGGCATAGTGGTTAGAGTGCTGGACTGGGACTCGGGAGATCCAGGTTCTAGTCCCCGCTCAGCCATGAAACTCACTGGGTGACTTTGGGCCAGTCACTGACTCTCAGCCTAACCTACCTCACAGGGTTGTTGTGAGGATAAAATGGAGAGGAGGAGGAGGAAGATTATGTAAGCCGCCTTGAGTTCCTTGCAGGAAAAAAGGTGGGGTATAAATATAATAAATAAATAAATAAATAGGGTAAAAACATCCCATGCAGGACAATCCTAAACATTTGTATCAGGGGTGGGCAACTTCTGGAGATCCAGGGGCCATTTTTGCCACCCGGACTCCCAGTGCGGGCTGCTGAAGGCTGAGAATGAGTGTGGTAGAAGCACCTTCTTTGCCAGGAGCAGCACGGGGCATGGAAAGTGAGTGACACTGCTAAGCTTTCTCAAGCCTCAGGTGTCTCTCTGCTTCTGGAAGAAGGCCTCTTGTTTACACAGGAGGTCAGTCAATACAATAGGCAGAATACATGGGTTGCTTTATTAGGAGGCTGAAGTGTGAACTGGCTCTGTAACTGCTTTTTCTTTTCTCTCACTAGTGTAAAGTGCAAAGTGTAAAGCGAGTAACAGTTCCTCCCAAGTGGGAAGCTAGCGAGGTCTATCCTGCGACACACGGCTGGTAGACTTTCTGTTCCTACCTCCAAACAAGACTAGTGCTTTGTTTTGTTTTTAATAATATGAATATATGCAGGGCCAGCCCAACCACAGAGGCAAACAAGGCAATCACTTGAAGTGCCTAAATTCCAGGGGTACTTGCCTTAGTTTTGCCTTGGAGAGACAGCCCTTTCAGAGTTCGCCCAGGTAGTCTCCATCATACACTATATTTCCGTATAATTCTATTAATAGCCTCATGTAGAAAAGCTCAGTTTCAGGCAGCTTCCTATGTTCCTATGCTAGAATGTCTTTCCAGAACAGCATCTAAGGTTGTGGCAGTCTAGGAACACAGGCATCACTGCTCACATGGGAGATAAAAGATACAACCATGTTGTATAGAAGCCATCAGGTTTGGATGCATTTCTTATCAACTTTAATTCATGAATCACTTTCTCCAGCAAGATCACATCCCATATACAAGTGTACCATGTCTCTAAAGAACCAGCATTAGAATCCTTCCAATGTTGTGCTAACTCTAAGTGAGCTGTGACAGTTCAGAAGATCACATGATCCCAGATTAGTGCTGTTAATGTGATTTGGTGATGAGCATAACATTAGATTATACCAGAAAGCTTGGGCAGCAGCAGCAATGATAGCAGGGTTGGGTGGTGGGGGTGGAATTGGTTGTCCTACAAGTGGTTTGACTTAGGTCCAAACAACATGTTACGTTCAGGAGGCTACAATGTTGATCAAATCACCAGTGGGATAAGGAGGACACCTTTTCCTCTTGGGCTGTTTTTCTGCTCGAAATTAACTCCCCAACTGCTTTGGGAGGCAACTTTGGATAGGGAAAATTGCCCTCCTTTCACCATTATTCCATTCAAGATTACAGCCTTTTGCAGCTGTTTTTTGTTCTTAAAAAGGAAGAGCTTGAAGTAAGGTGTAGTTTAGCTCTTAGATTAGTCCATGTCTGGAGAAGAGATCATTTTATATGGCTAGTGCCTGAAAGATAATGTAGAATTTAAGAACAGCCCCTGTTCTGTTTATTTCTAAAGGCAACAGCATTTAGGGAACTCGGAACATAATCCCTGTATGTAGAATGAACAAGGCATATGCTTTTAAATAGAATTATTGAATAAACTAACAAATGTAATTGCTTTAATGTTAATCTGTATGCTGCAATAATACCCCCCATATAGATTATGTTGATTGCTTAATGTGTCATATGACACAAAACAAAAGTTAATTCTGTCTAAATTAATTTTCAGAATTGCCATCATTTTATCCTAATGGAATCTTTCCCAAGCATTTGCCTATCAGGATACCAATATAAAATGAGTAATGCTGAATTTCTTTGAATGAGAAAAAAAATAACAAAAAAATGCCCATCCCAGTTTAATTATTACATTTATAGAAAGAGAGAGGGAAAATAAACACTCCTGTTTTCCTAACACAATCTCATTTTATTAAATTAATTGCGCACCAGCCCACTAACAGTTTTATTTATTTTAGAGAAAAGGGAAACATGCAGCTGCCTCTCTAGGTACTAAATATTTTCATTTAATTTGGTACAAAAGCTGATCTCATCAAGCCAGACCAAAAATGACAGTTGCATGATTAGCCAAAGTTTAGACTGCAGATAAATTACCTTGAATTGCAGGTACTGTACTTATACAGGAAATTCTGTATGAAGTGACTTTGTTGCTCCTGATTTCTTCTTCCAGTACACTCTAAGTTGGATAGTGTGTCTAATATCATACAGGCATTATACATTGAGGATCTGTCCTCTGTACTGTGGAGCTGCCTAGAATATATCTGAATACCTTCAAATCTAATTTTCATGATTTATTTATTATATTATTGCATTTATATCCCATCTTTTTTCTGCTTGCAAGGAACCCAAGGTGGCTTACATGCTCCTCCATTTTACCCTCACAACAACCCTGTGAGGTAGGTTAGGCAGAGTGTCAGTGACTGGCCCAAAGTCACCCAGTGAGGTTCATGGCCGAGGGGGACTAGAACCCAGATCTCCCAAGTCCCAGTCCAACACTCTCACCACTACACTACGCTGGCTCTCAACTTTTGAAAGTTTTGTTTACTTTATGCATTTCCACCTTCACCTAGAGCTTTATTTTCTTTCTCAAGTTCTTTTAATTTATGCTGTGTCCGACCATAGCCAAGCATGTTGAAAGAAATTCAATGTGGACAGGATTGAAATAATTATTCCCATCAGTGTCTTGTGACCCAGGGAGCAATGACAGTAATCCCTAGCCTATCATCATCGATGGCTGAGCTTCAGCTTTCTCTGGGCATGTAGGTTCAGTCTTGACATGCTCCAAGATCTGCACCTGGTGACCCAGGTTGTAGTGGTGGCCAGGAGTACCTTTTGGCAACTCTATCTGGTGAGCAGGCTGTTGGCCTTTATATCAAGCCTAAACCTAGCAACTATCATGAATGCCTTCATTATCTTGAAGCTATTCTACGGTACTGTATTCTGAATACAGCTGCTCTTGGATGCTTCAGAAGGTGGAGTCTGCAACTGCTCTCCTCCTGATAGGAAGCAGCTTGCTGGGAGCACATTACATCAGTGCTTCAGTAATCTGCACCTGCTTCCTGATATTCTGGATACAATTCAAAGTACTGGCTGTGACAACTGTCAAAGCCCTAATATACCTGAAAGACCATCCTAATAACTAAGACTGCCAAGATTGCCCTCTGAAGTTATCATCCATTTATCAAGTAAGGACTCTTAAGGGCATGTAGAGAAGGCCATGTAGGCTGCCCTTTCCCTTTCCTCAGGGGCGAAGAGCATTTTTCCTATGAAGGGTCATTGACACACAGGAAAAACCAATCAGGGGCTGCAGTTGTTGATGGGTGGAGCCAGATCTGGTGGTGGATGCGTATCTCTTTCTCTTCCTATGACATTCTATCCCTCCACTATCTCTTTAATTCTCTGCTGCACGGGTACGCACACACAGAAGCAGAAGAGGAAGCAATTCCCAGAGAGAAGGTCCAGAGAGCAAGAGTGGGCCTGCAGTGTCCAGAAAGCTGGATGATGCTGCAGGTTGCATGAAATTTAGCCAAAGTCTCACACCAGTTCTAGAGGTTTGCTGAACTGGAGCATACACAAATGACATACCCATGTTGAGTCTTTGCTTGCAGGTGGAATGTATAGCATACTGTACCATGTGGATCACTGCTATCAAAGGGTAAATTTCTGCTCCCGAACTTGGTATTCCTAGCAGTTGCTTATGGAAACTTTACAGCTGATGGTAGGGATCCATTTGGTAAGACATTCTGTGTATTAAACCTTGGGTTATAGAACTCAACATGGGGGTGCCATTTTCAGTGGTATTTGTATGGCAATCCTAAGGCTCTTTGGGTCCAAACTAAACAAGATGTTGGGGATCCATGATTGGATCTCCCATCTCTCTTTAACTTCTTTTAAAATCAGCTGTGAGAGGCTCAAATTGAATCAGGACCACAATGCTGGAAAGGGGTGGTTTAACTCTTTCCCAATCCACTCCCCTATTCTGAATTACATACCCCAGTTGCTGTCTACCCCATTAGGGAACAAATGAGTGTATGTTTTCCTCATGAGGGAAATGGCTTCAGGGAATCGATTAGGTCAGGAAAATGGCATGGAGGCAAGGTTTTAGAAAGCTCTTCTCCCAGCACCATTGTCCCAATCCAATTTGGGGACCCATCATCAGCTTTTAAAATAAATTAAAAAGAGATCTCCAACATTTCATCTAGTCTGGCCCTTCATATGATGTTTTCTGGAAGCAGTATAAAACAGTGTTATTTATCTCTAAGGAGTCTTCAGAATGTATCCCCAGATTTAGATGACTATGGTAGATTCACATAGCTCTGGAACTGATAGATTCTGGTCTTGTGAATGTATTTGAAAATCATAAGCTTTTCTTGGTTCAGAAGCACTGATTTTGAAGACTGGCGGTGGATGTGGGGTGGACTGTAGTAATCTGTGATGCAAACACAGGTTGAAGCATTCATAAGATCAGAAATCATATGAATAGCTAACACAAACTGATTGAGAACTTAACAATTGCCTGAAGAAATGGTTGTATGAGTTCACCCTTATTTAAGGTCCTTTTGTGTGTGGAGCTGGCAGGGGTGGGGGTGGGGGTGGAGGCTTAAACCAATCTTGGGTGACAATCTGCTTACATTTTGCACAGAAATGGACATCATTAAAGGGTTAGAGTTGACTTTTAAAGCCACTGTTGGTATAGGCACTCCATATCAGAAGCCACCTTATCTTCCAGTGTCTCAGTGAAATCTGCCTTGCCTCACCTTGGCAGCCTCATGATCTGACGGACAGAGGATACCAACTCAGTTCTTCTGGAGGATTACCAGATTTGAACTTCAGTATATTCTATAGGAGATAATAAAACTGTTTTTTATTAGTGTAATTTGGTAGTCAAAGAAAAACAAGTGGATATTTAGTTGTACTTTTTAAGACTTTACAATGTTATTAATTGATTTTAAAGGGTTTTTTAAACAAACAAAATGGAATAGTTCTTGTTCTAGGTGGTAATACTGGGAGCACAAGTAGAAGCCAAAATACAAGTACTGGAAAGGTGGCAAGCCTACACTTTCTTAGCTCTTAAGGTGGGAATTTCATGCTTGTTTTATTTCAAACAAAGGTTGGATAAATTCCTATTTTATTAAATCCAAGCTTCAAAATGGTAGATTTACAGTACAATCCCATCCCTGTCTACTCAGAAGTAAACCCCATTGAGTTCTATGGGACTTACTCCCAGGTAAGTGTGTAAAGGATTGCAATCTCAGTTGCTTTTTTAAAATGATCTATTGCAATAAAATGTGGTTCCACCCTCAAACTTTGATGATCTGTCGGGCATGGTAATAAGAACATTAAACAAGAGAGTGCCTTAGTTCAAAAATAGGGTTTTAGAGTTTTGATCAACTACGGTATCCATCTCAGCAAGCACTCACTTTGAAACTGATATGACTGGTGGGAGCAATATGTGATAAAAAGAATTCTTAAAGTAATATAAGTTCTCTTTCTTTAGAAGAGGAATCCACTGAGAGTTAAGTCTATATTTGGAGATGAACCTTGGGATGTAAAAACAGACAAATGCACATTCTATCAGTATTGCCCCCTGGTTGCAGTGGTAGGCTAATGCCATTTATGTTTGGAAACTCCAGTAATCATTGCCATCTGCTCATCTCTCACATCAGAGTTACTTGTTGTTAACAAAGCACTTGCCATGTTAGTCCCAAACAAAGACAGGTCTAATGGGATGCTGTTGAATTCTGCCTTGATTAAAATCTGAGTTGAAATCCCAAAATCTCCCATTTTGGAGACCGGACCAGATTGCACATTCTACTGCAGATTTGCCAATCCACTCTAGAGTTTTGGTGGACCATAATTATTTTTAGTCTTAAGTTTGTTTTTAATTTTTGCTGTGATTTATGGACAGTATCCAATACTGCCACTGTGTTCCCACTCATTCTATTGCACAATTGGGACCCACTCTTTGCATAACAGAAAGCTAGTAGGTCAAAAAGCAATCCTGGAAACAAATGGAAATGCTTGCATCTGGATCAGGCCAGGACAGCGGAGGTTACTTCTATGAGTTCCACTCACCTGTCCTGTTCCAGAAACTGTTGTGATATGTATCACTTCACCAGCTGCAGCACATTGTTTACACATGGAAGGGACAGAATGGCTGTAAACAGGTTTGTTGAGTCTTTCTGGGATCTCGTGTTTTCGCATGGGAAACTAGACTGTGAGAACAATATGAGCTGGTCACAAGGTTTGTATGTTCTGATGACGTGCTAACTTGTTTTCTGTCTGAAGCCATCTTAGAGAGAAGCTGGACTGCTTTCTCTCTTCTTCTTTTTCTTCTTGCTGGACTTTGTTACTGCAACAATGTAACGTCTTTGCTGAGGTGGAGTGAAGCTCAACTTACTCCACTGGATGTAATGCTTGCTATGCATTTATACTCTGCACATGGACTTTAACTAGGAAATGTATACTCTGTAGAACTTTACTTGCTAAGTGAATAAACAGGTAGAATTAGACCTGTTGTGTTACAGAGTGTTTCCTGACTCCATGGATTAATCTGCAACGGGGAAGCTGGAAGCAGTCTGACAACAGGGCAGACTGGGCTGGTCAAACTGGCACAACATGCTGCACGCTGCGCGGGGGGAGGTGAGATCTGGAAGATCTGTGTGTGGAAGTTCAGGCGTCTGCCTGCACACAGACAGGATTATAAATCTCCCACACTCTGCATACTCTCAGACACCAACAGAAACAAGCTTTTCTGCTCATCTTGGGTTGCTTTTTAAACTGCTAGCTCCCTGTTGTGCTAGCAGTGAGTCCCGCTAGTGCATGGGCAGACTTGAATACTGCCCTTAATGTTTATTTGTAAGCTGCCTTGAGTTTGATTTTTATCATAGAAAAGCAGGATATAGTTTATTTTCCAGTATCTGCAAAAACATTCCAGCAAGGAATCTACTGATTCTGATCATCCATACTCATACTCAAAGTGCTTCAAATGACATCCTTTACTCAACTAAGTGCAATCCTATATACATGTCTACTCTGAAGTAAGTCTCATTCAGTTCAGTGGGGCTTAGTCTCTGTCAAGTGAATATAGAATTGCAGCCCCTTACACACCCTTACCTGGGAGTACGTCCCATTGAACACAGTAGGACTTGCTTCTGACTAGACATGTATATGATTGCACTGCAACTACATTAGGAAGTTAGCAAGTTGCCTGAAAAAGAGTCCTGTGCAATTCAAGTGCTACTAAAGCAATTGCTATAATCAGAGTATCATTTGAACTACGACTTGATAGGGATAACTGAAACCTGGTGGGATGACTCCCATGGCTGGAATACAACAATTGAAGGGTATAACTTGTTCAAAAGGAACAGAAGCAACAGAAAGGGAGGAGGAGTTGTGCTGTATGTTAAAGATATGTATCTCTGCACAGAGATACAGGAAGAGGAGCTTGGCAGCCCCATTGAGAGCATCTGGGTTAAAATAAAGGGGGCAAAGGATAAGACGAACATGGCGGTTGGAGTCTACTACCGACCACCCAATCAAGGAGAAGACGAGGATGAAACTTTTGAAAAGCAAATTGCCATTGTTTCAAGGAGGCATGATATGGTAGTAATGGGGGACTTCAATTTCCCTGATATCTGTTGGGAGACTTATTCAGCCAAACATGGCCCCTCCAAGAAAGTCCTGAGTTGTGCTGCTGATAACTTCCTCCTACAGAAAGTGGAGGAAGGAACTAGAGGGTCGGCTATCCTTGATCTGATTCTAACCAACAGAGATGAGTTAGTGGATAAAGTGGCAGTTTCGGGAACTTTGGGGGAAAGTGACCATGTTAAACTTGAGTTCTTGATTCTAAGGGGAGCAAAAGCTGAGTGTAGCCAAACGCGTACCCTGGATTTTAGGAAAGCCAATTTTAACAAACTCAGAACAATGATAAGTAAGGTCCCATGGCAAGCAACTCTAATGAGAAAAGGAGTCCAGGATGGGTGGGAGTTTTTTAAAAAGGAAATTTTAAAGGCACAATTGCAAACAATTCCCACAAGGAAAAAAGGCAGAGGGCAACAGAAGAAGCCAATGTGGCTTCACAATAAACTCAAAGATGACCTGAAAACAAAAAAGGACACGTATAGGAAGTGGAAGGAAGGACAGGCTACAAGGGAAGAGTACAGGCAGGTAGCACAGAACTGCAGGAATAGTGTCAGGAAGGCTAAAGCTGAGAATGAGCTAAGGTTAGCAAGGGATGCTAAAAACAACAAGAAAGCTTTCTTCAGATACATGCATAGTAAAAGACAGAAGAAAGAACTGGTGGTTCAACTACGCAATGAGGATGGCAAATTGATAACAGAAGACAAAGAAAAAGCAGAAATGTTCAATTCCTACTTCGGCTCGGTCTTCTCTAGCCATGCATTTGAACCTGGGTGGGGGCCCGCCGTGCCCCCACCTTGACTCCCCGCGGGGGCGGCCCCCCGCCTCGATCTTCTGAGCAGTGTGGAGCAGTTCTCCGCACCGTTCGACCCACCCGTTGCGTCACAGGAGTGACGCAACGGGACCCTGCGCAGGCGCAGTATGCTCCACGGGGGTCCAGCGCGCCTGCGCAGTGTCCCGTCGCATCATTTCCAGTGCCAGAAGTGACGGGACGGGACCAGAGCGGGCCGCCCGGGAGGCTTGCCGCAGAGAGGCGAGCCGCCCAGAAGAGAAGGTAAGGCCTCGCCGGGCATGAGCGGGGCCGATTTCAGCCCCATTTTGCCTGGGCGAGGCTCAATTGTACATCTCTAGCCCCAAAAGAGGGTCTATGACCCCCCTGGCAAACCTGAAGTGCAGACTGAAGGGGCAGGACTGCAGCTTGAGATTGATAGGCAAATGGTCAAGGAGCACCTGATTACTCTGAACGAGTTTAAATCTCCAGGGTCTGACGAGCTGCATCCTAGAGTAATAAAGGAACTGGCAGAAGAACTCTCAGAACCACTGTCTATTATCTTTGAGAAATCATGGAGGACAGGTGAAGTGCCAGATGACTGGAGGAGGGCAAATTTTGTTCCCATCTTCAAAAAGGGCAAGAAGGAGGAACCTGGGAACTGGCCAGTCAGTCTGACATCAATTCCTGGGAAATTTTTGGAGCAGATTCTAAAAAAGTCAATTTGCAAGCACCTTGAAAACAATGCAGTGATTACTAGAAGCCAGCATGGATTTGTCAAGAACAAATCAGAGCAATAAGACAATGGAACCAACTACCTAGGGAGGTGGTGGGCTCTCCCACTCTGGAGGCATTCAAGGTGCAGCTGGACAGCCATCTGTCAGGGATGCTTTGACCTGGATTCCTGTATTGAGCAGGGGGTTGGACTCGATGGACTTGTAGGCCCCTTCCAACTCTACTTTTCTATGATTCTATGATTCTATGAACTGACAATGCCAAGCCATGCTTTATTAGTTAATTAATTATTATATTTATACCCCACCTTTTTTCCTGCAAGGAGCCCAAGGCGGCTTACATAATCCTCCTCCTCTCCATTTTATCCTCACAACAACCCTGTGAGGTAGGTTAGGCTGAGAGACAGTGACTGGCCCAAAGTCACCCAGTGAGTTTCATGGCCGAGCAGGGACTAGAACCCGGATCTCCCGAGTCCCAGTCCAACACTCTAATCACTACGCCACACTGGCCCTCATGCTTATGGATAAACTGTATCAATTTTATTTAATTTCAAGAATTTATAGTAATATTTAATCCCAACATGCTTTGATAGAGTTAAAGAATGGGGCCAATGCTGCAGAAGTGTGTTCATTTCTTATGTGTTGCCTGAACGTAAACAGCTCTTGCTGATTTCAGTGGAAGCAATTAGGTATGCAGTGTCAAAATGAGAGTAATCTGATGTGACCTCAATTAAGAAATCATGTGTCAATAAATCTATGGCAACTTTCAATTTCCAGAAGGAATATGTGGTGTGTTTTAATGCAGGGGACTTTATTCATTAGAAACTTTATTCATTGGAGGCAGCATTTTCAGAGAGATTCACAATTTCTTTTGCAGTTTGTTCTTTTGGTATATTCAATACGAGTTTGCCAATTTTCTCCACCAGATTATAGTTGGCATTCACTCATTACCTCCATTGGTCTCTTTTTTCCTCATTTTAAACTGAAGAATGTGTAAGAATAGAATGGCATTCATTATTTCTGGCACACCCCATGTGGATAAAGTTACAAAGACTTATCCTGAAAGTTGCCTTAAGTATGGTATCCATCCATATTGAACTTCATGTACTGTAGTAGTGGACTGAATAAGGGAAATCTAGAATTAAATTAAATGCATTTGATGTCATTTTGTCATGTAATATATGTGAAATAAGACTAAAATTAGTAACAACGTTTAGTAATTATAAGTCATGTTCGTAAGTCCTGTTGCTCAGGTTTTCAGTTTTCCAAAGTTCATTCCTTATTTTGTAGTGTTAAAAAAATTAGTTTAAAATTTAAGTGTAAATATGTACACTGAAGTCCCCTTTGCTCTGCTTGAGTAAAAGTAAAGGCCTTTAATCAGACTGCTGAGATTTCAGTGATGCAGTAGAGATTCAAGCATACTAGAATTTATAATCTGAAATATGTGAGCACAGTCCTATCAAAATTAGGCAGTTTTAGATACAGTTGATGTCACAAAAAAAGAGTTAAGCATGGAAAAGAGTTAATACTTAACTCTTTCATTGACCACTGTGGAACTTAAAAGTGGGTTATGGTCTATGTCTGGCTTCACCCCACCCCACCCCAAATCATCTTTGCTAAAATTGTATTTTACTGACAACAGGTCTATGTGACAACCCAATCCTAAACATTTTTACTTGGAAACATGCTGTACTACTTTCAGTGATAATTAGTTACTAGTAAGTATGTATGGGAATACAGCTTTAGTAATGCATGTCTCTGTATTGAAAAATGTTTATGTCTGAATGGGGAAGGATCATATACAATATTACAGTTTAATAAGAAACAGTTGGCACAGTTTTAACATGTAAATAATAAATTATTTCCCACATGCTGTTAAATAGGACAATAAAGAGATTTATTAATTAAACCAGGAGGCTGCATTTACATTGATGATGTTAAAACTGAACTTTTAAAGTTCACCTAATATATATTTCACTGAATATATGTGTGCAGTTTAAATTAGTTTGCAGTGAGGTATCCTTTGGGGTTCCGCAAGGATCAGCCATGAGTCTGATGCTGTTTAACATCTTCATTAATGAAATGGGCAGCACATATCTCAGGGGAAGCATTGCAAATGAGTTAAATGATAGACTACAAATTAAAAAAATTGTCTCAGTATACTGGAGAGTCTACTGAAAACAAAATGTTCAACACATTCAAATGTAAGTATTACACAACAGAGAGAAAAAAAAGATCCTAATTCCAAAGTATAAGAGAGGAAAGAAATAACAGGTAGTATTTCTGGGAACAATGTTGCCGTTATGAGCAATGGCAAACTGCAAGGGTCACTGATGGGGTGTCATGGCATAACAAATTAATGCTGTTATAGGTTGCTATAAAAGAATCATTCTGTTACTACTATTTAGCGCCAACTGGATGCTGCACACTGTATAAAACATATAAGTGAGATGGTCCTTGGCCTTGTTGTAAGTATTGGGTAAGACTTCACAAGCACTCAGCGCAGCGGTCCCTTGAGTATGTCCTGATGTTAGCAGGTCTGAGAGGAGTCTAGTTGATTTGAGAGTTTCAGGTCTCCAAGAGCCATTCATGCAGTTAGAAACTGTGGCACCAAAGACCCAATCCAGTTTTCCCACCTCCCACTTTGACCAGATGGTTAGAGCTGTTAGTATTGATGGTGCCAATCATATGCCTAGGAGTAGAAGAAGAGACTGAATCTAGCCCAAGTTCCTTTCTGTATAAGAGATTGGGGCTGTCAGAGCTGAGAGTAGAAGTATACAGTTAAGGCATGTCCAGAAGGATCAGGGCCTGTTTCTATAGTATGAGCAAGAAATCCAAATCGAAAAATATTTCAGTTACATTTTTGCTATCTCAGTGAAACACCAAATAGCCCATGATGGGGGGTGGGGAGTGTTTGTTTAATTATTTAAATATATTTATAATAAGGAGTATTTGCCCATATATGGTGCTCTTTCAGCCCCTCCTAATTTTTCTAGCCATTGTTTTTCATACTTTTGTTTCCCTCAATCTTTTTCTTAATAGCCAGATCTACCTGCAAGCTGCAAGTGATGTGCCTGGTGGTCACAACCTGGATCCGTCAGCAAACTACAATTCCCCCAAGTTCCGATCAAGGAATCAGAGCTATATGAGAGCAGTGAGCACGCTCAGTCAGGCCAGCTGCATTAGCCAGGTTGGAAAATTTTCTTTTGTTTTTAAGTTTTTAAATAATAATAATAATAATAACAACAACAACACCAACAACAACAACAACCAACACCACCAACACCAACACCACTGCCCTGGAGTTTATCACATATCCCAGGCTAGTTATCTGAAATTTAACAGCTTTTATTTCTTAATTAGCTCTCTTCAGGCATTCTTCCTCCCATGTTCAATGAACATGTGACAAGAGGAGTCTGCGAGCCCCTGATTTTCTGAAGTTCTTAATCGCGTGGCGATTCTCCACAGATACAGGATGTTCTCCTGTTCAGACTGTCTCCCTCCACACATAAAGGGTGACACATGTGACGATTTAATCATGTTTTGTAACTAAAACAGGAAGAGTCTGGAGCCCACTTACTACAATTTTTAAGGTGTATTGTTGAAACGTTTTACCTGTACATCTAAAAAAATAAAATGTATGAAAGTGGCAAACACTGGTTTCTAAGCACTGGATTACTTATCAGGGGATTTTGGTTGGCCATTCCATGATGCATATACGCTTGATGGCAAACACTGGGTTGACACTATGTAATGTGCGGAATGGCCCATTGAATAAGTACATCATAAAATCAGTGTCTGTGTTGCACTGAGTGTAAGCTTTAAAATAATACTGTAATTGGGAGTAGTTAGCATGCACACATCTTACATCTCATCTTTTGAGGGTGTGAGATAGGAGGAGGTAGTTACTAGCTGAACTATTAACTCTATTTTCTTATACTGCTTTAAACCCCCCCACTATGTTGTATAGGGTGAACCTGTGGAGCTATTGAGTATCAAGGTTGGATCATTCTGGTTTTTGAATATGTGAATATCTCTCACATTCTAGGGTAAGGAATGTAGGAAAGTCAGCTAAATTGGAACAAGGAGTTCTTATTCTATTTCAATCAATAAGCCTTCCAATATAATCAGATCTTCTACTTGTTACAGTTGAATTGTAAGGGGATCTGATCATCCATTAGTATTGTACCACTGTCATATCAAAGAGTCACAGTTAGGAAAAGGAAAAGACCAGACAATGAAATTGACTGATTGCCTCAACCCTAGCAAATAATAAAACCTAAATAGGAAAAGAAAGGGGGGAACCTGGTGAGGCTCACCACTCCTATACAACAAGACAACAATGGCAAAACTGAGGCTAGCTGATGGCATAAAGACTCGAGTCAAACTCCAGTGGTGCATTTGTGCAACAGGCTTCTTGCCATGTGTGACCTCCTGGAGTTCATCTTTGGCCAGAATTAGAAGTTACTGAAGATGTGTGGCTGCCCCCCAAAACAGCAACCTTTCATCTCTTCCTCTGACTCTCTCTATATAGCAAACGTATAGTAAACTTAAACATTAGGTAAAACAAAACACCAAATACAACATCATCATACTCCAAGTTTCCCCACCCTGTTTCTCGAGTCTTGTGCTGCATGCAGCAGCCAATGAAGTGGAGGGGGCAGGAGAGCATTTGAGTCCTATAACATCACGTCACATATCTTGTATTACTAAACATTACAGGGGAGGAGAAGGAGGAGGTGGAGCAGGAGGTAACATGGGTTGGCATGCATCTTTAATAATGTCTAGTTCTGGCCAGAGGATATGTCTGCAGAGAAATGTCCCACCTCCCCACTTTGTCTCATAGTACTAGAAATGGGACCAGAAGACACTGTTCCTCCTAGGAACAGGAATGATGTGGGGTAAGAAAATGCAATGCCCACATTGCTTCTGGTTCTTGCTGAATATGTCTCCCACCCCCATTCCATGCAGAAGAGCAGAGGACAATGCAAGCTGAGGGCAGTGCACATCAGATATGGGCCTTCCACCCGCAAAAACCCATGGCATATGCATTCTTCATGCCTCTCTAAACATTAATTTTCTCAACAAAAGGGAATGTATATACAATTTTTGCTCCCCCCCGCCAAAAAAAAGCCTGTCATTCCCTCTGCCAGCAAATTGAGTTTGCAATTAGCAATTAGCAAATAAAGTCTTCATCATACTTATAACTTTATTATCCCATCTTTCTTTCTTAGTATTGTTAGTATAAGGCCGTTGAGAATAAGAATGTTTGTCTTCCCATATTACATTAGTTTATTTAATTTGATTAGAAATGAAATAATAATTACAAGGGTCAGAAATAATTATTTTCAGACTAATTTAATTATGGGAGTGTATTCATGGGAAATGATAGATAAGCCTTTCGGTGCAGACAGTGGTTCTTCACTAAAATTATTTTTTAAATCTAAAAATCCATATTTATTAAACTGGATTTATTTTCCTTTCACATTGGCCCAGTTCACAAAAGTAACATTGCAGAGGGGGAGGCTATACGTAAGCAGTCACAATTGTCCATGGGCACACACTGGTGTGAGCAAATGAAATGTCTGTCAGCTGGGATACAGTCTCTAGGAAAATCCCAAGAAACACAGTCTACAGAAATTGCCATGACAGTCATAGGAATTGCTGTGGAATTATAGTCACACTTTAGATTCATTTGCGTTAGTGTGTGCCTGGGGGCAGTTGGAACTGTTTGCAAGAGCAAAAATGAATTGTGTAAACTAACCCTAAGTTAGTAATACATGCAGAACCCCTGATCTGACAGGGGCAGCTGTGCATTTAACAACTCGATGGCACAGAGAAAATAGGTCACTACAGAGCCTGAGGAAAGTTCTTAAAGGTGTAGGCAATTTTAATCAAGCCAAGTGCTTGCAAACCAAGAAGTGTATTGTACACTAAGTACTGACAGCATTAGTTTTGCTTGATAACAATACTTTAGATACCAGTACTTTCTCTCCTCATTAATTTTGAAAAATATGTGACAGATGTTGGTCTTGCTGTGACCCTCAGATAGTTACCAACTTCTAAAGCAAAGACATTCCTGGTGCCCAGCACCAAGAGATTTGGTAGATCTGCTTTTACTCTCTGAAGAAATAAATTCCCTGCTGAACCTATGATCCCTGGTATGCTGCTGTTTAATTTATTTCTGTTTATCACTTATATTTTTACCCTGCTTCACAGCCAGTCAGAGCCCCTGAAGCTGCAGCTTATAGACACCCATGCAGTATGACAGCAAAGGAAAATATAAGCCAATAAGAAACCAAATTGTAACAGTGTACATGGTGACTCCCAACATGGTTTTGAGGGGTTAGGCCATTTCCTCTAGTCTGCTACTCTGGGGCTACAACACACAATTTCTTTCTTCTTGCAGCCCCCCTCTTTGCACCTCACATCTAGTGTTGTGACAATATCCTGCTCTTCTGGTAATACAGTGCAACACAAGCAGAACTCTCAAGGGTGAGCAATTTTGAATACATAGGGTAGAACAGCAAGAAAGGAAGTATAGCTGCCTCAAGCTATGGTGCTAGAAGGCAGTTCCCTACTTTGAAATCCAGGTTTCCTCCTTAGGTGCATTCCCTTGAGTTCTGATCCCATATAACTCCCCAATGTACTGAATAAGCAACTTTTGATGGATACATGACTTAACTACTTGAAAGCTGGAATAGATATTGGCCAGGTAAGATATAATGGGAGACCTTGGTTTCCCATATGAGGATGCACCACAAGCATTGAGCTTGCGCATGCTCCCCTCCTCTTTTGAGCACAAGGTTTGGAACAAAGCACAGTTTCTCATTACATCTGGATATGGGAAACAGGTTTTATCCAGCCACAGTTAGTTATAACAAACCTGGATCAAACTGGTTTCAGATTTTGGTTTGTTAACCAAGTATGGGTTTGAACAAACCAGTGTCTTATTTTTGGACATAACAGTGAAGTGTGGTTTGTACCAAACCACCAATGGAGGCTCTGAACTTCCTCCCCTCACGTGCAATGAAAGAAGGAAGGGGATTGGGGAGCACATGAGCCCATGGCTCACTGATGTGTTCTGCTAACAGGAAACCATGGTTTCCCATTGCATCCAAAGAAGGGCAATTAGCTTAATTGATACACCCCTTTCCAAAAGCTGCTTATTCTTTTAATCTATTAGGGTGTGAGCAAAACTATGTTACTTTTTTAGCTATATTCCTATTTTGCCTTAGAGCTGCTTCCTGAAGAAAAGAAAAATATGGGGGTGGGGGGAGAAAAATAGGTCAGGACTAGCCTCAACTATCCAGTTATTCTAATGCACCGATCTTGCTAATTAATGTTTAGAGGATTCTGTCCCTGTTCCTGTTTTTACTATTTATTTAATATAGTCAAACTAAAAATCTGTCTCTTGTTTTTTTTTTCTTCCAAACTAACACCAGCACACAGATAATAGCAAAACTAATGAGCATAGTTCAGTTACTTTGATGCATTTTGCTACATGATAAAAGTGTCAAGAGGATACTGAGGCGAGTGGGGATGCTGTGTTAATGTCTAGGTAGTGCCTGTTTTTGAAGTTTTGCAGCGGAGCCCATTTCTGAGAAAGGAAGCCAATAAACAAAACCAAATGCAATGTTGTTGTTTATCTAGATGAGTGAAGCAGAGGTCAATGGGCAATTTGAATCTGTTTGTGAATCAGTGTTTAGTGAAGTTGAAGCTCAGGCAATGGACGCCCTCGACCTGCCAGGTTGTTTCCGAACCAGAAGCCACAGTTACTTGCGTGCCATTCAGGCGGGTTACTCTCAAGATGATGAATGTATCCCTGCAATGGCATCTTCCAATATCACCTCAACAATCAGGTCAACAACAGGTAAGATGTTCTACATTGTTCCCTTTGCAGTGAGCAGTTTTACATACAAAAAGATGAAAATATGAATGCTGGTGCATGAGCTGAAGATGTTGTATGCTGCACAACCATGACTCATTATACAGAAATGCCCTACCTTTTATTTTAGCCCTAATATTGACCTCCAGCCCTCAGCTATCTTTTAACCCTGGGCTGCTTTCTCATACTTTCCACAGTATGATGAGTGCAAATGATAGCAAGTGTTATTCAGTGTTGGATACCTCCTGCTCCAAAATACAGTTCTTAGAAGAAACCCTCATCATTTTCGAAACTTACTTTCCTTACGTTTGCTGTTTTACACCCTTTAGCCCAGGAATTATAACAATCTGATTGTCTGAAGTAGATATCTTACTAACACCAATTGCTTTATAGGCCCTGGTTTCCTAAAATTGCTTGGGTAGGGGGAGGACTGGTGAGAGAGAGAGAGAGAGAGAGAGAGAGAGAGAGAGAGAGAGAGAGAGAGTGAAGGCACAGGGCAAGTTTGCATGTCATGCCAACCTACCTTGGCAATAAGCCACGGTGGGTTGGTTGCCCTGCTAACAACCCACGGTGTGCCCGGCAGACAATCAGGTGCACCGTGTGTTGTTCACCCCCTCACTCCCCCTCCTTCCCCCTTGGTCCTCCTGCGGGCATCCCAGGGGACACCACGGCAGAACCAACTTGTCTTCCCCTCCCTTCTGTGATTGTGAGCTGTTTTCGGCTCACTGTGGCTTTTTCAAGCTTTCCTCCTCCCCCCCAGAGATTGCAAAAGCCAGCTTTTGCAATCCCCATTTTGACAGTTACTGACAGTCCCTTCAAAGTGCCCAAGTGGCACATAGGAGGGGCTGTCAGTGGCTGGCAAACATTTTTTTTGTACACACAATGTGCGCAAATATGTTCATTCTATTTTTTAAATTGTTTTTTTTTAAACTGAAACTGCAGAGGTGCACAGTTCTGCAAGTGCAGAAATTTGAAGCCTCAGCTGGGTCAATGTCCTGGGGAGGTACCTGCTGCCAAAATGCAGCAGGTACATCCCTGGACATTGCTCCAAAGAGGCTTCAAATAAGGGTTTTCTTTCCTTTGCTTTCTCTTGACAGCTGTTAAAAGGCAAACTGTCAAGGGAAAGCAAAGGTGCGAGTGATTTTTGCTCGTGAAAAGGGGTGGGATTTACACCCCCTTCACAGCAAGATTCCCCCCCCTTTTTTGGACTCTACTGTTGGAAGGGTGCTCTCACTTTTCCACTTGTTCCCGAGACTCTTTTAAAAGAGCTCTCAGTTTTGACAGCAAGCTGACAAAACTCTGGCTCCTTTTAAAAGGGTTTCTTTGGCAGGCCTCCCCATGGTTTCTTGACAGGGACACATACATTCATGAAAAAATGGGGAGAGAGGGGGAAAAACCTGCAGCAAGCTGAAAATGGCTCACGATCACAACAGGGGACACCCAGCCAGTGCCAGTCACCCCAAAGTGCCACTTGCAGGTGCCCGGGCAAGCTTGCAAGAGCGGAAAGAGGGTTTTGCCGCTCTTGCGAATTGGCTCGCTAGCTGATTCCCAGTATCCACAATGGGGTTGGTCGCCCAGGTTCAGATGACATCACATGACAACCCATCATGGGTACAACAACCCCTAGAACAACCCATGGGTTGTCATGGTGGCTTGTTGCCCTCAAACAAGCCACCCTGCAGGAATCGGTCTGGGTTTGCATGGCATGACAACCCACCATGATTTGTCATCCATGCTGGGTTGTCATGTTGTGTGAACCCAATCTAAGCACCTAACACACACAAAAACCGGCAAGCAGTCGTTAGGCAGACAGACTGATGCATCATATTATCCATTATTTGTCATAAATTATTAACTATCATTATTATACCATTAATTGGGGGAAGGGGCTTTAAATGTGTTTAGAGTTCCTTAGAAGCTGCTTGTAAAGGAAATTGATTTCATTATTTTTAGAAACCACATGGTCAGAAGAAGAAAATGGAAGCTTTTCCAAATATAATAGAAAGCTAGAAATAAGTAATACCATAAACTGTTAATGTTCAGGTCCCTCAATCCTTTGTTTATTTTTTCCCAGATGTATGCTCTTTATTTCCTTATTGCTAATACAAGGTTTTAAGTCGAGGTTACTAAACATTAACTGCAACATGATCACAGAGCTCATAGAGGCTGTTCAGATGATACTTCTCACTTCCTCTGTACTTCTACATGTGGTGAGAGATCAGGAGAGGGCCTTGGTCTCAGATGCTTCCACTGCACGCCTTTCCCACTCCCTGCTCCACAACCATGCATAGGAGTGAAGGTGCAAACTGGGAAAACCTGTGCTTATTTGAGCACAGGTTCTCTTCCAGTCTAGTGGGATACTGAACCCACTAGAGAATTAGTTCCCGGCATACATGGTTAGTAAAGATTCCACGTTCAAATTACTTGGGGTTTCCTGGTTTGGGCATTCACTTCTATTTGGGGGATGAGGTGGAAGGGCCCAATCCTGAAGCCACTTCTGATCTCACTGTAATAGAGATGAGGTAGGGATGTAACAGCCAAATACCCCCACAGTTTATTGTAATTTGAAAAGTATGTGCGCCATTGTAAATATGCTTTACCCACTGTAGTTCAGATCAGTGGGAACTGGGTTTTTTTTTTTAAAAAAATATTTCTATAAAAGACACACAAAAAACCCGAACACAAAACATATAGCAATAATTAACAATTAACAAAACTAAAATGGACTTCCAAATTTTTCTACAGCAATATAGGTAACGAATAATTTCTCTACTCGATAATCAAAAGAGAAAAGCGCTCTTTTTTCTATTGTCACAAACTTATCATCATATTTTTTTTCTATTGGCAGTTCATCCTCTTATTATTCCACAAAACCACAGATAAACAAATCATTTTCTTCTAACCCCTGCATAAAGTCAATTAGAGGTTTCCACTCTGCAATAAACGTAGATGTTGTCTTGACTCTAATGACGTAAGTTTGGCCATCTCTGCCAGCTCCACCATCTTGACCAACCATTCCTCCATTATAGGCAATGCTGGAACTTTTCATTTTTGTGCATATAATAGTCAGATCAGTGGGAACTGTTGAACTGAACAAAATGTTAAACTTTAAATTCTATAATTGCACAAATTTCATTCATACAAAGTAACAGTATACCATTCTCATTAATTTTGCTTCTATGTAGAGAAGCAGGTTACCATGGATCAGATGTACAGCTTGTGGGAAAGCCTGTAAGTCTGTTACATGTGGGGGAGGTGTTGGCGGGGGGAAGACAGTGCCTGAATGAGAGAAAAGGTGTGGGGGGAGGCGTAATGAAATCTACAAGCCTCACCCCTTGACTTCCCCCAGTAGTTATCTAAAAACAGTGGCTAAGGAGGTTATCACAAAAAATAAGGAGACCCAGCCATCTCTGCCCACTCCCTGTAATTCAAGCACTGACCAAATCCAGAAATCTGAGACTAATTGCAGCAGCCATATAAGCACAAAATGGTGTGGGTCCACCTGAGTGACAGCACGTGTGCAGCCATGTGCTATACCTGACCATAGCTCAGTGGGAGAGGACATGGTTTGCATGCAGAAGGTCTCAGGTTCAATCCCTGGCATCTCCAGGTAGGGCTGGGAAAGACTTCTGCTTGAGACCCCGGAGAGCTGCTGCAAGTCAGTGTTGACAATAATGAGGTGATAGACCAATGGTCTGACTTGGGATAAGGCAGTTTCCTGGGTTCTTAACCTGCACTATATAGCCTTATCATATGGAGGCAATAGGGTGAGTTTACACATGGCCTATACACATAAAATACCAGTTCTTTAACGTCACCAACCCAATGGATTTAATACTAATGTTATATTGGAGGTGGCTGTTCCTTAGGCCTAGTCCTCAAAAACAGCAGAGAAGGAGGTAGACTTGTGTCTGGGATGTATTACTTCATATGCCGGTGGGACTCACATGATCAAATGAATTTCTACTTTAAACATAACACAGCAAACTAGCATGTTAGAGAGAAGGCTAAACTACAACACTTCACCCTAATCTAAACACTTTACCCCTAACCCATAATTTTCTGTGTGTAGGGATTATTCTCCCCCCCCCCCCCCGGATGAATGTTCAGTCATGTTGACAATGTTATAGTCCAGACACAGGTCTCTTATCTCATCTGCTGTTTTGAGAACCAGGCCTTTGACGCAAACATACATGATTCAGGAATGAGGTCAAGCATCCTAAACAGTAGGAAACATTATGTATCTAGAGTTGCATATCATGAAAGTTTGTGAAGAGCTATAAAGCCCTAAAGTACAAACTGGGACTAGGGTAGCTAAGGATATCTGAACGGCAGCCACCTCTCTGAATGTCCCAGCCATGAGGTTTTAGTCTGGTGGCTACCAGAGGGAGAGAATTTTCTGTGATAGCTCCCCAGCTGTGGAATTCACTTCCCAAAGTCTCCTGGTTCTTTCTTTGCTTGATTCTAAAAGCCTGGCAAAGTCTGTCCTGTTCTCTTTAACTTTTAATATCTGCTAAATGTTTGTTTTCTCTGCTATATAGTCTATGATGGCGACGACGACTTTGATGTTGTTTTAGTTTTTGTCTTATTTGTTAATTTATTGTTGATGGTTTTATATGATATTAATTTGTTTTGTAAGCTGCCTTTAAAATAAATAAATAATATACCCCATCATAAACTCAGGCATTGTTTATTATCTTGTCCCAAATATAGGCATGTGGATCTCATGGGCTGATGATTGGGTGGGCCTGGTTTCTGTGGTACTTATGTGTAGTCTCTATTCCATTCATGATAGCGGAGAGTGTTGCACATTTTCTTTAAAGTTACCTCATGCAGTGGAAGCAGGAGAAAACTACTCCATACCATAGGTATTGATAACTTTTTCATATCTGAAAGACCGCCTTCTCCTGTATAGGCCACCCTGGTCTCTACATTTTGAGGGGGAGGGCTTGCTGGCCATATTGCAGCCTACTGGGGTTCATCTGGCAATGGTGCAGAGGAGGGCCACTAAAAACATATCTGTCCAGGCATTTTCTTCACTTGTTGTAGCATTGCTTGCTACCCATGGTTATTTTAATGCAATATTTTATTGTTTTATTACTGTCATACTACATTATTGATTAGTTTTATGGTATTTTATCATGATTTTATTTTGTGAACCGCTTTTGGATTTATTTATTTTTAAATGAAAAGTGATATAAATTTTGTCAGAAATAAGTAAGTAAAATTTATAATGTAAAAGAGCCATGGTTTGTACTAAGTAAGGCAGACACCAAAGTTCTGTTAATTTTTTGGCTCAAAATTGGAGAAGGGGAGGGGAATCAGGGCCTCAAAACAATTAGGGTGGGTGAGGGGGGGAAATGATTGAGAGTGTACAGGGACTTTATTTGCAACAGTAGTGGCAGAGCTCCTTTTAGTGGCTGCCAGCTGGTGGCCGCATTTCCCGTAGAATACCCTGGAAAAGACCAGAACTGGCCCCATTCGTGCCTGCATTTTGCAGGCAAAGTCCACACATAACTGAGCTTGTGATGCTTGTTCACAAAATGCACACTTTAAAAATGTGCATTTAGTAAAATGCACACTTTTATGCAGTGGGGGGAAGTACACTTAAAAAAAAAAAAGCACACCCAAATGTGTACTTTCCCTGTTCAAAGGATGGGGGTAGGGGGATGCTTGGGAGTTGAAGCTGAGTTGAAATAGGGCTTCTCGCATTTTTAAATTATCATGAACATTCTTTATTAAAAAAATAAAAATAGAAATTTCCCATTTGTTGCAATCTTATGCATGGTGCCTAAGATTCTGTTATCAGAGGAGTAAGAAATGTATTTTCATTTTGCATTTAATTTCCAAAATGGAAGTGACATCTGTTACAAAACATTCTTACTGTATATTTGGATTAGTCTGCTGTGGAAATGTAAAGCGGGGAGATATTACATCATGGGCATTTGGGGTAGGGCGGAATGGTGGCTGCTGCCAGCTGGTGTTCATTTGAGAGGAGCTCCACGTTGTCACCTGTAAAACAAACATTTTAAAAAAGAAAAGGGTTGCCACCACTGCTGCTGCCTGCCAGCAGCCCTTCCTTAGCCTTTCAAAATATCTTAACCAAATTTGCTGCCTGCAAATGGGATGGTGAATAAGGGGTGGGGGGGTGGGTCACTGACTCAGCTGCTGCCCTTGAACATTTGGATTGGGCTGTGCAAAGCCAATGTAAATCATATAAGGCACCACCCAGCCAAAGTTAAGCACCTTTTAATCCCATTTATTTTTCTATCTTGATGCTTTTATGCCTCATGAAAAATTGTGCAACTGTGATTAGCAGTCTTCTGGTTAAAAATGAAGTGTTTTTGAATTTGGAAAAATGTCTAACTCTTATTACACACATGAAAGATATCTTTCTTGTCTCCTGAATGTATCAGGTCATTTCTGGCTCAAAATACTTCATCTCTCTGGCATGTTAAACTAAGTGTAATGACTATAGAGAAAGAAGTGGGAGCATCATTCCAAACATCTCCAAGTTAAGAATGCTGAAAAACTGGATTGGCTTGCAGGCACCGTAACTTATAACTACATAAATTATCCAAATCATTGCACAAATCAGCTCTTGGCTTCTGTGTGGGAATGCTACACTGAGTAAAATATTCAAATGGAAATATATTTCGGAGTCTCAAAATAAGTAACAATTATATGCTACAGTGTTAAGTGAAACTTTCAATTTTCAGATGACGTTATTACCTTCTAAAGTGATGGAGGATCTATTTAATATTTCTGCATTTGAAATGCTGTGGACAGCAGTTTCTTTGCACATTATTTTCACACTTCAAATGGCCATTAACATATTAATTTGAAGCGACCCAAATTAAGTATAGTGCAGCATGTTAGAAATAAATTGGATATGTATAGCGTCTTTTGTGTAAAAGGCAGAAAGGTCAGACTTTAATTTTTGAATTTGTTGAAAATTGATTGCTTTGAATATTTAGAAAATTTAATCAGTTGTCAGATTAATTTTTTATTTTATATTTTGCTAATATGGCAAGCCATAAAAGAGGTTTCTTAGAAACATAATATTGTTACTTGCTGAAACTGGGCAGGATCCTATGCTGCCTGTGTGCCAGCAGGACCCACTGCTAGTGCAACAAGGAACTAGCAGTTCTTAAAGCAACCAGACACAAATGGAAACGCTCATTCCCAGAATGGGCCAGGTCAGCAAAGCTCACAGAAGGCCCCATTACCTCCAGTAGGACATCCTTACTATGTTCAGGTACACAGGTTGGCTGCAGGAGCAAGTGATGGGCAATGTGGGATCCAGCTGGCTTGCCAAGCTAGGTGCGATATACAGGAGAGTTGTCTTTCCCATTCCCCTGGAATTTTATTTTATCTTGAAATAAAGTTAAAAATAGAGTCAATACAAAGAACACACATAACAACACAACAAGATTACTAAAGAAATAAAGAAATTGACTCATTATCATTATCACATTACATTTATATCCCACCTTTTTCCTCTTGCAAGGAACCCAAGGCAGCTCTCCTCCTCCTCCTCCTCCTCCTCCTCCTCCTCCTCCTCCTCCTCCTCCCTCCTCCTCCTCCTCCTCCTCTCTGTTGTATCTTCTCAACAAGCCTGTGAGGTAGGTTAGTCTGAGAGTAAGTGACTGGCCCAAAGCCTGGTGAGCTTCATGGCCAGGATCTCCCGGTCCCAGACCAATACTCAAACCAGTACATCACACTGGCACAGTGATTATAATCCTTAATACACATCATGGATATGCTTGTGGAACAACTAGAATAAAACAGGCTAAGGAGAAGCTCACAATCTAATGAAAGATTGTATAGCTAAGTTATATATGTATCTGTGTGTCTCTATATAGACACACACATATATAACTCAGAATGAATATAGGCATCTGCACTTGATTGGCATTTGATCAGAAGTATGAAGAGCCTCCTCCCAGGAAATAAATGGAAACCATGGTGCCATAATATCTTTTATTTCAAATCAGGAGTCTTGGCTTGCCGCATTTTCCGGGTGAGTTTGTACATAATCATGGTCTCCTAAATTTTATCACTCCACTGCTGTTCAGAAGGTTGCTTGGGAGACTTCCAGTTATGTGCTATATGGATGACTTTGCTATTGCATAATTGCTTAAGAAAGTCTTTATGCAAGAATCCAGTATCATTAAGTTCAAAGTGATGAAACATAGCTTTAGGAGTTACCAGTGGTCTAATATGCTCAGAAAGGCAACCATGTTCTGATCACCAACTGCTATCATGAGTGAGTGACCTTTTCAATGTTCATGAAATCTGCCTGCCACTGCCTTATCAATTCCCTATGGTGGTATTGATTTCAATTTGCCACAACAGGCAAAGGTCAAGTTTTCAGCATCAGAAGATTTAAGCGATAGGAGTTATCATTTCTAAATCATTTCAACTGAGGCTTCCCGGGATTGTGGAACATTGTAAGGTTCTAAAAGGGCTTTCTAAAGTTGAAGAGTCCTACATCTATCTACATTGGCTTAAAATCTGACATGGCTATCTGGATCTGCAGAATTAGTTAACTTAATTTGCTAGAAAAGCACAGTGTTTGTGATCAGTGATCAAATTTGGTGGACATATCATATGTTTCTAAATAGGATCAAATTGCATGTTCTGAAATATCACAGCCTTTCACGGACTACACAATTTCAGATTGGAAGTAAGGATCACATATTTGAATGCTCCCTGCATGCTAATTTTTTTATATTCAGGGAGTCTGGGATGTGGGAGAACGTTCAAACTTGCAACCCCTCCTGCAGCCTTCAGTGGTACAGCTGAGGAAAAGCACTAACACATGATATTTATTAATGTACTGATCACTTCTAAGGTGTGTGTGTGTGTGTGTGTGTGTATGAACAGTACATCTCAAGAAAGCAAAGAGAATTCAAGGTATGAACCAGACAGTGATCTGGTTTGAACGATAAGATAAGCCAAAATGGGCTGCCACCGTGGGTTGTTTCAGGGTAGATTGTTGTGATGTCCGAACCCAGAGCAGTTTTTTCATCATGGGTTGTTTTCTACAAACAAGCCACCATGTGAACCTATGAATTGCTGTTGGGCTGTTCAGGGTAGCCTGTTGTGATGTCCGAACCCAGCAGGGTGACTTCATCAGTGGGTTGTCAGGAACAACTAGAGAGCTCCCTGGCAAGAGCGGTGAAAACCCCTGCCACTCCTCGTGATCTCACTAGTGCTGCCATCATCCTCTCTCATCCCTTGTCAGTGCCTTCTGCCCTATGCTCTTAAAGATCAAGAAGAAAAGACACCAGAGAGTATCCTGAATGCATTCACAACCTTCCCCCCCCAAGACTTTCACAAGTACACACATTCGAATATCCACTGCTATGAAATTTGCATAATTTCCCCCTCTGCTCTGCCTTGAAATTTCTGCATATTTACTGATCCACCTCACTTGTCTGCCTTGAAATCTGCATATCTTTACCAATCCCTATCACTTCTCTTCCTTGAAATCTTCATATCTTTACTGATCCCTATCACTGCTCTATCACACACACACACACACACACACACACGCAGGGAAACGACAAGCATGAAGGTGGGTGGAGAGCTGAAAGCAGCTGGCAGCTGCAGTAGAAGGAGCTTTTTGGGTGGGTCTAATTACTTTGGTAGTAAATGAAGCAGCCCTTTAAAAAAGGATGGGGGGGGGGTTTTCGCTAGCAAGGCAAATGCCAAAGTGGAGGATGAAATTGACATTGACCAGAGGGGGATATCGGCATGCTGGGCTAAATAGTGGACAGGCAGTCTTGTGCTCCTGCACACCTGTGCAAGACCTTGAAAACCATGTTTGCGACCACATTACACAGCATCCATAAGGGCTCAGAAAATTATTTTCTTTTGCAATCTGATGTGGGAAGGTGGGGGGAGTTTCCCTTATGAGCTGGCAATTGCAATGGACCAGTTGCAGAAAGGGTGCTGACATAGGAAACTAGGAAACAAAGAGTTCTGCTGCAAAGGCACCTGGGATATGTGCCAGGAGCAGGTGGGAGGACTGAGGGAGGAACAACCCATAGCAAGTCACAGTGTGCCCAATTGTCTGTTGGGACTGGAAGTAACATGTGATATCCTGCGAAAAAAACAACCCACTGTGACTTATCTTCAAGGTGGCTTAGCGTGACAGGTGAACTCACCCATCATCTGCATTTTAACCTAAACCTGTGAAGATTAATATATGTCATTCGCTTGGAATTGCAACCATCCTATTCATCATTTTCTTTATATTTGGCACTGTTTGCTATCCTAACAATACAGCCAATGTTAGTCAATACTGGCTAATTTGGACCCAAGTAATGTGTTCAAATTAGTCAAAATGGTCTAATTCTTCACTAAAAGAATTCTTCTCCCATGGAATTTTGTTTTACTTTGAAATAAAGTTAAAAATAGAATACTGTGGCCTATTTTACCCTGTCTCTAACATATATTATGTTGCATTAATGTAAGCAACCTCTAGCACAGGGTGGGCAACCTGGTACACTCCAGGTGTATTGGACTAAAATAATTCCCATAATTCTTGACCATTGGCCAAGCTGGCTAGGGATTATGGGAGTTGTTGTCCAAAACATCTGCAGGTCACAGGTTGCCTACCCTCGCTCTAGCACAATGACAATAGTGTTTGCTGGTGCAACGGGTTTCCCCAGAAAATCCACTAAGCCAGCAAACACTACTGGCATTGTGCTAGAGGTCACTTATGCTAGTGCAACATAATTTTGTGTTGAATAGGATATTGCTCAGAGACAACAAAAAAAGAACATACATAACAATACAACAAGATCACTAAAGAAATAAACTCACTGATTTTAATTATTAGTATATAATGGATATGTTTGTAGGTCAGCTAGAATAAAACAGCCTAAGGAGAAGCTCGCTATCTAATTAAAGATTGGATATTTAAATTATATAGCATATATAAAGTGTGTGTGTGTGTGTGTGTGTGTGTGTGTGAGTAAGTAAGTATAGTCATTAAAAAAAAATATCGGTATCTGTATTTGATTGCCATTTGATCAGAAGTTTGAAGGGCTTCCACACAGGAAATAAATTGAAACCATGGTGCCATAATATCCTTTTTAAAATTAGGATTCTTTGCTCACTGCACTTGCTGAGTAGGTTTGTACATAACCGTAGCCTCCGAAATTGTATCAGTCCATTGCTGTTTGGCTGGTTGCGTTGGAGGCTTTCATTTACATGCTATACTATACCCAATTTTGCCACTGTATACAATTGCTTAGGAAGGTCTTTATGCAGGAATCCAGGGTTATTAGATTCCAAATGATAGAGAATGGCTTGATTTTTTCAACTAGAAAGCTGGGATATAAATATTCCTAAGATATATACAAAGCAAATAAATAATGCCCACACTAATCTTGCAATTTTATTAGAACTAGTGGGGTGTTTTAGGATCAGTGTCTTTGATGCTCCCCCATTCTGAAGTAAATCTGGTTAATTAGGAGTGACTCCAGAAACAACTAGTTTGGGGAGAAAAGGGGTGACAAAGAAAATTATTAGTGGAGCAAGGATTTAATACATGCAATAGGATCTTGGTATATTCTGACTGAAACCTGGAGGAGCAAATGAGGTAGCAAGAAATATTGGGGGGGGGGGGTGTTTGCTACCCACTCCTTTTTTATTACAGGAATATTTTTTTAAATTCCCAGTAAACGTCTTTGGGATTTCAGCCGAAATCAAAAATGAAATGCACTTACCAGCTCAAAGTGAAAGCAACATGAAATCTAAAGAGCACTTCTTGGTACTAAAGGAAATAAATGAGTCTTGTAGTACATCCTGAAAATCGTCAAAGAGGTCCTGGCAGACCATCAAGAGGAATGAGTCCCAGAGGAAAAGCCCCAAATGAAAAAGCTCAGCTTCTGGCCTCTTAAATTTTGATCCTGGGGACTGATAACAAGAGCTTTGCAGTTGATTTCAGCTGCATTAGTGGGATTCAACTTGAAAGGCTCTTTTTAAAACAAACATCCTCCACCATTCTGGCTGGAGTTAAAAGGTTATTGAGAAAGAGCCAGTAACCTTTGCTCTTGAGGTTGATAAAGTGAGCAGTAGCAAGATAGCATTCTGGAAGTTGCACAGGGTCATGCTCTGTGGAATTATGCAGATCAGTTTCAATCAGTCATCTTGCTGACCCCATAAAACCAGCTGTTAGGAGGTCAGTTCTTTGGGGGAGTCAGTCTCTTCTAACTGCAGGTGAATAGCAGGGATCGTTAAAAAAATCCAAGCAGCCTTGGTTCACAGACACTTTTTGCTACCAAAGACCTCTATGAATGTAACTTTATTTTTTGGTCTGTTTTTCTAAATCTAATTGATTCAAACATGATCACACAGTAGGAAGAAACACAATCTTCCTGGAATCATAAGAGCCTCAAATATTTCCTTCAGAGTCACGATGATTTCATAGATTTCATAGATCATAGAGTTGGAAGGAGCCTACAAGGCTATCGAGTTCAACCTCCTGCTCAGTGCAGGAAACTAGAGGAGGTATCTCCCATCCAAGTAATAACCAGGCCTGACCCTGCTTAGCTTTCCATGCTCAGACAAGCTGAGCCAGCATAAGCCACAGGCCTGGATGATGATGATGATGATGATGATGTATTGGATGTTGCTTGGTCACCAGTGACATTGATGCTAGTGATGCCTAAAGTGTACCCATATTTCTAAAAATTCACTTCCTTCTGTTCATGGGTGGAACTGAGATCCAGGGAAGGATCCACTGATGGAAGTGGTGAGAGGAGGTTTTTGCTGATTGCTCCCCTCCCATGTAGGCCCCCAGACCTTTGCAGAGGTTCCCCCAACCAGCTGGAGCAGATTTTCAGGAGTAATTGTACCACCACCACCATCTTCTGCTCCTCTTGGGGGGACACTCCCGCCAGCTCAGTGTGATCTGAACACATTAAGCTTTATGTGTAGCATGTGGCTATGGCTTCAGTTTTTGTTTATTAATTCCCTGGGAGGGGAGGCTTTTTTCTAAAGCCCCTAGCTGTGTGGAAGGGGATATTTCTGTTCTTATCAAACTAAGGAGGGAAGAAGTAAGCCTCCCCTCACTGTGCATACATTTAAAGCAGGAATTGCGCACGCGCATGCACACACACATGCGCGCGCACACACACACACACACCTGTAATTTAATAAAAATGCAAGATTTACACAGTAAGATAGGATTTGGCCTTCAGGGTCCCAGCCACTTTGTTCAGTGAGGAGTGGAATAATTATGTATACTGCACCAAAATGGTTATTGCCTATCGTTATGAGTTACTTGGCTGGGCAAAGTAAGGTTCCCAGATTCTATATGGGATATTACTAAATGCATCTTTGACAATTGAACAAGAGAGAAGTTTAAGAACCCCAGCTTCTTTTTGCACTGGTGGTAATGGTTGCAACTGCTAGGAAAAAAAGTTTTGCATAAGAATCCTCTCCTGTATTGACTTGGACAGCCCTAGGCATGTACATCAAGGGAGGTCTAGGCTCTAGGCATCCCTAAGGTGGTTCATTATGGGAAGGGAAGCACTACTTCTCCCATTCCACAGTTAAAGCAAAACCACTTTTTAATAGGCAACAATGCTTTCTATTATTCATCTGAAGTATGCTTCATATAAATCTATTGACATGAAGAGACCACACAAAATTATACTGATGCCCAAATTTGGAATTACCTGGTTCATTGTACATTTGGCCAGCTCCTAACAATCAGATATATTGAGCTCCATTTCCCACAGACATTCTTTTCTGACTCAGAATATAAAATGACTAGTTAAATGACTACATTAAATATCTGGCATGCAGCTGACCCTCTCTCTCTTTCTTTCTTACTTACTCTAAAATAAGTGTGTAGGGCCCTAATCGGCATAAGGACCACCTTCTGCAGGTAGGGGGGGATTTAAACCTCCCTTTCCGCCCACTAGCACTTGTTTCCTGAAATTTCCTCCCCATCCCCACCCCTGTAGTAGCTAGAAAGAAAGAAAGAAAGAAAGAAAGAAAGAAAGAGAAAGAAAGAAAGAAAGAAAACGCTTCCTAGACAGCAATGCTCTTCCTTTCCACTACAAAACAAACTGTGATTCCTAACTGGTAATGCAAAGAAGTAGATGTCTGCAAATGCACTAGTTGTGCATATGCATATTGCAATCCAGCAGGGAACTCTTCCAAAGAAAGGAGGAAAACATATAAGATATTTTCTGAGAGAGCTCATTGTTGCACAAGCCAATTCTGAACTGAGATGAGGGAAGTTGTCCCATCACTAAAAGTTACCTAGATGGATGTGTGCCTAAAACAAGATGCATGGCTATCCTGTACATTCATTTAGGGTGCAATCCCAGAAAAAGTCCTACAATTCCTAGCAACTCCCAGGATGCTGGAAGTTGTAGGACTTTTTTCTATCTAAACATGCATAGGATTGTGCCTTTAGCCACCCACTTCCTCTTTTATTTAGAAGTACTGTTCAGTGTCTTCACAGGGTTTACTTCAACATTAAAAATTCTGAACACTAGACATGGTGGTGGTTCTTTATTATTTTGGCAGGCTTCAAATGTAAAATCTCAGAAGCAGTCAACTGTCAGATGTTATTACAAATCAAATGCTGTCATGTGCTAATTACCATTGCATGCTATCTATCAAATGTCAGAATTTAAAAATACTATTACATGCCCACTTTTAAATAACTGTTCAGTATTAAATACTATTCTGTGGCAACCATCAAATTGTATCCAATGGTTTAAAGTTTTAAAATGTCTTCTAGACAGTCCCTTGGATGCTTTGGAAGCTTCTGTTCCTTCTCAGTAATTATGGACAAGTTTTCCTAAAACACAGCTTGACTACTACTTCTAATCACCTTCTGCCATGGGAAGACTGGGTAAATTGAGTGTGCACCCAGAATCCTGTGCAATGTGCAGAGGTCCATGATGGCAGACAAGTAGAGGCAGACAAATCAATGTGAAAAGTGTTCCTTGAAGGCAGAAAGGTGAATCATTGTAATATACCATTGCACATCAGATATCTACTATCAAGTACTAAATGCCACTGCATGCCAACTATCAATTATTATTTATTATTAACATTTAAATACCACCTTATTTGCTTAAAAAACCCATCAAGGTGGTACACAACAATTTAAAACAATAACACCTTAAAACATACAAATAAAACCATTAAAACTGTAAAACATCTGAACATTAAAACTACTACATGATTTAAAGGACTAGATTAAAACATCTGCCTATTCTAAAAGCCAAGAGAGTGGAGACCATTTGTAGTCCTTGGGGGAGCACATTCCATAGTTTGGGAGCCACCCAGGATTGAGTCCTTTCACACGGCTTGTCTGAGCATGGAAAGCTAAGCAGGGTCAGGCCTGGTTATTACTTGGATGGGAGACCCCTCCTCTAGTTTCCTGCATTGAGTAGGGGGTTGGACTCGACAGCCTTGTAGGCTCCTTCCAACTCTATGATCTATGAAATCTATGGGAAAAAAACATGTACCTGACAAATAGGCCTCTGCAGGTAATGATGCCCTCAAAAGAGCCTCTCCTGCAGATCTCAATACCTGGGCTGGTTCAAAACGAGACAGACAATCCCTTAGATAGCCAGGTCCAAAGCCATTTAGGGCTTTAACAGTTAAGACCAATGCCTTGAATTGTACGCAGAAAGCAATTGGCAGCCAGTGTAGGTCTTTCAAGACAGGTGTAATATGGTCCAAATACCATGCACTATCAAATGCCATATATCAAATACTGAAAACAAATGTAATTGCATGTCAGATACAACTAATGTTTGACAAATATGCAAATAATATGAGTGTCTGGAAAATATTGAACACTCAAATTCAAAAAGGAGAATTTGACAGATATACATGCAGTAATTTGGTGGCTGCTGTTTAAAATTGCTGACATCATAGTGATCACTGTAGGTGTACATGTCAACAAATACAAAAAATCAATAAAATAAATATATGACAGGGTCTCCATTACTGTGATTCGTGCTGTGACTACTTAATTAATGCTGCCAGAACTCTAAGGAATTATTTCACACTTCATCCTCTGCAAAAAGTATAGAAAGCATGTGTGGCACAATGTTTATGGATTCTGAAATTATGCCAGCTTTTAGTGCACAGAACTGTAAATTCTGTTTCCTATCAGATAGAAATAGGGTTTGGCTAGAGAACAGGAAGAAACAATGAAGCTGCTGTCAATACTGAACTGTCTTCAGGAAGCTAACTGCTTGCCACACTATAATTTATTGCTAATTAACAGAACTAAAATAGAACCTTTTGTATGTCGTCCGTCAACCATTCCTTGGCTTCAGTGTTGCCCACATCTCTCTAACTAATACAAGTGTTCGAGTGGGTGACCTTGGAGTCTTGTTTGATTTACAGCTTTTGTAAAGTATCATTACCTACGCTGAATAAACCAGGGGTGGAAACATTTTTCAGTCACATACTTACCTGCATAATTGCCAATGGTGGACATGACCAAAGCCAAAAGTGGACAGGCCAAAGCAACATTTCCTGTCTCCCTTATCTCTCTCTTTCCCTCTCCCCCCCCCACTCTGTTTCTGCACTGTGGTCTCTTTTTGTTGTTGTTGCACTATTTCCTTCTCTCCCCTCTTCTCTCTCCCCTTGCCTTCTCTGTCTTTTTCTCTCTTTTCACTCCCTGTCTCGCTCTCTCTCTCTCTCTCTCTCTCTATCTATCTTCCCTTCTCTCCTGCCTTCTCTCTTCTCCCCCTTAATCTGCTTCTCTCTCCATCCCCCACTCTTTCTTCCCCTTCTCAGCTGTTTCTTGCAGATCAGCTGAGCAGCAGGGGCTAAAGCTTCCCATCCCTTATGATCTCCCTCCCAGCTGCTCTTCAGGAAACAGCTGAGACGCAGGGAAAACAGGGCTGAGGAGAGGTGTATCCAAGGAGAATGGGTGGCCATTGAGGATAAGCCTCAACGTTGAGGATAAGCCTCTGAAGGATCATTTCCTCCCATATGTACCTGCCTGGACACTAAGATCTTCAGCGACCCTTCTCCGAGAGCCCCTGCCAAAGGCAGGTGGCTACCAGGAGGAGGCCCTTTTCTGTTGTGGCACCTCAGTCGTGGAATGAGCTCCCCAAAGTGGCTCGCCTGGCGCCTATGTTGTACTCTTTCCGGTGCCCGGTGAAGGCCTTTCTATTCTCCCAGGCATTTTAATCATTTTAATCTTGTATTTCTTTTAACTGTTATTGTAATTTGAACTGCTGCTGCTAGCTTTGTTGTTGTTTTTAATCTGTAGTTTTAAATCCTATATTTATATTTTATTGTATTTTATGGTTTTAACTGTTGTGAACCACCCAGAGAGCTTCGGCTATTGGGCGGTATAAAAATGTATTAAATAAATAAATAAGCCAGTGCACCCGCTTAATGGTCCTCATCTGGCCTGCCTGGTGGAGGTATAAATAAATGTTATCATTTATATGGTGTCATAAACCTTCTTTCTCCAGCATGGAAGCATTGCTTCTGCACTGTGTTCTGCCCTCAGAAGGGACTTCAAAGCAGCTTATAACAATGTAATACAATTAAAACAATCTCACACACAATTAAAACCAAACATGACTAAAAGCCCCACATTGCTAGAGCAGAGCTAACAAATGGTTGTCTAATTAATCCCTTCAAAGGCTCTGTGGAATAAATAGGGGTGTGTAACCGCCCTCTGAAAGACCAAAAAAAGCAGTGGGAAACCAGCAGCCCAATGAGCCTCTAGCCAGCAAGGAGTTCCCAGACAAGTCCACTCCTTCTTATGCCTTCCTGGCCTTGATAAGTGGAATACTTTTCATGCTACTCCTGTTTCAAATTTAGTGGTTTCATGTCCTGGGTTGGTTTTATTTTGGATTCCTGTCAATTCGTTTTAGATGTACATCTGGGGGGAAAATTAAATACACACTTTAGAATGCCATGTGTGAATAGATCATACAGGTGCAGTCATCAGCTAGGTTTGGCTTCATCCTGTATTGAGTGATGACGTGTTGGCATCTGCTGCTGCCTTAAGGTTGGCTTGGCCCTCTTTTGTGCAGACCCCTCTCTCCTCCACCCACTGCTTCCTCAAGGCACTGATTCACATTCCTATCATGTCCCTTTGCCTCAGCCACTTTACCTCCTGTTTCTTACTCCAGAGCCCTTTTGCCACCCATCTTCCAAGAATTTAGCCAATATCCTTGCTTCCTGTTAAAGGCGTGTAGTAGTAGTTCCCCTTTGCCCACAATCTCTTGCAGCCACACTCTGTATAAAGTTTTCTTCCATCCAAAAGCTAGATTGCTCGTAGAAATTCAGGCATCTCTCTCACTCACACAGAGCTGGCTCACAATGGCTCCCCGTCCCCTATTCCACATACAGAAGCTGATTGGACTGCCAGTTGAATCTTATATCAATACTGTCAATGGAACAGCATCTTTCACCACACCTGAGGGCAACAGGCCAATTTAGGGGATCAGGACTGGCATTGGGGCACACACAGATCTGTCCTCCAACTGAGGGGAATGGCTCGGGAAGAACATCCACCAGGGGACTATTGCTGCTGCTGCCCCCAGCATCTGCCTCCTGAGGCCATTGCCTTACTCTTCCCAATGGTAGGGTCAGCCCTGCACTCACATGCACACATACACATGTAAGATGAGATTTGTTAATATTATTTTTTAAATAATGCATAACACTCTGTGCTTCATTGTTAAGACATTACTTTAATCCATATCTACATCTTTTTCCCCCTTCATTTTTATTCCAGAGTAAGTGCAGGAGCTCCAATCCAGATCTTAAAAGCCCCCCTGCCCCCCATGCTAGCCCCCTCCTGAGAAAAAGAGACATAGCTACTAGATACAGATTTAAAGAAATGTGTGTTTTGGCCCTTAATTTGTAGGAAACAATAATATTAGCATATATTTTGGTATAAATATTTGCTGTTCTAGAAATCTGTTATTTTTGCAATAACAAAAATAAAAGAGAACATTAGCTTACCCCCTCACTTCTGCTTTTAAAAAGGCTAATGTGTGTACTGTAAGTATCAAAATTCTCCATCCTAGTTAACAGGATAATACAGATGAAGAAGATACTCAGAAGTGAAGAAGTCCACCCTAGGGTAGTTAGGTCATCTGTATGAACTCTATGGGTCCTTTCAATTTGGAATAAATCTGAACATTTCAGCTGACATTATATGATTTTTAAAGCCATTATTTAATGCAGTAATAAAATCAAAAGGTATGTGAATGGACATTGAACTATCTGGAGAGAGCAAAACTAATCCCCTCTGAATCATGAAAAAAAATGTAAGGACAAGAGAGGAAGGCAATGGATTATGATTATCAGTTTTATTCAACTAAATAATCCTAACCTCAGGGGAAATTTATGAATACACAATTCAGAAAAGCTAAATCTCTGTTACTCAACAAATCTGCAGCCAGGAAACTCAATGAAAATAAGTTATGGAGAATTTAAATGTATTTATCTATTTTTACATCTTATGGATAGTTTATTCTAGTATAAATTAAGGGTGAAATCCTATGTATGTTTAGACAGAAAAAAGGTCCTACAACTCCCCTCTGGGAGTTGTAGGACTTTTTTTCTGCCTAACCATACATTAGGATCATACCCTTAGTTATTTAAGTAGAATTGTAACCTACTCTATCCAGTTGATTGAGGCAAATACATTTAGATGGTTGTGGTTCTGTCCTCAATCTAAGTGTAGGAAGGAGCAAAGTAGATAAGATACAGAGAAAGCTTGACTTATTTTTGTAACAAATGGGCATCAAGTAAGCGCCTGATCTCCAGCCTTATTCCCTATTACCCTGAAAATCACAATTCTAGTTTGACCTTGTTATCTGTCATTGAGTGACTGAACAGTCTCTTTAATGGGCATTTCCACTCTCACTTTAATCCGTGATTATGTATTTATTTTTTCAAATAGTCTGTGATTTATTATCAAGGAACGCACTACAGAGATAAGGCATCACAAGCCTGTTTGCCAAATAAGTGTGCATGCCTCATTTTTCTGTTCATATTACCAGCTATCCTACATTTCACTGAATACTAGGATGTTTCCCTCCACCTCTTCCCATTTTGTTTTGCACTCGTAACTAGTGATGTATAAACTCCTCTTTCATTTATTTTATTTTATTTTATTCTATTATTGATTTGATTTGTACCCTGCCTTTCTACCAAAAATAGCACCCTGCCTTTCTACCAAAAAATTGTGCTTACAGGCTCAATTCCAAGTGGGCTTGGCTAAAATGAGTTTGTGGTTGTTTGGAATCCCTGCCCCCAGCCCAGTTCTGAAATTCAGACTCTTATCTTATCCCTGATGATATTATTGGAAGAGTGGTAATATCCAAAGTGTTCCTTGCAAGCCCCTTGCAGCAGCCCCCCCTTGAACCCCTGAACTCTGCTCCATTGCCACTTCCCTTCCCCCCAAACTTAACGGACGGCAGCCACAGGAAGGCCCTCCCTTCCTGCAACCCTCCCTGGTGCCTTGGGGATTGTAGCACTCCAGGGTGCCTGAGTTCTTCGTATGGCCATCGCTACATTTCCTAAGGCTTCTTCCACCACTTGGGAAGCCTTATAAAGTGAGGCTCTATAAGTGAGACCTCCCCATTACTAATCCAAACAGAAGTGGTAATAGCACTTATATCTGGAAATGGGGGGGGGGCACATAATGGCAAAAAGCCATTGATGTTCGGGCTCAGCTCATAATCTCAGTGCTGGGTGGAGGGGCCATGGCTCCTCTATTCTCCCAGGCATGTTGAATATGCAGGCACCAGGGCATGCACACACACACACACACACACACACACACCGGAAGCACAGTGGCCAAGAGAAAAACATGCACTACTGCCCTTCTGTCCATTGTGGCCAGCCCAAGACATTTCACCACCTGAGGCAAAAGACAAGATAGTGCCCCCCCCCCCTCATTCCATATACAGAAGCTGGCAGTCGACTTTGACTTCAGTGCTAGTAGTGGGACACACCTATGGGCAGGAGAGTAGCGTAGGATGTGCAAAGTAGACCATGTGCCACAGAGAGCTCTCTCCTCCAACATCGTACCTGCACTTGCTCACCACTCTGCCTGGCATGTATTTGCTGTCCACTCAAGCAAATGTTGCAATGCAGCAGCAGCAGCAGTGCCAGCATGTGTCATGAGGAACACATGTGCATGCATGATGGCTTCTAGAGTGTGTGGCTTGGGCTGCCAGTGCCTGCCTCTCTGCCTGCTTGCTTAGTTACGGGCCTTTCCCAAAGGCACTGTCTGTTATGTGCTGGGTGGGAGAAGGCAACTAGACGAGTCAATAGCCAGCCCAAGCCAGCAAAATGCAAGAATCACTGCAACAGTGGGAACAGCTTAGGAAGGAAGAGTGGATGGGAGGCTGTGCCAATACCCCTGGTACCACCGGTGCCTCACTCTGCTTAATGGTAGAGTTGTCCCTACTGTCTGCACAGCATTACATACATAATATTTTGTTTATATTGCTAGGAATTAAATTTGATGAGAATCAAAGTAAATATATTTAATTTTATTGCAGACATTTCATAACACAGGAAATAAATGGCTAGATACCACATTTAGCCCACCTTTTACAAAATGAATAATTTGTTTGTAAAATATAAAACATATTTCATGTTCTTCTTACCCTTCTATGTGTATTTTTTCATACTTCCTTTTCATAAAAATCAGATTGTGAAAGAAGATGGCTACAGTGTTTTTGTTTTTTAATTTTACAAATGTCTTGGTAGAACATGACAGCATAATTCCTAAAATGAGACAGGACGTCAGAGAAGATTCTTAAAGGGGGCCATTATTTAATTAGAAAATGAAATATTTATAGCTAAAACTGTCATAACTCAAAATTGAATTTGCTTTCTAAAGGAGAGCCATAAATCAGAGCAGAGAGAGTTCCATATTTGTACTGAACATGAATCATTTATAAATCAGTGAGGTAAATCCTATTTACCTCAGATGTGTTCAGAAATGTCTGGAAATGTCCCCATTTTTTCTCCTAAAGTACACTGAATTATAAATTTGATTAAATGATGGTACCAACTATTTAGGTCAGATCTTTGCTGAGGCATGAATTGTTTTTTTCCCCACTCTCATTTTTGTTGGTGAAGATTGATAATCCAGGAAATGTAGTGAGTTTGAACTCAGAGAAGCACACATAAGATCCAAGGTACTATTAACCTCTCAAAGGGGCTTGTCTCACCTTTCCTTCACAACTTGCCAAGAAAATGGAAAATTAATTGAAAACTCTGATTGTTGCAACTTAATCTTCGGTGGAGGGAAAATTCTGTCTGGTTGAAACGCAAATCCACCTGACTGTCCCATGACGGGTACTTGCTTTATACTTGCTTTATATTGTCCCCCATTGCTATACTTTGAAGGTAAAGCATGATTGAGCCTTTGATGAATGAGGCTTGTTACACAGAAAATGCAATATGTTCCCATGCCTTTTCAGCAATAGGGAGTAAGTGAAATCCAAGTGAAATTTTATCTCTGTGAGCCTAGATATTTTCCACTTAGGATAGTGTTTATATTGATTTGTGGAAAGAAGGGTGATTACTGCTTTCAAATAAGAGGGAATTTATGGAAGGATTAGTAGTATGCTGCATGCCTTTGGGGGTTTCACAAATGTGACCTCCACTTGGCTAAAATTCCAATTAAAACGGCCACCGCAGAGCTTTTTCTTCTCATCAGTGCATATTTTGATGTAGTCAGACAAACCTATATAGAGCTACACCTAATTCCCAATTGAAAGCGCAATACATGCATAACATGTTTGGGAAGAGTAGTTGAGACTGAACACAGGGGATAAAATTCTGCTACATGTTATACACATACACGAGTACAAGAGTGACCTTGTGTCCTATCACATCTCATTGCCAATTCACATGACATGATGTACAGGATCTGAGAGGATTCCTGCAAGTGATTCTTATGCCAGAATACAAGCCAAGTCAATTGCATGAATTTCAGCTCTCCAAAGTACCATTTACAGTTTGTAGGATTATCAGGGAGAGAGGGGGCTGACCTGTGCTGTGTCCTTATCAAGCAGCAAACTCTATGTTACATTGTTTTGCTACCAGTTAGAAAATTTAGCCCTCTCCAGAAGATAGGATTACTTTAATCCTCATTAAAGGGGTGAGAAGAGGTCTGTGTAAATTTGAGCTAGAGTTAATGTAGGGGATTCTGTGTTTGTGTTTTTATTTTAAATCTTATTATATCCTAGCTTTTCTTTTTATGGTGTTCATCAGTATTCAAAGGATTGTGAATATTTTTTAAATTCAAGATGTTTCTCCCAATGTTTGTTTTAAACACATGGGGTTGGAGTAGACTTACTGAAATCATTGAGACTTGCTAGTCATGACTAATTTAATTTCAGTTGGGTATACTCTAAACATGACTAAATCTGGATCCAACCCAGGTAATAAGAGTAGTGCATGTATGGATATCACATTCTCAAATTATTTGATTCATAACGGCTTGCAAGAGAGTGGCATCCTGATTGTTGACTAATGTTCTCTCTGAACATGCGTATAACACTTTCTAAGATCTATTAACACTGACAATAGCATGTCTCAGTAGACTTGTCCCAATGATGCACACACGCACACGCACGTCTATTCCAAAAGGGGGTTCTTTTATTGAACACAGAAGAATAAAAAATGTACATAATTACTTTGGGAATTACCTAATTGGTAATAGGCACTATATGAACTCCAGGATGGAGTTCATATACAACAAACACACCTAAGCATGCTATAGAGAAAACAAAATGAATACTGCAGACATGCACAGAGTTCAAAAGTTGGGGAAATTAGCTCAAAGGCCCTCTCAGTGTCTAAACCGAAGGCTGTTGTATATGGACGTCTAGGCCGTGGACATGCGTGGTGAGCCTGGACCTAGATAGGCCGGGAGTGCCGGGAGTGCTCCAGTGCCGGGAGCAGTATTGGGGTAGGAGCTAAGCAAACTGGCGTTCTAAGGCTTATGGGAGAGAGAGGAGGGGAGAGATTGGGGAGAGAACTACAGACTTTATAGAAAAAGGAGTTTGCAGCTGTTTGCGTAAGGCACATGTGTAGCCCAGGAGCTAGCCAATATACTGGGTCTAACTGTTCAACATACACAAGCACAGATAAGAAAGCAGATAAAGGGGGTGGGGATTACAATTTGAATTTTTCTTAATCAAAGGACCTCCATAAGATAGGTTAGGACTTAAAAGATATCTCCCCAGGGATCCCATTGGATTCTTCCTAAAGCTAACACCAGTGTGTGGAGAAACTCACCTCTTCAGCAGATGTGGGGACTTAGGCGCCCAGAACCAAGTGTTCTGGGAGGAAAGGCTCTCTGGCAGAACCTTGGGTTCCATGGTTTGAGAGTGATTTCAGCAAAAGGATGGGAACCAATAGACACAGCTAGACACACTGAGCTTGCCATGCAACAGAAATGTATGGTAGCTCAGAAAAGAAACCACGTCCATGGGCAAAATGAATACTGCAAGAATACTTTTGTTGACACTTCATAGGTCCTTTGTCAAAATCTAATCAAGTCAGAACTCCTCCAAGATTGCAGTGCTCTAGGGTGGGGAACCTCCACCCAACCACCCTATTTATCACTAATTATCCAACACTGAGAGGGTATGCAGCTCTATGCCTGGGGTGTAGTCATACATGCCTAAGTCCTGATTACTGTGCCTAATCTAATCGTGAAGCACGCAGTCTTAATGTGGTTGATTAAGTCATATTGCTAAATCTTGACCTGAGCACATGCTCAGATGCTAGTGACCTATGAAGCAATTGCTTGTTTAGACTGTTTCACCCATTCCAACCAGAGAAGCCCCTTCAGGCTTGTCTTTACACTGGGTGCTAAGCTGAACTTCTTAAAGGGACAGCACCATGTCACACAAAATATTGGGGCAGAGTGTCCATCAGGCTTTGAAAGCCAAGCAGCTTTCATGCCAAGCAGCTTTCATGCCAACATGATACTCATAATTTCTGTTACTGGCTTTGCCAGCTATACTAGTGTAATAATGCTTAAGCTGTAGGCTCAGAGTTATAGGAGTATGATTCAAAGATTGTTACTATAACACAGGCCTGTTGATATCATTCTGGCTGGACCAGACACAGTGGTGGTTGTATCACCATCTTCTCTGCAATCCAAAGCAACTGCACGGATGAATTACCCTTCTTGATAATTTGGGTTTGATCCAGACTTAGTCATATTCAGAGTTGACCCACAGAAATCAATTACTAGGTCATGACTAACTTAAATCTCATTTATTTCAATGTGTCTACCCTAAGTATGACTAAATTGGGATCCACCCCCTTGTACTTTCGTATATGTTCACTTTACATATGTACTTCTAGCCCACCAAGGCAACAGACTACAAATGTTATATATGTGGTCAATAGTTCTATTATGTTCTGCGGCTTTGGAAAAAAAACTGTTTTGTAGTTTCTTTCATGAATTTGCAGTTCTGTATATATTGCAACTAATATGTGTTAATGTATTTTATAATCTTGAGTTTTGTTAAGCCTCATTGCTAAGACAAATCATAGCTCAGTGGTATAGTACATGCTTTGCATGTGGGGAGTCCCAGGCTCAATCCCTGGCATCTCCAGGTAGGGGTGGGAAAGATCCTTGCCTGGAACCCTGGAGAGTTGCTGACTGTCAGTGTAGACTCTACTCAGCTAGATGAACTAATACTAGACTTAGTATAAGACAGCTTTCTATGTTCCTAAATAAATGAACTGAACTGAGCAAGCGTACTTCGTATGTGACCACTTTACACTTCACAGAACTACATCAAATTGTGACATTTCTCCTACATGGGCATGGGGGAGGAGGAGGAGGAGGAGGAGGAGGAAGAAGAAGAAGAAGAAGAAGAAGAAGAAGAAGAAGAAGAAGAAGAAGAAGAAGAAGAAGAAGAAGAAGAAGAAGAAGAAGAAGAAGAAGAAGTTTACCCTGTTATGCAGGACCGGTGCAGGGCAGTTTGGCGCCCTAGGTGATATTATATTTAGCGCCCCCCTCTCGTGCCGTGGGGGGGCTCCGGAGCAAAGCAGCCCTGCTCTGCAAACCCCCCCTGAAATACAACAACACCCCCCACCACCTACCTTCCCCCCGCCCTGGCCGCCGCCTCCGAGGAGGAGGAAGTGACATGATGCGACGGGACCCCCGCGCTCTGTTTTTGGCCGGGGAAACCAGGGCAACAGGGCTGTTTAAGCCCTGTTGCCCTGGTTCCTCCCACCAAAACAGCACGGGCGGGGCTCCGGAAGCGACGCGGAGAAGGTAGGTGGCAGGGGGCGGGGGGCGGAGCGGCAGTGGGGGGGCGGAGCGGCGGGGGCGGGGGGGTAGAGTGGCGGTGGCTGGGGGGCGGCCCGGCGGGGGGCGGCAACAGCGAAGAGGAGCGCAACGTTTCTGCGCCCTCTTCAGCCACACGCCCTAGGCAACCACCTACTTTGCCTAGCGGTAGCACCGGCCCTGCTGTTATCCTATCTTGTGTGAACATTTTGTGACTGTCATTTGTGCAAGTGTTTGGAAGCCATTGTGTACTTATAGGCAGAATCGCCAGTACGTGTATTGGAAATAGTGTGGACCTGAAATGGGATGTCACATTTCATGAAAATGTTTGTCCACTATAAAAGTCCTCCCCATTTTGCTCAGTTTTTTGGAGGGGGGGCTTGAAAGTGGGCGAGCATATTCATGGCGTCATGCTCCATTGCTTCCAGGATGACTTCCGGCAACAAAGTATAACATTATACCTCACAGCCTAACGTCATGTGTCACAGAAGCCAAGGTGTCTGTTGCCATGGCAGATGGCTCCTATGGTAGCTGCTACAATGGCAAGATTGGTGGCATGGCAGCAGTCCGGCGGCAGTGTGGACAGTGGCAGCAGCTCGGAAGGATATACACCTGGAGGTGGGTTGGAGTGTGTGGGTTTAATTTCGGGAGGGCAAAGATAGGGGGATGAGTGGCCCATAGAGGGTGTAACAGTAGGTTAGGTCCCCTTTGGGATTAAGAGAAGAGTGATTGGATGGGGAGGATGAAATCCCTTTTGTGATTAGGGAAGGCTGCATGGAGGTGGATGGATCTTAAACTCCAAGCTTGGGCCCTTCCTAAAACTACATGCAGGAAAATACAATTAGAACAAAGCAACAGCTCTTCCCAAATCAGCCTGGGATGATGGAATGAGCAAGGGAGCAGGCTCCTCCACAAAACCACATTGAATCAGAGCACTCTGCTATAGTGGAGTCAAGCCACTCAGGTCTTGGCCCGTTAGGAGGAGAAGGCTCCACTTGTTTCAGGATCCTGTCCCCACCCCCCTGGAACTTTCTGCCCCCTTCTGGGTGTTACACACATGCACACAGGGGACTCATCCCACACTGCCTGAGAGCTACTGTAATAAGGGATAGGTGAGTTGGGGGAAGAAATGGGATCCTTGCTGAGGTGAATTTCACAAATTTGAGTTCTTTATTTCCATTTTTCATGAGTCAAGGTCATGGAGGTGCAGGCTTCATATATCTTTGCCCCACATCACCACCAGGTTTGGGAGAGGGGAAAGTTGTGAGTTGAGGGAAACCCGATTCTCACCTTTTGAGTATGTCTGGTGTGTGTGTGTGCACGCACCCAAAAGTGAGGAAGAGACCAACAAGGAGGCGGTGTTCTGGGCAAGCTGGCTGTGAATGTCAGGAAGAAGCTGAAGGGCATCACTCTAGGGCATACACTGCTCTAGGGCATACCTTCATATTAGAAGTTATTTCATGTTAGCAGTCTAATCCTAGGTGACTGAGAAATCAACGGGCTTATATCTGCTTAGGATCGGTATGGTAATCTTTTATCTGAAATTCTGTAGCTTTTACCCTTTCTTTTCTGCAGTAGCCTGTCCTGGAGATGCCAGAGGATTCCCCTCAGCATACTGGACACACACAGCATCAATGTGAGTATTTTTATTGAAAAGTACTTATACAACTGTAACTTTATTGATCACAAGAATGTAACTGTGCTGAACACATAGTGAACACAACTTGACTTTGACCTGATTTAACTTTATTGAATATATCTAACGAAACTTTGAACACAAACTTTAATGCAGTTTAGGAAATGTTCCTTCTATAGCTCACTTTTTAAGTCTAACTTCAAGCAAATTACAGTTTGTTGAGCAACTTCACTCTGAGCATCTTTAAATTTACTCCACCCCATTATGTACAGATTGTCTCACAACAATTGTTGCGTGCATATAAATGATAGTGCTTCTCGTTTGTTTTTCCCCCAGACAGAACTTCCACAAAGGGAGCAAAGAAGACACTCATAAAAGCAGCACAAACGACAGTGGCATTGTTCCTGTGAAGGAAAGACTTAAAAATAAATAAATAAATAATAAATAAATAAATAAATGTGGACTACTTTTTTTAAAGTGGACATTTATGGTGTGGGCTGCTTTTTACCACCCTGCCCCTCCACCCCACCCTACCCCACCCAAAACCACTTTTTAAACTTGTTAGTTATTTTATTTACAGAGAATAGTATTTATTTTATGGATAGGTACTTTAGGTCAGGGTGGGCAGACAGTAGATCGGAGTCTGCTGGTAGATCTCTGGGTGATTTCCAGTAGACTGGGCAAGGATTACTAATTTCCAATTGTATCACAGTAACAATGACAAAATTTCCCCCTCACACCCTAAATTATACTGTTGAAATGATTTTTTGTGTGGAAGGATTGTGAGCTCCTCCTGAAAACAACAACCACAACAAAACAAGCACAACAAAAATACAACCAAATTCCTGGCCTCAGAATTCTTTATGTCTTTTGCACCAGCCTCCAGTTGCTGGATCTTGGGGTTCTAGTAAAAAAAAGAAAAGAAAGCAAAGTAGATCCCTCAAGCCTAAAGCCTGCCCATCGCTGTTTTAGGTAATAGATAAATAATTATGCTAACATATTAAATTAATCCAGTATAATAGTGCAATGTATATAACTTACAATTTCATCATCATCATCCATCATCAGGCGATCACTCGTGACCGAGTAAGATTGTCTTCCAGGATAAAAAATTTACAAAAAGAAAAATTTTAAGAGGAGGAAATTCTAAAGAAAATTGTGTAGACTCTAGCGATGGGTCCGTAAGTGACTGTGGAGGCCAATTCTAGATCCACACAGCTTCCCACAGTGAGGACACAGGTTACCAGATGGAAGATGGGCCTGGAAAGGATTCGTTTGATGTGCTTTTCGCTTAGCACGTTTCTCCCTTTCGCCTTCCACTCGGGCTTCTTCAAAGTCCATGGAACCTTTGTGAGAGGCCAACCTCCATTTAGATCGTTCTTGGGCCAGAGCTTCCCAGTTTTCGATGTTTATATTGCATTTTTTTAGATTAGCCTTATGAACATCTTTAAACCTCTTATACTGACCACCGATATTCTGCTTTCCATCCTTGAGTTGGGAATAAAGTAACTGCTTTGGGAGACGGCAGTCAGACATTCGAACAACATGACCGGTCCACTGAAGTTGGCGTTGAAGGATCATTTTTTCAATGCTAGTAGACTTTGCTTCTTCCAGTACACTGACATTTGTTCGCCTATCTTCCCAAGTAATTCGCAGGATTTTCCAGAGGCGTTGATTAAATCTTTCAAGGAGGTGGAAGTGACGTTTATAGATAGTCCATGTTTCGCAGGCATACAATAAAGTTGGTAATACAATGGCTTCATAAACCAGTGTTTTGGTCTTCATACAAATATCCTGATCCTCGAACACTCTATGTTTCATTCGAGAAAATGCGGCACTTGCGGAGCTCAAACGATGCTGGATTTCACTGTCAATGTTAGCTGTAACAGAAAGATAGCTGCCAAGATAGAGAAAATGATCGACATTTTCCAGTACTGCCCCGCCAAGCTGGATAGATGGCATCACCAAAGGGTTAACTTGCACTTGCTGATGAAGCACTTTGGGTTTTTTGATGTTAAGTAAGAGACCAAGTTTTTCGTATGCTTCTGCAAAAGCATTTAGGATAGTTTGGAGATCATTCTCTGAATGTGCGGAGACCACATTATCATCAGCATACTGAAGTTCCACAATGGAGGTTGTAATTACCTTACTTTTTGCTTTCAGCCTGCTGAGATTAAAAAGCTTTCCATCTGTTCGATTTTTAATTCCCACACCAGTGGGAAGTTTCCCCTCGACAAGATGTAAAACCATGGCGATGAAAATAGCAAATAATGTTGGGGCGATAACACATCCCTGTTTAACACCTGATCCCACTTTAAATGGAGCACCATGAGAGCCGTTGTTGTCCAAAACCGTTGCCGTCATGTTGTCATGGAGAAGTCACAAGATATTCACAAATTTATTGGGGCATCCAATTTTCATAAGGATAGTCCAGAGAGCTGTTCGGTCTACAGTATCAAAGGCCTTAGCCAAATCAATAAATGCCATATAAAGGGGTTGCATTTTTGTTAGAGCTGACGTGCAGTAAAAATCATGTCTACTGTCCCTCTAGAGGGGCGGAAACCATATTGAGTTTCAGGGAGGATCTCTTCTGAGATAGATAGAGGACGGTTTGTGAGAATCCTAACTAATATTTTACCTGCGGTAGCTAAGAGAGAAATGCCCCGATAGTTTCCACAGTTTGTTCTATCACCCTTCTTAAAGAGGGTGACAATTATGGTATCCCTGAAGTCTTCTGGGATCTCTTCTCTTCTCCAGATTTTTTCGATGAGTTTATGAAGATGTTGTACAAGTTCGGGGGGCCCTTCTTTAAAGATTTCAGCAGGAATCCCATCTGGTCCACTAGCGTTGTTATTCTTCATTTGATTAATGGCTTTTATAACTTCATCCAAAGTGGGGAGTATTGCAAGTTCCTCTCTAATTTGTTTTTGCGGGATTTGTGAAAAAATCTCATTATCCACCTTAGATTTACGATTTAAAAGATCATAATAATGCTCTTTCCAACACAGTGCAATAGACTCTTTGTCTTTTAAGAGTTTGGTGCCATCTTTTGATTGTAAAGGGTTTGTACCATAGGTTTTTGGTCCATAAATGGCCCTTGTGGCCTTAAAAGAAGCCCCGTGCATCATGAGATTCTGCAAGTTGTTGAATTTCTTCAGCTTTCTTTTTCCACCAAGCGTTCTTAAGTTCTCTTGTTCTTCTTTGGACCTCAGCCTGTGCACTGGCGTAGATTTTTTTTTCTTGGCAGCGCAGTTAATATCATTTTGCCATATTTGCATGGCTTTCCTTTTTTGGTCAATTATATATTTAATCTCATTATCATTTTCATCAAACCAATCCTGATGTTTCTTAGTTTCATATCCAGTAGTTTGTTCACAGGCTGCAGTAATGGAGGTTTTCAGCTTAGACCAATGGTCCTCAATGTTATCAGGAGGTTCCGTAGGTAGATGTTCCTTAAGAAATGATTGAAGACGAGTTTGCTTAATAGGATCTTGAAGGGCGTGGATGTTCATTTTACGCCTTGGTTTCCTTCCTTGAAGCCTACATTGGGGAGCAATGTTGATAACCATAGTGGACCGGATTAGTCGGTGGTCTGTCCAGAAGTCGTCGGCACTCACCATGACCCTAGTAAGAAGTACATCGCGGCGATCTCTAACACGGACAATTACATAATCCAGAAGATGCCAGTGTGCATGCCAGGGTGCTGCCATGATGTTTTAAACTTATTCTTTTGTCGAAAGAGCGTGTTTGTAATAGTGAGATTATGCTCTGCACATATAGACAAAAGTAAGATTCCGTTCGGGTTGCCATTACCAACTCTGTCTTTTCCAATAGTTTCTGGCCATAAATCAAAGTCACGACTCTTCAAATCAAAGCCTGACTCTTGCGTTAAAATCGCCCAGGAGGATAATTTTATCCTCCTTAGGTATGTCTGACAGGAGAGTGTCCAACTGGGGATAAAAACTTTCCTTGATGTCTTCATCAGCATCTAATGTTGGTGCATTAGATGTTTGGCGCATTAATGTTGATGCATCAGCATCTAATGTTGACACTGGTGAGAGCCAGTGTGGCGTAGTGGTGAGAGTGTTGGACTGGGACTCAGGAGATCCGGGTTCTAGTCCCCGCTCGGCCATGAAACTCACTGGGTGACTTTGGGCCAGTCACTGACTCTCAGCCTAACCTACCTCACAGGGTTGTTGTGAGGATAAAATGGAGAGGAGAAGGAGGATTATGTAAGCCGCCTTGAGTTCCTTGCAGGAAAAAAGGTGGGGTATGAATGTAATAAATAAATAAATAGTTACCTGCTGGTTATTGGCGAGCTTTAATCGAAGAGTTATCAGGCGTTCGTTAATGCCAGTAGGAACTTCTGACAAAGAGTTCACTAGCTCATTTTTTATGGCAAAGCCTACTCCATGTATTCATCGGTCCTGCTCAGGTAATCCTTTCCAGAAGAAGGTATAATCTCCTTTTTCTTCCTTCAACTGTCCCTCTCCTGCCCTTCGAGTTTCTTGAAGTGCTGCTATGTCAATTTTAAACCATCTCAACTCCCTTGCAATAATAGCAGTTTAACTTACAATTTATGGTGTGGTTCTTTATATGCAATTTAAAAATAATTATTATTAATCATCCAGAGTTCTTTATAACTAAATATACTTGTTATTTTAATTTTTATGTTCATAAGGCAACTATTTTAATGCAAGTTTAAATTAATTTATTATAGTATATGATTAATTATGGTAATATTTTTACTGCCATTTCAAAAAAAAAGAAGAAGTTAGCAGGCAATACCTTGTCTGGTATCCTCCCCATTCTGAATGTTACTGCTTCTGCCTCTGGGTGGTTTCCTTCAACCTAGAGCTCCTCTGTGACCTCCTCTTCATCTGTAACAACAGAGAAGGATGTGCTTGCATTGCCAGTGGTTGATGCAAGTACCAACTCCTTTGGAATTCTTTTCCTGTAGCTCTTTATGAATGATAGCATCCCCACATTGTTCATGGAGAGGCAATTCCATTTCTGGGTACTGTTCTAGCTGGGATGAGCAGAAAAGCTTGTGGACAGGCAAGCTAGTTGGAAGGTGGCCATCTTCTTAAAGGATGACCACAAGTCCTGTTTGGTGAGCCAATGTGTCCTCAATACTCTCTCTCTCTCTCTCTGACTGGGTTCAGACAACATAATAACCCACACTCAAAGATTGAGTATGGGTTGAGTGTGGGTTGTCGTTGAATCATGGGTTGTTGAAATGTGGGTTATCGTGTTGTCTGAATCCAGCCAAGATAACAAACCATGGTGAACAACCCACAGTTCACAACCCAACAACAAACCATGGGTTCTCTTCATGGGTGGCTTGTTAGCACAGCTGGGTTCAGACAACACGATAACCCACATTTCAATAACAACCCATGGTTCAACAACAACCCACACTCATCCCTTGTCTGTCTGTGGCTTATTGTGTTGTCTGAACCCAGTCAATCTCTCTCATTCTGTGCCCTTGGGTCCCCAAGAGGCTTCTAGCTCCACTTCAGCCACCTTGTTTGAAGTGGCACTCTGCTTCTTTGTCACCCTCAGAGCTATAAGAACATAAGAAGAGCTGTGCTGGTGCTGGATCAAACCAAGGGTCCATCTAGTCCAGAATTCTGTTCACACAGTGGCCAACCAGCTGCCCATGGGAAACCCACAAGCACAACATGAGTGCAACAGCAACTGGTGTACATGGACTCCCCCTCAAAAAGACCCATCTGACTAACAAGCATTTAGAAACATGACCCAAACACCCAAATTGGGAAGAGCATACCTGTAATACCCTGCCCTCAGCTAATCATTCTTATCTGAGACTCTGCCAGATCAATGGCAAAATGCAGAAGTAGTACTACCAGCCTACTCCTATCCTCCATGACAAAAAATACCCTTCCTGGAATTATGAGGGAATAAAGCAACACAAGGTTAATGGTGGGGTGCAATTGAAATACTGCATACCACATTACAAGTGGGTCCCTTGAAGACTGCAGTCTGCTTCCAATCTGGGAAAGCAGATTGTTTGGGACCTACACTATCATTTTATCCCAGTACTGTAATGTCTGGCTCATGCATGGGGAACATGGCACACTCCCCAACCCATTGTCCTGTCACTATTTCTACCTCAATATTCTGTTTTGCCCCCAAAAAACTACTTTTATGACAGCTTTTTTGGTACTTGTGGTTTCTGTGCACTACAAAGGCATGCACGCATGTTCCAGTCTGGCAGTATTATAATTCTTACTGGTGGGAGTGGCTCTAAAGCTGTAGAATCTGTTTTGTAACATTTTCCCCACCCTTTCTCCCCTCCCATTGTAGGAGCTACATTTCTTTCTCCTTTCATTCCCTGCTCTTTCATTGCACTAATTTTCATGGGATTTGAGGGCAGGGTCCATGATTATTATTTTTGTGGCTTGTTTTCACTGTGCACCTACACAGCTGCACATCCGTGAACTACACACTTTATTTTTAAACCTCCATTGCTGCTCAGCTGTGGGAGCGCACATGCAGTTGATTTCCCCCCAGCTATTTTTCACTGTGCACCTACACAGCTGCACAGCAGTGAATAACCACACACTTTATTTTTAAATTTCCAGGTGCACATGCAGTTACTCAAAAAATGAAAGGAGAAAAAAAAAAAAAAGCAAACTGATATAGATTTTCTCTAAGATCAACTTCTAGTCTTCTCTGAAACAAAGATTTACTCTTGCAGGTTTGCATGTGCTCAGTGAATCACCCACGTAAAAAAAGAAAAAGAAAAAAAGATAATACATACTTTTGTTTGGGCACTTTTAAATAAGCTGAGCGTGGTCCCATGAAAATCATATAAACATGATAAGAAAACTAAAGGCCAAACTACACATTCCAATGGACACACTTTTTTTTTTAAAAAAAGTGTTTTTAAAATGGCCACTTTTGTTTTGATTAAAAAGTAACTTCTCCCAATCCAGGTCAAGGGCCTGCACCAATTTCCCACCAAAAATTCCCTCTAGTCTATTTCCTCCTGAAAGTGCTTTTTCCCATTGAGGTGGCTGCCTGAGGAAGCTGATTTTGGGTGTCATGAAAGGGCAGCAAATTGACTGAGGTGTAATTTTTATTGTATTTTTATTTCCAAGAGAGGCGGTTGTAGGATTTTCTGCCTCAGGTGCCAAAATAACTTGACTGGCCTTGGGTTCTGTGCACCTTGACTTGCGTGTGTGTGTGTGTGTGCACTTTGCAGCTCTACGTCAGGCAGAAAAATGTCTTCAGTCAGTTCTGCTTTGACTGGTAACATTCTGCTCAAATAAACCTAAGATACTTTCCCAAAATAAAAATATACTGCTAAGGATTGTTCTAATATACTGTAATAATAAAAGAGGATTTGTGTTTGTCTGTCTGTCTGTCAGTGCCATAGCACCTAGACCATGACACCTAGACACCTGAAACTTGGCATGCATACTAAGGAGACCCGTATGCACCTTCGGGTTATTTTGGGTTTTTTTTTAAAAAAAAATGAATTAACTAATTTTAATTAATCTAAATGTGTCCATTTGGTTGAAGCATGTCGTAACATTTTCAGTCACTAGGAGCAGACTTCCCTAACCAGTACATAGCTTTGCAGTTGATACAGTTTGAAGCCAGGGGAAATTAGTATACTGGGGGACAGAGTTATACACCTGCCCCCTCCCCACTGCTGTGGAGCAGCTGCTCTTGGGAATGGAGTGACCTTCAGAGGCTATAGGGGTGCACCATGACAGGGTCTATGCCTAGAGGAGCCAGTGGACATGCCTATACTCAGACAGGGTGGGTACAATGTGTCCAGCTGATACCTGATAAGTTTGCATGAAGGCTTCTCTGTATCAAACTTAGGGCTATTCTAACCCATGTAAAGATGGGTCTGTTTGCTAGTTGGGCAGTGTAGTATTGTTATGTGAATGAAGTGAAGGTGTCAGGAGCAAAAAGCCTAGTTTATATGAGTGTCAATAATGATAGATGTTTCTTTTCAAGGCTTTCAGTACTGCTCCCTCCGAGGGACAAATCAAATGTTACACTGCAACTACATATAACTAACTCTCAATAGTCCCTTCTCTTTTGCAAAGCACTTATGGTAGGGGGTGCTTTGAAGCAGAGGAAGCTCCAAAAGGCATAGGGGTGGCTTGCAGAAGGGAGTTTCTTCCTTCTCTTCCACTCTTTCTCCACTACAAAACACCACTCAGTCGGATGTTCTCACAGTTTTTCCTAGACACATGCCTCCAGGCCTTTATTATGCCACCAAAATTAGGAGAATTAAAACTGATCAAGCATCCTCCTCACCAGGGGGCAAACCACTTCCCAGGGATGTTGAAGAGTCCTTGGTCTCGAGTCACGAGTCGAGTCACGAGTCTTTGGACCCGAGTCTCGAGTCCGAGTCCAAGTCCTTGGTCCAAAATGGTGACTCACGAGTCCCGAGTCCCGAGTCACTCCCAAAGCTGACTCCACGAGTCCCTATTAAAATCAATGGGGTTTTTTCCCAACAAAATAAGGCTACTTCAGATGTGTGGTTTAAATAAATTCTAGGCACAAGTGTTCCTTTTTATTTCAAAACTCTGCAACTGATTTTGGCAAGAACAGACCAGGCAGAAAAACCCAAAATAACCAGGCAGGCAGAGGAGGCAGGGAACTCCAAAGCAGGCAGGCAGAGGCCTTTGTCTTGGACAATTCAACTGTTGAACTGGTCAAGAAGAGACCAGGCAGACAGGGGAGGCTGGGAACCCCAGACAGGCAGGCAGAGGCAGCCAAACCCAAAATGTCTGAAAGGTTGCATTTTAGAAAGATGATTTTAAAAAATAAACTTGCTGTACTTCCTAAAACTTATCCATGTTACATTTGAGGAACATGATTTTTTCTAAATGTTTGGCCCCCATTCTGAAACGGTGAGATCTCATCACAATTCCACCCTCACTGAACACCCGCTCCACTGGTGATGAACTTGCTGGAACCAGAAACACACACAGAGCGGCCACACAGAGTAATCTCACGTCCTTCTGCCTCTCCCAAGTACGCAACACATCAATCAAAATAAATCTTGACACACTGTTGAGGCTGCACTCCTGGTAGCTGTCCATAGTGGCCGAGCAGCGGCACACCTCGCTTCCATGCGCTCTTCACCAGCAATCACTCTCCTCTCCACTCCTTCTAGCACAGCCCAGGGATGTTGAAGAGTCCTTGGTCTCGAGTCCCGAGTCGAGTCTCGAGTCCCATTAAAAATATTGGGACTCGAGTCCGAGTCGAGTCAGAGGGGGGACTCAGTCCGACTCACGAGTCGAGTCCTCGAGTCCGAGTCCCCATCCTTGCCACTTCCTAGTGCAAGAGGAAGCGGGGGGGGGGGAGAACAGGTTTTAAGTACTATATTCTATCTCTGACCATTTCCCCCTCTCATATATCACAGCAAGGTTTTGTTGTTATTGTGTTTCTCCCCACCCTACCCCACCCTTAATTCTTTCCATAGTGGAAGAACAGAACACGAGTTCTGTTCTGATCCAGCTCTTGAGAAGCCTGGTGCATTTGAGTATTGCCACAACCATGCCTTCATTCATTAGATCATGGCAGAATCCATGCCAGCTTTGAATGGAGGGGAGGAAGAGAATTACACCACTGTAACCCAAGGGAGTGTCCATCAACAAGAATGTGTTTTCAAATCCATATTTCTGTCCCTCCCTCTACCCTTAAGCTTATTTACAGAAATTCTCTGCCTGCTCCTTTTTAATGTTCATTGAGGCTGAGGGTTCTCATTTGAGCAAGAGGAACATTCACCATCATCGTTTCCTGTTTGAAATGAAATGAAATGAACCTGTTGCTATGGCTACCCATTCTGTATATGAGAATTTGTGCTGATTGTGAGGTCCACAGATGAGTCTATTTTGTAATTGCTTCCAGTTTTTAAGTAGTATAATCAGTCTTTGACCGTTTTCTCTCTCCCATAAATCACAATAGTGCTTCTTTAATTAATCACAGTTTTTCCCCTCTTTCTTTTTCTGAATTTATTTCATAGCTGTAACTTACACGAGTTACAAAAAAACACCGCCGCCTGTACCTCCTCGTACCACCTCTAAGCCACTAATCTCAGTTACAGCACAGAGCAGCACAGAATCAACCCAGGATGCCTATCATGATAGCCGGACTCAGAGGATTTCCCCGTGGCCTCAAGACAGTCGAGGGATGTACAACTCTACAGACAGTTTGGACAGTAACAAGGCCATGAACCTTGCCTTGGAAACCGCAGCTGCACAACGCCACCTGTCTGAGAGTCAAAGCACCTCAGTACGAACCAGCGATAAGGCCATCCTTGTGACAAAAGCTGAGGAGTTCCTTAAGAGTCGGCGTTCGTCTATAGGGATTCAGGTAGCCTGCCATTAACATCTGTTCTGTGATGAGTTGTTCACCTCAGCTCTGTAAATAGCACCAAATGAGTCATTCGGCTTCAGCAGCTCCTAATAACCTGAGCAACAATCCCAGGCTGCTTAGCATTAATTGTAATTCACATCATGGCTATGTAGCCATGCAGAAAAGGGTTCAGCCAATGTGCAGTGCCTGGAAATAAAGTGAATGAATATATCTCTAGGCAAGTTACCTTGATATGAAAATTATACTGCTCAGCCACAGGTGAACAATATGTTCATCTCTCTCTCTCTCTCTCTCACACACACACACACACACACACACATTCTCAATTCAGAGTCCTTTTGACAGACTTCAGCCAGCAGTAAAGTCATTGACTAAAGTCAACGATTCCTGTTTTTTGACCTTGAAGGAGAGGTCCTGGCTTATGCAGTTTGTTCTTCCCTGTTTCACCGCCAAAGGAAGAACACTGCATTGCACTGAAATTCCTTTATGGTAGGGTTTTAAGTACATATCCATTGTAGGCTGTTAGGGATGTTTGTTGCAGCTATGTTCCCATATACACAACTGAAGCTATGCGTAAAAAGAAAACAGGACTTGCAACATTTCTCTCCCACCCCACTACATTGGTTAAGAAAAAGAGGGCATATCTGAATAGGCACAATCGGGTAATATAGTCTATGCATGAGAATGTGAACTTTATCAGTCAGATAATTTGTTTGAAAACATCCCTGTATGGAAACTAATCCACACTAGATCGGACATACTGAATTGTTGACATGGTGGCAAAGTTTTCACGTAAGGAGGTTTTCAAATGCATGCCTCCCCTGCTTGAAACTTGTGATTATATTGTCTCCATGTTAGGACTGTGCCACCACCACCCCCTTTTGCATGTTTCAATCAGGGTTCCTGCCAGCCAGATGTGGCCTTTCCCAGGATACTGAGTGTAAGCTGTAAGTGGTTCAAGCTGGCCAGCCACAGCTGCTCTGGTTTTCTGGTTTTGTTTTCAAGTTGATTTATTCCTTGGCTCCTAACCATGTTCAGTCCTTGGGCTCTTTGGGATGTTTTTCCCCCTTTACTTTTTCTTTTAATTTACCAATTTATATACTTCTATATGCACCTAGTCCCCCAAGTGTGTAGAAACCACTACCTAATTACCTAATCATTTTGCTTCCAAAGTGATAGGCACTCAGCCACCTGAGTTTGTTCTCTGTACATACAAGTGGGACCTGCAACTAGTGTTCTGGGGGACCTTGGGCAAGACACCCTTGATGGGTCCCCTCCCTCAGTGAATATACCTTCTCACCACCACTGTCACCAGCTGCTATTGCTCCTCTTCTTCTTTCCCATCTCTGCCATCATGACAGGCAGAGAGCCAGTGAGCAAGCAAGCAGTGGTATCTTCTGCTTCACTTTCTCATCACCACCATTGTCAGGGGCAGCACGAGAGGCATATGAACAAGCAGGCTGCAATGGTGACGAGGAGGAGCATGTCCAGGGGGATCTTCTCAGTGGGCCCCCTGCTGAGGTGTGGGCCCTCGGCACGTACCCAATCGTGCTTACCCTGGATGCCAGCCCTGCCTGAAACAAAATGATGCAGTATGTAGTGTTCCAGTTCACAGTTCCAGTCAGCCATGCGCTTTTTCCATGATACACCATTCTATTTCCCCTCCCACCTGGTTTTCTGCCCTCCCCAACAGTTAGTCAGTATTCTGTTGCCACAGAGCTCTCTTGATCCTCACAAGGCTGTTTTGGGGGGATGGGGTCCCACCCATAGGGCCCCTCCCCCATTAAAGCTTTTATTTATTTCTGCAACTCAAGGGGTTTCCCACAGTGTGCTGATATCTCCCTTCTGTGTGTGGATGGTGCTGGTTTGGCTACATAAGCAACAGCACTCACATCTAAACATCAGAGATAGAGAGAATAATAATTCTTTACTACAGGTGATAAGTGACCAAGCACCATAGAAATGATGCCCCATGGGCCAGTAGAGTTATGCATACTACTACTAACTACTTTTGTATACTCTTGAAATGAGTGGACAACATTGCTGGTACAAAACACCTCTGTATACCTAAGGATACGGGTTAATTCCAGGGATTGAATATCCACAATGTAGAGTCCAAATGAGTTGTGTGTTTTTTTAAAGTAGCTGTCAGGTTACCAGATAAAGGGTCACTGAAAGGCTCTAGAAAAAAATTAACAATGAATTAAAGGTCATCTGGATGACCTGTATTAAGAGTCAAGGTCTTTGGAAGCAGAAGGTAATCCTTGATGCTGCATAATAAACATGCACCCCAAATATTTGATTCAGTTTCAGCTCCTGCATTTTTGACCTTGTTCCTCATGGCAATATGTCAGTATTGTGAATGCTGAAATAGCACGCAGGCCCCAAGATAGTGCAACCATCTCTGCTCTGTCTCAAACGTAATAGAAGGTGGTGGTTGCCCTCTTTAAAACCATACTCATTAACTAGAATTACTGTCCCTTTTAAACAAAAGCCATTCTGCTGACAATAATTATTGCAGGGTTTAAAGAAATGCCATGAAAAGCGCCATGATTAGATATGTCTCACTTAAAACACTTTCTAAAACACTCTGCAATGAACATTCCAGGGGTTTGTAATGTACAATTTTAGCCAAGGTCCCTAGGCCTATAAAATGCCACTGGGTTTAGAAAGAAATCCTTCTCTCTACCTCTGTAAGGTGACTTTGCTACAGCTAATGTATGGAGTGCAATTTAGCATAAACATAAAATGGTCAGGTCAGCTCTTTTCTGTATGCTTAGGCAGTAATTAAGCGTGGAGCTGTAACGATTCATGCTGCAGTACACTGCAATGAGGTTTCATTTTTTGTTTTTAAAGAAGGAGGGCTTTGACAGATGATAATGAAAAGCTCAGAAGATCGTTTGATACTTTGACTTTGGTTTTCCAGAGACTACTTTCCTGTTCAGACTTCCCTGCTCAAAACAGGGGAAGATGCTGATGGCTGTTCTCATCTGTTTTCTATGGTGGCTGGGTCCAAAGCTGTGATCAGACCAGCTTCTCCTGTCCATCGCTGTTTGAACACAATTAACAGTGACATTCTCATTTTATCACTTAATGCTTTCTCCCCTCCCACCTTGTCCTCCTTTTAAGGTGATGCTCTTTACAAGAGCCATATCTGTCTTTCTATCAGCTGGTTTGGTTTTGTGTACTCGCAAAAATCTGTAAATATATTTGTCCAGCAATTTATACAGACACAGTTGAATCTCTATAGCAACAAGGCATCTAATGTTCAGCCCCTATGGCTTGCTTTCAAGTACAGCAAGTTACAAACATTATTTGTCAAAGATATAGGCTCTCTTTAAAAAAAAAACAAAAAACAGCTGAACTGTGTATTTGCAGTAGGAGAAAGACTTCCTGCAGCCATTCCTTTGGCAGATCCCACTGAGAATACAGAGCTCACAAAACTAGATGTACAATATCAGCCAAATTATTTATCTACACATAAATCATTCCTGTAGTCACTTTCAAACCCTTTATAACTGTGCCATTTGTGAAAGAAAATATATTTTGCCATACCTATTGCCATGGTTGCAATAAATAAACATAGTGTGACCTTTAATGTTCACAATGCAGGAATCATGTGCATCGTGAACGTGGTTGGTTTCCCAGTGAAGCCTGCATTTAAAACACCTGAGAGAATGGTTTTATTTACATATTTATTTGATTAATGACACCGCTAGCTTCCTTATTAGATGGCTGTGCAGTGACATTGCAATGCATCTGTATTTATTTCGATTCATAGCAGGATTGTTAATTACTGAATTTTTAAAGTCATATTCCAGTTTGTAAACCAACAGTCACAGTATGAAGGTGTGCAGCTTAACTTAAGGCAGTAAGCTAATGTGACACTATTCATTTTAACTTTTTGGTGCTGCAGGTGGAAATCACCTACTGTGTCTAGTAGGAATTCCATACAGAGCAGTTACAGAACCTAGATTTTTAGAATAATAAGCAATCATGCATACGGTATTCAAGCCAGTGGGAATAGTGCCATCAACGTTATTCCATACTATACTGTAGTCTCAGGGCCGGTTCACACGACACGGGAACCGCGGGGGAGCGCTGCTCCCCCGCAGTTCCCATGTCGTGTGCATGCCGACCGGGGGTGCCCCCGTGGGACAGCCACGGGCGGAACCCACGCAAAGTGACCATGGTCGGTAGAGGGGTAAGCCCCTACACGTGGTCACCGTGCCGTCCAAACAGCGGGCGGCTGCTCCAGCCTGTAGGGGCCAACGGTCCCTCTGGGCATCCCGGGGCCCCACCCCCTAGCGCCGGGAGGCCTGCACTGCGGTGCGGGGACTGCGGGGTCTGACCACGCGCGCGGAGACGCCCTGTAGTTCCTCCCCCGCCGGCAGCCTGGGTCGTATGAACCGGCCCTCAGAGTCAACTAGAAAAAATAAGAGGTAAAATGTTATCTCTGTTTTAAAGAACCTCCCTAGAATACCTGCAACACATTAACTGAGCTTTCTTCCCACCCACCCCTATTTTCCTTCTAGTTTCAGCTTTTTCTTAGAACCACTTCACAATCTACATGGCAGCTAGGTCCCACTGGTGTTTTCCCACAATAAGCATGTAAAGTATGAAGGGGATACACAGATCTCTAAACAATTAGGGGTATGTGAAAGAAAGTTGCAATCAGCTGTAGCTCCCAGGTGCATATCAATTCTTGTGAACCTCCCAGGGGGGCTTCGGCTATTGGGCAGCATAGAAGTGTAATAAATAAATGATAAGTTAATTAATTAATAAATATCAACTGTGTGTGCTTAATGGTTGTGCATCTCTCCTTTACATCTTATGTATTTACTGTAGGAAATGTTGGTACTAGTATAGCCCAGCTGCCATGTAAAGCAGTTTTGTGGCAGCAATGGTCTGTGATCGTACAATGAAAGTACAATGAAAGATTTCATAATATGTGAGATACGGTAGATAGATAGATAGATAGATAGAGGGACTAGAAACAAGGCCCTATGAGGAGAGACTGAAAGAACTGGGCATGTTTAGCCTTCAGAAGAGGAGACTGAGGGGAGATATGATAGCACTCTTCCAGTACTTGAAGGGTTGTCACACAGAGGAGGGCCAGGATCTCTTCTCGATCATCCCAGTTTGCTTTGACTTGGATTCCTGCACTGAGCAGGGGGTTGGACTCGATGGCCTTATAGGCCCCTTCCAACTCTACTTTTCTATGATTCTATATGGTTCTTTATAGAGATAGAGATATATATTCCATAATATAATAAATCCATGGTCTTGTACACCTAGAGATCTTTGCATATGATACCTGTAGTTTGCTTTAAGCTAAACAATGGGTATACATTGAATGCTTCCTCATTTTATTCTTCACTATCAGGAGGTGACCAACAGCAAGGACACAAGACTGCACTCATGGATCCATACCACTACTTTTCCATTTGCATTGAGACTGGCGGCACCACATGCCTAAGGCTCATGTGGCATAGGGTTGTTTAAAATACAACATCATCCTGTTCTAAGAATAGATCAGCCATCCCCCCCAGTCTGGTTTGTTCTGGACTAAAATGTTTTGGACTATAATTCCCGTCATTCCTGTCCACTGGCCATGTTGGCAGGGACTGATGGGAGCTCTTATCCAAAACATCTGGAGGGCACCAGGTTGGGAAAGGCTGGTGTAGACACTCGTATTCTAAGCCTGGCTAACAGGGAGTTCCTTTAACTCTGCCAGCCCAAACATATATGGGAAGGTACTAAGGAACCACAAAGGTTCAATTGCCAAGAAATAACCAGCTAATTGCACAGTAGCTTTACAATAAGAGAGATTGCACTGTTGGTACTAGTATCAAATTAATATGCAGAAAAATATATTTTTATGATCTTCTGCATATCATTACCAATAAAGATATTGGAAAAGGATCAAAAAGTTACAAGGTGGATAATATGTTAACTTTTCAATAGATTAATACCTTGGTCCAAGATCCATTCCAATAGGATGAAGTCATATTTTTTTCACAACTTATTAGAACTTTGTCATCCTTTACATCTTCTTACTGTATTTCTTAATTTGTTAACTAATTAGTGAATTGGTTAATTAATTCAGTTGCCTATCACACTCTAAGTTGCCAAAGTGTACTGGTTTGGACGTGAGAAATTCAGGTTCAGCTCTTCAATGTGAAACTAACTGGGTAGCCTTAGATGTGTCATTCTCTCTCATCCTGGCATGCCTAGCAGGGTGAGGAGTAAACATTATCTGAACATTGTTTAAGGAAGATATTACCAATGTAATAAATACAAATACAACCATTCTTTCTGGAGATTTCTATCTCACTTCCATTTTCATGTTAGCTGTGGTCAATAATACATGTCAAATATTTTCAGGACATTTTTTTTTCTAGGAACCAAGCAAAATGATTAGAGCTTCCAGTGATAAATTATATCCTGTCACTTCATGAACCCCTTTTAATAATATTGCCAAAGAACAGATATATTATTACAATTCCACCAAAAATGCATAAAATTTATTATTATGGTACCATGTCACCTCTCCAATAAGTCTGATCATTCACAGTATGTTTTCCTTACTTAATGGTGTTAAATAACTATGTTGGTAATCTTTCACAGTAGCAGAAATAGCATATAGTAGGCTGTCTGCAAAAATGTGTATCCACCTTTGCTTTATCATTGCCTTTTCCAAATCTATTTCTGTTTTTCCTTGAACTTCAGTTCCTTACAATCTAATTTCAGGAAAAGATTACAAAAAGAGCCTAATAAACCTTTGGTTGTCATGGCATCCACCAATAGTATTTATTATATAATTAGTACTCATTCTGTAGTACAATATATGCCAGTGACCTAGACTTCCCATTCCAAAACAGTGCAAGTAATAAAATGATACTCTGGATGACAGAGACATCACAACAATTTACAGAAATGTGTTCATAATGACAACATAACATATCTGAAATAAGTGTGGAGGCCTTGCTCACACACAGGACCAGTGGCATTGGAAAAGTATAGACTTCCACCAGTGGCTACAGCATCCAGGCCCTAGAATCCACTTGCAAGCTTAGCCCTCTGCATTGGTATGTCCATGGCCTGGAATGTGTGTCTGCTATAAACCAGGCTTCCTCCAAGCTTGTGCCCTCCAGATGTTTTGGATGTCAACTCCCATCATCCCCAGCCAGTATGGTCAATGGTCAGGAATCCTTGGAGTTGTAGTCTAAAATGTTTGAAGGGCACCAATTTGGGAAAGGCTGCTATAGACCATAGCAAAGCACAGGAAGGCCCATCCATTCTCCTTTTTAAACTTTACATGTTCAGAGGTCCTTTCTTTCAGTACAGCCAGGCTTTAGCCTACGTAAAAGTCCATGCTAGGGGGAGCGGTTTCCCCTCACTTCTTGGCTGCATCTCAGAGGCTGACAGGAGATTGCAAAGAGAAGTTCAGCTAGCTGTACAGTCAGTGGCATCCTGTTTCCATCAACCAGCAATGATGTCAGCTATGCAATACATCAAGTACCGTATATACATGTCTGTCTTATATGTTTCAAGTATAGTTCTTTGGCTGAATCCATAGATAAGATGGATCGGCATTAGTTACAGCTTCCAGTTCAATTCAGTTCTGCTCTTATCAATAAAAGAAAGATCATGAGCTTGTCTTCTCATTTTAGACTGAACAGCCTAATCAATATCTTGGCTAAATTTTATGCCAAGTAATTGTTGGGTAAATTTGAATTGTGGTCAGAGACTGAGAAGATTTTTTTTCCTGATGTGCCAGCAAGGTTTAGAATATAGCTGTATGCCAATGGCTTCCCCAAATTCTCCATCCTATTTGTGGACAGGGGTGGGAGGGGTCATCATCAAATTTCTCCAAGAGAGGAGAAATTCTCCAGATGTTTCTTGGAGGTGGGGCTCACCATAGCAGTGATTGTAGCACAGCTTCTTTCTTTATTTCCTAAGGGTTTGTGTTGGCAGCTTGGCCACCATTTTGTATCCTCTACAATGCCCCATACCTAGCATTGCTCCAGGGCACTGTTCATGTGTGTGTGGGTGTGGGTGAAGGTATCCACCACATAAAATGGTGGAGAAAATCTGGAGAAAATTCTTCAGTGGCCTTCTATTTTGGGGGAGAGGGGTAAGAAAAAGAAAATCTCTGAACTTTCTCAGAAAAATGTCTTGTGAGAAATTTTGGGTCAGCTCTTGTGTCATTCTCCAGGGTTCAGCACCATCCCTAGGGTCTTCCTAATGTTAAATTTCTGAGGGTCGGTTGTATCTGATGCACATGCTTATGCCACACCTTTCCTGCAAGCCCTGTAGTGGGTGTGGGGGGGGCAATGTTGTGTCCTGCTCCAGAGAAGAGGTGGTATTAGTTCTGTGCCAAAATTTGTACTCCAATTTTCTGAAAGTTTTCTTCCTCTATGAAAGAGGCAATTGTTTTTCTGCCTCATTCTCAGGGTACTTCAGACTTTCTTTTGATGCTGTTTTTGAGCTTACTTGATCATTGTGAGGTGGCCAAGAGTGCTGTGTGTATTTTTTTCTTTCTTTCTACTACACTTCACTCTATCACTCTCCAGCCTCCCCAGCTGCCTGTGCTTCCTGATCTGAAAAAAACCCATGGGAGGAGTTACCTCATGATATCTTCCCCTGAATTTTAATTGAAGCCAAGGGAGGCTTCAGACCACTGGAGAGATGATTGTACAATGAAAGACAGGACACTCACACACACCCCTCAGCCACCTCACAAATAAGGTAAGCACAGGGACCCGAAACCCCACCCATCAGAATTTCTCTGAAATTTTCTTCTCCTTTGAACATTTTTTTGGGGGGAAGCAAGTTATTTTCTGTCAAATTGAATGAGCATGGACCAAAATGGTGAAGAAATTTTTGGCACACACTAGTTTAGATCAGACTGAGACTACTCTACTGCAGATCACTGCTTTGACCTTGCGTATTATTTACTGAACACATATGCAGTTGAAAATAAGGCATATAGCATTTGTAGATTTAAAGACCGCCTTTGATACATTTCGTAGAGATTATGGGGAAAACTCTCTAAATCCAGACAGCAGTTTCCTGAACACAGCATCTAGGGGAATGTCTGTGAAATATGATTGCAACAATATAATATATGTGATATGATCTGAAGCATTTTGGTTTGAACACTCTGAACTTAAGTGCTGTATTATTATTACTATTATTATTGCAATATTGACCATGATTATTATTTTTTACCTGTCATCATATAGGTAACCCTTTTTCTACTTGGAAAGTAAAAGCTCCCATTTTCTTTCTTTCTTTCTTTCTTTCTTTCTTTCTAGCGTTTTTTCTCCCCTCTTTGCTGCACAGATTTATTTTTGTGCACTTGGCACTAAAATATTTTCTTTGCCAAATTGCATAGAAAATCCTCATTTGGCATTGGTTTCTGCTTCTAGGCATGGCAAGCAAACGAGAGGTATTAAAACGTGGAAGTAATCATTGGGGTATTTAGTCAGTGTCAGCATTGGCAAGCTGCACAAAATGATAACTATGTCTCTTGTATTGGTTTTCTGGCACCAAGAATTAAACATTCAGAACTTTTGAAATATTAATTAAAATTCAATTTTAATCAGCTACTACAAGACTGGAAATTCATGGGGTAATGAGGTTTTGGGCCTGCTATCTTCTCTGCTGACCTCCTCGTGTTCATGTGGGCTTTGTGTGCACAGACCGTGTACGTGAGCAAGTTGTATGTATGTAGGCTCTTTCCATGTGAATGGGAACTGTGAGTTGGATCCAGACTTGTGCTCAACAGTTCTGATGCTGCTGGAGAAAGGCTGGCAATTTTCTTTGATTTCCCCTTCTACCTGCAGACCCAGTGCCATCTCCCATGCTCTTATGGAGGGTTGGGGGACTCTCTGGAACAGCATGGGAGGTGGTGCTGGGAGCTGCAGGGGGAAGAAAGTATCAGAAAAATTGCTGCCCCACCCCTTTCTCCCGTGGAAAGCCTCCACTGGATCCCAGTTCCTTCTACAAATAGAAGGAGCCCTTCCATTCACGGAGGGGGAAACGGGAAACATGTATCCAGTGATCTCAGGTACACCTACTTGCAAGAAAGTTATGTGGAAATCGGCATGACACCCTTATCCTTAAATATGTTTGTGTCCAGATTGTTAAACATAAGGAAACAATATAACATTCGTTTAAATCCATGTAGTAGTAATAATCCCAAATCTCAATGTTCACTTCTGCAGATTTATCTTTTGTGTTGAACTAGGTGGAAACAGCAACTGATTCAGATACTGAGAGTAGAGGCCTACGGGAGTATCATTCAGTTGGAGTGCAAGTGGAAGACGATAAGCGGTATGTCAAGCGAAGACCCCAAAAGCGTGTGTGTGTGTGTGTGTGTGTGCATGATAGCTAGCGATGTACGCGTACCTGTTGGGGTGCTCGCCTTGTGCTCGGCGAGCACCCCCGTTGCTCGACTCTTCCTGTGGCGATATGAAGCTCCCGGTGGACTTTCCCATAGAAAGTCCCATGCAGCCATTTTAAGGTGGTTTTCTATGATATTTACGTGGAAAAAGCAGCACCAGGGTCCCATCGCATCAGTTCCTGGAACAGCGCCAGGACCCGTCGTGTCATTTCCGGGTCCCCGGCGCTGTGTTTTTAGCGTACTAGGGATGTAACCACGAGTCTCGGGGGGGCTGAAAGCAGGCCAAAATCAGCCCACTTGCCCCCCCTGAGACTCTTGCGCCTTACCTGGCTGCCACTCGATCCATCGCTCCATGTCGAGCTGGCAGCACGACATCCCATCACATCATTTCCAGCTGCCAGAAAAGTGACGCAACGGGACTCTACCGCTGCGTTTTTGGTGTAAAAACCAGGGCAACCTAGCTTAAAACGACTGCGATTTGCTATTCGCAACTGTTTTTAATCGGGTTGCCCTGGTTTTTCTGCTAAAAACGCAGCGCAGGGTCCTGTCTCATCACTTCCTGGCAGCCGGAAGTGACGCGACGGGACCCCGCGCTGCCAGCAAGGCGGATCAAGCTGCATCGGGGATTGGCACCTTGTGTGTTGGGGGTGCTCGCTGAGAAAAGGTGAGCAAAGGCGGGCACCCCCCCGAAGGAAGGTTTTACACCCCTAGTAAATACCATAGAAAACCACCTTAAAATGGCTGCGTGGCCATTTTGAGATGGTTTTCTATGGTATTTACGCTAAAACCACAGCACCGGGGACCAGGAAGTTCCTCTCCCCGGCTCCTCTCCGGGGAGATGTGCCGAGCCGGGGAGAAGGTAAGTGCCATGGGGCTTGGGGGGGGGGGTCGAGCGGGGGAGAGTTCTCCCCCGCTTCCACCCCGATCGAGATTTGCAGACATCCCTAAATACGTACCATGTATGTATGCTCATGTACAGAGACATGTCCAAGTGTATGTTAGTGTTGGTATTATACTGTTGTTACAAACTATGAACAACCTTTTCCCACCACCACTCTCTATTCTTCTTCGTGGTCTCTGTGCATCACACATATGGGCTCTGCACCTGCGCAGAGACGATTCAGGAAACTTCTAAAGCTGAGGAAAATTGGGCGGGAACACTTCCCCTACCGTCTCACTGCGAATGTCCATGCAGGTTCCCATCTGATCCCTCAGTTCCTCTTCAACCACCACTGTGGCTAGACAACGGAGGGAACTTTTCTCGACTTGTTGAACGTTTTTGTGCTGAGGCAACTTTAAATTCTCTATTTTTTTCCCCTTTATTCTTCCTTCTAATCTCTTCTATCATTTTTTCCTTCTTTACGTTTTATAACTTTTATTCTGGCTGTCTATCTGGCCATGAGGCTGTATTGAGGCAGATGTCTCTAAAGGCCCCCTTCCATAAGTGCGGGAAGTGTAGTGCCAAACTTCCGCTGATGGACAGTCACTCATTCTGCTTGCTCTTCCTCGGTGAGGGGCACCTAGTGGATGCGTGCCCCCACTGCCAGGCCTTCACAAGACAGGTCCACAGGCATGGAGCAGATCATCTAAAAGTGATCCTGTGGCACAAGGCCTTGGAGGCTGTGTATGCCTCCACCACGTCGACTGCAATGCTACCTCCAGTCGACCTTCCAGCTACTCTGCCACACCAACCTGAGGCCTTGGAGGCCCCATTGACTCCAGGCCGCAACATATTTTTCTCCTCCATCAAGAAACTGGCAAAAAAGGCTCACTCCAGGAAGGAGGATGCCAAGCGTCGTAAGCGCAAGAAGGAGGTGAAGAAGGCAAAGTCTTCGGCCGAGAAGGTGAAGCCTCCAGCCAAGCTGATCCAATCGGTCCTACAAACTCCTTCTAGTCCAGCTCCATCTTGTCCCTCGGTACTGAAGGAGACGTCGATTGCAAGGCAGCCTTCTCAACCACCAGTGGTCTCTGTCTCTGAGGGGGAGATAGTGGATATCTCCTTGGCTTCAGACAGGCCTCGGTCTCAAGATGCTCAGTCTTCCCTGGATCTGCAGAGCATGGGCCTGCCTCTAGCTCTGCATCTCCCTCCTTGGGATTGAAGATCGGGTTCGAGAGACAGCTGCCATTCTGACCATCGACATCACTCCCAATCCCCAATGTCACATTGGGAAGCCCACTTGGAGTGGTCAGCTCCCCCCCCAAAGGGGTTATTATTGGGATGCCTGGCTTTTCAGACACCCTTACAGCCCATTTTTATGGATGGGATTCTAGGAATGTTCAAACAGCGCACAGGTCTGCTCACGCATTGCTTGATGAGCGATGCAGGCGTGCGCCATCCACCTCGCGACTTACCCAGCTGCTGCTCACCTCGCCGCTGCCGGAGCTCGACCGGACATCCAGGTCCCAGGCGCTACATAATTTACATAAGTAGCATCGTAAAATGTTGTAAAATGCTGTAAAAACGGCCACGTTACGCATATTGCGGCAGTTTTTATGACATTTTAGACGCTACTTACGTAAATTACATAGAGCTTGGGATCCGGATGTCCGGTTGAACTCTGGCAGCAGTGAGGCAAGTGGCAGCAAGGTAAGTCGCGTGGGGGCTCGCGGGGGGGGTCGAGCTTCCACCGCCGAGCTTCCACCCCCCTTCAAGCCCCACGCACATCCCTATGAATTTCCTATAGGGGAATTTCCTCACTTCCAAGAGCATCCCTCTCGGATGTGGGGAGACCCCCCTGCCCTCCACGAACCTCATCCTGCGAAACAGCCTCCATAGGCTTCTTTGGGAAGACCCCCAAGCCGCTCGCCATCTCCTCTCCTTCCGAAGCGGTCTTACAAACAACCTCTTCAGCCTGCATTGCCACTACAGGAGACATTGCCACCTATGGTGTGGGCAGCCCAACCACCTCTGGAGGCAGGAAGATCGTCGACTCCAACTTTGAGGTCCTCCCCGGAAGACTATGAGTCGGATTCTTCTGCAATCTCCTACCCGTTGACTGAACCTTTGCCTGATGCATACGTTGGTTCCAAGCAAATAGACTCTCCTTTGGAAGATATTCTGGGCCATTTCGCGGATCAAGTCCAATGCATAGCACAGTCTCTGGGAATCGAGACCAAGCATGTGGAGCAACGGATTTATGACCCAGTGTTCAACATAGTCTTTCCGGAGTCCTCGACCCAGACTTCAATTCCATATCTCCCCACCCTGCTGCAGACAGCCGCCGAACAGACCTGGTCTACACCAGCCTCCACACCCACCACCACCAAAAGACTCAAGGTGATGTACAAGGTCCAGGAGGAAGACGCAAAAGTTTTGTTTTCTCACCCGGTGCCGAACTCAGTGATAGTTGAATCACCTCAAGCTAAATCTGGAAAACAACACTTGGAACCGGTTGATAAAGAGCGCCACCGTCTTGACTTCTTCGGCTGCAGGATCTACTCCCACCTCCCTCGGTCTTCGGGTGGCAAACTACCAGGCAATTATGGCTCCATACCAGCTTTTCCTATGGGAAAAAGTTGGTTCCTTATGTGATTACCTGCCCAAAGACAAGAGGGAGCTGGCTCGGGTATTCCAGGAGAAGGCCTCCAAGCTTGTCCGTCAACAAATCAATACAGCTCGACATCAGGCCAACTGCCAGAGCCGTGCCATGATTGGGTCCGTGGTGCTACGATGGCATGCTTGGCTCTGCCCACTGCTCTCACCCAGGAGACGAAGAGCAGGATAGAGGAGTTTCTGTTGATGGTGAAGGGCTCTTCAATCAATGCCTCAACAGATGAGTCCCTGGACACAGTCCAAAAGGCGAATACCACTGCTAAGAAGGTGGGACTTGGATCACTGCCTCCAGCACATTCATACCGCCAGAGGTGGTGGTACCGACAACTATCTTCCTATTCTCCTGCTTTCCCTCAGCATCAAAGCAGCAGGACCGTCAGCCTCGGGCACAGCAGTCTGCGGTACCAAGGAACTCTTACAATCAGCCCCAGTACTGAGGCTCCTGTAAAGGAGATTACTATAACTCTAAACGTCAGCTTTGACTTTCCCATCCACTCGCCTACACAAACCATTCTCTGATTCGGCAACAGACTGGCTCCCTTCTTACCATCGTGTGAGCAGATAACATCTGACGGTTGGGTTCTCATCCAGCATGGGCACAGGATCGAATTCGACACTCTCCCTCCCTTCCTCAGCATCCAGACCACGCAGCCATCCATCCCGCTACGAGATGAGGTGACTTCCTTGCTACAAAAGTGTGCAATCCAGCTAGTTCCCGCTCACCATCTGCAGGAATGCCTCTACTCAAGGTATTTCATGGTGCCAAAAAGAGATGGAGGGCTTTGACCAATCCTGGACTTGCGGGTAGTCAACAGCTACATCTCCCCAAACAAATTCCGGATGACTACATTGCAGTTGATCCTACCACTCCTTCGCAAGGGCAATATTGGCTGGCATCCATCAACTTGAAAGATGCCTACTTTCATGTTGCCATTCACCAGGACAACCAGCTTTTTCTCCACTTCAGCATTGGTCAAGACACCTTCCAATTCACAGTGCTCCCCTTCGGCTTCTCCACCACACCTCCACTCTTCACCAAGTGGGTCACAGTAGTATGTGCCCACGTTCAATCCCAAGGTATCCAGATCTTCCCATACCTCAACAACATGCTTACAGATGCTTTCAGTTAGTGGTGAATTTCGTACCTTTTTTGGGGGAGCGTATCTCCTCGGCAAGCAGCCCCCCTGATTCTCCACGGCGTAGAGGGGCTCTCCGCCCGCTCTCCACACTGCTCGGGCAGCCGTGCCACTCGCGCGGGCTCCCATCACATCACTTCCGGCTGGCCGGAAGTGACGCGATAGGCCCTGCACCGACACAGCTGAACCCTGCCCCGCGGTTTTGGCATAGAAAGCAGGGCAACAGGGCTTAAAACAGGCCATTTTAAGCCCTGTTGCCCTGGTTTCTACGCCAAAACCACAGGGCATGGTTCAGCTGCGTCGGCAGGACCCATCGCATCACTGCTGGAAATGATGTGCCAGGAGCCTGTGCGGGCGGCGCGGTGGACCGAGCGGGCAGCAAGGTAGGCCCGCGAATCGCCGCAAATATTGGGGGACTGCAAGTGGGGCTGATTTCGGCTCACTCCAGCCCCCCGATATTCGTGGTGATATCCCTACGTCTCAATCGGGTTGCCCTGATTTCACACGAGTGGCAGCTGCACCTTCAAATCTGGAACTGGAACTGTCTTTTCGATCACTGGGGTGCCCCCACTGTCGACTTATTCATGATGGCAGAGAACATTGGCCTGCCCACTTTTCTGCAGCTGAGCGGGACAGGACCCGGACTCCCTCGGGAATGCCTTCCTGCACCTGTGGACAGGAACCCTGTTCTATATTTTCCCTCTGCTGCCACTCATGACAAAAGTTCTGGCAAAATCCAGTCAGACAACACGGATTGTATCCTCATTGCCCCATTGTAGGCCAAGGCAAGTGTGGTTTGCACTGCTCTTACACCTGACCAGGGGAGAGTATCGTCACATCCCTCTGTTTCCAACATTGCTGACCAGAGACCGAGGTCGAATCTGTCATCCAGAACTCAACACTTTTCGCCTCACGGCATGGAGAATACACTGACTCCTACGCTTCATCAGTTTTCGGCTGAAGTCCAGGCTGTCTTGAGTGCAGTGAGGAAACCGGCTACCCGCAGGTCCTACACTAGGAAGTGGTCAGTCTTCTCTGAGTTGGCTGCTGTCTCGGGATTGGATCCAGTATCCTACCCCCTCCAGGATGTCCTCCAGTTTCTCCATACCTTCAGGGCCGGCGCTACCGCTAGGCCAACTAGGCGGTTGCCTAGGGCGCGTAGCGGAAGAGGGCGCAGAACGCTGCGCTCCTCTTCGCTGCCGGCGCGCTCCTGCCCTGCCCGCCCGCCCTCCTCTCTGAGAAAGCCAGGTCAGTGCGCCCGGAGTAGTGGTGGGGCCGAGCCTGGGCGCCTCCCCCCTACCTTGCCTCGCCTCTGCGCCGCCTCCCACCTCGCCTCGCTTTGCCTCTGCGCCGCCTCCCCCCCGCGCCGCCTCCCCCCACCTCGCCTCGCCTCGCTTCGCCTCTGCGCCGCCTCCCCCCCCGCGCCGCCTCCCCCCACCTCGCCTCGCTTCGCTTCGCTTCAACTCTCCTCCGCGCCGCCTCCCCCCCGACACCTACCTTCTCCGTGCTGTTTCCGGAGCCCCGCCCGCGCTCTGTTTTGGCGGGAAGTACCAGGGTAACAGGGCTTAAACAGCCCTGTTGCTCTGGTTTCCCCCGGCCAAAAACAGAGCGCGGGGGTCCCTTTTCGGAGGAGGCGTCGGACTGGGAAGGTAGGTGGGCGGGCGGCAGCGGCAGCGGCAGCGTGCAGGGGGGGGTCCAGTGGCGGCGGGGGGGCGGGAGGTTGCAGAGCAGGGCTGCTTTCCGGAGCCCCCCCCCACGGCACGAGGGGGGGCGCTAAATATAATTTAGCCTAGGGCGCCAAACTGCCCTGCACCGGTCCTGCATACCTTGATGACAAAGGGACTGAAGCTCTCTTCAATCAAGGTTTACCTGGCAGCGCTTTCCACCTATCACCCTACTGTTGGGGGCAGTATTCTGTTTTCTCATCCTCTGGTCAAGCAGTTCCTCAAAGGACTCTGCAACCTCATTCTTCCAGTTTGTTCTGTGGTACCGAGCTGGAGTCTTACTGTTGTTCTGCACTCTCTTATGACCAAGCCCTTTGAACCGATGGCAATGGCAGATCTCTGGCTCATAACCTATAAGACGGTTTCCCTGGTAGTGATTACCTTGGCTGAACAATCAAGTGAGCTATGTGCCTTCCAGGTTGACCCGCCGTATCTAATGTTCCATAGTGACATGGTTATGCTGCGACCAGATATTGCTTTCTTGCCTAAGGTCATCTCCTCTTTCCATCTGAACCAAGACATCATTCTGCTGGCCTTTTTACCTTCGCCTTCGACTCAACTTGAAAAGACCATGCATGCTCTCCATGTTAGGAAAGCGCTAGCCTTCTGTAAGGCTCGGACTAAATCATCCACTGTCTATTATCTTTGAGAAATCATGGAGGACAGGTGAAGTGCCAGACGACTGGAGGAGGGCAAATGTTGTTCCCATCTTCAAAAAGGGCAAGAAGGAGGAACCTGGGAACTATAGGCCAGTCAGTCTGACATCAATCCCTGGGAAGATTTTTGAGCAGATTATAAAGAAGTCAGTCTGCAAGCACCTTGAAAACAATGCAGTGATTACTAGAAGCCAGCATGGATTTGTCAAGAACAAATCCTGTCAGACTAATCTGATCTCATTTTTTGATCGGGTAACCTCCCTTGTGGACTGTGGGAATGCTGTGGACATTATATATCTGGACTTCAGCAAAGCTTTCGACAAAGTGCCTCATGATATCCTGATTAGTAAGCTAGCTAAGAGTGGGCTAGATGGAACAACTATCAGGTGGATCCACAATTGGCTACAGAATCGGACTCAAAGAGTGCTTATCAATGGTTCCTTCTCAAACTGGGGAGAGGTAACGAGCGGGGTACCACAGGGCTCGGTCCTGGGCCCGGTGCTCTTCAACATTTTTATTAATGACTTGGATGAGGAGGTACAGGGAATGCTTATCAAATTTGCAGATGACACAAAGTTGGGTGGAACAGCTAATACTCTGGAAGACAGAAACAAAATTCAAAGTGACCTCGATAGGCTGGAGCGCTGGGCCGAAAACAACAGAATGAAATTTAATAGGGATAAATGCCAAGTGCTGCACCTAGGGAGAGGAAACCAAATGCAGAGTTACAGAATGGGGGACACTTGGCTCAACAATACTACAAGTGAGAAGGATCTTGGAATTGTGGTAGATCACAAACTGAATATGAGCCAGCAATGCGATGTGGCTGCAAAGAAGGCAAATGCTATTTTGGGCTGTATTAATAGAAGTATAGCTTCCAAATCGCGGGAAGTGATAATTCCCCTTTACTCGGCACTGGTTAGGCCTCATCTTGAGTACTGCGTCCAGTTCTGGGCACCTCACTTTAAGAAGGACATAGACAAACTGGAGAGGGTTCAGAGGAGGGCAACAAGGGACTGGAAACAAGGCCCTATGAGGAGAGACTGAAAGAACTGGGCATGTTTAGCCTTCAGAAGAGGAGACTGAGGGGAGATATGATCGCACTCTTCCAGTATTTGAAGGGATGTCACACAGAGGAGGGCAAAGATCTCTTCTCGTTCATCCCAGTTTGCAGGACACGGAATAATGGGCTCAAATTACAGGAACCCAGATTCCACCTAAACATCAGGAAAAATTTCCTGACTGTCAGAGCAATAAGACAATGGAATCAACTACCTAGGGAGGTGGTGGGCTCTCCCAGTCTGGAGGCATTCAAGGTGCAGCTGGACAGACATCTGTCAGATATGCTTTGACCTGGATTCCTGCATTGAGCAGGGGGTTGGACTCGATGGCCTTGTAGGCCCCTTCCAACTCTACTTTTCTATGATTCTATGATTCTATCCGTCACTCCCAGAAACTGTTCATTTGCTATGGAAAGAATAGCCTTGGACTGCCGGTTTCAACACAGAGGTTTGCAGCCTGGGTCGTTCACTCCATCCGGCTAGCTTATGACCTTGCTGGTCTCCAACTGTCAGGACCCGTACGTGCCCCACTCTATGAGGGGACTCTCCACCTCAGTGGCATTTGAGTGTGGGGTGCCCCTGCTGGACCTCTGCAGAGCTGCAACGTAGTCTTCCCCATCTACCTTCATCCAGCATTATCGACTGGATGTTCAAGCTCGAGTGAACTGCACCTTTGGTAGAGCTGTGCTCTCCTCTATTTTACCGTGACGACACTGACCCATCTCCAGTAATTCAGCTTGGTATTTCGCCCATATGTGTGATGCACAGAGACCACAAAGAAGAACAGGTTGCTTACCTGTAACTGTGGTTCTTCAAGTGGTCATTGGTGCAGTCACACAACCCACCCACCATCCCCACTTTGGTGTCACTATTGTTATTGATGGGACTGTCAGAAGCGGTTCGCTCTTAGTATCGACATCAATCCCTTGTATCGCTGTTTCCATACCAAGAGTTCTTTTGGTTCTGAGGCCACAATAGGCATTCTCAGGGAACTGAAGGATTGGGCAGGAGGCCGCACAGACATGCGCAGTGAGACGGTGGGGGAGGGGTTCCCACCCGATTTCCCTCAGCTTTAGAAGTTTCCCGAATCGTCTCCACATAGGCTCAGAGCCCATATGTGTGACTGCACAGATGTAGGGATGTAACCGTGAGTCTCGGGGGGCTGAAATGAGGCCAAAATCAGCTCAGCTCACCCCCCCTCCCCGAGACTCGCAGGCCTTACCTGGCTGCCCACTCGTCCCTCCGCTCGAGCTGCTGTGCCACCGCAGCAGCACGGGATCCCGTCGCATCATTTCTGGCTGCCAGGAAGAGACACAACGGGACTCTGTGCTGACGCGACGGACCCCCGCGCCGCATTTTTGGTGTAGAAACCAGGGCAACATGGCTTAAAACAGCTGCGATGGCTGTTTTAAGCCATGTTGCCCTGGTTTCTACGCCAAAATCACGGTGCGGAATTCCACTGTGTCAGCACAGGGTTCTGTCGCATCACTTCCGGCCAGTCGGAAATGATGTGACAGGACCCTGCGCTGCCGGCGTAGCAGCTCGAGCAGTGCGGAGAATCGCTCTGTGCCGCGGAGAATCCAGGCTTCGGGGGGGCTGCTCGCCGAGGTGAGCCCACCCCAAAGGTAGGGAGCACACTCCTACACAGATGACCACTCAAAGAACCACAGTTACAGGTAAGCAACCTGTTCTTTTAGACCTTAAGATTTATAACTCATTTATTTGCCTTTATTCAGTTCAGTGATAATGTGAGTCACTGTAGCATTTGCAAGGTATTTCCAGTTCACTTACAAAATGTTGTGTTTTGTTTTGTACTGTGGGAACAAGTCAATATTTGCTTCCAAATGTGATGTGAATGATTTTCATTCATATCTTTCTTTGGATCGATAGCAACAATCTATCCTATGTGGACTGTGCTTCATTCATCTACTTTATTCAAATCACCATGTTCATTTTTATTAATATTTCTGAATCATCATCATCATCATCATTCCTGAATGGCAGCAGAATTGAGTGCATTATTTTCAACAAAACATATTTTTGTCAATGTATGAATTTTTATGTTGTTTTCCATTCCTCCTTAGACATGGACGATTTAAGCGCTCAAATAGTGTCACAGCAGCTGTTCAAGCTGACCTAGAACTCGAAGGCTTTCCAGGACACATAACAATGGAAGATAAGGGACTTCAGTTTGGCGGCTCTTTCCAGCGGCATTCAGAACCTAGCACCCCTACTCAATATGGTGCAGTAAGAACTGTACGGACACAAGGGCTGTTTAGTTACAGAGAAGATTATAGGACCCAAGTAGACACCTCCAATCTCCCACCACCTGAGCCCTGGTTGGAACCAGCCATTGAGGCAGTTGAAACAGGACGGATGTCTCCATGTCGACGGGATGGGTCTTGGTTTATGAAGTTGCTACATACTGAAACTAAGAGGATGGAAGGTTGGTGTAAAGAGATGGAGAGAGAAGCAGAGGAAAATGATCTTTCTGAAGAAAGTAAGAGCATACTTATATATCTCATGCCCTCCATTTTTAATTTTATTTTAAGATGTTTATGAAACTTTTGTTTTTATATTGTTGCTATGATAACTAGGTAAAACATCAGCTAAGACCCAATCTTGCTTATTAAAGTAGAGACGCATAACTTTATTTTGGAGTTAGAATAAAAGGAGTGAGTTTCTAGTAGGGGCTGTTATTTGAGGTATACATACCTTCATTGCACTGCATATGGTGCACCTTTGAGGTATTGCTTTTAGCTGCTAATACATATCCTATGACTATAGAAATTATAATGTATTGAGATTTCTATGTAAAACCGTTAATTAAAATAAATCACAAGTCAGTGATTTCCAAATATAAAGGAGAATTCACCTGTAATCCCAAACTTAAAATACCATTATCTGATCTTTTAGGGAGAGGATGAAATAGAATATGGTCCATGAAGTCTTGAAATTTTGCAGTGTTCTTCTTTGTGGTCTCTGTGCATCACACACATGGGCTCTGCGCCTGCGCTGAGTCTGTTTCAGGAAAGTTGTAAAGCTGAGGAGAATCAGACGGGAGCCTCACCCCCATCACACGTGCTTCTTAGCGGGGCTTCCGCCCGTCCCCTCAGTTCTCTGAGACCGCCATTGCAGCCTCAGGACCGAGGGAATCATCAATATCAACCCCAGTACCGACATCCATACTGTAGTATAAACCACCATCCTTGCCCAGTAGACCCTCGAAATTGACAGAGACACCGAAGCGGGGATGGAGGGTGGGTTGTGTGAATGCACAGATGACCACTTGAAGAACCACAGTTACAGGTAAGCAACCTGTTCTTCTTTGTGGTCTCTGTGTATCACACACATGGGCAGAATAGCGAGCTAACTTACCGGAGGAGGGAAGGTGTCATCCTCATGGCAGCACCGAGGAGAGGACAGTTCTACCAAAGGCAGTACCAGAGAAGGCTCGCACATCCATCCGGTAGTGCCTGATAAATGTTGACGGAGTAGACCAAGTAGCTGCCCTGCAAAGGTCTGGGAGGGCCACACCCCTCCCAAATGCCACCGATGCCGACACTGCCCTCGCCGAGTGTGTGTGAATGCACAGATGACCACTTGAAGAACCAGTTACAGGTAAGCGACCTGTTCTTTTCCTTCTTTCTTGCAATGTTACCTTCATTGATGTAGCATCTAGCTTTTAAAAAAAGTGATATACAGTGCCTCTTTCAGAAGGCATTGGTTGTGCTTTGTGCTGGGACAAAGCAAAAGTTAAGTTGTTTGTAGGTGGATAGTTATTACCAGTCATATTGCCCTTCACTCTTTCCCTGGAAAACTTCACAAGGCACCAGGCCCAAAAGGGTGCACTTTGCCTCTGTGGAACAGGAAGTGAGACAGCCAAGCCTTGCTGACTACTAGATCCAGAGGAGTTTCCTTTGTTGGAAGAAGTTTCCTCCATCAGAGGAAAAAAGGCTCCTTCCACCAGTGGAAGATCCTTTGGATCCAATCCATTGGTTGGTTAGCAAAGCTAGTCAAAACTTGTGGTGTTGGATTCCACTGCGGTTTTTAAAAGTTGCAGTGACCCTTGATCATTCCTTATTACTTTAATTTAAAAAAAAATCCCACAGGAAATAAATTGTTCACACCTGCCATTATAAAAAGTGAAATGGCATACTTTAAATTTTTTTTCTAAAAGGCACACAGAATGGGTGTGGTGTGTTTGTTTATTTTAATGTTTGTTTATTCCCACCTTTCCCCGCCACCATTTCTTTTTTAAGTTACAAGAGCAGGGATTGGTGTGTGTGTATTTAAATATGGTGTTTTACTTCCTGAAGGAGTGCAATAGTTACAACATATTTTCCGCATAAGTATTTTGGGGGAAAGGTGGCTAATTTTGGCTTTTTATATGAATTATTAGACTGTGAGGGTTCATGTGCAGAATCTATTATCAGCATTCCAAAATTTTCAATATCTGCCTAAAGACAAGTGGCGCAAAACCCAAGGAATATCAGAAATGTGGACGAATAAATGGAAATCTGCTCATCCCTAATTTCTAGTTCCAATTCAAGTATCTATTTTGTCCTTTTGTATAAAGAAAATCTTGCTGTGGTTAGTTGCAGTACTTCAGTTCAGTAATGTATGCAACATATAACCAGATAACATAATTCCTTTCCTCTTCTGCAACGTAATCTTGTCCATGTTTACTCAGAAGTAATTCCCGTTGTGTTCAATGGGGCTTACTACCAGTAAAGTGTACATAGGACTGCAGATGAAGTTTAGAAAATTATTTATTTTAGAAGGAAGACTTCTTGAAGAAACTGTGAACTGATCTGTAGGGAAATAAATTGATGCAGTGTCTGAACGCATTTAAGGCTGTTAAATCTATCAAATGAATAACTTGTTTTCATGACAAGGAGGGGAGGTTATCACATATGGTCTGACACTTTTGTACCAGGATATGGTAGTGATATTGCAGCCTGAAATAACAAAGAGTCCTGTGACATCTTAAAGGCTAACAGATTTATTGTGGTCTTTTTATTGTCATTTGCTGTGACAGACTCTGGATTTTGTCACAGCTTGAAATGCATCCTGATCGACATATATGATATGAACACTCCAATTATGTTCAGCTGCGACCATTTTCTATGGTGAAATATGGTTTCCAGTAGGTTTTACAGAAGAACCTGTATATTTAAAATGCCAATGCTTGCTCATCTCTGTATATTAATGTAGCCCAAGCAGATCTCTAACATATAACTAGATTATATTTACGGGATAGTACATTCCTGCCGTTTCCCTTCTATGATTTATTCCTACCAATAAAGGTTTAGTCAAAGCAGAAATACATTTGAAAGACTAGGCTGCTCTCTGTGAATGCTGATTTGTACAATGAGATTCCAAGTTTCCATACATGTGCCCAAGCAACACCAGTAATAATTTATCTGCAATGTGTAGTTAATTCACTTTTGGTCATGAAAATATTTTTGTGTGTTGTTTGATGAGAATAATTTCCAAAATTATTGAAAACAGACCCACAGCATTTGACTCACTGTTATGGTCTAACTAATTTGGGGTTTGCTCCTCATTCCCTGGATAGTTGGACATTTAAGGCACCTTACATTGTGGAGGGCAGAACATTAAAATCTGATTGTATTTTTGTTAAAATGTGTGTGGATTTCCAAAATTTATATCTGGGATGTTGAAAGTAGAGGCAATGACAATCTCAGAACAGAAATAATTCATACCCAACCCAGCAATCTCAGATAATATTTTGACTAGATCAGACCAAAGATCCACCCAGTCCAGCTTTCTGTACCCGACAGTAACTTGCCAGAGATGCCTCTGGTAAATTCATAAATACAGTGATTATAAGTCCCTTACTATTTGTCCCTGGTGACTGAGGTATACTGTTTCTATACGAGGAATTTCCACTTGGCTTGCACGGATAATAGCTATTGATAGCCTCCATGTTTAATCCTTCTTTAAAAAAAACCCATCTGAGCCCTGTTCTTATGACATGATGTGTACTGAGCACATATGTAGGTAAAGTCCAGATTGTACCCATTTGCTCTGTTTCCGACCTCTGGACATTGTTTGCAGGCTTTCCAGTCACATGGTGAGAGCCTATACACACACAGTTGTGTGCTGGTAAATCCTGTTTTCCCCTACCTACATACTCATACCCATTGATATGTCAAATGAACAGGCTAGGTAGTAACTTCTCATTGCTTCCTTTCCAAGCTTCCTTCTAGTCTATAACATACTGTAGCATAATATAACAGAGTACAGAAATGAACTTTCCCCTGCCCTCCATGTAGATACAGAGACAAAACAGGTTCTAATGAATATGGTCCCTTTAATCAGCTTGGTGGCAATTAGGGGTGTGTGAATCAGGAAAACTAGAGAGCGTTGAGATTCTCCAAATTCCACCTCAAAGCTCATTCTGACTCGTCTATATCAGACTGCAAAATTTGTTTTTCCCCCCTTTTTGCATGAAAAATTGTGCATATTTTCATGTGTATTTTTCCAAATGTGTACACATCAATTATGCACATTTTTTGCCATTGATTAAAGGGTGTTTGTGCACATTTTTCAAAGTACATTTTTTTCATATGCATTTTTCAAATGTATGCATTTTTAAATGTTTTTCTCCCCCCCGCCTTTATTTTTTGCACCGTGAATTGCATCACAACCCCAAAGGTGTATGTACTTTGACTGCAGTTTGTGTTTGGGTCTGTGCTTAGTTCCAGGAGTTGCAAACTTGGTAAATTAGCATCATCATCAGGCGATCACTCGTGACCAAGTAAGATTGTCTTCCAGGATAAAAAATTTACAAAAAGGAAATTTTAAAAGGAGGAAATTCTAAAGAAAAATTGTGTAGACTCTAGCGATGGGTCCGTAAGTGACTGTGGAGGCCAATTCTAGATCCACACAGCTTCCCACAGTGAGGACACAGGTTACCAGATGGAAGATGGTCCTGTAAAGGATTCGTTTGACGTGCTTTTCGCTTAGCACATTTCTCCCTTTCACCTTGCACTCGGGCTTCTTCAGAGTCCATAGAACCTTTGTGAAAGGCCAACCTCCAGTTAGATCGTTCATGGGCCAGAGCTTCCCAGTTTTCGATGTTTATGTTGCATTTTTTTAGATTAGTCTTAAGAACATCTTTAAACCTTTTATACTGACCACCGATATTCCGCTTTCCATCCTTGAGTTGGGAATAAAGTAACTGCTTTGGGAGACGGCAGTCAGACATTCGAACAACATGACCGGTCCACTGAAGTTGGCGTTGATGGATCATTTTTTCAACGCTAGTAGTCTTTGCTTCTTCCAGTACACTGACATTTGTTCGCCTATCTTCCCAAGTAATTCGCAGGATTTTCCGGAGGCAACATTGTTGTGAGGATAAAATGGAGAGGAGGAGGAGGATTATGTAAGCCACCTTGGGTTCCTTTCGGGAAAAAGGCGGGGTATAAATATAATAAATAAATAAATAAATTGATGAAATCTTTCAAGGAGGTGGAAGTGACGTTTATAGATAGTCTATGTTTTGCAGGCATACAATAAAGTTGGCAATACAATGGCTTCATAAACCATTGGTTTTGGTCTTCTTACAAATATCCCGATCCTCGAACACTCTATGTTTCATTCGAGAAAACACGGCACTTGCGGAGCTCAAACGATGCTGGATTTCACTGTCGATGTTAGCTGTAACAGAAAGATAGCTGCCAAGATAAAGAAAATGATCGACATTTTCTAGTATTTTCCCACCAAGCTGGATAGATGGCATCATCAAAGGGTTAGCTTGCACTTGCTGATGAAGCACTTTGGTTTTTTTGATGTTAAGTGAGAGACCAAATTTTTCGTATGCTTCTGCAAAGGCATTTAGGATAGTTTGGAGATCATCCTCTGAATGTGCAGAGACCACATTATCATCAGCATACATTGGTAAATTAGCATACATCCCAAGGGGTAGTATCTATAAACGTCATTTCCACCTCCTTGAAAGATTTCATCAATGTTGCCTCCGGAAAATCCTGCAAATTACTTGGGAAGATAGGCGAACAAATGTCAGTGTACTGGAAGAAGCAAAGACTACTAGCGTTGAAAAAATGATCCTTCAACGCCAACTTCAATGAACCGGTCATGTTGTTCGAATGTCTGACTGCCGTCTCCGAAAGCAGTTACTTTATTCCCAACTCAAGGATGGAAAGCGGAATATCGGTGGTCAGTATAAAAGGTTTAAAGATGTTCTTAAGACTAATCTAAAAAAATGCAATATAAACATCGAAAACTGGGAAGCTCTGGCCCATGAACAATCTAAATGGAGGTTGGCCTTTCACAAAGGTTCCATGGACTTTGAAGAAGCTCGAGTGCAAGGTGAAAGGGAGAAACGTGCTAAGCGAAAAGCACGTCAAACGAATCCTTTACAGGACAATCTTCCATCTGGTAACCTGTGTCCTCAGCTGTGGGAAGCCGTGTGGATCTAGAATTGGCCTCCACAGTCACTTACGGACCCATCGCTAGAGTCTACACAATTTTTCTTTAGAATTTCCTCCTTTTATAATTTTCTTTTTGTAATTTTATCCTGGAAGACAATCTTACTTGGTCACGAGTGATCGCCTACTACTACCATCAAAAAGCATGAAAGGACAGTGTGTGGTTGGATCAGGAAAGGTTAGAAGCACCTACTGCACACTTTGCAAAGTATGCTATATAATAGTGTAGTTATTGATTTTTCTAATTATACTAAATTTAATACGTGTGCCCTGCAATGAAAACCTTGACCAAAGCATAGTTTTAGGATATCCAGCAAGAAACTCACACAATAATTCTCACACACTTTACCCACGTATCTATTAATATTTTACCTTATTAAAGAAGCTTTCTTTCCTCAGCATTTGATGATTTGTGATGCCCGCCATTTTGATTTTTATTTGAATGCTATTTGTTTGTTTTAGTATGTTTTAGTTATATTGCATTTATCTTATTTTTTGTGTGTTTTACAGCACCTGGATATGCTGTGCATGTCAGGCAGTATATAAATATTTTAAAGTACATAAATAATCTTTTAAAATTAATCTTATCTGATTGGAACTGGTCGGTCAGAACATATCTCACCAATTCTGAAACAGTTTCACTGGCTTGCTATTCATTTCCAAGCACAATTCAAAGTGCTTGTTTAAACTAAAGTATTTGCCCCAGAGTTTTTCATTGGTTGGGCGGGAAGTAGAAGGGGGGCAAAAGTAGTCCTCAAACATTATTGTCTGAAATCCATTATTTTTAACTGGGGTGTGTGTTTACCATTATTTAAATTGAGGTGGCAGAGGGCTTTGTCCTTTCCCCACTTAATTAAAAAAAGTGGGGCAGAAAGCTTTGCCACCACTTTGAGCAGTCAAAGCAGCCTGGCAGCATTCCCAATTGCTTCAGGATGATTGAATGTGGATGAAACTGTATCATGACGTCATGTCATTCCTGGACTTCCCTGGAAAAAAATGATGGCTGCCTCCACTGGCCAGTGCAGGCAGCCATTTTTTCTCCCCAAAACATGTTGTAGCATAGATTTCATAGATCATAGAGTTGGAAGGAGCCTACAAGGCTTTCGAGTCCAACCCCCTGCTTAATGCAGGAAACTAGAGGAGGGGACTCCCATCTAAGTAATAACCAGGCTTGACCCTGCTTAGCTTTCCACACTCAGACAAGCTGAGCCAGCACTTTGGCCCATTCTGCAGCCATTGGGAACACCAGCAGGCTGCTTTGCCTGTAAAAGCTAGAGTCACCCAGACTGTACTGCTACAGTCTGTTGATGCAAAGAAAATCAATGTGATGTTTCTAACATTTTAGATCAGGCATTTTATATGGATCAATGCACTCTATTTCTACCATGTGTGCTACCTATGCTGTGATATCCACAATCCATTTATAGCTAAGAACATTGATTGGAGCATTGTGCCATCCCATTGAAGCCAATTAGACTGTTATCACCAGCAAAAGTGCTGACAAAGCTGTCCAAGTGAGAACAGAGGAAAACAAGAGAGTTCCAGGCAATCAGTTCTAAGTGCAATGGGTTGGGGAGGAAGGGGAAGTTCTGTTGCATGAGCAGAAGTCCTCTCGTATAACTTTGCATGTCACCCAGTGTCAGGACCCTGGCTGTATCAGAACCAGTTTTAAGTTATGGGGTTTTGAGACTGGAGAATAAAAGCAAGCACTAGTATTGGTACTGCAACCAATTTTGACTGGCCACTGAGCTATTTTCATGGAGCAAGTGTAACCCACTTCCTGCTGCCAAACCCTGGTGATGGGCCTATGCCTTTACAGCTGCTGATTGTGCAGGCAATTCAGAATCTAATTAGGCTGGACTGGACCTTCTTCTAATTCTCTGAGAATGGTTCCCAGATTCTGAAGTGTCTCACTGTGACATGTTGTGATGGGCCAGGTAATTCACTAGACATGGCATGCCAATTCCTTATAGAAAAACACTTAGGGTTGGATCCAGGATCTGGATTCCATGAGAGGAAGGGACCTTCCACAAAAGGAAAGCCTCTGCTAGTGGAAGGTCCCGCCATCCAATTTTGGGGGATCGCCCCTGCTTCCACAGTTCACCCCATTCAGCAGGGTCTCCTAATTTTCTGTGTAGCTTTTTCAGGGAGCTGAAGAGGGTACCGTGGGAAGGAAGGGGTAGGGAAGCCCATTCCCACCAGTGCAGTAGATCCAGCCTAAATATGGATCCAACCTTTTGGGCACTTGGAAAAGACCTCTGCCTATTCTATTCAAATAGAAATAAAATGCCCCTTTGTGCTGAACTAACGCTGACCTACAACTTTCAATACAACTGACATGGTTACAGTGCTTGCTTTAAGTGTATAGAACTGTAATAAATGAATGAATATATAAAAATAGCTGTTGCCCGTGGCTTCGCTAGCATGGATTTTAGGATTTGGTACAATTGTTTTTAAAAAAAACATGAGTTTTTTGTCCAAACTGAACGAAATATAATTTACAGGTTGATGTCTTAATGTAATAAGCAATGTTTATTGCAGACGTTAGTCGGGGCGTATTGGCTACAAAACAAAGATAGTCGTTCCATTCATATGCGTCTATGATTTTTTTTGTGGTTTTATTAGAAACAGACAATGAAACGGAACAAAAATTTAAAAATTACTTATTTGGCATCTGCAACCTACAAAAAAAACTATTTCAGTACTTCTTTGTAAACTACATTAGTGATTCTCCCTTCAGGTGCTAGGACGAACAGAGAGTTAGGTGAGCTCACTCTGGAGCAGGCCATGTAAAACTGCCCATGTGAGAAGCAGTCTTCCCTTAGGTCAATCCCTGCTACCTGCAAAGTCTGCCCCTGCGACTTGTTGATGGTCATGGCGAAACAAACCTTTAGGGGGAACTGAAGTCTTTTGAATTCAAATGGATATTCTGAAGCTATAAGAGGTATTCATGGTATCAACACTGACTCCCCCTGGCCAGAACTGGAAAACAAATTAGAATTCTGGAAAATGTAAAATGCCCCGCACACAGCAGTCAGTCAGTCATTAAAAAATTCTCCCCCCTTTTTCACCCCCTTAGGGATGGAATTTCCAAAAATCCTTCCTTAGTGGGTGCCTATGTCATAAAAACAATGTTCCTTCCAAATTTCACGTTCCTACGTTAAACGGTTTGAGCTGGGTGGTGATGAGTCCCCCACCGACACATACCCCTTTCTTCTCTTCCACGTGGGTACAAATGATACTGCCAAGCGGAGTTACAAAGAAATCACGGCAGACTTTGAAGAGCTGGGAATGGAACTCAAGAACTTCGGGGCCCAGATAGTTTTCTCATCCATCCTTCCAGTACTTGGAAGAGGCATAGAAAGGGAAAGAAAAATACTCCGAGTGAATGACTGGCTACGAAGGTGGAGCCGACATGAGGGATTTGGATTCTGGGACCACGGGCTACACTTCCTGGAAGATGGACTGCTGGCAAAGGATGGGTTGCACCTCACAAGGACTGGGAAGAATGTGTTTGGCCACAGCATGAGGAACTTAATCAGGAGGGCTTTAAACTGAATCCAACAGGGGAGGGAGACATAAACTCGGGGGTACCAATGGAAGAAGGCCTCTATGCCACAATGGAGAGAACAGCTCCAGCGGTGCCCATTGATAGTCTACCACAAAATGTAGGGGGAAAGTCGGACTATAAAGCACATAGTCTTCGATGTCTCTATACTAATGCCCAGAGTATGGGCAACAAACAAGACGAACTTGAACTCTTGATACATGAGGGCAAGTACGACTTGATAGGGATAACTGAAACCTGGTGGGATGACTCCCATGGCTGGAATACAGCAATTGAAGGGTATAACTTGTTTAAAAGGAACAGAAGCAACAGAAAGGGAGGTGGAGTTGCACTGTATGTTAAAAATACGTATCTCTGCACAGAGATACAGGAAGAGGAGCTTGGCAGCCCCATTGAGAGCATCTGGGTTAAAATAAAGGGGGCAAAGAATAAAACGAACATGGCGGTTGGAGTCTACTACCGACCACCCAATCAAGGAGAAGACGAGGATGGAACTTTTGAAAAGCAAATTGCCATTGTTTCAAGGAGGCACGATGTGGTAGTAATGGGAGACGTCAATTTCCCTGATATCTGTTGGGAGACTTATTCAGCCAAACATGGCCCCTCCAAGAAATTCCTGAGCTGTGCTGCTGATAACTTCCTCCTACAGAAAGTGGAGGAAGGAACTAGAGGATCGGCTATCCTTGACCTGATTCTAACCAACAGAGACGAGTTAGTGGATAAAGTGGCAGTTTCAGGAACTCTGGGGGAAAGTGACCATGTTATACTTGAGTTCTTGATTCTAACGGAAGCAAAAGCTGAGTGTAGCCAAACACGTACCCTGGATTTTAGGAAAGCCAATTTTAACAAACTCAGAACAATGATTAGTAAGATCCCATGGCAAGTGACTCTCACGAGAAAGGGAGCCCAGGAGGGGTGGGAGTTTTTAAAAAAGGAAATTTTAAAGGCACAATTGCAAACAATTCCCAAAAGGAAAAAAGGCAGAGGGCAACAGAAGAAGCCAATGTGGCTTCACAATAAACTCAAAGATGACCTGAAAACAAAAAAGGACACGTATAGGAAGTGGAAGGAAGGACAGGCTACAGGGGAAGAGTATAGGCAGGTAGCACAGAACTGCAGGAATAGTGTCAGGAAGGCTAAAGCTGAGAATGAGCTAAGGTTAGCGAGAAATGCTAAAAGCAACAAAAAAGCTTTCTTCAGATACATGCACAGTAAAAGACAGAAGAAAGAACTGGTGGTTCAACTACGCAATGAGGATGGCAAATTGATAACAGAAGACAAAGAAAAGGCAGAAGTGTTCAATTCCTACTTCAGCTCGGTCTTCTCCCAAAAGAGGGTCTATGGCCCCCCTGGCAAACCTGAAGTGCAGACTGAAGGGGCAGGATTGCAGCTTGAGATTGATAGGCAAATGGTCAAGGAGCACCTGATTACTCTGAACGAGTTTAAATCTCCAGGGCCTGATGAGCTGCATCCTAGAGTAATAAAGGAACTGGCAGAAGAACTCTCAGAACCACTGTCTATTATCTTTGAGAAATCATGGAGGACAGGTGAAGTGCCAGACGACTGGAGGAGGGCAAATGTTGTTCCCATCTTCAAAAAGGGCAAGAAGGAGGAACCTGGGAACTATAGGCCAGTCAGTCTGACATCAATCCCCGGGAAGATTTTTGAGCAGATTATAAAGAAGTCAGTCTGCAAGCACCTTGAAAACAATGCAGTGATTACTAGAAGCCAGCATGGATTTGTCAAGAACAAATCCTGTCAGACTAATCTGATCTCATTTTTTGATCGGGTAACCTCCCTTGTGGACTGTGGGAATGCTGTGGACATTATATATCGGGACTTCAGCAAAGCTTTCGACAAAGTGCCTCATGATATCCTGATTAGTAAGCTAGCTAAGAGTGGGCTAGATGGAACAACTATCAGGTGGATCCACAATTGGCTACAGAATCGGACTCAAAGAGTGCTTATCAATGGTTCCTTCTCAAACTGGGGAGAGGTAACGAGCGGGGTACCACAGGGCTCGGTCCTGGGCCCGGTGCTCTTCAACATTTTTATTAATGACTTGGATCAGGAGGTACAGGGAATGCTTATCAAATTTGCAGATGACACAAAGTTGGGTGGAACAGCTAATACTCTGGAAGACAGAAACTAAATTCAAAGTGACCTCGATAGGCTGGAGCGCTGGGCCGAAAACAACAGAATGAAATTTAATAGGGATAAATGCCAAGTGCTGCACCTAGGGAGAGGAAACCAAATGCAGAGTTACAGAATGGGGGACACTTGGCTCAACAATACTACAGGTGAGAAGGATCTTGGAATTGTGGTAGATCACAAACTGAATATGAGCCAGCAATGCGATGTGGCTGCAAAGAAGGCAAATGCAATTTTGGGCTGTATTAATAGAAGTATAGCTTCCAAATCGCGGGAAGTGATATTTCCCCTTTATTCGGCACTGGTTAGGCCTCATCTTGAGTACTGCGTCCAGTTCTGGGCACCTCACTTTAAGAAGGACATAGACAAACTGGAGAGGGTTCAGAGGAGGGCAACAAGGATGGTAAAGGGACTGGAAACAAGGCCCTATGAGGAGAGACTGAAAGAACTGGGCATGTTTAGCCTTCAGAAGAGGAGACTGAGGGGAGATATGATCGCACTCTTCCAGTATTTTAAGGGATGTCACACAGAGGAGGGCAAAGATCTCTTCTCGATCATCCCAGTTTGCAGGACACGGAATAATGGGCTCAAGTTACAGGAACCTAGATTCCACCTAAACATCAGGAAAAATTTCCTGACTGTCAGAGCAATAAGACAATGGAATCAACTACCTAGGGAGGTGGTGGGCTCTCCCACTCTGTCCACCCACTGTCAACCACAAACCACCATAAGTATGGGGTCAGGACATGTTGTCAAAGTATGCATCGGTACTCGCATAGTTGTTTCCATCACTGTTGTGGGACATTATAGAGAATTCATCCAAGTTTTCAGTGACATGATGAACTATTTATTCACGTACCTCCCTACCTAGATTTTGACTGCCATACATAATGAAAGATAGTGCCTGGAATAGGCACGCTTCATCGCCTACAATTGGTACGACTGTGTGTGGTATCATCACACCATTTACATTTTCAATTTGCATTTTGAATTTTTTTTAATGGAGAAGAAGAAAAATTAAAAAAAACAGGTTTAAAAATGAAAAGGGTTTTTTCCCCCTTCCCTCCTTGAAGGCCTGAGAGACAGCTGTATGGAAAAGATATCCTGAGAGTCTACAGGTGATGAAGAGTGACCGTGCCAAGTTTGGGGTAGATCCGTCAAAACGTGATGGAGCCTATGCGACGACGCCCCACACCCAGCAGTCATTCAGTCAGTCAGTCATTTAAAAAGTTTCCCTCCCTTTTCACCCCCTTAGAGAACATTCTAAATGGCCATGGGGAGATTTGCATACCCACTCCTATTGGTCCCTGCAGGAATTCATATGAACATTCTAAGTGTTGTATGGGCTATTTGCATAACTGCTCCTATTGGCTCCTGCAGCAATTATGAGGTGAGACCAATTTGCATAACTGCTCCCCTGTTGTTTTGCAAATAGGAGATATGAGAGTGGGGCAATTTCCCCCCCTTCCGCCCCCTTAGGGACGGAATTTCCAAAAAACCCTTTCTTAGTGGGTGTCTATGTCATAAAAACAATGTTCCTTCAAAATTTTACGTTCCTAGATTACACAGTTTGAGCTGGGCATTGAGGAGTCAGTCAGTCAATCAGTCAGTCAGGACTTCTTCTTTTATATATATAGATAAGTGTCAATCTCACCCAGGGCTTTCAAGATGAGGTGGCTTGAAAATCAAAATAAATTGGTACGACTACACATAATAAAGCAGAACTCAGTGTCCAGTAATACATCCATACTTTTAAGATATTTAACTATGTACCCTTAAGTGCTTATTTTAAAAATGCATTTGAGATCTTTGTTGTTACTATCATCCATCTACCATTTCAGTGCCCTCTCTTCCATCCTCTCGTTCCACTTTCTTCCTCTTCAGATAATTTCTCCACATTTGTTCATTAGACTGGGTCAAGTGCTCACACATTCCAATGAACAATATTTTTAAATAAACATTGGCGACTATAGCTGCAATCCTACACCTTTTTAATCAGTGAAATTAAGCAAGTGTAATTGAGTGAGCCTGTAAGATTTAACAAGTGAAGTGGCCCTTCCTTGTTTCAACATCATTGAGTTGAAATAACCAATGAACTATCCCAAATTCAAAAAGAGTGTTATGATCTAATGAGCTCGTCTATTAGCCACACTTTCTTATCTCAGTCTCAGAATTTTATTGTTTATAGCCAATGGCCATCACAATACATCACAATACATATATACATGAAGTATAAAATAAAATAAAAACAGGTTGAACATTAAATATAATGAAACAAAATGCTATAAAATAATCAAGTTTTAGAAACATTCTTTCTGTATGGCCCCCTTATGGTTTGGCAGCAGTTTGGTTTATAAAGGCTGCCCTTATTTTCCTTGCAGCTAACGCAAATAAAGCTATCCTGTAGCTAATAAATTTGTCCACATCAGCCAACAACCATCTACCGTATTTTTCGCTCCATAACACGCACCTGGCCATAACACGCACTTAGATTTTAGAAGAAGAAAACAGGAAAAAAAATAATCATGTGCAAATTATTGGAAAACTAATAACAAGAGAACAAAAAAATATCTCCATACATTTATTTATTTATTGCTTTTTTAACCCTGCATTTCTTAAAAACAATCCAAAACAGGTTATAAAGAATAAAACTCAAATTATTTTGTTCTCTTGTTATTAGTTTTCCAATAATTTGCACATGAATATATTTTTTTCTTGTTTTCTGATAACCATTACCGTACTTTCACGCGGGCCTACCTGCCTCCTCGCCGGCTTGTGCTCTCCCTTCCCCCCCACCCTTTCATAGAGAACCTTTGCTTTTATTGTCCGTGTGACAGGCATCAATTCAACAAGTGCAGCTTTCACCTAGCATGGCGTTTGGTAGCACCTGTTGCCTGTTCTGGAGAGCAGCTCTCCTTTGGTGGTGGTGGGGAGAACAATGGGATCGGGCCGGATGTGACACGGCGGCGGTGGCTTCAGCAGCTCCGGCGGCGGCATTGGTCCAGCGGCGGCAGCAGCATCGGCTCCAGCGGTGTGGAGGACACTCCGCGCCGCTCAGAAGAGCGAAATCGGCCGCCCCCGCTGCCGGGATTGGGGCCCATGAGCTGCTCTGCCGCCACCGCCTGCCCAGCCGTGCGCCGCTCTGGCCCTGCACCTGCCTGCCCCCGTCCCTGCTGCCAGGGGGGGAGGCTGCTGCCGCTCGTCGCCGCTCTGGCCCTGCACCCGCCCGCCCGCGTCCCTGCTGCCAGGGGGGGGAGGCCGCTGCCGCTCGTCGCCGCTCTGGCCCTGCACCCGCCCGCCCGCGTCCCTGCTGCCAGGGGGGGGAGGCCGCTGCCGCTCGTCGCCGCTCTGGCCCTGCACCCGCCCGCCCGCGTCCCTGCTGCCGGAGCCGCCCGGCTATGCGGAGCGGGACGGGGCCACCTGCGCCCACCGGCGGGCAGGGGGACCCAACGCTGCTGCGCCGCCATCACTGCGCCGCTACCACGCCGCCCTCGCCACGCCACCCTTGCCACGCCGCTGCTGTCATCGCCGCGCCACACCGCCCTCGCCGCGCTGCGCCGCCCTCGTGAGGGCAGCGAGGGGCTTTTGAGCTGGAAGGCTCCCAGGGTCGCCTCGTACCATGCCGATGATGGCAGTGGCAGCGCGGCGAGGGCAGCGCGGCGATGACAGCAGCATGGTACGAGGCGACCCTGGGAGCCTTCCATCTCAAAAACCCCTTGCTGCCCTCGCGATGGCGGCGGCACGGCGATGACGGTGATGGCAGCGCAGCGGCGTTGGGTCCCCCCGCCCGCCGGCGGGGGGTTGTGGGGGTTTGTGGTGGGTGCGGGTGGCCCCGTCCCGCTTCGCACAGCCGGGCGGCTCCGGCAGCAGGGACGGGGGCGGGCGGGTTCAGGGCCAGCTCTGCTCCTTTGCTGCCAGTGCGGCAGTGGCAGCGTGGCGGCGGCCCGCTCCGCGTAGGAGCCCTCCTCTCTTCCGCCAGCCGGTGGGCTCCGGAGGTCCCTGCTGCCGGGCGGGGCGGGGGGCCGCCGCAGCCGAATCAGCTGAGAGGCGGGGGCTTGCCCCGCTCTGCCCAGGAGCCCTCTGCTCTTCCCCGGACCGGTTGGAGGCACGCAGAAGGAGGTACTACGTAAAAAAAAAACCTTATTTTTTACAGTATTCACTCCATAACCCGCACAGACATTTCCCCCTATTTTTTTGGGGGGGAGTGCGGGTTATGGAGCGAAAAATACGGTAATTTTAAAATCGTCTGATTGACCTTCTAAAGTAGTCTGAAAAGGAAGAATAAATCTGGCCCTGGGTGAATTATATAGTGGACAATATAGAATATAATGTACCAGATCTTCAATGTGCCCTGTTTCACATATGCAAAAACGCTCTTGTGCAGGTCTGTTAGAAAACCTTCCAGCCAAATACTCAGTGGGCATAGTTTCAAATCTGAGCTGGGTAAAAGCATGCCTAACAGGGAAGAAGGTTAGCTCTTGCAGATAGCTTGCCCTTTTGTGATCTGTTTTAATCTTGGCGTACCAAGTGGCAGCACTTTCTTATCTAGTCTATTTGTGTATTTCAGGGTTGAGGAACTTGTGGATCTCTAGTTGCTGTTGGACTACAACTCCCAACATCCCTCCCAATATGCTGGCTGGGGCTGAGGAGTTGAGTCCAGCAACATCTGGAGGGCCACACATTCCCCACCCCTGAAATATCTGAAGCTGGTATTCTGCAGGTTCCATATGAACACTCACACCATATGGGCAAAACAAGCAGAAATTAGCCATGACCCAAGGCTAAAATCCAATGCACACTTTCCTGGGGATAAGCCCCACTGAAAACAGTGGAAATGCTATAAGTCCCATTGAAGACAGCATAATAGAACATATTTAAAATTAAATACTTGCTATTTCAATAGCACTTAGTCACAACTAGGTTTTGTTAGATTGTAGTACCTACATCTGCAAAATTGTGTGCAAAGTTTTTAAAAGTCACTGAGGATCCACTTAAAAGTTATGTCCTGTTGAAAGAAACAAAGCTTAACAGGTTTAATAAAGATCCCAATATTGCAGCTTACTTGGTTTGCAGAGCATGCTGTAAGTTACTTACCGGTAAGTCTTTATTGATGGAATACCTCCCAGTTTCTTAGCTAACTGCAATGTCAATTAAACATACCAAGTCATGAGTTGTTAAAGGTTACAATTTTTGACCCAGATATTGGTTGAAGTCAGGGAGTTTTTCCAGACTTTGTCCACAAGGAGATCCTTTAGATTGACAGGAGGTATTAAATTCTGAAAATGAAAATCAAGAAAATATATAATGCAGAAGATGGTTTCATGGCTAATAAAAAGAGATCTCTTCCATTCCCCATTTCTGCCCATAGGAACCAGGTCCACAGAATGTATACAAATACATTGCCTAGTTAAATATCATGAACTGAAATATTTTAATACATTAATTACCAATTAGCAAAGTACCAATTACTGGCTACCTATGACATAACGTTCAAAGCAGTTGAACTCCAGGAAATGTACTGAAAATTCACATGGCTTAACCCAGTGCTTCTCAATTATTTTCTGTCATGCCCCCCCTAGGAAGAAGAAAACATTTCGCGCCCCCCGCGCGACTGTAAATAGTATCATTTGTCTATAAAATTGTTATAAGTACACCTCTGCATAACACTGTATCCTTATTAACGTATAAGAGAATAAAAAAAGAAAGAAATGTGGATCAATTTACAACAAAGAATAGCTTTATTAACTGTAGCAGAAAAGATTTAAAGGAGCACAGGATTTAAAGGAACACAATATTAAAAAAAACTTTTAACTGAGGTCAAACGAGCCCCCCTTTATGGAGCCTCGCGCCCCCCCTGGGGGGCCCGCCCCACTATTTGAGAAGCACTGGCTTAACCTCATTGATGTAAGAGACCTTATGGTAATCATTTCCTTTTTCTTTAACTGTATTTATTAATATAAAAATTGGGCAAGAACAATACAAATTAAAAAGTTAACAAGCAATATCTCAGCTGCAAGACTGGGAACAAGTACATAGCCAGGTTGGGAACTGCAATTATTACCCTTTGATTTTTGCTCTTCTCCAAATTTTGTGATACAGTTCTTGGCTCAAAAAATGTTCCAAAATGTGTATTAAAATTCACATGGGGTTAAAAATGATACAAAATGTTTATTTTGGAGGACAATGCAAACAAAAATGTGTATCTTGTGGAAAATATCTTCAAACATAGTTTTAAAAAAAGCAGATTGATGTCAAAATGGAATAGAGTGGACTTATGAACACATGTGAAATTGACATGGAACAGAAATAGACTGATCCATCCATCCTTGCTTTGGGGGGCAGGGGTTCACAGGGAATAGGTGGGGATGTCAAACAAAGATGAGAGAGGGATTTCATAGATTTCATAGATCATAGAGTTGGAAGGAGCCTACAAGGCTATCGAGTCCAACCCCCTGCTCAATGCAGGCAACTAGAGGAGGGGTCTCCCATCCAAGTAATAACCAGGCCTGACCCTGCTTAGCTTTCCACGCTCAGACAAGCTGAGCCAGCGTGAGCCACAGATGAAATGTGAAATTCTTTCCCCTTCTTCCCCTTATCGAAGGAGTGGTACCAGCACTGAGCTGGAGGCACTGGGCCCCAGTTAATGCATTATAATGTGGGGGTATGGGAAAGAAGAAGGTTGTGGCAAGTGGAGAGAAATTTGCTAATTAAAGGCTAAAGTTCACTGAACTGGAAAATACAAGAAATGACAAATTAAGGGGCTACTATGTCAGGGATGGGAAGGAAGCAACTAATTAAAAATACAGTTCCCTGGCAAATCTCAATAGTACTTTGCTCATCCATACTAGATAGACTGGTGCTGCAATTCCATTTTAAGTAATAATAATAATAATAATAATAATAATAATAATAAAAAGCCACAAAATTAGGTCTGAAAAAACATGAGGCGATTATTCAGTAAATACTGGAATGCAATAGGCTAATGATGATGTCATGAGGGTGCTCCGTAAAATGTAAGTGAACAAAGAATATAAATTCCAGACAAAAAAACAGCTAGCGCCAAAGCAACCCAGGTGACAAAGGATGCTTTTTGGAAATAAAACAATACCTAGCAGTATTCCGTGAAGCTTTGCTAATGTGCTTTCACTTCTATTCTTTTAGCAGTGGAGAAAATAATTTCCTTTCCTTTTCTAAAGCTTTTTCTAAGGCTCAGAAAGGCTGATCTGATCTGAGTTTCCGTCTTCCTTGAACAGAGTTTGACAATGAAAAGCTTTCACAACTAATCAAATAGTTACTAAAATGATGAAATAATAGGATTTTCCAGTTTAACATTTCTGTCACATAAATATATATGTGCCTTGTTTTTTGCTTTAAAAAACACAAACTGGTGGTAATCACCCTGCCTGTTCAGTTCTAGGTAAGATCCGGAGTGCCGTAGGAAGTGCTCAGCTACTTATGTCTCAAAAATTCCAGCAATTCTATTGGCTATGTCAACAGAATCTGGTAAGTCAACATTTCTCAGTAGATGTGTGAAGTTCCCTACTGTCCTGCCTTAAAAATTGTCTGTTATCTTGTTAAATGCTAGGCAACCTTTTGGAAATTGCAGCTACATAAAGAACTGTATATGGTCATTTAATTTGTAGGTCTTCCACCACAATCTGCTGAGTATGCTGTTACACAATGTAGGTTAGAACCTGTTTCACTTTCCCATAGAACAAATGCTTCATTATTGCAAGTGTGTGTGTGTGTGTGTGTGTGTTGTGCAATAGCCAGAGAATTAGGTTTGGATGTGGGGACTCAAATTCAGCTATGAAACCTACTGATCCATTTTGAGTAATTCATTACATCTCGGCATGACCTGTCTTAAGGGCTTGGTGTGTAAGTAAGGGTGCTTCCAGATGAGGCTTTTATTGTGAAATCACCCTATCTTATTCACAGAATTTTACAGGAGGTCCAGATGATGACATCTTCCATTTGGAACCCTCCAGTGTTTTACCGCCACCAAATAATAATGATGATGATGATGATGATGATGATGATGATGATGATGATGATGATAATAATAATTAATAGTAATTCTTACCCGCCTTTCTCAGAAAACTCAAGGCATCTTACAACAGGGATTGAAATATACAAAAAATCCTTCCATCTTTTTTCTTACCATTGAAAGTGAATAATGTCTTTTGCTTGGTAGAGCTAGGAGCTGTCAGTCTGGAAGCACCTTAAATGAGATGAAAATATAATAAGAATGCTATTGAAGTGATGTTTTATGGTATTTTGATTTTTTGATTTTTGAGGATGTTATTGTGCTTTATATGTTGGAAGTCACCTTGTGAGGGGCATGGTTATAAAAGGCAGCCTAAATGATCTTTTAAATGATCAGATAGATGATAGATAGATTATATTTTAAAATCCATATTATTCTATCTACAGTAAAAGTAGGAACTCCCCCACCCCAAAATATAGAGATGAGGGAGAAAGATATACAGCATGATTCCTCAGTAAATGCAATGAAACATGTTTAATGGGAAAACCCCTTAAGACTAGGAGGAGTCTCTCATGATTGCTACCTTATTAGGGTTGTATCCAACTGTGTCCATCTGCTAGTAGAACAAAGACAACTGGCGGAATAGATTCCCCCTCCCCACTGCAATCTTTGCATGCATGAGCCCTTTTTCAGTGCTGTTCATTGACTATAACCTTGCAGGTAATAATCAACAATATGAAATTTGTGAATATCAACTAGAAAGCTATATATGAATATAATTCTAGACAGAGGCTGGAATCCCAAGAGCTGTTATGAGGTGCAGTCAGAGGATTCGAACTGCCCAGTGGGTTGTTTGTTTGTTTTAAACAGCAGATCCCCCAGCTATATCACAATCTGCTTTTGAAAGTTTCCTCTCCTCAAGGGTATGTGGCATTTTGTTTTTTTAAAAAACAAAACTTAAGTCCAAAAGCCCCTTGGCAGCTTTGGATCCCAGCCAGTGACTTTATTCCTCTGGTATGCTGATGAACCTGCAAATTCTTTATGGACTGTGCCAATCCTGAGCTGATGGCTGCTAGTCTAAATGGCAAGCAAAAAGCTAGCAGAATTGGTCTGGGTGGCATACTCCAAAACAATGTTGGTAAAAAATAAATAAATCCCAATGACTTCTTTGAGGTACCTCTCCCACCATTTCTGTTTTAGTGCTAGATTAGCTATGAGGGAAGCTTCTGTTGGGATACATTGCCAGTAAAGGACAGCATTTCCTGTTACATTTACTATCCCTATTAGAATGAGAGAACTAAATATTTTTTTGAGTTGGCGTTACAGGATGTGACCTATAAATCTGTCTTACTTAAAATCAATCATTCTGTAATATTTACAGCTTAACCTTTACCGACATGACAAGGCATTCATTCTGTGCATGCCTATTTGAGACTTGTTATCCAATAAGGTTAGATCAACCAAGTGTTTTGCAAAACGTATTTGAAATGCATCTAGAAATGCTCTGAGTTGCAGTTACTCAGCCATTTGCATTGGTTTGAACTGATTTAGTTAATGTTGTGGACAGTCGTGCTAGTATTTTTTTTTACTAAAACACTGAAGGGTTTTTTGAGCCTTGAATGATTCATGTTTTTTTGTCAGAGCCAAGACACTACTCAGAGTCTCTCTTGTGCAATTTGTGCAACTACCTTCACTTCTAGTTTGGTCCTCAGTAACATACTCTAGCAACCAAGCTTGCTGTCATTTATCTGGTTCTTCTAAACTTTCATTCTTGCACACCTGGCTAATCAAGGAGGGGACATCGCTGGGGGAGGGGGAGAGAGAGAAAAAGGCTATTCTAGGAATGAAGCATAATTCAAGCACAGATTTGGCACAGTTCATATTTCCTGGCTTCGGCAATGCTCTAGAATAAGAGCAGTGAAGGTTCTCATTGGGACTAGAAATAATGGAGTGCAGTAGAACAGTGATCATTTTGTAAACAAAACTAGAGATAAAAGGTAAAGTAGGGAAGAAGAAAGTAGTTAATGGAATGCAGTTCTCCAAGTTGGAAATTACCGAAGAATTGACCCATCAGCCCTATAAGCTTAGGGCATTGGAATTATATATCACCAGTGCTTAAACAGCTCCAGGTCTGCTTCTGAGCACAATTCAAGATCCTGGTGCCTACCTTTAAAGCCCTATACAGTTTATGATAAGGATACCTGAAGGATTGACTGCCTCTAGATCAGGAATCATGGAGATTGCGGAGTATAGACACTACTTGTCTATATCTTTATAGATGCCACTAGTTACGTTACCATGCAGTAATTTTTAAATAGCTTTTAAGTAGCTATCACATAACTAAGTAGGATGAGGGAAGTGTTTTGTTTTTTTAACAATCACTATGCTGGTAGTATACTGGAGAGACCAGGCCATTGAAAGAGTACAATACTTAGATGGCCCTAATGTCACTACATTTCCACAAGCCAGATTTTTTAAACTCACCAAAAGAGGGAGGGCTTTGGAGTCAATCACAGACATCGGGCATTCACATGATCATCTAAGGATCCATTTGCCTTGTGATTCTAAAATGCAGTCACAAACTTGGTTATTTTAACCCACCTTACAGCAGTATAGACCATATTCTCATTTGATTTATATGTATAGACCAGAATCCAAAGAACAGCAGCACTAAATTAGTGATTTCAACATTAAATTAGTGATTAATTTCAAAAGTTAATTTGGTGCACTATTTGTACTAGCATAGTCACATATACACAAATAATGGTGAACACTTTCTGGTTATATATGTGCTTCTAAAGAATTGCATACTATGTTATGCTTTGCAGAAACTACTCATGCACATACTTACCAGGGATGGATGTTGCTAGAGTTCTGAATTCTAGTGTGATCACAACTCAAGGCAATGCGGTTATATGCCAATACAGATGTGCAAACATTATCCATGCCCTTTTCGTTATTTTCCCACCGGACATAATCAGTTTATTTGGAACTACATTTCTCTGTTGTGGTGGTTTTAAAAAAGATACATAAGCTTCTGAGTAAGATCAAATTTAAGGATGCCTGAAGATGAAGTATCTCTATTATTATGCTTTTTGGGCAGATGTTATTAGTCTGGAGCTAATATACATTTCAGCAGAAGGAGACAGCCCTCTTGTGGCTCAGAAACTGTAAAGCAAGCTCCATTCAATAAAAGAGCAAAATTGGATATTATGTATGCCCAACTCGTAGTTTCTGATTGGATCACAAAAGAAAGGTGATCACCTTAAATTAGGATAGCATGGAAAACCACGATGGGCTGCCCCTAATAGCTATGACTACATGTATTTTTAAAGCATGAATTCAGAGACATTGCAGGGTGACTCGAGAATATCTGAAATACAAATATACTTAGACATTTTATTGAATACTACCCATTGCCAGGTAGGCTGACCCCCAAATAGCCAAACATCTATTAAATGCTGCAATTGATTAAGGGCACTATGCTGGCTGGAGAATGCTGGGAGCTTTAGGACTTTTTCTGTCTAAACATGCATAGGATTGCACCCTAAATCTCCTTTGCAGTAAACAGAACTGCATTCATTTCCATCAGCTAGGGTCTGGCACAGAGTATGCACTTTGAGTCTTTGACACATTCTGCACTGAGATATACTGTAAAGTTAATGAATGTTAACCTTGTGCTTGAAGTAAATGTAAATTGGAACATTGTCCATTCAAAAACATCCTCCTCCGCCGCCACTAAATGACAAAGTTAAACGACAAAGTTAATTCTGAAAAAAACAAGACTTTCCTAAAAACAACAACACATACTTACCTTTTGATTGGAAACCCTTAAGGCAAGTATTCCAAAACAGTGAATTAAGACTCATGTATGGATCCTACGGGACATTTTTTATTAGGAAGGGAAGAAAGATATTATGAATGTAGATCATCAGGAGAAAGAAAGATCTATGGGAAAATGTTAAAAGTCTCTTCACTGGAAGCTCTTTCTAGACCGCCTCTATTAGAAGATACCACCTCCTGCTTTTCAATATTCCCATAATCTTGTATTTCATTTAATGGGAAGCCCAGTTTCTCATGAAGTATACAACATGTAGAGACCTTGGTCATATCCTGCTATGTCCTTGGTGTCTACTCAACTAAATTATAAGGATATTCAAAAAACCAAATATAGTTTATATTCTGACTCTCAAATTAATGACCCCTTCTTTAATGTGTATATGTAAGGACCCCAGTGCTATGCCACGTCCGACTTCGCAGGACCTAGCAGGATTCTGGGACTTGTTACAGCTTTCAATTGAAGATGTCAGTATGAAGTTTGATGAACTGCACCAGCTGAAACTGAATGAATGGAAAATAATAGAATCACCTGAAAGGAAGGTAAGCAGAATGTGGGCAGAACAATTCATTTCCTGTTTGCATTGACAGCCTTCTTGTGTTACATCCCATTGATTTTCAAACCTGCAATTACTCACTGTTGAGCTAGTTACTGGACTACATGCTCCAGAAACAAGGAGTTCCAGTTCTAAAATGAAAAACACAATATGGGTCACTAATGCCCTGCCCACTCGCTCTCAATTGGCAATCCTTAGTGCTGACAATCATTTATTAGGACCAAAAGATGCTTTGAGTCTGATTCAACCAAACAAATCTTAAGGGATGACTGCATGGGCAGAATCACACATGACACCTGCTCTCCACCTAGTGTCGGTCCTCATCCTATCCTGGTCTGGGCTATAAATGGGACTATAGTGGGACCAGCCTATATGCTATCAGGAACAATACAGGCATGGGGTTCTAGTGCTTCACATTGTTCCTTTTATTACAGTAATATGTTCTGTCCCTTCTTCTTTTACACTCTTCTTCTTCTTTTTACTTTGAGGTCTAGTGCCATTTCTGTTTATTAATTCCTGGCTTGAACTCCTTGCTCCATACAAAGAAGCTGAAATAATGAATAAACTGTATGGACTAATGAGATTAGAATAGATAGTTCTCTGTACTTGCAGAACTGCACAATACAAGTTCAAGACTAGGTAAGGATAACACATACACACATCATCTTAGCCTAGGGGCCTGGATGGAATAATATTCTGATATGGGTTTCACTTAGGCCAGATGTTTATTTGGAATCACAGTCTGAAAATGATATGCACAGTGTTAAACACAACCTCCTCCAATTGCAAATAAATTATTGAATGAATCCTGGACATTGAAAACGACAATGTCTTACTGCAACTACCCAATCAATTTATATGCTGGGATATGCCTGAGCATTGCTATGAGCAGATTGTAGTGCATAGGGGAGAATAGAGATGTGCACACGTACTATCCCATATTCAGTGGAGACCCGAACACAGTAGAATTGGTCTAATTAAAAAGACTGTCCTTTAGGCAGTTTTTTCATAACCCCCAACTAGAGAATACTTAATGAAATCTGGGTACCATCCAGTCAAAGATAGGCACTTTTGAGCCCTATTGGTTTCAGTGGGAGAGTTACAAATATGCTTAACTCTCTCTCTTGCATTGAACTCAATGGGAGTTAAGCACTTTTAGCTTATTCTGGATTGCACCCTCTGTTCCCAAAGATAAAAATTTCTTCCATAATTTTAACAGGGTTACAAGTAAAGTGTGTGGAATAATATATCTATATCTATATCATCTATATATATGCGACTCTACTTCCAGTGGAAGAAAATTGATCTGGCTTGCTGTGTAAGATAGTTTAAAGTGTTGATAAAATCCCTTTGGATAAAATCCCCCATATACTTTAATAACTGATGCACTCTTTGTATTTATTTGTAAACATGTCCAGAGATATGGGAAGACAACCTTTTAGCAGCTGATATTTCTGTGGCAAAATCAGGGAGAGCATGCTGAGGCTTTAAAGGCAGATTTAGACTAGGTGAATATGCAGTCATACCTTTTTCAGCTGCCTTGCATCCACCAGTCTCCTCTGGGATGCACCACTTCAGATGTTATTTCCTCCATGCAGCTGCCTTCCTGGGGACATACGAAGAATTGGTAAATGTCTGAACTGACCCTACGAAAGTGCTTTTATGTTCATCTGTCTCTCTTGTTCTTTTTCTTTTTAATATTAAATCTAGGAAGAAAGAAAGGTTCCTCCTCCTGTACCAAAGAAGCCCCCAAAAGGAAAATTCCCTATTACGCGAGAAAAGTCTCTAGACCTCCCTGACAGACAACGTCAAGAAGCTCGAAGACGGCTAATGGCTGCTAAGCGGGCAGCCTCTTTTCGGCAGAATTCAGCCACAGAGCGTGCAGACAGCATTGAGATATATATCCCAGAGGCCCAAACAAGGCTTTAAAGACCAGAATGCTGCATAGTTTCTTCATCTTTTTTTTTTTTTTAAACACACACAACTACTACAATGCTTGTACAGTTTGTCTCCTCCTTGCTAATTTTTGTCACACTTTTCCCCACTGAATGGCCCTTGGTGTTTTGTCCTTTGTGCCATATGCACAGTGGAATGCTTTTGATTTCCTCGGAATTTGCTGAGTCCATTGCAAGAACTACTATTCTTTTCTTTTTGTATTTATTATCAGACTAAACAATCAGCTCCAATGGATAGGGCTTGTTGAGACCTTACTTATCCAATATGTTCTCAGAGGACAACAAGAAACACCTCTTGAGATGGAACCCAGCTTACTTTTTTTGTTATTTATATTTTTATAAATGATGTGATAACTAGGGATAAGAATAACAAACTTTCAAATGGGTGCATCTCACCATTCACCAGAGGCATTAGCTAATCCAAGTAGAAGGTGCTACAAATGTAAAGTGCAAGAAAGAAAGAACCCATTTCTCTCTCTCTTATCTATCTCTGTCTCTCTATCTCTCTGACCCCTAGTTTCCTTGCCTTGTACCTGGCTAAAGTTTCTGCCCATATGCTCTGCCATTCTGCTCATCTTTGTTACCGCAAAATAACACTAGGCCTATCATATCATGTTGAGTTGAGTTTTTGGAGATGAACAGGGATATCCAGCCATTAAACTCCAATATTCATCAGGAACAAAGAAGCAAGGAAATCCTTTCGTATTGGGAAAGTCCAGCCCAGAGAGAAATGTCTGTTTGGACAAGCATGCAGAAGTCAAAGGGAAAATACAAAAGGACTTGAGTAAAAAGGAAAAAAGGAAGCCTTAAGAATTTAGATCTGTAGCAAGATGTGAAAAGTTCTATTTACTCCTTTGGAACATTCATTACATTTTAAACAATTATTTTATGTTGTAGTTCTTTAAGTTACATTTTTTTAAAATTTCAAAAGTGATGCTACATGTAATATTTGAAGTTTCAAAATGCTATATCAATTGAGTTTCCAGGGTATCCTTTAGATCAAAACAAAATACAAAATACAAAAAAACCTTTGCTTGTTTAAAATACCGGTTGTGATGTTGTAACCAGTTTAAGAAATATGAATGTGAGTGGTAAGTATATCTCAGTTTAAATGGTAATCTTAAGGTAAAAAGGTGAACTGTGGTTTACAATTGTATTTTTTTCCCCAGAATTCTTTTTTCCTATGCAGTATTAGTTAAAGATAAGGAAAGTTCTCTTGATTGTTTCAGATTTAAAAAGCATGATTTCAAGAGTTGTGTGACTTCTAGCTGTGGAATGTAAGGAAAGTAGTGCATTTCCTAGCCCTTGATTAACAGCAAGGCAAAAGCTAGAAATAATACGCTCGGGAATGAAATAAACTGTAATAACATTATTCTACTGTTATCTACGTACCTTCTCAAAGGTCATGAGCCTCGTTTTTGAATGTCTTCAGTTGAAGACACAAGAAAACATATCCCACAAATACTGAAATCAGGATTCTACGTAATACGAGAGATCAAAACTGAATGAAATCCATGAGACAAATTTCTGTTATCAGTCTTATTTGAATGATATGTATTTAGCCATAGGCAGAACAGCTACTTAAACTAGACTACAGCACTTTGGTTCTTCACCTTGATAAGCACTTTAAATATGTACTTTGCAAGCCCTTCAGCCTGTCACATGACTGAACATGCTAGACATTATAGGAGGCTAAGCAGATCTGACGTTGGGTTTTCTCATCCTGCCCTCTCTCCCATTTCCTCCAATGTATTTTTGTTACGCATGCGTTCTGTTTTAGGGCAAAGCTGATATAAGCATGTTTAGCTTCAAGATATGAAACTAGAGTTGAATGTTTGAGAAAGGAGGAAATACTGTAAATTGAGCCTGATCTCTTATGTAGATTTTACCAAATAGCCTTAAACTGCATTTGGAAGCAAAAAACAAAAACCAAGAAGAATGTATATTATTAAAAATGCAAAAAAATTAATAATAATGATGGTGATAATAATAATAATACTCCTAAACTATTATTCTGTAATAATTAGGATATTCCCTTCCCCAAAGTGTTCACAGAATTCCTTTACATGGAAACAGCCGATTCCTGGGTAGTGTACAATATTAATACTGCTTATTGTTCTATTTAAATGCAAGGTATAAGCATCTTTAAAAAATGAGTTTTTATTTCAAGTGGAGCTGCTAATGAGAAAGCCAAGGAAAAGAGTATGCATTTCCTAGAGACTGCAGATTTGAAATATATCTTTCTCTCCTCCTCCTTGTCCCGCCACATCCCTATATGGCTGCTGCTGTGTTTAACTCATTTTATTTAACAAATATTGCCAAATCACACGTGAATTTTTCCTTTGAGTAATCCTATGTAGATCAGGGACCAATGGTAATAAGGTAATCTGCATCTGATTTCCCACCATATACTACGCACAGAGACAAACAGTTTTAAAGGGTCCACACCTATGAAATGTAAAGTCTAACGCATCAAATATTATTTGCACATCTATCCTAGTAAATCTTAACCCATTTTTTTGCTGGAGCTTTGCTCGTGGTACTTCTGCATTAGGCATTCTGTTTCAATCACTTGCAACATACGTTAACGGAACAGCCAGGCATTTTTCTATGCTATATTGTAAAAGCACACATCAATGCACACAACAACAAAAATGCAAGAAAAAAAGTATGCACATGCAAGATGACACATAATTAAAGTAACATGTAGTTTGATCCTGTCTCTAGTATTTAAGACAGTGGTGGGCAACATGTGCCCTCCTGAAATTGTTGGACTGTAACTCCCATCAGCCCCTAGCCAGCATAGCCAATGGTGAGGAATTATAGGAGTTGCAGGCCAGCAACATCTGGAGGGCCACATGTTGCCCACCCCTGATAAGGGGAAAACTAATTTCCCATGCAGATAAGTTGCTTGAATTGAAGAAGTCCATGATAATTTTAATTTTACTTCCATTGTATTCTTATTAATAAGAAAGGCACAACTCATAAAGGGCAAATTAGGCCATTGTGAGTAAGTTGTATGCTAAATTGCATGTTGTTCATGCAATGATAGTAATATGTTGACTATACGCCTTTGACTCTGTACGTCCCCGTTTGTTCCACTTCTGTTCCAAAGAAAAAATATTTAAAATGTAAACCAGATGCCTTCTGCTAACTCTGATAAAATGTTACCTGTTCACAAGTTAAGTTTTTAAGTGCAATATATTCAATTTCTTTTGTACAGGAAAGATTAAATCAATAATGGCAAATAATAAGCCACACTTCTCGTGTATTGTACATTTAATTTGGGAGAAGAAAATTAATGTCTATAATATTCATGTTGCAAGTCAGTCAGCCCCAGTCTAGAATAAATGCTAAACATTATAGAGAGTATTACTCAATATGCTTCAGATTTAAAGTCTCTTATATTATTAAGATATATAATACAATTGTATACTGCAATAGTGCTGAAAATCTACAATTTCCAGTTAAACATAACTCTATTCCTTCTTAAAGACATGGGAACTAGAATCCTTCCTTCTTCAAGATATGGGAACCACTTAGGGAACTAGAATTGACAAAATAATATAGGACACACAGCCTAACAGCACAATCCTGCCCATGTCTATTCAGCAGTAAGCCCCATTGAATTCAATGAAGCATACTCCCAGGCCAAGTGGGTATAGGATTGCAGCCTTGCTGTTTCATTGCCTGTAAAAATTCAAGTGTGATAAACAGAATTCGCAAGGCTATTAGATTTGACTAACAGCACAATCCTATGTATGTTTACTCAGAAGTAAGCAACACAGTGTCCAATGGGGCTTACTCCCAGGTAAGTGGGCATAGGATTGCACACATACTACTAGGCAGTTAGTTCCACTGAACTCAGAAAGACTTAGATTAGAGTAAACAGGTTTAGGGCACAATCTCTAAACCATGCTGGCTGAGGAATGCTGGGAGTTGTAGACTTTTTTCTGTCTAAACATGCATAGGATTGCACCCTTAGAGTTAGACTGCAAAGCAGCAATCCTATGCTGCTTACCTGTGAACAACCTCATTAAAAACAATAGGACTTACTTCTGAGTAAACGTGTAGAGGATTAGGCTGCATGGAACAAAACCACTCTGAATAAAGTAGGAAAATATTCTAGACTTGCTTTCCAGGGTCCTGGGCTGTATTTTGTATGATTTGAATTCCATTCTATGTCAACCATATATGATCATATTTATTTAATTTATTATTTAGATTGATACCCCATCCTTCAAATACATTATCAGGGTGGCTTACAATAAACTATTATTTGTGTGTGCACGCGCATGTGCGTGTGTGTGTATGGTTTGCTACTTGATTGATCAGAATGGCCTTTTTAGTATAAATATGCAAGGATGAAAATGTCATTAAGTGTAAAACCAAAAACAGTCTTATGTAATGGGATTTTAGTTCATCAACAACAACATAATTGTTTATCATATGCTGAATTCAAAGCTACTTAAGAATCAGCTAAAAAAATTAAGAAAAGATGCAGCTTTTATGTAGAAGATATATAGGAAGCATTTTGGATTATGGAATTTGCTGTTCTGTTATGATTCAAACTGCTGTATACATAAATATATGTCCTTAAGGTGGCCTGTGTGGGCTGTGATCTATGCATGCAAGGACTTCCCTTTATACTTACGGTAATAAAAGCCTCACTGCCACTTGTGGCAGTAGTAAGGCTCTCTGTAGCTTTCTGGCCATGTTTACTAACATAGTGTTATTCCTACAGATATTTGGGGCAGGGAACATAGTTGTGAGACTGCAGATAGCCTCACCACTGCTACAAGTGGCAGCAAGACTTTTTTTAAAGGTTTTTTTTTAAAACAAACAAACAAACCCATTAGCCACTTCATCTCAACCAAAGTAAGCTAACACACACACTCCCAAATCTTGCTGAGATACTTGCCTGCCCCCAATTTTTTGGTCCACCTCCACACGAAATTATGTTTAAAAAAAAAAAAGGTTTTGGCCCCACTATAGTTCAAGGAGAGCCTTTTATTAATAGAACAAATAGGACCCACAGCAAAATGTTGCAATGTATTCCCATGTCCAGGAGGAGGCTCCTATTCAGGGCTCCACAGAGCCTTGAACAGGAGCCTTGTAATGCAGTTCAAGTGCAGAATGAAGGAAGAGAACAAGGACACCTTTTCCCCTCCCCCTTGAGAACTTCCCCAATGTGCTATATAGTTGCCAGCCCCAACTCTAAGCATGTTTAGCTATATGGTGTGTGTGTGTATGTGGGTGGGGGGAGAGTTGGAAAAGTTGTGTTTTTTCTTTCCCTTCCTCCTCAAGCATTGCCATATAGTGCGGGAAGATAGGTAAGTGTTTTTAAACGTCACAGCACACATCCCCCCACCCTGATCTAGGATACTTACTTTAAGCTGTTAGGGACTTGAGCAGGCCAATTCCCTCTTTTCCTTTGCCCAACCCCTGTCTTTTCTCAGCCCCTCCTCCTCTTCCGCCCCCAGCTACAACAGATACCCGCCACAGGTCCTTGTCAGGCCATTTTTGTTTTTTGTTTTAAATTTTAGGTTGCTTTTAATTTACAGACTTATATAATTCTCTGCACCTACGGATTCCCCCAAGTCTGTAGAAACCTCTGTTTTATTTTCAGGTAGCCCTGTTTCACTCTCAAACTGATAGCTACTCAGCTACTCAAATATCCAAGTTCACGATTAGAGAGAACAGTTGGAAGCATCATGTAGATGTGGGTTTGGATCATGCAGCTGCTGATCTTGCGAAGTTAATGCCATTAGCAATAATGGAAGAGGGAGGTTGTATTTTTCAGAGGCTGTGCACTCTAGTTTAATTACTGGCAGAAAAATATATAGTCATAATCCTTCATTGTGAAGTTTTTCAGTTTCTTCCATATTTCCTAGAAGAGGTATGCCAAAAAGAAACTTCAGCTTTTGAACCACTCAAAACATAACTTACAAAGGCAATGCATGAAATTCTTAAACCTAACTGCACTGCAGATATATATATATTTATATATATATTCTTAAATATATATATTCTTAAAGTGCACCACACTTTAAGAAGGATGTAGACAAACTGGAGAGGGTTCAGAGGAGGGCAACAAGGATGATAAAGGGACTGGAAACAAGGCCCTATGAGGAGAGACTGAAAGAACTGGGCATGTTTAGCCTTCAGAAGAGGAGACTGAGGGGAGATATGATAGCACTCTTCCAGTACTTGAACGGTTGTCACACAGAGGAGGGCCAGGATCTGTTCTAGATCATCCCAGTTTGCAGGACACGGAATAATGGGCTCAAGTTACAGGAACCCAGATTCCACCTAAACATCAGGAAAAATTTCCTGACTGTCAGAGCAATAACACAATGGAACCAACTACCTAGGGAGGTGGTAAGCTCTCCCACGCTGGAGGCATTCAAGGTGCAGCTGGACGGACATCTGTCAGGGATGCTTTGACTTGGGTTCCTGCATTGAGCAGGGGGTGGACTTGATGGCCTTGTAGGCCCCTTCCAACTCTACTTTTCTATGATTCTATATATATTCTATATATATTCAGTACAATATTGCATTACAAAATAAAAGGGGAAATGTGACCTTGAGACTTTTATAGTCTTCAGTTCTTTTTTTAGCCTTCAGTTCCCTTTGTGTGTTGTTTGATAGGGCTATAACTAACATACATTGTTGATAGTGCTGGAATTTTATCAGTTTTGCAAAATGTACACAAGCCAGGGAGTCCATAACCCAGTGGAAGAGCACAGGCTTTGCATACAGAAAGCCCCAGGTTCAGTCCTTGGCAGCTCCAGTTTAAAGGATCTCAGAGAGCAGGGCTGGGAAGCATCTTTGCCTGAAATCCTTGGATTGCTACCATGAGACAGAATAGATAGCACTGGGCTAGAGAGACCAACGGTCTTCTGACCCAGTACAAGGCAGCTTCGTGCAGTCAGAGAATGTTAGTTGCACCTCAATCCCAACAAAAGCAATTTAAGCATTCAACTGTGCACTTGAATTCCATTGATTTCAATGGGATTTTGGTGCAATTACATATTGTTGGATTGAGTGCAAAGTGCCTACACCTTCCGAAAGGCTCTTTTGTCAGTCTTTCCCTTTTTCTCTTCTTGCTCTGATCCAGCTAGGGACATACATTTATGGTAGCAAGCTTCTGCACGTGCATCCCACATACACAAAGAATGACACAGGGAGGTTCCTCGGACTGCAAATCCCATCCAGCAGTCACAGTTAGATTACTGGCTAGGGGTGCTTCTCATTGGTTTGTGCAGTGGGAGGGGAAATCAGAGAACTGAATTCATTGCCCTCCCATGCCTCCTTCCCCTGTGCAAGTGAATGGCACGAATGACAAATGGATTTGACGGGCTGGAGCCCCAGATGCTGGATGGTTCCTTTTGGCCTCAGAAATGGCTCATGTAGCACCTATGTTGCATGTCGTTTCTCGTGCATCTAGGGATCTGCTTGGTGGGGCGGGATATTTTATAGTCCTTTTCTCTCTTACTTCTTCTTTCTGGATTGCATCCAAGGTGTCATTCCACAACCCCGAAGTTGCTACCACTTGCGGAAGCCCCATTTTCATTCTTCCGCAAGTGTGAAATCCAATACTTTGACTCCACTTGTGTGGGCTGTTGCACGAGTGCTTTCAAAACTCCTTAATGGAACAACTTCCATTACACACTAGTTCCACTTGCGCTAGCAGGACCTGCAGTCATGCCACCTCTTGTGCTTTTTCTGCTCGTGTTACATTGGAAACAACCCTCTGTCTTTATTCTTTGCCGTGCCTTCAACTTTGCTAAGATTTGCACCATTTTCCCAACGTAATTTTGTTTCCTTCCTGCCCACAGCCACTCTTTATCATATGCATGCCTCTGTAGCTCAGCCCTAGGAACCTACTTCATCCATGGCAAACGGACCCTCCAGTGGAAAAGAAGGCTGATTCTAACCAGGGAATCAGCAAGGAAACTAGGAAACTATGTGAGGAAGCCTGTTTCCACACATGGATCTCCCTTCTTGGAGAGCATATACAAAGTACATACAAGTCACCAGAAAGTTTATCAAGTTGCTGATGTTTTTGTGGCTCTGGGATGAAGTGGAGTAACTCTTGTATAGAAAATGTGTAACATTAGATAACGATTGCAAAGGTGGGGGAGGGTGCTTGCCCATTCAGTAGTGTTTCATTAAAATCAGGGGATATCCTGACTTAAATATCTACAAAAGCAACAAAGGTGAGTGTAGCTCCCTATTGTTTCTTTTGACTCCAGCCTGCTCCTACTGTTAAATCATTTAGTGCAGATGTAAGACAAATTTTTGAGGAGTTTGTTTCCTTTTAAATGGCAGCTATAGTAGATGCCCGATTGCTAATTTTGCTATTGGCATCAACAAATGTTTAGCCTTAATTCTGTTTACCCAAATGTTAATGCTGGAAGCTTTCAAAGTACCCAAAGGGCATCACACTTGATATGAGGCAAAGAAGGGAAGCCAGCCAAGTCTTGTTTGGACGTAAGGGCATATCTTCTGTAGCAGCCATTCTTTCATTCCAAATAGGCTGTAGTCAATACAGAGTGGTTTTTTAAAAGTAGATTGATTCAGATCTATAAAAGCGGCTGTTTTCATAGTCAAGTGATTCCTGGATTCCAAGTTTTGCAAAATTACCATAATGTACTCAGTACTTAGTGATAAATGTGGATGAAATGTTTTACTGATCCATCATAATTTTGCTGGTACTCTGTACCTGTGTGTTCCTGTCCATTTCCACCATTTCTTAGTTCTCAATTACCTGTAGAATCTGCATTCATCTCTGTGCATTGATTTACCTCTGAAGTTTAATACTTGTCTCCATTTCACTTTTAAAGGGCTCAGCATGTATGCATTATTCCCTCCACTTCATACATTGATTTTGGGGCTGGGGTTGGATTTTTTATTTTTTTTTAAATCCCCTTAAAACAGAGCAAATAATACTGCTCTGGAATTGTTCTTTCCTGTAAAAATGAAACGCCACTATTACTGTACAGCTTCTTCTGTACAAAAATTCATAGGTTCACAAAGTATGTATTGTGCCAAAATAATATTCAAGTGTGGCCTGAGGATTAAATTAAATGCCTCCTGTAGAATTTCAAGGAATGTTAGAAACAGGAAACTAGCTCTTTAGTTTATTGTTAAAGATTTTATATATATATATATATATATATATATATATATATGAGAAATCATATCAGCAATGAAGATGAACTGAGTGCCAAATATTTGACATTTGTATAAATTTACACTTCACTAGAGTTAAAACTATTTTATGTAATTCTATTTCTCATGTTTTTATGGTTCTTTTGAGAAGTTCCGTTTAGTAGCATGCAGGATACCTAAATTGAATGTACAGTATAATGTTTCATTGCTACAATAATTTCTTGCTTCTCAGTAATATCTTATTTACCAAAAATGTTGTTTGTTTATTTGGAACATCTTTGCCCATTGTTTTATTCTTGAGTTGAATTACTCTTTTCCATTATCCTCTACTTGCCTTCAGCTAATTGTAAGGAGAAAAACAAAATGTGCTTCACTGTTCCCCACCCCCCACCCCCATGGCTCTTTTATGAAGCTGCCTCTTTCAATTGGTTCCTGTACTGTTTATGATCATCTTCTGTAAATACTTCTGCGATTAAATTTTTTGAGAAAACTGGCTTTATTCATTATTAACACAGCATTGATATAGTGAAAATATACAGTAATCCAAAATTAATAGCTCGTCTGCCAACTTTGGTTCATCAGATGTAACATTTCACATATATAGTAAATGTGATGCATAACCCCAAATTCAGTGACTGGGTTCCCACGACACAACAATCCATCATAGGTTTGTCCACGATGGGTTGTTGTGCCATGCAAACCTGGACCGATTTCCCCAGCATGGCTTGTTTGTGGGCAACAAGCCACCCCAACAACCCATGGGCTGTTGTAGGGGTTGTTGTACGCACAATGAGTTGTCGGGTCATCCAAACCTGGGTGACTGACTCCATGATGGGCAGGGCACACTGAATTGGCTATTGAGTCTCTTGACAAGAGTGGCAAAAAAACCCTTGCCACTCTTGCCAAGCGGCTCCCAGGTGACCGCCAGTGCCAGCTACCCCAAAAGTGCCCAAGCAGCACTTGGGGGCAGCTGGCACTGGTCTCCCCCCCCCCCCCGCCATGATCACAAGCCATTTTGGGCTTGCCATGGCTTTTTTTCCTTTCCCCTTTTTTTTCTCGCAGATCACAAAAGCTGGCTTGACAGCTGGCTTTTGCGATCCCCATTCTGACAGCCACCGACAGCCCCTTCAAAGTGCCTGAGTGGCACCTTGGAGGGGCTGTCTGCAGCTGGCAGAAACTTTTTTTAAAAAAATGCACAAAAAAATTTCCCGAAAAATCCACATGCACCAGCATTTGGACTACCTGAGCAGAAAAAAAGGATGAGGATTTTGCCATGAAGGGGGTGTAAATTATCTTTGTGAGCAAAGATCACTCATGCCTTTGGTTTCTCTTGACAGCTCATCTTTTAACAGTGGTTAGGAGAAACCAAAAGGGGGGGCAATCCAAGTTGGAGCCTTTTCTGAGCAATGTCCAGGGTTGGTACGTGCTGCACCTTGGCAGCAGGCACCTCCCAGGACATTGCCACAGCCAAGGCTTCAAATCCCCACAGTTGCGCAAGTGCAGTTAAAAAATTTTTTTTTTAAAAAAAAACATTTAATGTAGATTTTTGCGCAATATTTTTTTGCACAAATTAAAAATAATAATAATTGGTCAGCCACAGACAGCCCATCCAAGGTGCCGCTCAGGCACTTTGAAGGGGCTGTCGGTGGCTGTCAAAATGGAGATCGCAGAAGCTGGCTGTCAAGCCGGCTTTCGCAATCTCGGGGGGGAGCAAGATAAAAGGGGGGAAAGCTGAAAATGGCTTGCGATCACAGTGGGGATGGGGGGAGATAACTTGGTTTTCCCGCAATGTTCCCTGGGATACCCATGGGAGAACCAAGGGGGAGATAGGGGGCCAACAACCCACGGTGAGCCCAATCATCTGTTGGACTCACTGTGCATTGTTTACACAACAACCCACCCACCCTGGCTTACTGCCAGGGTGGGCTAGCATGATCTGCAAATGTGCCCAGTGGCATGTGGACTGCTACACACATGCATGTATACAGCTCTGCATAAAAAGATTCTGCCTTCTTGTACCATGGAAGACTGCATTTGCAATGGAGATACCTGTGTAAAGTTTTCACAGATGTAATGCCTTGTTCCTTAGACTTCAGCTACAAGCAAGCAATAGTTTTTAATGGTGCAGTCCTATACATGTCTACTGAGACATAAGTATCATAGAGCTCCCAAGTAAGAATGTATAAGATTGCAGCCTAAGAGAACAGAGAGGGGTTTGAGAGAGTCTTTACTTCCCATGGTGTACATACATCTCTTTTTTCCCCTCTTTGTCCCACTGTCACCTTTGGACAGGTTTTTGAAATGATGTAAAAGCCTGCAATACCTGTTTATCAGAGGCAAAGAGGAATGAATGCACACATCATGTGCCATGATCTCTCTTTCAAACTGTCCTCAACCAGAAGGCTGCCTGCCTCCAGCCTTCTATGGGCTTATTGAAGCCTGCAAAGCTCTCGCTCACGGAAAATGTTTGCCAAATCATGTTTGTTTTTAACGTGTCCAGATTGTGTCCATAGCAAATGATTGTTCCAAGGAATCTGACAATGCGTGGAACCAATTCAACTATGGGTGCAATCCTATTCCTATATCATGCTGACCTTGTCTGGCGGTACATAGGATTGGGCATAGAAGCCCCTGTGACCTCAGAAATTCCTTCCGAGGTTGCAGCGCCACACAGTACTGCGCTGCCCCCTCCCCGCAGCTGGTGTGGTTATCTTTCTGCACCGGCAGGGAACCAAAGAAGGTTGCCCATCTTTGGTTCCCCCATGGTGGGGGCATTCCTGGGGGCGGGGAATGGAGGGACAAAACTCCACGGGGTTCCGAGGAATCCAGGCAGCGCCTCAGCCTCTCTTCCTCACGAGGAGAGGAAAAACATCTAAGTTGCCGAAATTGGCCATCTAGAGGTTTTTGAGGGAGAGCGGAGTGAGGCAGATATCCTATCTGCTGCACTCTTCCTTCCCTGCATAGGATACCCACAATCCTCCGGGTTCGGCGGGTTGCAGGCACCCTCATAGGATTGCGCTGTATATCATTTTATTTTACTAACATTTTACTATTATTACAGTAATATAGAATCTTATCTGTGCTGTGCTTCATTGGCATAGAGAATAATTTATTTAAAGCCAACTGATACACACAACTTAATATATAATTAGTTTTTGCAATATAAACAAATTAACATCTTATTAGTTTCACTGTGGTTTTCTATGTATTCTATTTATGCACATTTCAATGATATAAAAATACAGTGCCTTCCAGAAGTATTCACACCCCCTTTGACTTTTCCACATCTTGTTGTGTTACAACCTGGAATTGAAATGGATTTAATTGGTATTGTTACCACTTGATGTACACAAGATACTCAACCTGTGAAGATGCAAAATATTTTTATTGTGGCACAAAAGTTAAGTAAACAAAAACAAGCTGGCACTTGCTGGTTGCATAAGTACTCATCCCACTCCACACTGTGTCAATACTTGATAGAAGCCCCTTTGGCAGCAATGACAGCTGCGAGTCTTCTTGGGTAAGTCTATCAGCTTTGCACATCTGGATCTTGCAATGTTTGCCCATTCCTCCTGGCAAAATTGCTCCAGCTCTGTCAGGTTGGAGGGGGACTGTCGGTGAGCAGCAACTTTCAAGTCTTGCCACAGATTCTCCATCGGATTGAGGTATGGCCGTCTGGGCTTTGATTGGTCCATTCTAAGACTTTTAGGTTCTTGTTGTTAAACTACTCCAGTGTTATTTAGCTGTGTGTTTAGGGAGATTGTCTTCCTGGAAGGTGAACCTCTGCCCAAGCCCCAGGTCACTTGCAGACTGAAACAGGGTTTCCTTTAGAATTGCCCTGTATTTGGCTCCATGTCCATTTCGCCCTCAATCCTGACCAGCTTCCCAGTCCCTGCCAAGAAAAAGCATCCCCACAAAATGATGCAGCCACCACCATGCTTCACCGTGGGGATAGTGTTCTCAGGGCAATGTGCACTGCTGGCTTTGTGCCACACATAGCGTTTTGTGGCAAGGCCAAAATGTTCAATTTTGGTCTCATCTGACCAGAGAACTTTTCCCCACATGTTTGCTGTATCTCCCACATGCCTTTTTGCAAACTCCAAATGGGCTTTGATATGGGTTTGGTTCAGCAATGGCTTTCTTTTTGCTACTTTCCCATAAAGCCCAGCTTTGTGGAGAGTCCGGGTGATGGTTGTCCCATGGATGGTTTTGATGGAAATTGTAATATTGCCTGCTTAAATCAACGAGGTAATGTAACCACTAGTTACAGTGGGAGGAAAGGGTTAATTAAACAATCCCCAAGGGGCATGTTTTGTAACCCCTCCTCCCTACTTCTGACCTCTCTGTGGCCAGCTCTCTCGCTCTGCCTCACCAACCATGATGGACACAAGGTCTGAGCTGGCTTCCAGCCAGTGATCTCCAATGAAGCGGACTCTTAACACCAAGACTCTTCTCTGCCTATATGCATCCTGCATATATGAATAAACGAACTGTAAGTAAAACTAATAAATGTCTTTATTGGTTTTAAACCTTGTTTGGACAATCTGCTTCCTTTTAAGAGCCTTTTAGCCGGGTTTAACTACCCACGTGGTGATAACCAGTTTCAATAACCAGGCTGAGCATAAGGAAGAAAACTCTGCTTCGTCCTAACCAGTATAATATCCTCCAACAGGTTTCTCCCATCTCAGCTGCAGATCTCTCCAGCTCCTTCAGAGTTACCATTGGCCTCTTGGTTGCTTCTCTGACTAATGCCCTCCTTACCCAGTCACTGAGTTTTGGTGGACAGCCTTCTCTAAGCAGAGTCGCGGTTGAACCATATTCTTTCCATTTTGTAAGAATGGATTTAATGGTATTCTGGGGAATGTTCATAGTTTGGGATATTTCTTTTATAACCCAACCCTGATTGTTGCTTCTGCACAACTTTATCCCAGAGTTGTTTTGATAGCTCCTCGGTCTTCCTGATGCTGTTTGTTTAGATATACTCTCAGACAACTCGGGGGCCTTCCAGAAACAGGAATTTAATCTGAGATCACGTGGCACTGGAATTGCAGACAGATGGACTCCATCCAACTACAGTATGTGACTTCTGGAGGCAGTGTGTTTCACCAGGGCTTCTTTAGGCATATCACAGCAAAGGGGGCGAATACCTACGCAACCAACAAACAAGTGCCGGTTTGTTTTGTTTACTTAACTGTTGTGCCACAATAAAATATTTTGCACCTTCACAGTGTTGAGTATCTTGTGTACATCAAGTGGTAACAATGCCCATTAAATCCATTTCAGTTCCAAGTTGTAACACAACAAAATGTGGAAAAGTCGAAGGGGGTGAATATATCTGCAAGGCACTGTATGTATACTTCCTTGCTTGCTTCAGAACATCAGGTAAGTCTCCTAAATTTGGGGATGGGTAGAGCATCTGTGAAGAAACCTAAGACTGGCACTCCTTGATATGGAAGATGTAACAAAAGTCACTGTGAAAGATAAAGGGGAAATGCTGAATGCCCAAAGAAAGGGATTAGAAGACATTCTATATGAATAGATGCACTGGGCCTGCGGCAACAGTAGCATTTTTTCTTGTAGCTGGACGGTTAGTTGAAGTTTGAGCATATGCATAGCCTGTAAATTATGGTGGCAGAGCTGTGTCTTTAAACAAGGGTACACCTAAATGGTGTGTAATGCAGGAGTCAGTGGACTCTAAAGCATAAAAGGGCTGTGCAGGGAGCTACTGCCGAACACTCCTCTGTCTACAATTCTACCCCCAACCTGGCAGTTGCTTTTCATGGGTGGTTTTGTCCCACCGGAGCTCAGTTCCAGCACAGGAGTTCAGCTGGGAGACCAAATCAACAGGCATGGAGAGGGTTCAGCACCTGCTCAAGCACACTAGTAATGCTCCTTACTGCTCACATGGGACAGAAGGTCAGGTGGGCACAACATCCATACATTATAGAGCATGAATGAATTTGTAAAATGCCTTCATGCTTCTCAAGCAGAAAGTTTTTTTGATCCTAAAACAACAATAATATTCCTAGGTCTTTGGGAAGCAAAAAACAAACAAACCAATCTTGGCAAGAATTTTATTCAATATGTTCCCTCTGAAGCATCTCTACTCTCACTCCCTGTTCTTCTCAGCTGACTTCTCAGCACCAGGCTTTTTGGTGCTTTAAAATAAAGTTCCTTAGGGTGCAATCCTATGCAGGTTTAGACAGGAAAAAGTCCTGGGTTTAGAATTCTCATCACATTATTCATGAGAGTAATCCAACAGTGCTATTTTTATTTTATTTTTTAAAAAGTGGTTTATGCTGCAATTCCATACATGTCTACTCAAAAGTAAGTCCCATTAAGGTCAATAGGGCTTACTCTCAGGTAAGTGGGTACAAAATGAGCTGTGATGGATGTACTTCTTTACATCCATCACAGCTCAGCATCTTAATTTTGTCAAGATGCTGAATGTTGACATTTTCTTACAACTGGCAATGCTACAGAAATATTTGGTTAAGTAGTAAAATCACAAGTGTTTATTTAACATGGTATTAATAAATACAACAGGTAATATGAACCAAGAAGTCCTGTTCAAATAAAATTCACTCTTGCCTGCGACCCCGCTTCCCCCCTCCTTTTTTTACAAGACAACTTAGGCAACCAATTAAAGTGAAAGCCCTGAAGTTTTCAGTGTGTGTGTCACATGTGTTGTCAAACATATAACTATGAGAGTATATGTGATTTCAGAAAACATCAACAACAAGAAGAGCACTCTGCTTCATCCTAAGCAGGAGGAGGTGCTATAAATTGGCACAGTTTATCCAGAAAATGTTTGGTTGTTCTTTCTTACATCTAAGTGGAAATGTTTGATTACATAATAAAAGAATTCCATGCTCAAGAGCACACAGGGGACTACGTCTGCTGCTGTGGATACAGGTGACCAGCAGAGGGAGCTTCTGAAACACTAACAGTTTAACTGCATAATCTATATTAGTACAATACCTTTATTAGACCAACTCAAAGGTCGCGCCTGTGGCGGTTTCAGCTGGTTGATGAATGTGCCTGAAGCATAAATGGGATCCACCTGAGCCACATCACATTGATACAAATGGCAAACTCCATTTTCATTCCCTAAATGGAAGTAATATCTGTGTATTTTTTAAGAGTATAAATATTTTCAATTTCTTATGATCTTTATTCTTTGAACATTTCCTTGACTCCTAGTTTTGACATCAAAATCTTCATTTTGACATAGTTTTTTGACCTTCTGGCAATAGGATATAATAGGAACTATCATCCCCTTAAAATAAAAAAACCAGATTGTAAAAACTACCCAATAATTTGAGTTGTTGGGGTGGGGGTTCCTCAACCCAATGCTTTTCAGCCCTGCCTTTCAGCCACTGAATTCTTATTCTTGACAGGTTGTTGACAAAGATATATATAGTAGTCAGTTCCTTCTGGAACATTTCTACCCAATGTGTATCAAATTCCAGTAGATGAATTGAGAGCTTTATACATCATCTGAGTGTCAACACAATGCTGAATTTATTTACCTTTCCTACAACAGAGCAAGTACATAAGATGTCAGCCTGACCCCCACTGCTGCTTTATGTATCGGGACATGTGTCCATTGTAGCTGGTGCAGAATACCTACCTATTAAGAACTCTGGGCCAATTCACAAACGGCTTTTAGATTTTTTTGCAGAGGCTGCCACAGTATTTTGTTTCCCTGCCAGTGCAGAAAGAATCGTGCCGGCTACGAGGTGGGGGCCGTGGGTACTCTATGGCGTTGCGACCTCGGAAGCCCCAATCCTATGACCCCAGAGACAAGGTTGGAGGGACATAGGATTGTGCCCTAAGCAATGCTGAAACAACATTAAAACCACTATTCACAATTTAAGAGGCCAAATTAAAGAGAGGTGTGTGTCTTCTGAAAAGCCTAGAGGGTCGGGACCAATCTCAGCTCTGAAAGGAGAGCATCCCACAATTTGGGAGAGATGCAGGACCTGCCTGACAAATGGGCCTCTGTGGGTACCAGCACCTTCAGGAGGACCTCGTCTGCAGATCTTAATAACCAGACAGGTTCATAACGAGACAGGTGGTCTCAGATAGCCAGACTCAAGCCACTTCAAGCTTTCAAAATTAAGACCAACACTTTGAATTGAGTCTGGAAAGCAATTGGAAACCAGAGCAGGTCTTTTCAATATAGGAGAGTGATATGATCACAATACCATGCACCAGTAAGCACAGGGCCGGTGCAAGGCAGTTTGGTGCCCTAGGCAAGATCAAATATTTAGCGCCCCCCCCTTCCCACTTGAGCCCTCCCTCCCTATTTCTGGCGCCCCCTTTAGCCCTGCACCCTAGGCAGCTGCCTAGTTGGCCTAATGGTAGCACCGGCCCTGAGTAACCAGACTAGCTGCTGCATTTTGCACCAGCTGAAGTGCAAACTTCAGTTGGTGCAAACGTTTTTTGATATTTTGCCAATGTTGAGTTTGATTTGTTATGTTTTTGTTTTGTAGTTCATTTAGGCCACTGATGAAGATTGCTGTTGAAATGCATTTGGCCTATTATGATATAGTTTTAGGTTCTAGATATACAGGTTTTAATTGTTTATATTGATATAATTGTTCTTGTTATATTGTTACAACATTTGTATTAATTTGTATTAAACAATATTGTTTGGAGGTATATATGTTCCTTAACTTTGGCTTTTATTGGTGGTACATATTGTTAAGGACTATTTTTGCTCTGTTGTTCATTGCATCTTTGGACTTGCACCACCATCACCACCTTTTCAATTCCCTTGGCCAAGAATGGTACATTTGAGACTGGCCTATAATTTCTCAAGTGTTCTGGATCAAAGGAGGGTTTCTTTAATAAAGGTCTTCTTATTGCCACCTTTAAGCTAGAGGAAACACACCCTTCCTGCAATGAGGCCAGTTCAGCCTTGGGCAGCGTAATCAATCAGGAAGGGCAAGGGTTTAGTAAACAGGTAGTTTCCTGACAACCTCCACATCCTCAAAGTCTACCAGATGAAAACTGGACAAGTGGGTGCCAGGATTAGATCCACCAGACCTGCCCCAATGTTGCAAGTCCAAATCAAGACAGATCCAAATGACTTCATCCACAAAGAATGAAGCACATTTTTTTTGCAGTGAGCCTCTGACTGTTCTGGCTCCCCTTCTCCCGCATCCTGGCAAAGAAGGCATCACACAGTATGGAGAAGCATCACTGGGCTATTCTTTATGGATGCAATGGTGGCAGAGAAGCAAGCTCTCTTCTCCGCCCTCACTGCATGGAGTAGGTCTCCAATTGTGCTCTAGTCCGAGAGTTTGGTCTGATTCATGCCAGTTTTTCCTCCATTGGTACTCCAGGCTTCGTCCCTCCTGTTTCATTGCCCTCAGCTCCCCGTTAAATCAGGAATTGACCTGGCTCTATCAGGAGGGATCACTCTATTAGGAGTGACCATGTCAACTGCCTGAGGCATTTCTATGTTCTACAGATCAGCCAGGGCTTCAACAGTACTCCCAGCAGATGAGAGCATCCAGCCCAAAATTAACCGGAAAGTGATCTGTTCACTATTATCAATTTTCTACCAAAACTATGCACGCTCCAACTTTTTTTTTTTTTTTTAAAGGAAAGGGTGCAGCATATACTTCAAAAAATAGTTCTCTAGTGGACTAATCAAATATTCTCTCCCAAATAAATTTATAATAAATCATTTTTCCAATGTTAAAATGAACCACTATAATTGAACGAGTTATCATTTATCAAGAGAACTAGTTGTCGTTTATCTTTAGCATCTCCCATTTAAATCCACCAGTTAAATTCATTGTTCCTTTTGTAGTGCACCTTGGCCAACTCTTATTGAAGATGCAACTAATAAGCCAGACAGTGAGACAAGAGAGATCAACAGTGCAATCCTATACATGTTTATTTGGAAGCATGTCCCACTGTGTTCGATGGGGTTTACTCCCAGGTAATTGTGCAGTATTAGGCTATACACACTTACAAGGGAATACGTTCCATTAAACTCAGCAGAACTTACTTCTGAGTAAACATGTTTAGGATTATAGTAAAAAAGTATTAGGAACACATAATTTTTAGAAAATGAAACACAAACCATTAGGTCTTAATAATTATTCAGCAGCTGCCACCATTGAATAATGTACTAATGGCTACTTATGGCTATATGATGGAGGCAACAAGCGCATTTTTTTAAAAAAAATATTACAATTTTTATTACAATGTTGAGTATCTGAAATATTTACCAAAAACGGTATTCTCAGTTACTGTTGTTGTGGCTTATGGGAAAGTTGATAAGCAGATTGTGGTTATGCACAAAATACAGTTTGTACACTGTAACCTGGAACACAGGTTCTTACCATATTAAGAGTTTATGGCGTGGCACAGAGCTTGCAACACTGAATGAAAAGGAAATAATCCCTGGAGCAAACATATCACACAGCAAAACTAGATTGTAAACATGCTTGTCAAGTTTTCACCTTATGACTTAAATGAACATATTAGGATGCTTACTTTCAATGTGCTACTTGGAAGCATGGCTGCATTGAATATCTGCATGCAACATCACTTTTGGAATGTCCCTCAACCCATGTGTCAGAACTTGCATGGGTATTCATGGGATGCACCTGTGGGAGTATTAAAGAGATGTGTAAAAAACTGTGAACAAAGACTGTCAACCTGATACTGTATCTAACACTACACTGATATGATCAGGGTGTGGATCAGAAAGTGGCATTACTTGTGTGGCAGGTATACTGACGCCCTCCTTCCGGACCGCAACCTTCTATAGGCTGCAATGACTAGAGAGGCTTGAAGCACTGACGTCTGCCTTGTCATCCCTGCGCTGTTAGGAAGCAGTGACCTGTATTATCAGGCTTAGTCTGAGCCAGAGCCGGCATCAAGGGTAAGCACAGTTAGGCAACTGTCAATGGGCCACACCCCAGCTGGGGCCCACTGACTTGCTCCTCCTCTTCACCATAGCAACCTACTTGTTCACCTCCCACTCACTCTGGCCCACACAATGGTAGCAGTGAGAAAGAGGAGCAGGAGGTGCCGCTGGCTCTCTGCCTGTCAAGCAAGCAAGTGGTAGGAACGATGAAAAAGAGGATGAGGAGCAAACAGCAGCTGGTGACCATGGCAGTGAGAAGGTGGACTTACTGAGGAATGGGGCCCATTGAAGCTATCTTGCCCAAGGGCCCACAAAAACTCAGAGGTGGCACTGGGCTGAGCAGCTTCTTCTTGGGGCGGGGGGGAGAAGTGTAGAGGCTGGCTAGATTTCTCATTTCTGTTATCTATAGCAGTTTTGATGGGGAAGAGAAAATTAGACTCTAGAGATAACAAGAGAAGCAGCAAAATACATCCTAGCCAACCAACACATTCTTCCCTCTAACCAGCTACTCAGCTAAGTGAGAGTCTGATATAGCTCCCTCCTTTCCAGAAATGCAGCGATGGGGAAACTGAGTCCAGTACTTCAAGCCTCTCTAGCCATTTTTTGGTTAAAGCCATGGAATAAATTAGTCATGAATTAAGTCCAATTGATTTCAATGGGAACTAACTTGAGCTAATGTGAATCCAACTCTTTTCCTGTAAGGATAGATTGTGGAGAGATCCCTTCTGTCCTTTGTACAAGCAGAGAAGAGCCACTTGCTACATGAATAATATAATGAGTTTAATAATATAATGAGTCCTAGGTCTACATATGTAACAGAATGATGGTCAAATTATACATTACGTTAAAGATGTAGCTAGCAGCTATATCTTTTCTTTCTACTGAAAAGTAAGTGTTGGGGACTGATCGGGAGCCTAGTATGTGGGGCAGGGAGACTTTAACCCTTTGCCCCTCTCCCCACTGTGGTCCCGGTTCCAGATTAGGGGCCCCGCCCTGCAGCTTGCATTGTCAAGAAATGATCTGCTTGCTTTGATCAATTTGGCAAGCAAATTGCAGGCACGGGAACCCTGATCTGGATTGGGACCACAGCAGGAGGCTAAGGGTTAAAGATCCCCTACCTTCACCCTAGTGTCCTGATCTGGATTGGGTTCCCCACACTTACATTTGAGTAAGGAAAATGTAGCTGCTAGCTACATTTTTAAAGTAATGTCTAGTTTCACTCTAGGATGGTAGAACCATGTGTATTGTGTTCTATTTTGACTGGAGGAGGGAGATGCCATTTCTAAATGATTTTCCACGTTAAAAACAAACAACCATATTATGGAGACAATTATAGCTGAATCTGCTCATTGCTGTCCTCATTTTCTACTTGCAGGGGCTTTTTTATGCAAGGAAACATTCTAAATTTGATTTTCCTACCTGCAGTGTGAGGTGGTTCAGGCCACACTAACACCATAGAGAACTCTACTGCCTCATTCAGCTGCATTTACATGCCAGAACTAGAGCAGGCAACCAAGGGTGACAGAAATGTTATGGCTGACATGGAGGCCATCAAGGGTGGCCACTTATGCATGTGGCCACTTATGGCAAAAGACGGTGCCAATTGCCATACAATTGGCATGGGCTAATTGATATGTATAGATAAAATTTAGAGACAATTACTATACTGTATAATTTAAATGCAGTACTGAGGAAGACTGACCAGGTGACCTCCTGTGTGCTTCCTCAGTCTGCTGTCCAGGTGCTCACTGCTGATGGGCAACTTCCTGCTCTCTCTTTTTATGGTTCCTTATCTTTAAATCATGTTTGGATTGGACAGGCCATCAAACAGAGGACACCTTCAAATAGAGGACTGTCCTCTGTAAAGTAGGACACCTGGCCACCCTACCAGAAATGATTCGGTGTAGCAGTGGCTCCATCCTGAGACTGTATATAACATTTGAGAACGCATGTGGAGATTCTCCATACAAGAGGCAGAATCTCAGAACAGAGTCCTGTGTGTCAGGGCCTCTGAAAGCAAGAAACCTGTTCACTTTGTCCACTCTCTTTTTCTTGAAGCCTGTCATGTGCCCTGGGGCCAAATATTCCCAACAGGCCCGTACAATGTTCTACTCCTCCTGCTCCTTTTTAAAGATCCATTTTTCCCCTTCTGTTTCTTGCCTTGCTTTCAGCTCCATTTAATTCCTTTCCCCCTCTGCCTCCCCTAGGAGTGACTCTTGACTGAAATGTTGGAGATAGGGGCAACATTTTAAGGGCAATGGGGTGGACATTGTTGCTGCCACAGTACACATGCACTTCCCCCTGTGTTTTAGCAAGCTCTGAACAAACTGGTTCTGTAGGGTTTAATGAGGACAACTTCTCCTCTGAGAAGTGAGGCGAATGCTAATTCAAAAATTATGCATATGACTCTTGTTGGCTAGTGCCCAAAACATCACAATAATTTATACACACTGCCATGTCCCTAGAACATTTTTTGCAACTGTTTCTTTTGTGTGTGTGTGGGGGGGGGGAGTTACATAAATACATGTACAATTCTTAAAATTTAATCTATATATATATATAAGAAGAAGTCCTGACTGACTGACTGACTGACTGACTCATCAATGCCCAGCTGAAACCATTTAATCTAGGAACGTGAAATTTTTAAGGAAGATTGTTTTATGACGTAGACACCCACTAAGGAAGGATTTTGGGAAATTCCGTCCGTAAGGGGGTGAAAAGGGGGGGAAATCGCCCCACTCTCATATCTCCTATGGGCAAAACAACAGGGGAGCAGTTATGCAAATCAACCTCACCTCATAATTGCTGCAGGAGCCAATAGGAGCAGTTATGCAAATAGTCCATACGACACTTAGAATGTTTGTATGAATTCCTGCAGGGGCCAATAGGGGTGGGTATGCAAATCTCCCCTAGGTCATTTAGCATGTTCTCTAAGGGGGTGAAAAGGGAGGGAAACTTTTTAAATGACTGACTGACTGAATGACTGTTGTGTGTGGGGCGTCTCAAATCCTAAAATCCACACAAGCGAAGCTGTGGGCAACAGCTAGTATGTATATATGACTCTTTAAAAAATAATGGTTGAGGTTGCCTATATTGCCTTAGAATTTGAAGATGTTCTTCTTAAACATTTTTAAAAGAGGACTGCCTGTTGTTTCCCCCCTCTCTAGCTCTAGAGCTAATTCTTTAGCTTTAGATTGAACATTCTGAAAATATTTTTTTAAGATGAAAAAAACCCATAGGAACATAGGAAGTTGCCTTACACCAAGCTAGGGATGGGCGACCCACCCGGCACTCGACTTGCGGCACACGAGTGCCAGCTGAGGCACTCACTGGACTTCCGGGTCCCTGGCTCTATGTTATTTACGCAATTTGCGTAATTTGCGCAAATTTGGCCATTTTCTACATAAACAATGTCGCACCGGAACCCGGAAGTCACTTTCCCTGGCTCAGCTCGCAAGAATGCGAGTTGAGTCAGGGAAAAGGTAGGATGAGTGGAGCTCAGGGGTCAAACCCGGTGAGTTCGCCGGACTTCCACCCCCCAACTGAGCTCCGCGCACATCCCTAAGCTTCATCTAGCCCAGTATTGTCAACACTGCCTGGCAGAGGATCTCCAGGGTTTCAGGCAGGAATTTTTCCATCCCTACGCTGGAAATGCCATAGATTGTACCTGGGACCTTCTGCATGCAGCACATGTGCTCTACCATTGAGCCACAACCCATCCATACTCTCTCTCTCTCTCTTGCCTGGTTCAGACGACACAACTGTGGGTTGTTCAGAAGCAAGCAAGCATGCTGGCTCCCACTAGCTCACCCACTCTTGCTGCAATAAACAAGTCCCACTGTGACTTGGAACCCATGGTTGTTCCACAACAACCCACAATTCTGGGTTTGCAAGTCGTGCTAAACAACCCAAGGAGAGTGCTCCCACTCATTCATAACAACCCATGGTATGTTTAAACTGTGGGTTGTTGTGTCATCAGAACTGGCTTTTTCTCTCTTTCTCTCTCTGGCTCTTTGACTGAGTTCACACAACACAACAACCCAGAGTATGGGTTGAGCATGGGTTGTCGTTGAATCATGTGCTGTTGCTGAATCATGGGTTGTTGTGCTGTACGAACTCAGCCATGCTAAAAAAAACATGGGTTGGTAACTACAAACAGCCCAGTGTTCACAACCCAACAACAAACTGTGGCCTCTCTTCATGGGTTGTTCATTGTTAACAAACCATGGTTTGTTACCACAGCTGGGTTCACCCAACACAACAACCCACAATTCAACATCAACCCATACTCTGGGTTGTCGTGTTCTGTGAACCAGGTTAGACTCTGGGTTGTCATGTTGCATGAACAATCTCTCTCTCGCTAACTGCAGGAAGGCTTCCATTTGTCCTTCCCACCTACCCAAGAGGCAGAAGGCCCTCTCTCACATTCATGAATGTTTGTCTAGTTATCCAGCTTTCAAGCTAGATTGAGGGTACAACAGCCAAAGAGGTCTGGCTCTTAGACTATGAGTTTGCATGCTCCTGTTGGTGAGTTGCCTCAGCTTGGTTGGCTGACACATGGGTTGATGTAGACCCTATTATTAATTTGCTTTGATAAGGTCCTGCTTCTGCAAAGACTTGTACTACAACCACCAAAACCCTGATACTCTTATGCAAGAGCTCGGTGTGGTGTGAAACACTAGTGGCCCTTTGACTACTACTCCCATCATTCTTGACCATTGGCTATGCTGGCTGGGGCTGATGAAAGTTGGAGTCCAATATGATCTGGAGGACCACACATTCACTACAGCTGGTGGCTAAGAGACTGAGCTATAAATCATCCAGTCCCAAGTTCAAATATTGCCTCTGCTATAAATTCACTTGATGGCCTTAGGCAAGCAGCTCTCTCTCAACCTCAGTCTGCCCACTTGCAATATGGGGGATAACAATACTGAACCTTACAGGGTTGTCATAAGGATTATAACTAAGGGAGCTTCTGGGCAGATGGCCCCTAGAGTTACCAATCAAAAGACATTACACAGGTATTCCATCTTTTCTTCCTTAACAGATTTTTTTCTAGTAAGAAAAAAGACAGAAGAAGCGGTAGGAAAACACAGGAGTACTGCAAGTTGACAACAGTATCTGGACCACCCACCCCACCTCATAAAATTCTGTGAATGAGGCAGGGCAATGAATTGCATGACAAAAGCCATGCTTGGAACCCCCATAGAAAATGCATGTGATGCTCCTTGAACACTTGAAAGCTACTACAAAAATAGTATCTCTACCATCATTGTTATTGTTAGATGTTGTTCCCTTTCAGGACCTAAAGAGACTGATGCATCTTCATGGTTAGTCAAGCTAATAGCAAATATTTCTGTAAATTACTACCTGAATAACCTATAATACAAAATTAACCCAAGATGACAGAGATGCTTTCACAGCACATGACCTGTGATGGATGCCACATACGCCCATGAAGTATGTGACTGGAGCTGCTCTACCTTAGATCATATGACCCTTGGTGTGCCTTCGGGATTCAGGCCAGTCATATAATACTGCTGCTGCAAAATGTATCAGGATATACGGTCATGGCAAAGAAATGTTGGTAAGAAGAAGGGTTATTATGATGCAGTTCCAGGCATGATTCATGTGTAGAGACTTTGTACTTGTTAGTATTTATAATGTTAAGTTGTGGAGGGTTATTATGCAATAACAAAGTGATGCCTATTTTTTTCAGGAGGACAGATTCACTAGTGGCAACAAGACACAAGAGATGAGGGCAGCTCCACATATTAGGCAGCAGTAAAATACAAAGGGAAAAACAAATAAACAAGGCAGGCAGGCACAATGTATCAATTAAAATGATAATGAATTAAATCTGTTGTACCATATTTACACTGGCAATAACAAATGTACTTATGGGCAAAGGCCTGTCTGAATAAGAATACTGTTGCTGCCATACTTCCTATTCACCACAAAAAAAATAGTTTTCTGAATGTGCACACAAGTGCACCCGGGTGGGCAAAGTGGGAGCAGTGACAAGGACCACAGACTCAAGACTGTGGCCTGGTTCACACATAACAACAACCCAGAGTATGGGTTGAGTATGGGTTATTGAATCCTGGGTTGTTGTTACATGTGAACCTGTTACTCTGGGGTAACTATGGGTTGTTAACCATGAACAACCCAGGAAGAGAACCCATGCTTTGTTGTTGGGTTGTGAACTCTGGGTTGTTTTAACCATGGGTTGTTGTTAAATGCAAATCAAGAACCATGGGTTGTTCATGGGTTGTTTTGCCAGGCTACAGAGGCGGTGGGCAAGAGTGGCAAAAAAAAAAAACCCATCAGCAACTCTCCATGCCAGTACTACAGTGCTACAAAGGCATTTGGGAGGGAGTGGGTGAAGGAGGAGGGAATCAAACAACCCAAGAATTGAAAAAAACAATGTGTGCTTTTGCAATTGTCTGGCAGACAAATTATGGGTAAACTCTGGGTAAGGCAATAACCCACACTCTGGGTTGTTGTTACATGTGAAACAGCTCTATAACTGAAATAAATTAAATGGTGTACTAATGCATAATGATTGATATAAACATCAGGGAAATAATTTTGTAGGTCATTTGGGCCCACACAAGGGCAAGAAGGAGAATCCATTAAGGCAGTACAATGTCATAAGCAAGGCAAGGCAATCTGAATAAAATAACAATACTAATCAAAACAGTGCAATTTGAGGGTTTTTAAAAAACAAAATAAAACCCAGGAGCAATTTGGATAAGAATTATTGACAAAAAGAAATAAATGTCAATTATTCTTATTCAAAAAGGAACAATAATTAACAAAACAGCAACTTATAGAGCAAATTGTGTGTGTGTGTGTGTGTGTGTGTGTGTACACTTTTACTATTTTATTTATTTATTTATTTATTATATTTATATCCCACCTTTTTTCCTTCAAGGAGCTCAAGGCGGCTTACATAATCCAAAGGTAAACACAAGGAGCTGGCTCCAAAAGTAATAAGATACAAAAGTGCACACAGCACCAGAGCCAGAAAAGGTGTGATATTTAAAAAATGTCAACAAACATAGAATACAATAATGTTAATGTGATACTATAATTTGCAAAAAGAATACTGGTATTGTACTTTGAGGATAATAATATACTGATAACCAGGGCTTTTTTTCTGGTGGAACTCACCGGAACTGAGTTCCAGCACCTTTTCTTCTATTAATTGCATTACAATTTAATCGCGATCTACTCTCGAGGAAATGTAATCCAAGAGTTCCGGTACCCTTTTCTCCAGAAAAAAAGCACTGCTGATAACAATACAATTACAAAACAAAGCTCACGCTGGCTCAGCTTGTCTGAGTGTGGAAAGCTAAGCAGGGTCAGGCCTGGTTATTACTTGGATGGGAGACCCCTCCTCTAGTTTCCTGCATTGAGCAGGGGGTTGGACTCGACAGCCTTGTATAGGCTCCTTCCAACTCTATGATCTATGAAATCTATGAAAAAGAATGCTGGTATTCTGCTTTGAGAATAATAATACACTGATAACAATACAAGTACAAATTACAAGAATGCTGGCTAACAACTTGTTTCGATATCTTCATCAGAATGTACACAATAATATTCTTCACAGTGTAATACAGTTGATATGGTTCTCATATATTCGTCAGAAATTCCTTCAAAAAAGAACACTGAGAAAATAGGGGTGAAGTCTCCAAGAGCAATATTGTCCTGTTTTCCAAGTCCTCTGTTGTAAGACTCTCTTCATTGCAACCCTGACTGATCTGGAATGTATTCCCGGGTGTGTCAGGTTAGTTCCTGTTGGCTTAAGGCTTACATAATCCTGCTCCTCCTCTCCATGTTATCCTCACAAGAACCCTGTGAGGTAGGTTAGGCTGATAGTTAGTGAGTGACCCAAAGACACCCAGTGAGCTTCATGGCCGAGTGGGGACTAGAACCTGCATCTCCCAAGTCCCAGTCCAACACTCTAACCACTACACTACACTACACTGGCTCTAGGTCCAGGTCCTAGGTCCTACATTGCATCCTCTTTCTACTTTCTCCAGCCCATCTAATTCAAAAGCATCCATAAGTTTACTAGCTGTTCTGGCTATAGTACTGTATTTGAGTATCAAATTTAAAAGAGGCATAGCTACCAATCCAAAGTTTTGGTTCTAAGGAGCCCTCCATCTCTAACAGAGCAGAGAAGAAAGAAAGAAAGAAAGAAAGAAAGGGAACTGAACCCAGAGGTTGAATTTCTGCACTCTCTGTACATACTCAGGATTTCTCAAGGGGCAAATGTAAAGTTCTTGCACTAAGCAGATTGTCACGCCATTCATGTAAACACATTTCATATCTGCATCTTCTCAAAACAAAACCAAGCATGTTGTGGATTCTCCGGCTACTGTGCTGAAAATATATTCCACAGCCTCTTACCAAGCACACTGTTTTTCCTCATCATTCTGGGTGCTATGTTCTCATACTGGCTATCACTTTATCTTAGCAGCAATTGCACAGAGCGGGAGTTTTCTGTTGCTGTGCTGCATTCTGTTCTATTACGGCTGCTCTGGTGTTTGCCAAGTTCAGTGGCTCCTTGGGCCTAGCAGGGCTGAATCAGCACTATGGCTTGCAATTCTGGTGCGGAGGGCAAGCACAAACCACAGTTTATTAGTCCGAATGTAACAACAAAGAATGGTTTGCACTAAAGAGGAACTATCTACATTAATCTAAGCATGGGATAGGAAGGAAAGAGTGTGTGAGGCCAAGTAATACTTGGCATTTCATATGAATTGGCTCAGTCCTGGTAGAAATGTCTCTTATTTCTATCTCCATAATAATAGCATAGGGGTTTTTATCTAGTACATCCATATGTATCTGAGGTAGCAGAGTCTACATGCAGTGCCTTTACTACCCCCTTTTTATGTAGGAAGGAGTTAGTCTCATGAAAAAAATCTCTGAAGTTACCACATCAGAGAAAATGATTAATTTCAAAGGCTGAAATTAATGAAGAGCTGTGAGGAGCATGTGGCTGCAAAAGTCTCATTTCTATCAAGAGGCTTTTCGCTGGTGAAATTCTCACCAGTTCATGTTGTTCATGGCTTAAGATCTGACTCTCCTTGATGCTTGAGGGCAAACTCTGATGATGCAATAGCCTCATTCTATCATCTTGCTACGACAGGTTGAGAAACTTACAATATTGGCACATGAACCGAAAATAAGAACAGGTGGATGCAAGCTAGCTACTCTACGAGTATGAGGAGGAAATGTGTACTGGTGTGATTAACTGTTCAACAAATGAGTAGTCCTAGGGACTTGCATAAATTGGGATTGTACAGTTGAGTAAGGCTTTCAGGATTTTTCAGTGTGTAGTAATTATTCATTATAACTACTTTGTTTCACAGAACAAGGACTGCCTGTTTGAAAGATGAAAAGTATTTTGAATAATGCAGATTAATATCTATTAATAGAGACATTGATTTAATCTGGCATTGGGGGATTCTACAGATCATTTTAAATCTATAGAGGATTTGATGGGAGGAGCAGGATACATACAACTGAACCGATATTTACCTTGGACATAAATGGTTGACAGTCCTTTTGCTGAGTTGCCAATATGTTGTGACGGGCTATTCATGCTGCCACAGATTTGGCTAAGGCCCTGATCAGTTTTCTAATGATCTCAGATTTCCTCTTGAGAGATGCGCTGTTTTTTCTACCAGTGTGTTGGTGGTTGACACACAGGACATGCACAGCCCAAAACAAATTAATGGACTATGCACTTTGAAAACACTCATTTAGTTTTATGGGTAAAAGCTTGCTGACTTATAGGCACGCCCTAGCTCTTTCACAACGTAATGTAGGAAATTGAAGGGGAGAAGTGCCTTCATTATATGTATTTGTCTGGAATAGAATAGCAAATATTTTCTGCTGTGGTCAGTGCCAGACTTACCATGCAGCTCTGTGCATGATTACTTGGAAGTGCATCTACTGAGTTCAATGGAACTTACTTACAGGCAGGTCTATGTGGGCTTGCAGCCATTATCCCCCTTCATGCTTTAGTTGCCCGAAGAGGCAACACAGGTAGAAAGCGGCTGTAAGGCCACGCCTCTGGCCATGCCAACGATGTGTGGCGCCCCCTGGCCTTGCCATCCATACATTAGCATGAATATCTAAGGCAAGAGGCCTACACACGTAGACTTCCCCAGATCTTGGGACCCTGGTCATGCAGGATTCCAGGACCTGGGGAAGCCTACGCACATACTGGTATAAGCACGTAGGCCTCCGTGCCTCAAACATCCATGCTGATCAGTGCCAGCTCCAGGTTTCTGAGGGCCCTCAGGCAAGACACTCTCCATGGGCCTCGTGCTCCAGTGAGTCTCACCACCATTATCACCAGCTGCTCTTGCTCCTTATGCTGTTTCTCATCATTGCTACCACTTGCTTGCTTGGCTGGCAGAGAGTCAGTGACCAAGCAGACAGTGGCATCTGCTGCTCCTCCTTCTCACTACCACTGTTGTCTGGGCCAGAGTGAGAGGCTGGCAAACAAGTACGGTAGGTTGCAGTGATTAAGAGGAGGAGCAACTCCTCCAAGGGACTCTTGTCAGCGGGGCCCTGCTGGGGTGTGGTCCCTCGTCCGGTGCCCAACCATGCCTGCCCTTGACACCAGCCCTGACGCTAATGCTGCGGGAAATCATCTGGAGATTTAGTGCCATCAACATGCAGATGGCACCTAGCTCTATCACTCTTTTCCATCTTATTCCTCGAAGGCTGTGGAGGTCCTGGATCGATGTCTGACATCTGTAATGGACTGCGTGTTGTGAATTAACTGAAACTTAATCCCACAAGGCAGAAGAGCTCCTGGTTAGAAGCACTCCTGGCTCAGAGGCAGGGGTTCGGCCAGCACTCCCTTTAAAGAACCAGGTTTGCAGTTTGGGGATACTCTTGGATACAGCCTTGCTACTGGATTCTCAGGGGACAGCAATGTCCAGGAATACTGCTGTCCAGTTTCAGCTGGTGTGCCAATTGGTCATGGCCATTCATGTCCTCATTACACCGAGAGTGGATTAATGCATTGTAATGTTTGGGGCTATTTTTGGAAACTATCTGGAAAGTGCAGCTAGTACAGAATGCAGCAGTTAGACTGCTGACTGGGGTAGCTTTCTGGACTGTGTGTGCCTCTCAGTTATATCAGTTGTGATGAACATAAGAGAAGCGTTGCTGGATCAGACTTATCTAGTCTGGCATCCTGTTCCCCAAAGTGTCCACCCAGATGCCTACAACAGCCTCCCACAATCTAGTGCCCTCCAGATGTTTGGGATGACAACTCCCAGCATTCCTCACCATTGGGGTTGATGGAAGTTGAAGTCCAAAACATCTGGAAGGTCCCAGGTTGGGGAATGCTAGCCTGCAGGAAGCCCTAAATCAGGACATGAGCCACTGCTGTTCTCCAGCAACATGCTGCCTCTGAACCTAGAGGTGGTATATAGCCACCATGACTAGTATAGTCTTTGAAGGGAGAACTTAGATATAGTGATTATAATGGAAAGCTGGTGGAATGGAAAGAACCAGTGGGATACAGTAATCTCTGAATACAAACTCTATAGGAAGGGCAGGGAAGGAGGTACTGGAGATGGTGTTGCTCAAAGAGGGCATAGCATAGGGCCAAGCAAACTAGAAGCCTTAAAAGGGGCACTCTTCCACAGATTCATTGTGAGTGACAATACCAGGCTCCAAAAGTAATTTAGTATTGGGAACATGCAATCATCCCCCTGACCAGAATGCTCAGGATGAACTTGAGATGGAGAATGAAATCAGAGAGGCATCCAAACAAGGAAAAGTTGTAGTAATGGGTGACTTCAATTAACCTCCAGTCATGACTCATGACCAAGTGGTTAAAATGTCTTGATTAATGTCTAGGGTTAAATGTGCCCTAGAACAGTTGGTCATGGAACTGACCAGAGGGAAGGCGACCCTGGACAGGACCAAGTGTGAGATGTGAGTATATTATTGGACCAATTGGAAATGGTGACCACAGTGCTATCAGATTTAATCCTATGCCTGTTTAGACAGAAAAAAGGCCCACAATTCCCAGCATGTCCCAGCCAGCATGGATTAAGCATCGGATTGTATCCTCAATTTGTATCTAAGGGCTCCTCTACATTAGGCTTTTAGCCCATTTTAACCCACCACTTTACAGAGGCTTCTTCTTCCAGATTCTTTGCAAGATTGAGATTGGCTCCTTTACACATCCCCTCCTCGGTGGGTCTTTCTCTGACTTTCTATATGTTCCATTTACAGTCACAAGGTGGCACTGTGGTATAGCAGAATTGTGAAAATACATGACCAACTTGTAGCATTTTATAGCGTACTGTCCCTTTAATAGCTCATTATCCTCATTCTAAAAAAACCCAGCAGGAATGCTTGGAAAGCATGGGAGAGGTCCTGCAAGATGACATAGTCATGTAAAGCAGCCAAAATTGCCAAAGAAGTCTAACTTAGTCCCATTTGACTTCAAAAGAGAAAACTTCTCTAAAGTAAGAGAACTGGTAAAAAGGAAGTTGAAAGGGGAAGTCAAGAGGGTTAAGTCTCTTCAAAATGCTTGGAAGTTACTCAGAACCACAATCATAGAAGCTGTCTGAGCAAGAATGTATACCATAGGTGGTTAGGAAATGTCAACCCAGTGTGCAGCTGCTGTGAAAAGGGCAAATTCCATGTTGGGCATAATTAGGAAAGGAATCAAAAATAAAATTGTCAATGTCATACTGCCCTTATACGAATCTATGGTGCAACCACACTTGGAAAACTGTTTACTTTTCTGGTCACTGCACCCCAAAAAGGATATTGTAGCATTGGAAAAGGTGCAGAAAAGGGCAACTAAAATGATCAAGGGGCTGGAGCAACTCCCCTATGATGAAAGGTTAGAACGTCTGGGACTGTTTAGCATAGAAAAAAGACAAGTAAGGGGAGGCATGAGGGGTACAAAATTATGATGGATCATAATACTAAAATTCTTATTACCGTAGTATTATTAGTATCTTTCATAATACTGAAAGCCGGGGTCATCCCATGAAGCTGATAGGTGGGGGAGATTCAGATTAAAGGAAGTACTTCTCCATGCATCACATACCGGTAGTTAAACTATGGAATTCACTACCACAAGATGCCACCAATTTGGATGGCTTTAAAGGGGGATTGGACAAATCCATGGAGAAGGCTTTCAGAGCTACTAGTCCTGATGGCTATCAATACTCCAGTATCAGAGGCAGTATGCCTATGTACACCAGTTGCTGGGGAACATGAGCAGGAGGGTACTATTGCACTCATGTCCTACTTGTGGATTTCCCGCAGGCAGCTGGTTGGCCACTTGCTTCCCTAAGATCATTGCCGATGTCTTCTCTCCTTGCCATTGTGGTAACACACACCTGGCTGCTGGTGACCAGCAAACTCCTGACACTTCATTCAGCTTTTATAGAGGTGGTCACACTTGCTGATGATCAATTAATCAAGGGCATTTGCTTAGCAGCACCTGGCTGCTCCTTAGCCTGTTCATACCTATGGCAGCAGTAAGGGTGTACTTAGTTTTTCCCCACATGGCTTCTCCATTTTGGCTGTATTTCTGTACAATAAATAATGCCACGGTGTGCTCTGTTGTGTGTTGTTGTTCATCTGAGGTTGTCTTTACCTAATTTTGCGACCTGCTACCAGCCTGATGATTTTTCTTCTGTCCTGATACGTGGAACCATGGAACTCGAGAAGGGTGTACTTTCTTTTTCACATGACTGTACATTACTTTTTAATTTCTCTGAGGCACTTTCCTCTTCAAGCAGTATATTAAATTATATTAGTCCCAAACTTGTCATTTGAAATAATTAACTAATTGTTAATTCGTTTGGATTGCCTCATTTTCAGGCTTCACTGTGGCACTTTTAATACAGGTGTGGTTAATACTGGAGGTTTTCTTGGGGGTGTGTGAATATGAATTATATAAAGTGTGCAAAAAAACACAACCCCATGCATGAGTAAGTCCCATTGAATATGGTGGAACTTAATCCCAAGAAAGGCTGGAACACAGTGGGACGTGAGGTTATGACCACCAACTTGGGACAGCTTTGAAAGGGGATTAGACAAATTCATGGAAGATAAAACTATGCCTACTAGACTGTTTAGCTTCAGAAAAAGTGTGAGTACGAGGAGACATGATAGAGGTGTACAAAATTATGCATGCTGTGGAGACAGTGGATAGGTTCTCATAATACTAGAATTTGGGGTCATCCCACAAACCTGAATGGTGGGAGAGTCTGGAAAGATAAAAGTAAGTTTTTCACACATTCGCTGACGTAGTGATGGCAAGATGGCTACCAATCTGAATAGCTTTAAAAGGGGATTGGACCAATTCACGGAGGATACGGCTATCAATGGCTACTAGTCCTGATAGCTTTATGCTGGCTCCAGTATCAAAGACCCTGTACCTCTGTATACCAGTTGCTGGGGAACACAAGCATGTGTGTATGTGAGCTGTTGCATTCATGTCCTACTTTGTGGGCTTCCCACAGGCAGCTGGCTGGCCATTGTGTGTGGCCTTCGGTTTGATCCATCATCGCTCTTATGTTCTTAATCCAAGACTCGGTTTCCAAATAAACACACACAGGATTGCAGCATTTTTACTAAGAAGTAAATTCCACTGCGATTAATGTTCTCGCCTGATCCTGTCCTCACTTGGGAGTAACTCCCATTCAATTTAGTATTTACTTCCGAGTAAACGCGCATGGGGTCGGGCTGCAATCCTATGCGTTGTTTACTCGGAATAAAATGCCATTATGTTCAGTGGGGCATATTCCCAACGAAGTATGCATAGGATCACAGCCGTGCAAACCCTATGCATGCCTACTTGGAAGTAAAGCTACTGCATGCAGTGGGGTTTACTCCCACATAAGCGTGCATGAGATCTCTGCCGCCTAAAACTGGTTTGTAGTGGTAGCGAAATTCATCATGTGAGCCTAGGCCAGGGATCGCTCAGAAAGGTCTCTCTAGTTAGTATTACGCGGGCCTATTGTCAGCAGGACCCTGGAATTGGAGAAGGGTTCCTCTTCGATCGGAAATCGCGCGTCACGTCTATATATTATTGCTTGCAAGGCGCATCGAAATGGCTGTTGTTGATTTATAAATGGAATATTTTTTTCAAATGGGCGCGAGGCCCAAATCCCTCCGGGGATGAAGAACGGAACATCCGCCTACTCGATGCGCTCCTAGTTCTCCCCGCCGAACGGAGCAAAATGGTTTGCCCTAGACTTCCGCGGCGGCAGAATGCAAGGCAAGAGGAAGCGGCTGGTCTATGGCGCGCCTCGTTCTCGTAGCGGATCCGGCGGGGGCGCTGACTCGCGTACTCGGCTGATCGCGAGCGGCCTTGAGCGCGCGGCAGAAACAACAACAGCAAAAACAGTTGCGAGGGGCAGCAACAGAGCAGATGGTTGAGGCCTGTTCCCCCGAAATATCGTAGCTCGTAAGTAACCAGTAGTAGTAGTAGTAATATGTAGTACTTACCTATTTGCATGCCCCCCCCCCCCCGAAATGGAATTGGTATTGGGAGTCTACAGAACAAATCAGGCATTTCCTTTTGTGAATTGCACCCCCCCTGCTGTTGTATTCGCTGCAATAAAGGCAGGGAAAGGCGGGTGGGGTGGGGGACCAGGCGCGAAAGGCAAGTCACTATTATTGGATATCAACCTTTCTAATTTGCCAGCAAAAGAAAAGAGAGGAAAAAATGGTATGTTACAATTACCACTCGCAACTCTTTCGGTGCACAAAGTCCCAATGAGAAAGTTGTTCTGTTGTGGGTTTTTTTTTAAAGCTCTCGAGGACTGTTTTCGGAAAGTGAAATGAGTTCATATCGATTTAAGACAACAGACAAGGGCAGCAAGACGAGTGAGTGGATCGGATTTATAGTAGGAGCCATCCCTCGGTGCAAAGTGTTAGTATCGATTTTTTTTTTTTTTTATGTAGCCCAGTGTTTTCTCAAACGTTGAGGCTGTCACCGTGTAAACTTATTCTCTCTTCTACCCCCCCCCCCCTTAACGCAGTTAATGAGGACCTCTGAACTCAGCAAGGCTTACTTACAAGTAGTAGTGCTAACTGGAGACGGGTTGCCTTTCAACTTAAAGTCACGCTTCATTATACATTTGTTGTAGTAGGGTATCGCCTACCAAAGCTACATCAAAGTGAATACAGGAGGTCTTTCTTGCCCCCTGCATTAACTGGCAGCATAAGGCAGAGGGTCGTTATGCTGTCACACCTTGTTGGGTGGGTGGGGGTACCTGAGGAGGGTGGCATGTTTATCAGAAGTCTGGCAGGATTGTGTTTTTATTGTATTCTATTTTATGAGACGGGTCATAGTTCAGTAGTAAAGCACCTGCTTGCACACAGACAGTCTGACTTTCAATCCCTGAGATCTCCCAAGTTGAAAGGCTCTAGTAGCAGATCTGATGGGTGAGACTTCTGCCTGAGGCCACGGGGAGCCACTGCCAGTCAGAGTAGATACTAGGCTAAGGGCACAATCCTATTTATGTTTAGGCAGCAAAAAGTCCTACAACTCCCAGCCAGCCATGCTGAGAGTTGTAGAACTTTTTTATGTCTAAACATGTGTAGGCTTGCACCTTAAATGGACAAATAATCCATTGGGGACAGGGAAGGAAACAACTGAGCATGCAGCAGCTCAGTTCAAATAAAAAAGCTTTTTTTTTTTTTTTACTTTAGTGATATCTGCCCTTTCTGTTCATCAAATAACTATGACCTTCATGTCAGCCTTGATCATTATTGTTTTCTTCTACAAGCCTTTAAAATTCATTTTTAAAAGTTGTTAACAGATGTAGAAATAATGGAAGCAAGAACAACCACTTGAGAGTCAGTGTGGTGTAGTGGTTAGAGTGTTGGGCTGGGACTCAGGAGACCTGGGTTCTAGTCCCCACTTGGCCATGAAGCTCACTGAGTGACTTTGGGCCAGTCACTGACTCTCAGTCTAGCTGGGAGCAGGGTTGTTGTGATGATAAAATTGAGAGGAGAAGGATTATGTAAGCCACCTTGGGGTCCTTGCAGGAAAAAAGGTGGGGTATAAATATAATAAATAAATAAATACTTTGACTCAGTATACAAAAGTAGTATTGATTGAGCCAAAGTTCAAAGGCAGGATACAAATGTAATTAATAGAATATAATTAACAATAATAACATAAAAACCAACAGGAAAATCTCCCCAGAGAGGCTCACCTGGCACCTACGTTATGGTCTTTTCAGTGTCAGGTGAAGACCTTTCTACCTCCTCAGGCTTTTTAGCCCTTCAGTTTTGTTCTTAAATGTGCAGTTGTGTTTTTCGATCTTTCCCTGGTGGTGGTTTTTACTCTGATTTTGTTCTGTTCTAAACTTTGACGGCTTTATATTACATTGTATCATGTTGCGTTTTAGGGTTTTAATTTTCATAAACTGCCCAGAGAGCTTTGGCTATTGGGTGTTATAGAAATGTAAATACCGTAAATAGATAAATGAATCTTGAGATGGTTAGGACTTGGTGTCTGAAGGCTTTGTGTGTTTGTGTAACTAGGTTATGAGGAGGTTCTACGTGTTAAACTATATTAAGACCACTATTTGAATCACACTTACATGGAGGTGTGTAATGAATATGACTGTGGTATGCGTCTGGCAAGCCCTGACAGAAGATAATCCTACAGTATCCCTTACCTGGTAGTGACTCCTCCTGATGCAAGGTGAGAGAGAGAGAGAGACTGGGAGGCAAGTAAGTGCATGTGCGAGTTCAGAGACCTCACCACAAAGCGCAGTAGCGAGAGCATCTTTCCGAAGGATGCTCTGCTGTTCTAGCCACTGTATTCCATGAGGATACTGCATACCTGCCTTGTCAGACTCTTGTTCTCGTGGCAGCGGTGGCTGGTACAGGAGAAGCTACTGGTACATTACTAGCAACACATAAACCAACCCTATGTGTGACTTGTAAGGGCTACTAGTAAGGTGAGTGATAAGTGGTGTGTACACGTATGTGTACAGTTTTCTGTACATTTTCTCTTTGTCTTTCTCTGCAGATGACAGTGTGCATCTGGTCTCCACTCAATGTAAGGACAAAAGTACAAGGTCCTTAAATACACCGGAGACTTCCCCAAACACCTTGCACAAGGTGTTTGCAACATAGACTGAAGAAATGGATCTTGACAATGATGGGGTGCCGTCCAAATCCATATTTGCCTGGAATTATGTTCTGTGGGAAGTTCGTTTGAAGCTGGTGGCCGCTGGCTTCTTTCTCTACTTGGGCGTGTTTTCTTTCTCACACTACCTATCCTCATGGATAAGTGTTACTTACCGTTCATTGCCTGCCAAGGAGAAAGTCTTCTGGAATCTGGCTGCTACACGAGCTGTATTTGGCATTCAGAGTTGGGTTGCTGGCTTGTGGGCCTTACTCCTGGATCCGGTTTTTCAGGCTGACAAGGTGTATTCCCAGCAGCAGTGGAGCTGGTTTAACTGCCTAATAGCCTCTGGCTTCTTCTTGCTTGAAAATGTAGCTGTTCATGTATCTAATGCTGTCTTCAGGACGTTTGACTTATTCTTAGTCGTTCACCATCTTTTTGCCTTTAGTGGCTTTTTTGGTCTGGTAACCAACATAAAGTCTGGACATTACATACCCTTGATGGGAATGCTGCTTGAGATGAGCACACCTTTCACTTGCATATCATGGATGCTTTTAAAGGTGAGATATTAAGATTGCCTTTTGTTTTTTACTTAAATTTAACTTTTATTAATTTGCAATCTAACAAAACAAGCACTTTGAAGGGACTGTCTGTAGCTGTGAAAACAGAAATGGCGAAAGCTGACTTGACAGGTGGCTTTCGTGATCTGCAGGAAAAAAAGTTTAAACAGCAAAAAAGCTGCAGTGAGCCCTAAACGATTTCCGATTGTGGCGGGGAGTGGGGAGACCACTTGGTCCTCCTGCAGTGTCCTCTGAGATACCCACAGGAGGACTGAGACGGGAGGGAGTAGGACAACAACCCACGGTGAACCTGATTGTCTGTCGGGCCTACCATGGGTTGTTCACATGACAATCAACCCACAGTGCAAACATGCCTGTTGTCTTGTCCTGTCCTTGGGCCAAAGCCTACAAGGCAAGACAGGCCAGAATTGCAAAGCCTCATAAAGGTCTGAGTGAGCAGCCTGGAGTCCAAATGAGGCCTTTTAATGCTATTTGGCCCAGACTAACTCTCAGGCCCCGTCTCTTTCCTGGAGAGTGGTGAGCCTAAAGGGCCAGTCTCTTGGCCTGGAGCCTAATACTCTGTTTCCTCCCATTAATTCTGGGGATCCTTGTATAGAGAGAGGTCTTTTGGCAAACAGTCTCAGGCCCATTGTTGGGGCCTGTGCCTGGGTCTAGCCCAGCCTTCCCCAACCTGGTGCTTTCCAGATGTTTTGGACCACAGCACCCATCATCCTTGACCATGCTGGCTGGGGCTAATGGGAGTTGGGAGTCCAACAACAGCTGGAAGGCACCAGGTCAGGAAGGGCTGGTCTTAGTCCTTCAGTGGCCTTGGCTGCTGCTCCTTCTGATGTGGCTGGCCCGTAGCTCAGAGTCAGAGCTGCTGCCCAGGGTGGGGTGATGACTCACTTGAAGGGAAGAGATGGTCAACACATTTGGGGCCATCATGTGATACAGCTACACTGAGCAAAGCATCTTTTTTGAGTAGTTCAAATGAAAATACTTCAGTCTACATTTTGATTATGAAATAAAATAAACTACTGTCTGTATGGAAGAAGAACTTAGTATATTTACCCAGATATTTCCAAAATACAATACCGTATATTCATTCAATAATGTATTCCACTAATTTTATGAATGTAAATTATATTGTACTTGGAATTGTGTTTATAGATTTACAAGTGCCCTTAGTTATGTCTGGAAACTTTTTATTTCCATCAGCCACTATTTAAAGAGACAGAACTCTACCTTGACCATGCTGGCTGGGGCTGATGGGAGTTGGGAGTCCAACAACATCCAGAAGGCACAGTACAGATGGTGCACGCTGTGCTGTGTTTTTGGATTGTCCAGTTGGACAAGCAGCAATATAATGTCTTGTAAAATAATGTAACAGAAATGCAGTTCAATTCTACAAGATTGCAATCCCTGCTTGTAAAAGAATTGCCCTAAATTCCAATAACAATGTAACTTTCACTCCTAAAAGCTAGGCTAAAGCTCATTCTTCAAATTCTTCTGGCAGATGTTTGTCATTTAGCGCTGGGCTGGGGATCCTGTGGCCCTCCAGATGTTGTTGGATTCCAGTTCCAAACAGCCAGAGCCAGCATGGCCAGGGGATGATGGGAGTTGTGCTCCTACAATATCAGAATGGCCACAGATTCCCCTTGTCCCTGATTATAATTAGCCATAGTAAGTCACAGAGAAAAACAAGGAAGTGATCTTCCCATACTTTCAGGGAAAGGGGAACTTATTCTTGCTTTCCGTGTTGTTCCGGACTATATGTCACCATTTGTGGGAGTTGTTTTCAGAAGCAACAAGTTAAGACACATTTTATTCTTCAGTGCATCCCTTCTAGATGAAAGTAGCTATACAAACTAGAAGAGAGTCATCTTTAAAACAAATGTATGTTCTGGTCAATGTGGCTTTCTTGGTTTATGAGTATGGGGAATCCAAACACTGTTCACTTGTAAAAATCCCTTCACTGCCAGGAACGTGGTCATGAATCACACAGTTTGGGAGACGTTTGGGTATATTTGGATTAATTAGATTTGGGCTTAGTAATGAAGGAAAGGCACTTTGTACCTGGGGAGTACTCTCGGCTGTTCTTCATGCATTCTTGGGTTGAGGCTTGGCACAAACTGAGTAGCTATAAAGATTTCCCACACATCGGAGATTAGATTGAGGGTGTGCAACCGTAGGCCCTCAGATGTTGCTGGACTGCACCTCTCATCAGTCCTATGCAGCAAGACCAATGGTGAAGGATGATGGCAGTTGCAGTCCAGCAACACCTGGAGGGCCACAAGTTGCTCACCTCTGGATTAGAGGGAAGAGCTTCGCTATCAAAGGGTGGTGTTTCCAAACAGATGTGAGCTTCAGCATCTCTTTCAAGAAACTAACCAAAGACTAGATTCACAGAGACAATTGGGCTACATACAATGAAGACACAGGAGGTCATCTTGCTTCCTCTTGAGTACACTTCAAGGTCAACAAGTTATCACTTCCTTAGAGATTGCAGAACTATTTTTATTACAGAGGAAGAGTGTATAGTGAACAGCTGGCTCCAAATAGAGACACCTATTCATTTAGCTTTTACCCAACAACAGGCTGTGGCTTTGAAAGCTAAACTCAGCATAATCCAGGACTTCTCTAGAGATATGGGTATGGATCCTCAGATAACTTGACCACAGTTCATGGAAGGAACGTGTCCCTTCTCCTTCCCCCTGCAGCCACCTGTCACCCTTGAAAAGCTTATCTAGAGAGTTGGGCCCACTCCTGAACAAAGTGGGATGAACCACAGTGTGTGCGCGAAGGAGTAGATGGGAAACCCCTTCCTTCAAGTTCCTTAAATTATGTTCTGATCCAAGCTGCTGGTTTTTTGGACTTAGCTTAATTTAAATACTAAATTATTTGGAATACTAAATGGAGAATTAATTCCACATCCAAGTGACACAAATGAGGGGCAGCCCAGTAGCAGATCTTGCTTTTTTACCTAAATGAGGGAGTTAAATGGATAGCCTATGGTTGTAATGTAACTTCTGCAGACTTGTTAAAGACTGACTTGCTGTCAGATCAAACATGGCTTTTCTGTTGTCGGGTAAAAGCTAACTTAATAGGCTTCTCTATTTGGAGCCAGCTGTTCACTATAAGCTTACAAGTCTCACTTGATTATTGGGAATAAGCCCAGGATTTCGCCAGTATTTTTCAGTTTGGTGGCTTAGCCCTATGGCATGTAAGTGTCATGAGGATGCCTTACATTGTGCAGAGTGCCCTTCCACCACTGAATGACCCTTGCTAGTCATTGAGTCAAAAGACACGGATTATTTTGGCACCACAGAGGATCCCAGCACCTCTGTTTTTAGAAATGAGGCAAAGGCCATCTCCATTATGTGTGTCCTGATACTTAACTCTTAGAATCTGCTCTTCTGAGGCAAATGTCATCTCTGTGCTTTGCCGAAGTATTTGCTCATAGCCCAACCTTATCCTTTTCGAGCTGGGTGTGTCTCTTACAGTTAGAACAAGGATATTTCAAGCACCTCCAGGTGTCTCGAAACACTTGACTCGCATGTAATCTGGTAAGTAAGGATTTGTATTGCCAGAATCTAATGTAGTAAGTGTGATTGGGGTTGTCATTGTATGATAAATAGTTTCCATATGTAAATCTGTGAAACATTGCGTTTTATGGGAGTCTTAACTCTTAATTTTCTTCTTCTCCAGGTTGGCTGGGCAAACACTTTGTTCTGGAAAGCAAACCAGTGGCTAATGGTCCACATGTTTCACTGCCGCATAATCCTTACTTACCACATGTGGTGGGTGTGCATTTCGAATTGGAACGCTGTGCTGGAAAACCTGGGACTCTTACATTTTGCTGTTGTATTCATAGGAATGAGCATTCTCACTTTCATACTTAACCCTTACTGGACATACAAAAAGACTCAGCAGCTTCTCTGTCCCATTGACTGGAACTTTACCAATAGAACAGTGGGAAATGGCTCATCCAAAAAACTAAATGGGGAAGCATTCCAGAAGAAAGGGTTGTGATGCTGAATTTCGGTGTCTCCGGGCAGCAATAAAACATGATTGGAAGGATAGACAGCTAGGATCATGAAGCTTCAGTTGGCATATTAGGAGATCTAAATCATACTCATTACTAGTTTCTGGTTTTCTTATCAGTATTAATCAGATAAAGGTGTTGTTTCTGGCTTAATTTAAATTATGATGCAGACGAATCCTGAACTTTGGCACCTTTGGATATGTCTGGAGATGTATACTGGAAACAAGCAAATGCAGGAGAGAAGTTGGCTGCTATGGCTGGTTTCAGAGACCAACTTGCCATTTCTAGAACTTAACCACTTGAGGACATTGGCTCGGGGCAGATCCAGAAAACCATTATTCCTGTTTTTTTGTCTCAAAAGATGACAGTGGACATTCCTCAATTTGATCCGGACAATCTACGTTTCATTATTCTTAACTGCATTGAGTGCCTTTTTTGGAAGAAAGGTGGGATATAAATTTAATGTTCACATAAATATAGATTTTTCCACCTTTATAAGACTTGCCCTTCAGATTTCCATGCCACGTACACTTCTCTATGTTAGCTTAGTAATCTAAGCCTCAGCCTTACAATTAATGCTAAACATTAATCCAGTTTATTTTTTAATATGAGAAAGATGTGGAGTAACATGATTTCTTCTAGAAAGTGCGAAAGGAAACATTCGTGCTAGAGTATATCAAATACTTCTAGCTTGATGAGTGGCTGAATATTCAAAACCTCGTCGTGCTTTGTTATTTTGGGCACAATCCACTCGAGATGAGCAGGAGCCTCCGAACTTGGAGTCTCACACTCATCCAATGCAGAGCATGAAGAGTGGCAGAGGCAATCTTCACCTCCCGCTCCTCCCACTCTGCATTTTCACTAGACGGCCGTTTCTGCCCGTCCAGCAATGCTGTTTCAGAGAGGGAGAGAAGGAGGCTGGCTGCCCCAGTCTTCCCCTTCCCCGCACCCTTTCCCCCCTCTCCAAGGCCACTTCTGACCTCGGAGAGCAGCTGGTGCAGGTCTTTCCGTGCCGGCTGCGAGGGGGGCGGGGCCAGGAGATTGGAGCTCTTGATTCCCAGCTCTGAGGTCGGAGCGCTGTCTCCAACCTTGGAGCTGGGAATCCAAACTATTCCATGGCCTCCCAGACAATTTCTAGGGGCCATAGGATTGTTCCCTTATTTTATTTCGTTATTTACAATACTTCTATACCAGTCAATATATTAAAATCGCTAAGCAGTTTATATTAACATATGATATAAAAACAATATAAATACAATGGATAAACAGTTAAGAACATTTAGAAACATTGCATCATAACAATAAAACAGGGTGGTAACAGTCAGAGTCTCACTGGTCAGGGAAAGCCTGTGTAAATAGGTGTAAAGACCAGTAAGGGCTCCTTGGAAGGTTTCCGGGGTTGACTGGGTATATATACAGGAAGACCGTCCGCTAGGCATCCTTGTCCCGACTCGTTTAGGGCTTTGTATGTCAGGAACAAAACCTTGAACATGCTAATAGGCAGCTAGTGCTGTTCTTTTGACACAAGTGTGAGTGTGGGGGTGCTCCACTGAGCATCCTAACTGCTGTGGCTTCTGAACGAGGCACAGGGGCAGCCCCACATAGAGTGCATTATAGTAGTCTAACCATGAGGTTATCAGTGCATGGATCACAGTGGCTAGGCTAGGTTAGGTTATCCCTATCCAGGAATGAGTGTAGTTGGTGTACCAGCTGAAACTAGTAATGGGCCCTCCAAGCCACTGAGGTCACCTGGGCCTCTAGTGACAAAGATGAATCCAGAAGTACCCCCAGGTTACCTACCTGTTCCTTCAGAGGGAATGCAACCCGGTCCAGAACAGGTGAACAACCCAATTCCTGGACCTGGGAACCACCCACCCCTAGGGTCTCTGTCTTGTCAGGATTCCGCTTCAGTTTATTAGCCCTCATCGAGCTCATAACTGCATCCAGGCACCCGTGTATAACACGAACGGCCTCTCCCGATTCAGATCTTATGGAGAAATATGGGTTAAATACTAAGGGGAAAAAATGTCTTGTCCCTCCTCAGACTTAGGAGGAAGTTCCTAGTAAGCCAGCATTTGTTTTACAGGTTTCATTTCTTCTGGCACAAGGTTTATTATAATGTGATATACAGATATGCACAGACATGCCCCTTTGTATCTTGCAGCCACCATCTTGCTAGACTTTGTGAAGCAGGATCATCTTCAAATAGTCTTTGGCACCTCTTCCATTTGTATTCTATTTCACAGGTGAGGGCAGAAAGGAGATTGTGGAATGACTGGCTGATCTCCAGTAGCCCCTGCCAGTTTCTGGGATTCTTGCAAAGAACACCGCAGTGTGTGAATTTCTCCCGTGAGGCATTTTGGATGTTTGTGAGCAAGAGTGCATACTTGCTCACTTAACGCAGATTAGTTCTGCCTTAATTGTGAAACGATCCTGAGTGAATACTCCTGCTTGATAACTATAAACCACCAAGAGTATTCCAGTAAACAGTAGACCACAAAAGAGTTCAGTAAGCCCACCCCTTTTCTTTAGGATGCATTTGCTGGGACGTTCTCACGTTTTCTTCTAATGGGCTGCTATCACATAGGTTGCTTCCTCTTAACTGAGGGTTCGCTCTAGACTTCGTTTCTGCTGGCTGGATACAACCCAAGGAGTGCTCCTATGTCAGGCTAATTTAAATCCCGTTCATTTCAATGGGTCTGCTCTAAATAGGACTAACATTGGATACAATCCCCCGAGTGGAGTTCCTGTCGGGATGCTCCTGCCAGCAGAGGGAGGCGGGAGAGATGATTTTGCTAATTTCCCTTTCCTTCCAGCCCCCAGTGTCACCGCCCATGCTATACCAATAGGTCCTTCAACCCTCCAGAACGGTGTGTGTGTGTGTGTGTGTGTGAAATCAATTAAAATCACCTTCTCCCTTTGCTCTTTGAGTGGGTTTCCTCTGCTGTGCCAAAAATCTTTTGCAGACAGACGAAGCCCTTCCGTTTGTGGGAGGCAAAGTCTGGATTCGACCTAGAGCTGCTTCCTGTCCAGCATAGAACTTCTGATACTGACTATAGTTACCAGCTTACAGACAAAGGGAGAACAATGTACCCAAACCTGAGTTGTACTTGTAAGATCCTTTCCAGTGTATAGCAAATATAAGCTTCATCTTAGATGTAGCCGCTCAGGAAAGCAGCTCTTTCGTAGTGTCAGAAACTTCATTATGGGAAATGTTTAAGTGTATTGATCTTACAGCTTGTCATATCCCAACATTTGGGGGCAAATAATTACAATGTATAACATCCCGTTATAACAAAATAAAACTGTCAGGCTAAAAGAGCTCTATCCTTCTGCCTTCTTAACCCCAGTCCCTGAAATCCAGCCTCAGCTGGCAACTCTTAAAATGCTTCTGGAAGGTACTGGAACTTTGAAGGTCCAAAGGGAAGCGGTCCCATAACTATTCTGCTGCATTAACTACTGTGATGCAGTGTAAAGGTTGCAAAAAAACCCACCACCACCCCAACCTATCTTAAAGAATCTGTATTCCAGCAGAATGTTGTAGAACACTGACATCTAATGGCTGTTGTGATGTATAGTCAGCCTATTTTAACAAGTAGAATATCACACAACATATCATCGGGAACATGCGTGCACAGTCTGCAAAGAATATTACATGTGGTGGTTAATTTATTTTAGAGAAAAGCAATATGTATATAATCTTTGCTTCTTGGTGCTTTACACTTAACCCTATGATGCAGAGGTTTAAGTTAAACATTGTTTCCCACACATCCTCTGTCCACTAACGCATGCTGATGGAATACGTGGCAGAGTGGGGGAAATTAACATGATTGGAGTGTTAAGACTGAACAGAAATATAAAGTGTAAGGTTCTCTCTCTGTTCAGTAAATAATAGACATTTGCTGAATGCAGTTGTGAAGGTCCAGCACACAAGGCCCTATGGCCAGAGTATTGTTCATTTGCCCTAATAATTACTTGGAGGGCATAAAGTATAGGCAGCAAGGTCCATTTTGTAGTGTGAGGGCGCTTCCAGATGAAGCTTTTATTATGCAATCTTCCTACCTCAAACATGGAATTTTATGCGGGGTCCGGATGACGTTCATCTTTATTTCATTTTTATACCGCCCAATAGCTGAAGCTCTCTGGGCGGTTTACAGCAATTAGCAAGACAGTCAATTAACAAGACATCTTCAATTTGTAGCCCTCCCGTTTTTCCCCACAGCGTCTTCCATCTCTTTTTCTTGCCACAAAAAAATCTGTTGGGAAGAAAAAAAACAATAGCAGCATGATGCCTTTTTATGGTTGGCACTAGGAGCCCTCTGGAAGCACCCTAAATACAGCCATGGAACTCAGACACAGCTAGCAGAGATGGTAGTTAGTAGGAATCTTAATTCATCTCCCAGTGGACAGAAGTTAAAGCTCTAAGGCTCTCAACTCCTGGTATTCTTAATGGAGATGATTTAGAATATAACAGAGTGCTTACTTCTTGTACAGTGTCCTTAGATTGGAATAGAATAATCATGATTGGGCAGTGTGATGCCATTAGTCAGCTTTTCATGACTGTAAGAAACATATATTCTAGGTAATAGTTGGCCCATGACTAGTAGTACTCCCAACACGTTATCCGTGGGCACCACTGTGCCTGTGAAGCCATGCTGAGGTGCCTGTGTTGGAAAACTGAACCGCTGGGGGGAAAAACAAAGCTAAGCAACTTTGTACCAGTGGCTGCAGAATCGTGCTGTGAAGTTAGGGTAGTAGAGAAAAAAAACGTGTGCTAGGCCAGTAGGCGAAAAAGCAAAACAACAAGTCAGTTTCTTTTAAACAGAGGTTTACTAAACTATGACTTGTAAAAACATGAACAGATTACAGAGTGATATAATACAAAAGTGCAAAAGAGAATAGTATGTCAGACAAAACAGTTACAGTCATGACACACAAACAATCTCTTATCTTACAGAATGCTCTCTTACCAATATTCACCTATACTCCTTTTCTCCCAACAAGATTACAAAGACTTTACACACCTTATATACATTATGGTACAGTCACATGCCAAATGAGGTAATGCCAGCTGCATCAAGGCATGATGTCACTCCAGCTGCACACAATTTAGCACGACCCTTGCTCCAGTTTTCCTGGTCACAAAAAACTGTACCGTTCCCTTACTGGGCCAAAGGTGAAACTTTGTTCAGTCCTGACCTTGATCAGGCCTGTTGGTTTCTGTTACCTTCTTGCCCGAAGGCAAAACCTGAATATGTGAAACCCATATTCTAACAGCCTGCCAGGCTCTTGTTGCTTCCCATTGCTTTTTTCTCCTAGGCCAGTGAATGGAGTTATTTGTCCATTCACTTGCATGGGACAGGGGTGGGGAGAAGCTGCACTGTGTGTATGCAAGAGAAAATGGGACAAGAGCAGGAGGTGCTCCCAACATTTTGTTACTGGCCACACCCCACAGCAGCCATTTTGTGACTAGCCACATCCCCTGCAGCCATGTTGTGGTTGTGCCCCTGACTTTTCTTAAGAATGTTCATGTGTGCTCATGGGCCCCCGAAAAGGTTGGGGGCCCCTGGCCTATGAGGTCAGGGATTGCAGGTTTGCATTCTGAACGTGAATGTGACTTAGCCCATAGCCTACTTACGTTGTGACAGAACAGATCCTGAAAAAAGCAAAATGCCCTTAATTTGGAGTATTTAATATACAGAAGTTCAGTTTATGGAGAGGAATATACTGAGAAACTACTTGAAGGTGCTTGTTATAGGAGAGGAATTGCTTTAGGAAAGGTATACGCAAACAGGCCAAAGTATATTGTAAGGTTCTAGAGGATAAGCAGGTTGCAAACTAAACAGGCTGATATCTGAAAGACAGTCAGAGCGGATGGAATCTGATCTGGGATATGTAAATTCCATACCCTAATAGTGTCCTCTGAATGTTTCCCATATTTGTGAATGACTGTTTTTCTCCATATGCATGAATGTTAAGCTTCGCACTTGGACAACACTGTGGTTTGAGCACCATCTGTACATCATCCCTGACAGCGACTGATCTGGCTTTCTAGAAACAGAGGACCTATATGGGGTGTAATTGCATTCTCCTTGGGCTTCCTGCAAAAGGCTGACCTTCCCTGTTTTAGTGGCTAGTATTTTACTAGTAATGGAAAAGTGTGAAGATGCGCATGTGATCCCCATGGAAAGGGTTTGTTGTTGTTTTTAAATGTTTTTTAAGTCTAATGCTATTGAGTAACCAAGAGAGTGGTGACTGTATCTTTGATCAGTATTCCAGACAGAAGAGCTCTTCTGATTTTTGACCTAAGAGACAGTAACCAAGTGGCACATTGTGTAGCCAGGACCACCTTAACAAGTCATTGTGCCCAATCCACCTTGGAAGATGTAAGAAACCAAAGGTTAGACTGTGTATTGGCCATTGATAAAGCTGAATTGTAGCTACAGTGTATGTGAAACTTCCACTTTTAGTCAAGTTTCAATCAAGTCGGTGGGAAGGTTCCACTGTATGCAGGAATAATTTGCAATGCTTACTCAAGCAATGCATGGGAAATTAACAACCCACTTTGGATAAATACTAGGCAATTTTATCCATACCTTGGGTGAATACTGCCACTTCTAATGAATCAATTTAATTGTGCCAGTTCACTTGCTATTGTATGTTTTGGTCCCTCTGTCCCATTGAGTAGCTTATTATGCAAAACATTTTATTTTATTGCAAACTTGTCACTTTCCAGAACTGCAAGGCCGTATCTTGGTCTCGGTTACCAATTTTATTTATTGTCATATGCTGCTTATGGGTAGGCCAGTCCTATGGTTCAGTTAAGATGGCTGCTGCCATGCTGGACTCTAATCAAGAAACATCCTTTGAGTCCTGCATGTGTGCCCCTTTCAGTTTCAGGTTACCCTCACGGAAAAATTTCATACCTCCAGATGCTTGCTCAGCTTTTTCTTTAGTATCCAAATCTTGGTGTACACAGTTACCTAAATTTCCTTCAAATATGAATGGTCCCTGTTGGAATCTGATGCTCACATCACAAATCATCTTTTGTAGTGCAGAGATCTGTTTTGGTCTCGGCAGAAAAACCTTTATAGGGGTTTTGTTTTCCCCAAAGCTCAGTCTCTCTCTACATAAAGAGGAACAAGTGAAACAGGCTGATCTGCCCTATGAGCTTACTTCAGATAAGAGAGGAGCTGAATTTGACTTAGCAGAGGTATCTGCCTTACAGAGGGGAAAATAAATCTAGGAAATTGTGTACACCATGGTTGGAAGCTTGTGTGGTTCAAGTTGTGTTGCATCAAAGGGTTTCCATGATACAAAAACATGTAGAGGCAGAAATCTGGAGTTTAACCCCATACTCTGCCGTTGCTGTTGACATGTAGGACAGAGACGGTTTATGCCTGTGTGCTCCCCTTGCCTTTTCTTTTTATTACCGTGGCCTGGCCTTCCCCAACCTGGCACCCTCCAAATGTGTTGGGCTAGAACTCCCATCATCTCCATCCAGCACATTCATTGGATGTACTGACTGGGGGCTGATGGGAATTGTCATCCAACACATCCGCAGGGAACCAGGCTTGGGAAGGTTGTGTCTATTCGGCTTGGCACCAAAAGAGTTTTTATACCCAATTGAGCCTATTTTTCACATCGGTAACATGGGGTTTCCAGCACTGTTTTTCTCTTCATGCAAACATAAGGAGGGGTGCTTAATCCTTTTCCTCCCTGCCTATTCACTTGTGTCAGTGCTTCCCAGTGGTTTTAAATAATTTCCTCTGCAGATGGGCTCCAAAACAGGAAGTGAGCCCCATGAGGACATTTTACAAGGTGGGAGAATAGGGGCATTCAAGGGGTGGGGTTAAGCACCTCTCCCTCTTCTCAATCTTCTCTGCACTCCAGTTACCTGGGCATATGTGTTTGCCAATATAATGCCTAATTTCCACCGTGTGGCTGATGCGAAGGTGGGACCAAGACCTGTGAACCAACACCATGAAAATTTGCACTATCATAAATGGTAGTTTAAATGAATTTTGAACCCGGATGGTAATGATAGGACTGAATGTGAGGCAGTTGTCCTCTGTTTCATGCCTGTACTGGATCTCCTCTTGCCTGCATACCATACCCATCCTCGGACTCAATTAGTGGCAACTGAAAAATTGCTCCCTTCTCCTTTCTTTTTCCTCCTGAGTTATCTGTCACTTGCTATTGGGGGAATGTCCCTAAAAAATATGTGTAGGTAGGCACCACTTTAAGCTGCCTCCTAAAATAATAAGAAATCTGTTTTAAAGAATAATTGTATAATAAAGAATATTTGATATTTTAGGCTGTGTGGTTGTTTTTCTTGTTGCTCTTCCATCACTGATTGCACTAATGAATGTAATGTTCCATTCCTAAAAATACCATGTTTTTGCTTCTTCCTTTAAAATGACAGAGGTTTAACAAGCCTTGCAATATATTGCTTGCCGCTAACATAATTTGCATATTCATATAGTCAGTTTTACAGCTAAGCACTAAGAGCTTCCTATTAGCACTTCAATGAAATAAAGTACCTTCTAATTGCTTGTCCTTTAATCACAAGTGTTCACAGGACACTTCTAGATCCTTTGTGTTTTCTAGAATAGCCCCGAAAAAAACATAATCCCCCATTCATACGATCACGCCTCCCCCCCCCTTTCTCCTTCCTGGTCTCTCTACGCCAGCATTGTTTTCATAAGCGCCCTGTGGGTCCTCCCACTCACGTCAGGTATCCCAGACTGTACAAGGCCGGTGCTACCATTAGGCCAACTAGGCAGCTGCCTAGGGCACAGGGCTAAAGGGGGCGCCAGAAATGCCTTGGGGGGGGGGAATACAGCGCTGAAATGCGTATTTTACCAAGTTTGTTTTACCAATCATATCTTGACTTGTAGTAGACAGAATTTCACAATTCTAGACGGCCTAGAATAGATGTAACACTAACAGTACCTACATAAAATAGCATGGCCTAATTTCAGTAATGGGTATTTTATTTAAGCTAGTTTAAATATATTTAACCAGCTACACAAAATGTGTTTTATTTCAACATAAAATTTACAAAGCACACCAAAGATATAAAACAACATAAAACTGCCACAGTCTAAAATAAACATTTATGTTATGTATTACATGACATTTTTATTGTAATTTAATTTAGTAAAGAAATCTGTAATGTGTTTCTGTTTTGCGTTTGTAACAGAACCTTAAATGCATTTCTCATGGGCTTGATTTATTAGTCCAAATAAGAATGTTATAAAATGTATTACAACAACTGTAGTGAAATTATATTTTTTCAGTTTATTATGCTTTCTCTCTTTACTTAAAAATACACATTTTTTACGCTGACTCTATATCTGAAACCTCAGATATATTGTACTGTGAATTTCACCCTTTACAGAGATATGGATAATAAAAAGCCTTCAGGGGCACAATACCATAAGAGAAGGACTGAAAAGGCCAAAGAGCAAGCAAAACAAGAGGGCTCTTTCCTAAAATACCTTAAAAGCAAAAGTCATCTACAGAACTGCCAGAAGAACCTGGGACCCAAACTATTGAAGTGGAAGATTGTCCAGATGAGTAAGATAAAGAAGTCACGGTTCCACTTCCAACTAAAGAGGAAAACCAGGCAGAGATAAGTGATAATAATCAAGATAATACAGTTCAAGTTGTGCAACAAGTTGAACCAGAGTTGGATTGCAGTGACCCTGCCACATGGCCCTCTAATAATATTCGAAACATTGCACTTCTAGTGCAAAGGGGGCCACAGCAGGTTTGTGCCCATGACTTCCCAAGGGATTCACACAATAGAAGATTTTCTCAGCTCCATTACAAAAGAAGGCTTGCAAATGGGGACAACCTGGACAAAGTCTATGATGCTCTGATTGAGATATCTGAAGATACAAGTCAGAAGGGGTCAGCTGGAGCTATGACACGATCTGAGGCACAAACACTGGCCAATAATACAGCTAAATTTTCGTTTATAATATCGCTTATTACCTGGTACAACATTTTGTTTGAAGTGAATGTCACTAGCAAATTTCTACAAGAGAAAACAACTGACTTGAGAGTGGAAATTAAACAGCTAGAAAACACCAAAAAGTACATTAGTACTCTCCGAAGTGAAGAGAGTTTCCAGAAAATATTGGTGGATGCAACAGAAGTAGCTAAAGAGTTGGAAATTGAGCCCACTTTTGAAGCAAATCGATCGAGACAAAGGAGAAAGAGAAGGCAGTTTGATTATGAAGCCCAGGATGAGGCTGTCCAGGATCCCAAAGAGAACTACAAGGTTAACTTTTATTATGCCATTTTAGATGTGGCAACAGAATCTATAAATGAAAGGTTCCATCAGATTGAACAACATGGCTCATTATTTGGGTTCCTGTATGACATCGTCAAGATTTCCGAACTACCCACAGAGGATATTCTTAGTGAGTGCAAGTCTTTGGAGGAGTCTCTTACTCATGGAGCCAGCAAGGATATAGATGCAGAGGAACTGTGTGGTGAGCTGCAAGCCATTGCCAGGAGGTTTCCCAAAACTATGCATCCCCAGGAGGTCCTGCATTTTCTATTGCAGCATAAATTGGTTGAAAGTTTCCCCAATGTTTCAGTGGCACTCAGAATACTATTAACATTACCAGTTTCAGTGGCCAGTGGAGAAAGAAGTTTTTCCAAATTAAAATTAATAAAAAATTATCTGCGTTCAACAATGTGCCAAGGAAGACTGGTTGGCTGGGCAACCATTTCAATTGAATCTCAGTTAGCATCTTCTTTAGACATTAAAGAAATGGTTTGCCAGTTTGCCAAGAAAAAGGCAAGGAAAATGAAGTTTTAAACATTAAATGTAGTTTCTGTCACACTTTACCGGGAATTTTGCTATATAGCAAATTGGTACTACATCAACATGCTTTTTATGTATATGTTTGTCAATGTTTATGATAATAAATTTTTTAGGTTTTGCCAATTTTATTTCATAATGGGCATAGGGCTGGAGGGAGGGAAGGCTCAAGTGGGAGGGGGGGCGCTAAATATCTGATTTTGCCTAGGGCACCAAACTGCCATGCACCGGCCCTGTCATTGTGCGCAATTCCATCCCAGGGTCCCCTGCTTCCTTGCAACATCTGCAGCTGCTACGCTATTCGTCCGTCCTGATCACGTTGTTTGCTGTTCCTGCCCCTCCTCGCACAGTGAGGTTTAACCCTGTGCTTGCCTCCAACTGAAGCGGCATGAATGAACTTAAAGCAGCCCACACCCCACAGTACCCCCCCTTCCTCTCTTACCCCATTCCTCCGTGAATCCCCAGCCCCCCCCCGAATGGAAAATAATCACATCCTTTCCTTTCATTTAAAAGATCTTTATTGAATGTTCACAGTGTGGATTGATTGAAAGAAAGCAGGCACCTGACTGACTAAGAAGCCTGTAATCTGAATTGATTCCCCCCCTCCCCCCAGCAAAGCTACTCTTATTTCTAGCAGGCAAAATATGATGCTCCAACTTAAAGCTGTGGACAAGCTGTAAAGGAGGGCACAAAACAACTTCCTCCCTTTCCCCTAATCTTCTTCCCCTCTGGTCATTCTGAAAGAAAATTTGATGGGGACAGTTTCTTTACGACGACGGCCAGTTAAAGCCATCAACAAATGTATTGCTAGGCAGAGTTTGGAGAATAGAGAGGTGAGATAGAGAGGACTGGGATTCTCCCCTCTGGCCATAGGGCTCTGTGGTTTTCGGTTGAAAACAATAGAAGCGATATCCTGGGTTCACAAGGTCAGAAAAACAAAGAGATGATGAGAAAACCATAGATCATATCGTTTTCTATCGTTTTGTTGTGCAAAATTTATCATGGTAAATTAAAACGACTGGGTTCATACGACCATGAAAACAACGAACGATGAAAAACAACGAAAGATGGGTGTTGTTTTCATGGTCGTATGAACCAAGTAACTTTCTAATGCAGTTGGTATTGAAATGCTGTGTTTTGAAGGCTCTCGCCAGAGGTCTCTCTAGTCCCGCATCCATGGTGGCCACTCAGGCACTTCCAGAAGGCCCAAGACATCATAGATCTGCCACAGCAACTGGTATTCAGTGGCATTCTACCTTTGACTGGATGTTCCAGATACCCATCAACAGACCTACCCACTCTGAATTTGCCTAATCACCTTTAAAGCCATCTAACCCAGTAGCCATCATCGCCACATCCTATGGCAGTGAACTCCATAACCCTATTATGCATTGTATGAAGAAATACTTTGTTTTGTCTGTCCTGACTCATTGGATTAGCCCAGTTCTAGTGATCTGCTTTCTCCACCCCATGGTTAATTTTATAAATATTGTATCACCCTTTAGTCATCTTTTCTAAACAACAAAGCCCCAGATGTTTTAGCCTTTCCTTGTAGAGAAGGCGCTCCAACCCCTTATTATTTTGCTGCCATTTGCTGCATTTTTTCCAGCCCCACAATCTCCTTTCTGGGGTGGTATCACCAGAACTGTACTTGGCATTCCAAATGAGGCTGCACCATAGATTTATATAAAAGGCACTGTGATACTTGTCTTATTAATTAATTAATAATTAATCCCTATTTGGAATTTGCCTCTTTCACTGTTGCTGCACACCGAGTTGATGTACAAGGTAGCTCAATGAAATCAAAATACATTTCATGAATAGAGAGCCTTTGGCTGCATGCTGCTTGGAGGAACAGGAACCAGGCAAGTAAATTGACTTCCTCCTGCTTCTTTCTTTGTTTCCTGTGCCAAACACAGTTCTAGCTGGTAAGAGAAACAATATTATCAATAAGGAGTGTGATGTTGTTAGATCTAGAATTGTTTATTGCCTTTGAACCTCCTTTAAGGAACATAAAAGTTCCTGCTTTATACTAAGGCATCTAGCTTAGTATTGTCTACACCAGGATGGGCAACAACATGCAGCCCATGGGTTGCATGTGGCCCCCCTGATTATTTATGCTGCCCTTGCTGAATTTGCCACCTTAGTTGCACAATTGTGAGTTTACAATAAAGAGCGTGCAGAGAGCGCATGCCTTGTTTGGAAGCAGAATAGCACACCTTTACTAATACCATTGCTGGAGATTTCGCAACTGTGGCTACAAATTCGGCAGTGGTTGGGAGAAATGTTGGTGGCATGGGAGGGGTGCATCCCCCATGGGTTCCATCCCCCATGGGTTCCAAGGGGTGGAATGAAGCTGCTCACCCCTGTGGCTCTCCACAGTTTCAGGCAGGAGTCTTTTTTTCAGCCATGCCATGGATTGGAACTGGGACCTCTGCATGCAAAACCTATGCTCCGCCACTCAGCTATAACCCTTCACGAAGTCAATGTTGCTGATAAAGATGGGAGGTGATCAATTGACCACTTAACCTGGACTAATCTCTGTTGAAATCTGTGGCTACAATCTAGCCAGCCCTTTTATTAGACATGCAGTGAGATGTTCTTCCTTTCTGTGCAGGTGGTATCCTGGAAGAGAAGGGAAAATCTTTCCTGTGTGCTTCTGCAGCCTGGAATCTAAGAACAATGTATAGTTAAATAAGGGTCTGGAATAGATTTCATAGATCATAGAGTTGGAAGGGGCCTACAAGGCCATCTAGTCCAACCCCCTGCTCAATGCAGGAAACTAGAGGAGGGGTCTCCCATCCAAGTAATAACCAGGCCTGACCCTGCTTAGCTTTCCACGCTCAGACAAGCTGAGCCAGCCTGAGCCACAGGCCTGTTCGGATAGATTAGAAGTATTTTTGTGTGTGTTTCACCTTCTGGCTACTTTCTTGCTCATATTTATCTTATTTCAACATATATCTATTTTAAGACCTGTCAGTATGTATATGCTATTTGAGGCACTTACTAAGCTATGAAACACGAGAGGAATCAAGTGTTGAAAGCTCAAGTGTTTTGAAGAGTTCAAGACACTTGCCCCAAAACTGTCTCACCCAGATTCAATAAACAGTTCTCCCCACCCCACCTCCAATTCTACCTTCCAATTGTCAGTTTGCTGTAACCACCCCAGATTCCCAATTGTATCCATCTTGTCATAAAATAGTAAAGTGAATTGATACAAAGTGTAAATAAGGGATGATCAAATGTGACAGGGCATATCCCAGGTATGGGGAATGTGTGGCCCTCAAGATTATGTTTGACTGCAACTCCCATCATCCCTCACCATTGGCTATGCTAGCTAGGCTGATGGGAGTTGTAGTCCAACAACATCTGAAGGGTCACATGTTTGCCATCCCTGGCATATATTCTGATAAGTATTCCAATCCAAGATGTAATAGAAGGGAAACTGAAGAGGTGATAGTAAGACCAAGGCACAACTGCATGCAGCAAATTGAAAGAGGAAAAAAAGGTGGAGATGTATATGGATCTGAACAGCTGTGAACAAGACAGAAAAGAACAAAGTGCTGTTGAATACCAGTCTAGGGAAAGAGCACAAGAGGTCTCTATAGAGTTCAATCTATGGGCACAAGGTAGGAGAGTGATGAAATGTCCAATTCTTAATTTGTGGTGAGAAGTTAACTTGTTTGCTTGTAGCTCCTTTCCCATTCTTAAGATTTTCGGTAGTGGCCTCTCATTTTATTCAACTTTACTTCATTTCTCCTTTTTAACTGACTTTCAGGGCAGAAGAGCCTCCTCAAGGCAGCTCACAGAAATAACATAAAATGATTTTAAAATATCTCTCTCACACATGCACAATATGAATGCTAAAATGGCAGCAAAAACACACACAATTGAAACCCAGACCAGCAATCCACAGAAAACATAACATAATACATTAAGCAGTGGCAGTTTAGAAATCCTGTCCAACATTAAGAGCAGATTAGAACTATATATATATATATATATATATATAAGACCCATTAAAAGAAAAACAGGTAAAGAGGTTCTGGAAAGCCCACCCCAGAGATACCTACCTGGTGCCTGTTTTAGGCTGCAGTCCTACACCAATTTACCTGGGAGAAACCCATATTGAACTCAATGAGGTTTACTTCTGAGTAGACATTTATAGGATTGCACTGTTGATGTCTTTTTAGCACCAGGCAAAGACTTTTTCATTTTCTCAGACTTTAAAAAGCTTTCACTTTTTAAAATTTCTTTGTTATGCTGTGGTTTAGCATTGTTGTTTCACTCTGTGAAATTTATTGTTTTAGCTCTGTACTGATTGGTTATTGTTGTGATGTTTTAGTCTCTAGATTTCTGTTTAAAATGATCTGTCTTGATTCCATAGGGGGTTGTTTTGCTGCTTTAATTTTTTGTTTCATTGAGATTTACTTTTAAAAAATAATCTTGTCACTCAGAACTGTTTGTTATTGGGTATCTGATAAATTGAAGAAATAAATATTTTGTCAGGGGTAGGCTAATGCCAATTTTATCTATGTTAATTGATCCTGAGTATGCCTTCTTCCTTACGAACTTAAGTGCCTTACCGGATCAGACCAGAATCGAGTTTGTACAGAAACCTAGTAGAATTGCAGGTGCTAGGTAGCCTACCAGAAATTGGTCAGTGACTATGGTCTTCCTTCCATCAACCTCTGCCTTAGGGCTGTACTAGCTGTGTTCCAATCACATTTTGTCTCCCCAAAATCTTGCTAGGATGTAAATAGCAAAAAAATTCACTTTGTGGGGAAAAGAATGGTAAACCAGTCCTGCTAACATTGGATCGAGGCTAAGTTAGTTGAATTTAAGTGCCATTGATTTCAATGGCACTTAAGGGTTTTTCCACACAAGGCATTTATCATGCCCTTGTCATTCCCTACTCATGGTTGTTTACTGGCTCTTTAGACGATGTTGTGACCCTCCAGTTTCACTTCTGTGTCTAACCAGCACTTTCGGCAAGGTTTTTTAGAGCAGAGAAAATGAGGCATTTAATTGTGAAAGTGAAAGAAAGCACCATTTCCTTTTGTGTATTTGTGCTATTCCACTATACCACCGTGCCACCTATGGGTTTTGTATCAGAAAAGCAGGAAAGGAGATGCTCCTTGTGTAGTGCTCAGATCTCAATTCTGCCATGAAACTGAAAGTGGATACAGCAGATTAACAGCAGCCTCATGTAGAAAAAAGAGCCTTGACAAACTTGTCCCATTGATGGCTTAGAGTCAGGACACCTGAAAGACAGCTTCTTCCCATATGAACCTGCTAGTAGGTAGGGGTGGTGCTAAGTACCGAAAGATCCAGGGCTCTGGCCCACAGGACAAAAAATAAATAAATCCTAATTTGCATATGATATTTTACATATGCTCTAATGTGTGTGTGTGTGTGTGTGTGTGTGTGTGTGTGTCTTTAAAGGACCCTGTCTCCTAAGGACACCCCTCTTCGTAAAAGGGGATGCATAGACAAGGGAGTGAAGCACATTTTATTTCAGAAAAAAACCTCAGGAAGAAAGATGCAAGGTGGGGACGGGCAGCAGGAGGTGAAGCACATGTGGGCAAAAAGCCGGATAATCCAGGGGATCTCATGCAACAGAGATCATCAGGGCCCCTGTACTTTATTTCAGCAAGTGCCCATGGATAGCAGGGTGGTGGGGCAGATGGCCTCCTGGAGATTTGGGGCTCCAAATGAAAGATTCAGGGCTCCAGCCCTAGTGGGCCATCCCCTAATACCCCCTCTACTAGTAGGTAAGATAATCTTCTAAGGCCCTGTTATATGTCCCACCATGGAAAGATGTTCAATTGGTGGGAACATGGGAGGGGGCCTTTCTGAGGTAGCACCCTTGCTATGGAATTCCCTCCTAAAGGAGATTAGACTTGTATCATCCCTGATGACTTCTAGGCAAACAGAGAAAACATTTTTATTCCACTTGGCTTTTAACGATTTTAATTTGAGTTCAAAGGTTGTAACTCTGCTCGTCTTGGTTTTATCACTCTATTTTAATTCTGTTGTGTTTCATTTTGTAAACTGCCTTGGGGGCCCTTATTAGGGCCAAAGGTCAGTACAGAACTTTAAAAAATAAATGGGACCTAAGTTCAACTAACTTAGTCTGTATCCATCTATTTTAGGATGCCCTTTTTGGGGTGGGGGGGAAGTGAAAGGGATGAATAAATTTTATATTAATTGATTAAAATGCTGCTACAAAGAGAGGGATTAATGAATGAATCAATAGTTCTGTTGATGAAATTGTTTTGTGGGGGGGGGGGGCTCCCTGGAATTGAGCCTGATATCGATTGAAAAGCCATACATAATTTATAGAATTTTATTTAACTAGAATGTATCTGAAGGTCATCTGTCATCTGATTCTCCCTCAGGGTGGACTACAGTTACTCCCCTGGCAGACCTAGCTACATTGAATTAAAACGATCACAACCATATTTCGAAGTTTCCACTGAACTAGCAGAAAAACAAAACATTAAAGAGTTGCATATGAAAGTGGTCAGAACAGACAGCATCTATTATTTTTAGAAATGAAATGGAGGTGGCCCTGGCACACTACCAAAAAGCTGTTTGGTGCCCCTACAATTCTGAAAGTGCAAGAGGAGGCAGTTCTGGACTATGCTTACTGTCCTGAGCCTGAATTGGCAACTTACAGAGAGGGACCAGAGACTGCCTATAAGTCATGATTGCCCTGGCAATCAAAGGGAACTTCTCCTAAACTGTCTCAAGCACAATGAAGAAAAGTGATTTTTAAAAACCATGAGAGCACAGGGGTGGGTGGATTCTTTGCCCTGGAGGGCTGCATGCAGGAACAGGTGGTAGGTTGGGGGCTGTATGCTGGTAGTGAGTGTGACCAAAGGTGGCAGTGGGGCAGCTCCTTGGCTGGAAGCTCCCCCTCCAGCTTGCCTCCCCCCACTCACTCATGCACACACAGCCTTGTCCCCACTCTCCAACATAAACATGCATGTATCAGCATGCACACACTTATGTATGTATGTGTGGGGACACATCCTCACATACATGTGCATGCACACTCTTTCTCTCACTCTTCCCCCACAGCCATCTCAGCATATGGGGATGAGGAATTTTAAACCTCCCTTCTCTCTGCACTGAGATCGCATGATGCCCACCCCTCCCTGCTGCTCAGGTTATTAGCTCACTCCTTAGCTTTTAGTTTATTTACTGTACCTTTAAACTGTCCAATAACCAAATTTCTCAGTTAAAACAAAAAATAGAAACATTACAGCATCAAAAAAAACTAAATTAAAACCAGCAGCAGAATACAGGACTAAAAGCACTAAAACCAGTTCTTAAAATGTCAGGGAGAATAGAAAGATCTTCACCTGGTACCAGAAAGACCATAATGTGTAGGCACCCAGAGAGCCTCTGTTGGGAGAGTGTTCCACAGACAGGGTTCCACCACTGAGAAGGCCCTCTGTCTTGTAGCTACCTACCTCATCTCATTTGCTGGGGGCACCTGAAGGAGGGCTTCAGATGATGATCTCAATGTCCGGAAGTTAAATATGGTAGGTGAATATCCTAGTGCCAATCAGCTGAGCAGGGGGAAGTGCGCAATGTAAATGGAGAGGATGGTGTATGGGGGATAACTCCCCCTACATGTTGTCCTCCCCATCACAATCAGGATCCTCCTAAACTGCTGAACATCAGGCTTCTGGGAACATGATTTGTGCAGCAGTGGCGTGGGCTGCACCATGGAGGTTGCCAAGGGCTGCATACAGCCACAGTTTGCCCACATGTACAGTATAGATTGGTAGGTCCTAGTGGGGTTTATTCCAGCATCTCCCTCCCCTCCCGCAACCAAGGACAGGAAATGCTGAGCAAGATAGATGATGACAGAACCCTATAAGGTCAGTCAAACTTGACAAGCCAGGGTCATATCACACACTTATAAAATCGCTATGCAGAAGTCACTTCCATCATGTAGGAAACTGCACAAATTTGCTTCAGGATTCAAAGCTTGGGAAGTTTTCTATAATTCCTAAGAGGGGGAAGGGCTTTGCTAAGCATTCAGAATGTGACTTTGGCACACTGAATGAACGTAATGATGGATTGTTTCCAAGCCTCATGAACAGAGCATAACCTGGCAGCAGCTCCCTTTCTTATAGATGGTACAATCTTCAATGTAAACTCCTGTGGTAATCTCCATTGTACTAGTATAGTATGCAGCCGAGATGCTGATCACCAACCCACAAAACCTTGTGGGGACTTAAATCTAATGCTATGTGTTCAGCTATCATTCCTTCTGCATGTGAGGGCTACTATAAAATTCTGTGTTTAGAAAAAACATAGAATCTGTTTACTATTAGTAGGGCTAACCCATTTGTTCTGACAGAGGTTCTGTGTCTTTAAGTCAGGGGTGTCTAAGCTCTTTCACTCAGTTTTGGAGAAAGGGGGAGGGGGCTGCATTCCAGTGGTGGGTGGGGGCAAAGACAAAAGGGGTGGGACCAAAATACCAGCATATTTTAACTTAAAGCTCTTACTACCAGTATCTAAGCCTTAGGAGAGGCACTTCAAGCTTTCAGAAAAGGGAAGAAATGTGCAAAAGCCAGGAAACCACTAACCAATTGATGGTCTGGGGCCATGGGGAGGAGCATCTAGGGAACCTTGGTGGGCCTGATTTGGCCTGAGGTCCAACACCCGTCCTTTAAGCTGTGTGGCATGCAGAAATTCAACAGGTGCAGCTTTTCTAGCATGGAGGTGCAGCAATAGGGAAAAGCTGAACTGCATCTGCTGAATATCTACTATTACAGCAGTTAAAGACAAGACAAATCCAACATACTGTAGTGTTAATAGCAACAGCAACAACAAAATATGGGGCAGGCTCAGCTAAAACTGATGATGAATAACTTAGGGAAAGAGTCCAGCTCATTCCCACATGTGCCCTACCCCCACCATTTGTACTAGTGAGCCTGATCCTAAACACTTTTCTCCCAGTTGTTCAAAAGAGCTAAATGACATTAGGAACTGGTGCAGCTAATGATGCTCCTTGGGTCTTTCTTCCAGACAGACATTGCTTTAGTGTGCATTTTCCCTGATAAAGAGTTCTGTGAATTTTGAAAGCTTGCATGCTACTAATTAAACCACATGAGAAAGACCAATAAAATATATTACTTCCCTCCAAAAAAAGAACCACCACCTACTTATGTAATGGAGGGAGAGATGACAACCCTGTTACCATTTCTATATTATACCTCTGAGCACCCCAAAATAGCATGGGAAGCAGCCTCCAGTATTGCTACAGCCTGTTAAAACACAACAATAATTGTGGGTGCTGAAGCCGTGCAGTTTTTCAGGGCTAAAACCTGCTTATTATGTACTTCTCTTTTTTAAAAAAAACAAGAATAAAGTTTTTCTGGTTTGAGGCAGGTGCAGACAGCGGCCCCAAAATGTCGCTGCTGAAACAACTGCTGGAATGTCTTCAAAGGGAGCCACCGCCCATGCAGCTTTGAATTTGGGGGAAATAATAAGGCTGGCCTGTGAGGTAGTCAAAGCAACTGGATAAACGGACGCTTAGATTAAACGGGCGTGCGGTGTTTATACTGAGGTAGAGACTTCAGGTGGGCCGCCGGGTGCGTCGCTTCAGGGAACCGGATATTATTGGGCTTCCTTCCGTGTGCATTTTGTTTCTCCACACACGTTAATAGGAAGCGTCGTGAAAATACACACAGCTAGGGGATGTTTTTTGGAATTATGTGAAGAAGACAAGCAGTTTTAGTTTTGTTTTAATGGACAGTAAGATGGAGGATTTGTGTGCATCTGTCTGCAGTACAGAGCTATGCGAGTCCGGGGGGGGGGGGGGAGGAACCAAGCCTGTTCTTCCCAGTTTGGTCTATCACTAACTGAGGAGGGAGGGAAAGAGATGGTGGAGGGAACTGGAGCGCTCTGGACTGGATTCAAATAGGAGACGCTGACAGCTCCCACTCTGCACTGCACAGCTGTACAAAAGAGAGCAATTAGGTGGGTCACGTGGGCATTTAGGAATGTGATGCATGAGCACAACGGGTGGGAGGAAAAGACCGGGACGGCTCTTCGGCTCTCTCCGCTTACCAGTGACCACAGTGAGCGCTTGCCTTATTCTTCTGCAGCAGCAACTGCAGATTGGCAGTCAGGAGAGCCAACGGGAGACTGAGATTGCTCCCCTCCCGTCCTCCAATGGCGTGAAGTTTTCGCTCCAAACGACATCCTCGCTAGACAGGGTATCCTGTGTGTAAGAAATGCTGAATGTATATCTGTCTTGGAAGGAGAGATCGAGCCTGTATCAGTGAAGAGAGAGAAGGAGGAGGCAGTCGCCGCTTGAGGCTCAAAAGGTGACAGAGGGCGCTTATTCGTTAAAGCGTAGTATAACGAGAGCATGTATTTCAGGGTTTGTGCGATGCACAGGGCTGAAGTGCGCGCGCGCGCGTGTGTGTTTGTGCATCTTGGACGAGAGAGCTTTACGCGTCTGGAGGGAAAGGAGGGCTTGGTGGGTAGGAGAAAGTTTAGTGACGTGTCTGTATTCTAGAGAGCTCAGCCTCAGTCTGAACTGCTTCCCTCCAACCAAGTGCTCCCCCCACCCCCCATATGCAACTGCTGCATCCTTCGAAGGCAGAGGCCAAAAGACCTTCATCAGCAGTTTCTTGTGCGTGCATCTTGCTGTTTTCTTGCCTGCAAGAAGAAAAGTTAAGGGTTATTTTCTGTTGGAAGCGGCTCCCTTTTCGTTTCCCTCTTCCTCCTCCTCTTTTTAATCCCCCCATGGAGCAGTGATTCATAAACTGTGAGTGGGTGTGTAGCCTGGATTCAGAAACTGGTGGTGTCATGGTAGAAACATTCGTATATGCACAACAGTACAGATGCCAAAGCAATAGCACTTTATGGGGTTTTGTTTGCTCAGAGAATCTCTCAAGAAATGGACTGGGAGAGGGATATGTTAAATTAAATAACTTTCTGACGTTTTAAAAAAATGTATACATGTTTAATTTTTTGCAGCTTAATAAAACATGTCCAATTCAGTCTGTGGACTTGGATTCCAGTTGCACTTCTCTCTGGCCTCAATCTAGCACAGAGTTAGGTGTGCTTAAGACCACTGAAATCAACTAACTTAATCATTCTGAACTTTGTGCTGGGTTGTGGTCCCAGTAAGTCCCACTGAAATCAAGCAGTACTTACAGCCTGCAATTCTGTGCATCTTTACTTAGAAATAAGTCCCATTTAACCAAGTGGGACTTAATTCTGAGTACACATGAGTAGGATAGTGTTGGTATACATCTAACTGTGGTCAGGGATGCAGTCTAATGGCAGTCTGCTGCAGAAAAGTTGGTGGCTGTACCCAGGATGCATCCAGATAACATGAATAATTGACATCGGATAATCCTTGGTCCCTCACCTCTGTCTACTGAAAAAGGGGGGTCCCTTATGGGTCCAGCATGGGCTGTGGAATCTTCACAAAACAATTCACATTTTGATTGTGTGGAGATAATGCATCTGCTCTCTCTTTCACTGGGCCTGTTTCATTCACTTGCCACATTTCCCTGTATTGTACTAATATGTCAAACCGCAGTAGTACCAGAAGTTGCTGCATTGGTCTCATAGGAATGTGTTGTTGAAGCCTGCGACAGCAGTTCTGTTTAATAATAATCCATTTCCTCCTTATTTCAAATGGTTGGTTTGGTGATGTAAATTAAGTGGCTTTTGCAGACAGGTGCCTCCTGATATGTACATGAATCTGAGATTCTTCAGATTGAGCCTTTTCTTCTTACCTGCAATCTTAGGTAAACTTAGAATTCAGGATTAAATGAAATATATATAAATAAAATATTCTCTCTCTGCTCTCACTGTGCAGTTCTTTCTGTTTGCTTAAGTCTACATACAAAATAAGTACATTCATTACCGCCTGCATGCTTTCTAAGTTTGAGTCTCCTTGTAACAATGTAATGATGTGACTTGTTCCTTACTGGATTAAGGCTAAGAACTTCTGAATATATTTTCAGAATGCCTCTTGCCCAATATACATTCTTCTTGGTGGTGTTAACATTTCTATAATGTGTCATAAATGAAATGCTAACAGCTTGATCCTAAGCATGTTTACTCACTTGATTCCGATCATATGCTGGCAACTGATCTACACTTAAAACTTTTCGTGTAGGCCAATCTTTTTGGACCTGTGGACGCATTTGGGAATTTGAGAAACTGCTGAAATCACGAAATGCCTAATCAGTAGGTCTTTGGCATCTACCTGTCATGTCTAGGGATCTTAGACTGCATCTTATTCAGCAAAAACTTTTTTTCATGTCTATTGGACACCACAGCATCGCTTTAATAAGGGATTGTCTAATTTATCTAATTGCTGGTGGTACAATACAGCAAATGCTCTTTGAAATGTATGTTTTGGCAATGCTTCTTTTGGGGAGGAGGTTATTACACAGATAAATTTTGTACTGAAACAGTCTTTAATATTCACCAATGTACTTGCTCTTTTCACTTATTTATCTTCTTTATGGAAATTAACAAATGGAAGGGGAAATGGATTCTCTGTGCCCTTTTGACAGCTAAGACTGATATTACAAAATTGCAAGCATAAACACTCACCTGCTATAATGCAATGGATTGACTTAACAACACTTTCAACATTTGAACAAGTAGCATATAGACTACTTCAAATGGATATTTATTTGTATATTTAGCCTGCTTTTGCTGCCATCTGTATAACTGCTAGAAAGTTGTATGCATTTCATACAAATCCATTTTTAAAAGGGGGAGGAAATTCCAGGCACCTGCGGGCCCCACGTTGGGGCCCCCTTCGTGGGCACCATTGGTGGTGCCTGTGGGCACCGTGTTGGAGACCCTGGTGTAGGCAGTCTACTACTCACATGAACAGTGTAATATTAGAGTTGCAAAAGTTGTGATTTTTTTTTTCATGGAAGCAAAGCCTTAACATTGTGTGTATCTGTGGCTTTGAGTTTACATTGCTCACCTGAGTGAGGCAGTTGCATGAACAGATTTTCTAGCTGCTGGCATATGGTCAAAATCAACTCACAGAAGTAATGCTGTCTGAGTTAAATGGATTTTTTAATTGAGGACTGTATAGCCATAGCTTCACTAAAGACTGCAAGTCAGTTTGACTGAAATCAGTAAAAGATATTTGAAAAGGTGACAAAGGGACAGGGAATAATCACAGAGACAACATTCTTCTAATTTTGACCCATTAGCCCTTGACCTACTAATAATTGATTGTCCCTGAAACATATAAATCTTTATTCTTTAAGAAAAATCTCTCCACTAGCTTAACTAAAGAGGATGCTTTTAATTACTCAACCTTTCCATTTGAAATATTGATCCAAATGACTTGAGGAAATGAACTCTCACACTTATTCAAGCTCAATTTGAGAAGAAGAATAAATAGCTATTCAGCAGGATGGCCTCCAGAATATGGTCTTTTCAAAAGGGTGATCTACGGTAGTTTCTATTAGTTTGGTATAATGTCCTCTCTTCACCTTCACTGTTGTCCACAGATGTCATTCATATCAAATTGTCTTGCCAAATACTATAATAATAATGATACAAATGTAAAATAAATGCTCAAAGTGTTTCACATAACATTGGCTGCATGCATTACAATATGTGAACAAGTCTCAGGCTTGTGAGTTCCTCTCTACTCCTCTAGAGCGGGTGCAAGGAGGAGATTAGAAGCTTTTGCTTCCATTTCAATTAATTGCACTTGTTATGAACAAACCAGGACAAACTGTGGTTATTCTTAATTATGGTTTATGGCAGGGATGGCCAGCATATGGCCCGTGGGCTGCATGTGGTCCCCTGGCCTTTTTTGTGAGCCCCACCGCTGGTAAAAATTGATTTCCCCCCCTGAAAACAAGGCACACAAGGAGCATGTGCCTTGTTTTTAAGAAAAAATTGCCACTGTTTTGCCAGTCGGCCAAGACTAGGCTGGTGACTAGGCTGCTGCTCCCAGACTGTGGAATGGCCTGTCGGAGGAGACTCGTCAACTAGACAGTCTTTTGGCCCAGGGGTCTTCAAACTTTTTAAACGGGGGGCCGGTTCATTGTCCCTCAGACTGTTGGGGGACCGGACTATAGCCCCCCTGCCGCCAAAGCCCCCCCGCCCCCCCAGGATCCCCCCCGTCGCCGCCAGACCCCCCCACCCCCCGCTGTACCTGCACCCGCCGCTGAAGCCCCGCCGCGCCGTTGCCCCCCTGCCGCCAAAGCCCCCCCAGGACCCCCACTGCCACCGCCAGACCCACCCCCTGCTGTACCTGCACCCGCCGCCGCCACTGAAGCCCCGCCGCGCCGTGGCCTCCCTGCCGCCAAAGCCCCCCCAGGACCACCACTGCCACCGCCAGACCCCCCCGCCACCCCCCGCTGCCGTACGTGCACCCGCTGCCACTGCTGAAGCCCCGCCGCGCCGTTGCCCCCCTGCCGCCAAAGCCCCCCTGCCCCCCCAGGACCCCCGCTGCCACTGCCAGACCCACCCCGCCACCCCCTGTCGCCGCTGTACCTGCACCCACCGCCATACCTGCACCCGCTGCCGAAGCCCCGCAGCCGCCGAAGCCCCGCCACCATCGTTACTGCCGCCGAAGCCCCGCCGCTGTCAAAAACACGCCGCCGCCGTTGCTGCCGCTGAAGCCCCGCCCCCGCCCCACCGCAGCCCCGCCGCCGTTGTTGCTGCCGCCGCCGAAGCCTGCCCCCGCCGTCGAAGTCGCTGCCGCCAAAGCCCTGCCTCTGCTGCCAAAGCCCCGCCGCCGCTGCTGCTGCTGCTGGAAGTGACGGGATGGGACCAGCGCGGGCGGGGCAGCCCGTGCAGCTGGCTCTCCGGGGAGAGCGAAGAACAAGGCAAGCCCGTGCGGGCGGCTGAGAGCCCGGGCGGGCCCAGTTCGGGCCCACGGATCCGGGCCGGATGGGGGGGCAAGCTGGGCCGGATCCGGCCCGCGGGCCGTAGTTTGAAGACCCCTGTTTTGGCCTTTAAAAAGGCCATAAAGACTGACCTCTTCCAACAGGCCTACCCAGTGGAATTTTAATAGTTTTTAATAACTTTTAGGATACTTTTAAAAGTTTTAAAGAATATTTTAATAATATTTGCTGTGTTTTTAACTACTTATGTATTTTATGTTATGGTTGTTCCCCGCCTCGATCTGAGTGGAGAGGCGGGTAAGAAATAAATTATTATTATTATTATTATTATTATTATTATTATTATTATTGCATGTAAACTGTCTGAGTGTGGAAAGCTAAGCAGGGTCAGGCCTGGTTGTTACTTGGATGGGAGACCCCTCCTCTAGTTTCCTGCATTGAGCAGGGGGTTGGACTCGATGGCCTTGTAGGCTCCTTCCAGCTCTATGATCTATGAAATCTATGAAACTGGGTCAATGGTTTGTTTAAGATAGGGCTGCCCCCCCTTTTTTTTTGCCCTGGGGGCTGCTTTGGATGTCTGCTGTAGTGGGGGCTGTGCATGCATGCACATTTACACACAAATCACTCAGTTGCACACCACTTGCATGCGCTCTCTCTCTCTCTCTCTCTCTCTCTCTCTCTCACACACACACACACACAGCTAACTGCTGCCCAAGAGCTTTTCAGAGGCCTGGCACCTGCTTTGATCAAATAAAACCAACGCTCCTCCCAGAAACGTCAGTTCACAAACCACCCAGCCATCCAGGAAACCAGCCTTCTCCCTCCTCCACTTCCTTACTGAAGGATCCTGAGTCTGACAGCCCACACTCTGTTGCCTGAAACTTTGTCTTAAGCCTTAAGATAATTTAAGAAGTTAATGACTGATGCAATATTTGAGCTAGGTACTTTCTGCTTCACATTTCAGTCTGTTAGCCATTATGGTACACCGATATTTATTATAAAACTTGGAATATTACATTACAGAGGGACATGCTTGTATTTTATGCTGTTGCCATATTATCTTTTTGTATTGCCTGCTATTTTCATTATAATGCTTTAGTTATTATTTTTAATTGCCGCTATTTACATTTTATGGTTTTATGTAAGCCACTCTGGGCATCAAGTGATGGGAAGATGGGATATAGATTCTTTAGATAAAGTATTTTGGGAAATTCTTGATTTTCAAATTCATGGTAAAGATATTAAACACTAAGGATATTAAAAACATTGTTCACAAGTATCTATCTATCTATCTATCTATATGGCCAGCTTCTCAGGGAACTAAGTCTGTAGATGCGTTATCTACAGTGCTAATCCTGTTTGCTTCTATAGTTCCTTTTAGGAACTGTAGGTACCGGTACTTGGGAAGGTACAGAGTCTGAGGGTAGCTGCAAGCCCAGATTGGGAGCTGCAAGGAAATCTTGAGGCTGCGGAAGGGGTTAGAGGGGCTGGACCCTAGGCTTGTTATTTGTATGTTGGTGGTGTGGATTTTTGATGTTGAGAAGCTTTAGTTGGGTGCAATGTGGGGTGGTGAAGACCTTTCTGTTGGGTTTAGTGTGGGGTGCAGAAGTGAATGGAGTGCAAAACATCTCCTGACTTAGATTCAAGGTGACTATACGTCACGGTCTGGTGACACATGCAAGATAACAAGTTTGCAAGTCAACAAGTTATGTAATTATTGCGTAACCGTTGTATAACCCTCCTATTGTTTATAGTTAAATACTATAAAGTAGGGGTGAGCACGGTGTTGTGCTACCATCTTCAAAGAACCTCTCTTCTGCGTGTGACACGCCTTAATCTCGTAAGAGTCTTACAACTGAATAAACACTTTACTATCAATACATTGCTTTTGCTTTCTTCCTTCCGTGCGTAATACTAAGAGTTAAGCGGGCAAAGCTTTTACTCTAGTTTACTCTCACATCGGTTATGGGCCCAGGATAGGATAAGAAAGGCAATGTTTATAGTAAATGTTTATGATTGCTGAATGCTGTTTGTGCAGTTTGGAATGCTAGAGCTTTGATAACAGCGGCTCGGATTACAGCACTTCTTTGACTGAAAGTACAGCAGAATGGCAGAAGAACGCAAAGACAGAGGCTTCACTTTTCCACAGCTGACAGATCATAATTTCTCAATATGGTCTCAGCGTATGGAAGCACACCTACGCATGGACAATATATGGTATGCTGTAACAAATGATCCACCAGCGCAAGTGACGGCTGCATGGACAATTGCTAATCAAAAAGCAAGTGCTCTAATAACTATGGGTGTCTCTGATGAGCAACTGGTGAATGTTCGAGCACCACGAACTGCTAAACTCAAGTGGGAGGCACTACGAGCTATTCATCTCCAGCGGGAGACTGGATCTACAGTTGTTTTCTTTAAGAAGCTATATCGGGCTGAGCTAACCAAGGATGGTGACGTATGTGCTCATTTACGGCATCTGAGGTTGCTGCGTGACGAATTGTTATCTCGAGGAGTCGAGATACCGGATTTACAATTCTGTTATGTTGTTCTCAGCAGTTTGGATGTTTCCTTTGAAGGCATCGCTTCTCAGCTGGCAGCCATCCCAGCAGCACAGCTGACCGTGGAACTGATTCAGGCGAGGCTTATGGCGGAAGTGGATCGCCGTGTCGCTGCCAGTTACCATGGAGAGGAACAGAAAGCTGTACCAATCAGCAGGGGCGTGATTTCAGCTGAAGAATCAGCGGCAGCTTTAAAAGCAAAACGATGCTTTTCTTGCGGGAAGATAGGACATTTTAAAAAAGATTGTAAAAAGAAAAGGAAAGCTGGAAAACAGCAGGGGGCTTCCAAGCCGACCTCTGGGGCGAAAGCATTGTTGATTGAAACAGGCAAAACAAAGGGAACTTCTTACTTTGTTTTTGACAGCGGCGCTACCCGACACATGTGCAGAGATAGATATTTGTTTACAACTTTTACTAAACAAAAGGGGAAGATTCATCTTGCCAATGGTCAGGTATTTGACAGTCATGGTTTTGGAACTGTGTTTCTTGAGAGTATGAACACAACAATCAAGAATGTGTTATTTGCCCCTGACTTATCAGAAAATTTACTGAGCATTTCTCAACTGACTAATCAAGGGTTTATTGTAAAATTCTCTGTAGCTAAATGTGAAATACTGAAAGATGGGAAAGTATTTTTGTTTGGAAAGCTACAAAATGGTTTGTTTCTTTTATCATACAGGGTTTGTAATGATGTAAAAGAAATAGAAGGGAGTAAAGTTTCTACTTCAAAGGTCAATGCTCCTATACACGATAATTGCATACATGCCTATCATAGAATGTATTGTCATTTGAATTTTCAGGCTGTGAAGAAAATGCAGACAATGGTTGAAGGTATGCATTTGCAAAAGTGTAATTTTCACATGAAATGTATTTCTTGTAAACACCTTGTAAACACAAGGTAAAGCAAGCACCTAAAGGTAAGCAAACTGGGAGACAAGCTGAAAAACCATTTCAGTTTGTTCATGGTGATCTAGTGGGTCCTCTGACAGTTTCCAGAGGAGGGGCACGCTACTTCATGGTGTTGGTTGATCAATACACGAGATACACGTTTGTTTACATGCTAGCAAATAAAGCTGAAGCATTGGACAGATTCCAGGAATATTGTGCTTGGGTGGAAAACAAGCATAATACCCATGTCACCTGTTTCTTTACAGATATGGGAGGGGAGTTCAATTCAGCGCAATTTGACGCATTTCTAACTAAACGTGGTATTGAACACATGGTTGCCAGTCCACGCTCGCCATGGCAAAATGGATTGTGTGAGAGAAAAAATCAGACACTGTTACATGGATTGAAATGTCTTTTAACTGATGCTAATTTGGATGATGTGTTTTGGGCAGAAGCACTGAATTGTTTCAATTATGTACACAATAGAAGTTTCAGTTCTGTGTTGAATTGTACGCCTTATGAGAAGCTGTATAACAAGAAACCTACTGTGAAACACTTCAAGATTTTTGGGTCTGATATGTGGGTGCACACACCTCAGAGTCAGAAGCTAGGAAAAAGAGGCTTGCATGGGATTTTTCTAGGATATGAGAAAGGTGCATATCGTGTTCTCATGTCTGACACCCAGACTATAAGGTTGTCTAGAAGTGTTGAGTATAATGCTAAATGGGAAAAGGTTGGGATTTTTCAACCCTATTCTGTAGGCACTACTGATCCTGAGGATTCAGGTTCAGAGTCAGATTCAGATACAGAATCAGAATACAAAAGCATTAAGAGTACTCCAAGACAGTCAGGTGAATCTGACTCCTCTGATACTGAAACACCACATGGTTCAGAGGATGAAACTGAACAGAAACCATTGTTCACCATTGGTGCAAGTTCATTGAAACAGGAAACTGATAGTTCTGATGAGGAAAGGAAAAGGTTGCGTAGATCAAAACGTCCTACAAAACAACCTGTGAGATATCAGGATGAATTTGCAGGAAAAGCCATTTTTGAACCTCAGAGTTACAAGGAGGTAGAGGAATTATCTGCTAAGGAAGCTACACCATGGCTTCAGGCTATGCAAGCTGAGTTAAATTCTTTGGATAAGAACAAAACATGGAAGCTGGTAAAGAAACAGCCATCCATGAAAATAATTGATAGCAGATGGATTTTTAAAGTGAAAACTGACCACACCGGAAAGGTGGCACGTCACAAAGCGAGGTTAGTTGCACGTGGTTTTGCGCGAATTGAGGGTTTGGATTACCACGAGGTATTTGCACCTACAATTCGCTTTGAAACAATCAGACTGATGTTTAAGATTGCTGCTGAGAGAAATCTGAATATTTCACATTTGGATGTTACCACAGCGTTCTTGTATGGTCAATTGTCTGAGGACATTTACATGCAACCACCGGATGGTGTTGCTGTGAAAAAAGACGTGGTTTGTCATTTACAGAAGTCTTTGTATGGACTTAAACAATCAGCAAGGTGCTGGAATTCTGTTTTAACTCAAACACTGCTGGATTTGGGATTTACACAGGGAGTGGCAGATCAATGTTTGTTTGTTAAACAGGAACAGGGACATAAACTGTATGTACTTTGTTATGTTGATGATTTGTTGCTTTTCTGGGAAAACAAAAAGCAATATGATAAACTGATACTGGATTTGAAATCTCATTTTGAATTGAAATTGCTTGGCAATGTGACCAACTATCTCTCAATTGAAGTGGAAAGGGATAAAGAAGGCAGTATTTTGCTTCATCAAACCAGGAAAATCATGGATGTGATTGAAAAGCTGCATTTGGAGCATGCTAACTCGGTAGATACTCCAATGGTTGTTGATTTTCAAGCAAATGCTGATGGAAAACAGTTTGAGGATGCAACACTGTACAGAAGCATATTGGGACAGCTAAGTTTCATTGCACATGCAACAAGGCCTGATATTGCTGTCAGTGTGAACCTATTGAGTAGGCAAACTGTTAACCCCACAGAACATGCTTGGAAAGCTCTGAAAAGAGTTGTGCGTTATCTGAAGGGAACATTGCACTTCAGACTACGTTTCACATCTCAAAGCACAGGTGGCTTACAGATTCATGCAGATGCCAGTTTTGGTAGTGATAGTAAGGACAACAAAAGCACCTCTGGAGTTTGTTATTGTTATAATAATGCATTGTTTGATTGGGCTTGCAAGAAACAATCTACTGTAAGTTTGAGTTCAACTGAAGCTGAACTGAATGCATTGAATTATGCCATTGTAAATCTTGAATGGTTATTGCAATTGTTTAAAGATGTTGGAATTGACGTTGAAAAACCAATCACAGTTTTTCAGGACAACCAAGCCAGTATTGCTATTTTGAAAACAGATAGCAATAAACAAAGAACAAAGTATTTGCAGATAAAATTGAGTCATGCAAAGGAATACATCAGAAGTGGTCTGATGCGAGTTCAGTTCCTGGCTGGTAGAGATATCCCAGCAGATCTCTTGTCAAAGCCAATTGGAAAAGAACAGCACCAGAAGCTGACAAAACTGTTGCTGTTGTATTAGATGGATACCACGTTCTACACCTACACTAAACGCAGGGGGATGTTGGGTTTAGTGTGGGGTGCAGAAGTGAATGGAGTGCAAAACATCTCCTGACTTAGATTCAAGGTGACTATACGTCACGGTCTGGTGACACATGCAAGATAACAAGTTTGCAAGTCAACAAGATATGTAATTATTGCGTAACCGTTGTATAACCCTCCTATTGTTTATAGTTAAATACTATAAAGTAGGGGTGAGCACGGTGTTGTGCTACCATCTTCAAAGAACCTCTCTTCTGCGTGTGACACGCCTTAATCTCGTAAGAGTCTTACAACTGAATAAACACTTTACTATCAATACATTGCTTTTGCTTTCTTCCTTCCGTGCGTAATACTAAGAGTTAAGCGGGCAAAGCTTTTACTCTAGTTTACTCTCACACTTTCTAGATGACAGGCCAACGAGTTCTGAGACTGAGAGACATGGAGTTGCATGGCTGGTTGTGGCTAAGCCTTGGATATGGGGAAAGTATGGCTGACAACATGTATAGTATGTATCTGGTGTTGGGGAATATATGGGATCTGAGTAAAGGGAAGAACCTGAACTCTATGGGCTTGAGGTCTGTGAGTCATGTGGGTTTTGGATATGTAGTAAATCTATGAGCATGCTGTGGATGTGCCTTTGGTATGCATCTGTGCGGTAAAGCAGGTGGGTTCATCCTCCTGGTGCCAAAGGATTGTTGTAGTTATTGCCTATGATTACACTAGGCCTACTGAAGCCTATTTGTGAGCGCCCACAAAATCCTTTATAATATGCTCTGTCTCCCAAATAGTTTTTTCTACATTTTAAACAGACAAAGCCATATATTTGGAAGGGACGTAGTCTTGTAGTTCAAAAGGATGCTTTGCAAGATTGGGCTGGAATGGCCATTTATATTGGGACTGAACCTGCTAGCTTCTGGAGCTTGGGGAAGGCTGCTGTATACAGTCTTGGGGGAGGTAACGTGGGAACCAATATTTGTAATGTCTTGTAAAGTTTTAACAAATAGTAGTACTATTAATAATGATGATGATAATACAAATTCCTTCACGGATAGTAGTAGTAGAAATAATAAAAATAATACAAGTTCCTTCACTGATAGGAGTAGTAGTAGGAGTAGTAGGAGTAATAATAGTAATAAAAATTAAGCTTTTGCATAGATATTTTGAGTGTTCAAAATATTTCAGTTACATTCTCAGTAACCCTCAAAAGAATCCTGTAAAGTCTGTATTATCATGCCTGCATAACATACAAGTGGGTGGGGTGGAACAGGTGTGGAGACTGAGAGATTGAAACTAGGGATTTTGCACTTTTAATTACTACACTGTACAAACTAGTAATGATTTGTCAGTTTACAGTGATTGGATCATTGTAAGAAGAACAGAGTTAAGGCAGCAGAAATAGTACTACCTTTTCAACTACAGTAATACCTTGGATTGCAAGTAACTTGGTTTGAGAGCGTTTTGCAAGACAAGCAAATTTTTAAATATTTAATTTTTTTTTTACTTGATATACAAGCGACGTCTTGCAATACAAGTACTGTAGTACGGCTTAAATTAAAAATCTCTGTACAAATTTTTTTGGGGGGATTTCGTTTTGATATAAGAGTGTTTTGGATTACAAACACGTTTCCAGAACGAATTATGCTCTCAATCCAAGGCATGACTGTACCTTAAAACAATACAAATTGCCCAAAAGGTTAAAAGTACACTTATACAAAGTGTGGTTTTGTTTTCTGTAGATATTGCAAATATTTTAGTTTATACAATATAATCCCATGCATGTGCTCCTTAAGAGAAGAGTGTGGCAAGTCTGGATGTGAATAGCCATTCCTGAAATCTTAGAATTACGCAGCTAGAAGCGATCAAAAGGCCATCTAACTGAATCATGTGCCCAAAGGCATGGCCCTCAACCCACTAACCTCTTATAATCAATCTTCATAATCTATACTGCAACATGCTACAGGCAGAAAACAGCTGTACAGTACTTGCAATTCTGAAGCTGTTAAAGTTATGGATGCTCTGTCAGTTTAAGCACTGATGACTCCCCAACAGAAAAAAGTAAGAGCACTACCTTGGTTTATATATGTATGTGAGGTTGAGCAACTCCATCCAGTAAGCATTGCACAGCTTAAGGAGGACTAAAATGTCCTCCTTTAAACTCCTGTTTCTATTCAGTGTGTTTTTGCAAACCTATCAGATTGCTATGCACATTCAAGCTGGATTGTTTGACGCTGCTCTTAGTAACTTGAAAGTACAACACCACCTCTTACATTAAAAAATTTAACGACCCATCTCCTGACCTCAGTTTTACCCACTTTCCCTTCATATTTCATTTCTGTGTCTTCCTGGAATGATCTCCTTTTTTTGTTCACACTCCCATGTAAGAAGCTGGTAAAAACAACAACAACAAAACAACAACAATAACCTGGCTGTATGATGTGGAATTCTAGGCAGCTCAGGTGTAAATGGGTTCAGGGTTCAACCCTTTCTTCATTTTGGCAATTCCAGATTGTAACTGATTCCCCCCCCCCCCATCATCCCATGGCAACAGAAACAACCAATCAGAATAAAATTCCTAGATTTATGTAGCCTGAGTGGCCTAAGGCTGCCATCAGCCTCAGTCAACATGGCCAATGGCCAGGAATGCTAGGAGTTGTAGTTCAAAACATCTGGAGGGCACCAGGTTGGGGAAGGCTGATGTAGCCACACAATTTTTAGCTGTTAGCAAACATTTCCAGGGTGCTAGCAGTTTATTCAGTGGCCTGTCTTGCACATAACTATGGTTTAGCATTACATGCATGAGCCTTGGGTTTGTGTGCTCCCCCATCTTCAAGCATGATTGCAAGGAGATTGGAAGCATCTGTTTTCACTTTTCAAGTAACCAGTTTGTTTGTTATGTGTGACATGAGACAAACTGTTTTCAGTGTTAACTCTAGTCTAGGGCAGCCTTCCCCAACCTGAGTCCCTCCAGATGTATTGGCTGGCAACTCCCATCAGCCCAAGCCAGTATGGCTGATAGGGATGATGGGAGTTGTAGGCCAACACATCTGAAGGAACCGAGGTTGAGGAAAGCTAGTCAAGGGCAATGAGCTAATTTCAAGCTAATTTAAAGGATCCTGGCCTGATTCCCTAAACCAGAGATAGACAACTCGGTGCCTTCCAGATGTTTTGAACTACACTGCCCATATTAATCCCTTTACATTGGACATGTTGGCTGGGACTGATGGGAGTAGTAGTCCAAGACATCTGGAGTGCACGAGGCTGCCTACCCGTGCTAAACCACAGTAAACACTAACCACAGTTTGTTTTAGTTTGCACATAACAACAAACTGCAGTTAGTTGAAAATAGAAGTGAATAATTCTAATCTCTTTGCAGTCATGCTGGAGGGTGTGTGCACAAGCCTGTGGCTTGTGCATGGAACGCTAAACTATGGTTTAGCATGTCCAAACTGGGGCACTGATGTTCCTTTAAGATATTTTCTCACATCACAAAAGACATTTGAGTCTCTCTCATGCTTGTGTCATGTATAAACATCAATGCCGTAGAGTATGAAATCGAATGTACATACCAGCCAATATAGGCTTTTCTATTTTTGAATTACTGGCCGATTTTAAAAGAAGGTAACAATCCGTATGTGTGAAAATGACCCTGGTATGCCTTTACTCAAAGTATTCTTGGGGACCTGTGAGAAATACATGTCTTGTTAGAACTAACACATGTGAATGATGCTGAACTGAAATGTGCAACCACAGAAGTGTCTGTATATTATATTAATATTTCAACCTTAACAGTATCAATTAAAATGCTTTGGAAAGCAGTGTATAGTTCGATAACCATGATTCATGCCTAGACATTAGCTATTCTGATGTGTGAGTATGCTGTTAAACCCGCACAAGCAACACTGGCCTACTTATTTAATGATGAATAGAAGTCCTATGTTTAGAAAATCTGTTTCAGTTATTTGTTATATTGTACAAAGTTTATGCTTCTTGAAACAAAGCTCTGAATATTTTATGGTAACTTTCAAGGTTAAGAATTTGCCCTGCTTTCTGTTCCTTAATGTTGGTGGGAATGTATTAAATGACAGTATAAAGAGTGACTTTGAACTATTTTCCATAAGTGTGGAATGCTTTTCATTTCTCCCCTTTGCATATTTGTAATAAAGAGAAAAACCTACGCAAAGATATAACAGTATGCAATACTATGTTAGGAACATCCATTATAACTGGCAAACTGAGGAACAGGTGATAACAGTTCACTTACTTTATTCCAAAGTATAGGGTTAAAAACTATTGCAGTATGTACCTAAGAGATGGCTGAGTGTGTATTCTGCATTTCCACAGTTTTTAATTGTAAAGGAATATTTAGGATTGTTTTTGCAGAATATGACTGCTTTATTACTATTTTTAAAATGTGTATTGATTATTTTTCAATACTGGAGATTTTTTTTCTTGTACAGCTAATTACCGGTATATACTGTCTTCAAGCTTTGGATAAACAGTCTCTTTTAACTCAATTCATGTTCTAGGATAGCCCTTCCCAACCTGGTGTCCTCTAGATGTGTTGGGCTTCTACTCCCATCATCCCCAGACAGCATGGCCAGGCCATGTTGGCTGGGGATGATGGGAGTAGTTCTCCAACACATGTAGAGGACACCAGGTTGTTCTAGGACTATTTTACAGAACCAAGCTGGGTGCAGTGGGGGGTGACAATCCAAGATGCATTTCAAGCAGTCATGCAATTTTACTTCATTCACAGGTTATTCACAGGGTTGTCTGAATCTGAAATTGCACTAGGTGCTGTATAATAGTATAAATTCAGCAAGTCCTGCTTTATAACAATTAAAATAATAACAAAAGGAAATAGGATGGGGAGATGAAATGGAAAAAATGGAAAGTAATTGGAAATGGTGCAAATGTTATACTATAGAATCATAGAAAAGTAGAGTTGGAAGGGGCCTATAAGACCATCGAGTCCAACGCCAACCCCCTGCTCAATGCAGGAATCCAAGTCAAAGCATCCCTGACAGATGGCTGTCCAGCCGCATCTTGAATGCCTCCAGAGTGGGAGAGCCCACCACCTCCCTAGGTAGTTGGTTCCATTGTCTTATAGCTCTAACAGTCAGGAATTTTTTCCTGATGTGATTGCTTGAAAGTTAAGATTAAGAGAGAGAGAAATAGAAGTCACAGAATTTGCTACTCCAAAAGAACAAGATGGGAAGCCAAGAGGGGGGAAATGTTTATGAAGATGGAGGCATGGCATATGGGGAAGGTGAGAGAGGGATTGAATCCCCAAGGTAGCAAGAAGTTGGGGGTGGGGAGAGAGAGAGAATGTAGACAAAGTGAATAAGGTTTTTGAGGCTTAGCAAGTAGAACCTGAAGAATTACTAGCATGATCTTACCATACAGGTACATGGGACTAAGAGCAAGCCAGAGACTATGCAGGGATTGGAAAGGGGAACAAAAGATACAGAGGTCCCAGAGATGTCTTTAAAAGTGAAGAGAGGAAGAAGCCTAAAATGAATGAAGGGTGGTAGATAAGTACTAAAAGACCAATTCAATTTTTTTTTAAAAAAATCCTATTTTGAAATCTGTATATTTCCTTTGCAAGCACGCATACTGTACTAACTGGTTTCTATAACAGTGTGGATCTAGAATTGGCCTCCACGGTCACTTACAGACCCATCGCTAGAGTCTACACAATTTTCTTTAGAATTTTCCTCCTTTTAAAATCTCCTTTTTGTAAATTTTTTTTTTTTTTTTTTTAATCCTGGAAGACAATCTTACTCGGTCACAAGTGATCGCCTGACTGACTTAACTGACTGACATAACAGTAAATGCATAATGATTTTAGAATTAGAGCCAAAATTTAAATTAGGAGCATAATCCAAAACCTTTTATCATGTACCCCATGTGCCCTGCATAGTTGTATCATTTTAGAGATGAGAGGCAATCTCCATGCGTATAGAGAACTTGAATGTCAGGGAGAAGGCTAGCTTAGAACCCTTCTCCCTTACACCCTAATGTTCTGTGTGCAACAGTTTTTCTCCCTGGAAAAGCATTTGAACATGCAATATCCCTCCTGATTTTGCTGCATCTGTAGACAAATATCAAGGCACACATGCTCACTCACCTGCCATTTTATGAGCCTTTAAAAACAAGCCATTTGGCTATGCAGTTTGTTTCCCTCGTGCAGGAATACACATTCAGACAAAAATGAAAGGGGGAAGGGGAATAAAGAGGAGCAAGATTATGCCCTTGCTGTAAGCCACCCTTCCCACCCACCCCCCAGGCCATTCATGCTATTGTTGAAAGCTTAGGTTTTGCAAGAGTAAAATGCAGTTGAAAGTTGAAACACCTTTTGTCTGCTTTTTCATTGAGGCCTCTGAACACCCTACACCCTTGCAATGTCCTGAGATACAGCACAAATGGTTCTTTATTTTCTCTTCAACTTTGAAGATATTTAATTCAAAGCTCCACTGAGGAATTCAGCTGTACATGCTCCATAGGAAAGAAATATAGTTTGTATGACTTTTTAATAGCCAGTGTTGACTAAAGGGAGGCTTTTTAAAAAATCTGCTAACTACCTGTAGTTCAAATGCAAAAGCAAAACACACTTGCTCATGACATCCTACAAGGAAGCTTTATTGTTGTGTGAGAGGCGGGGTCTCTTCACCCATGAGGATTTTCTGCACATGGCCATCACTAACAAGCAGGTAATCATTCATGTGTATGAAGATTACACACACATATCCATGTTGCCACATATATATGTAATGGGAAGCTGTGATGCATTGTGGCTTTCCAACGTGGACGTACACCAAAATAGACTTCTCTGTTTATGTACTTGCACTGTGTAAGTTTTTTCCCACATGAAAATGGTATCTGTGGGGGGAAATGTTTTATGTGATGCAGCGCATTCTAATGCCATGCCATGCCATGCCATGCAGCCTGGCTTCTTTTGAAAAGTTATGTTTGTTTCTTGCATAGGATTCACATATGTGATTCTTAGCACACCAGTAGCCTGAAGCCAATAAGAGAGAGTTTTTTCACGTAGTAATGATTGCGGTTGTTAATACAATACTGAAGGGATCTTATCGACTCTGGTCTTCTCCCCATAAGGAATTTGAGACAAACTTTGGAGGTTTGCCCAGTCATCTTGCTTATAATTGAAAACTGTTGGACAAGTGAGTGCCGTGCTAAAAGGATTCTGCTACAAAAGAGTTTGGAAATGTAGAACAAACAAGCTATAAAGTAGGAGTGTGGTGCTTTGACTTGTGAAATGGTTTTGGGTTTTTTAAAAAATAAGAGAATAATTTAAACTGCACTTTAGGATTGTTTTTGTGTTTTAAAAACCTTACTGAACAGAACTGTTTTTTTTGTAAACATGCATTTCTATTACTGAACAAGTATATGGGGAAGATGGAAAAACTCATAAAATAGGCATTTACATTTTTCAAGGTAAAGGGAGGGGGATGACCCTGCCTTGTTGCAGTGTTCAGAAGTGGTTTTGTTACAAGTGGAAGAAACATCATACATCAGTGTGTTGGCACATTCCCACAAGAGAGCCAGTGCGGCGCAGTGGTGAGAGTGTTGGGCTGGGTCTCTAGAGATCCGGGTTCTAGTCCCCTCTCGGCCATGAAGCTCACTGGGTGACTTTGGGCCACTGTCTCTCAGCCTAACCTACCTCACAGGGTTGTTGTGAGGATAAAATGGGGAGGAAGAGGACCATGTGAGCTGCCTTGGGTTCCTTGCAAGAGGGGGAAAAGGTGGGATGTAAATGTAATAATAATAAATGAGAAAGTTGTCAGGTTCCTGTCTCTTTCCTCCCTCCCTGCTCCACTGCAATTTTGTTAATCTTAACTTCTATAATCTCCCTGTTGCTCACTGTCAGGAATTAATTTGAAACAGGGTTCACCTAGGCTTGGCCTTGTATCTTGCGAAGTAGTAATGAGACTACTGCAGTTTTCCTCTTCACTGCTGGATTAGCCCCACATACACCACTAGGGGAGGGTTAAACAGGGATGGGGAACATGTGGCCTCCCAGATATTGTTGGACGACAACTCCCACCATCCCTCACCATTGGCTATGCTTGCTTGGGCTGATGGGAGTTGCAGTCCAACAACTGGAGGGCCACACATTCCCCCAGCCTGGTTTAACAACAATATATGCAGTAATATGTTCTGCTGCTCTTGGTTACCCACTGGTGAGTGGGGTGGCTGCCAATGAGCTGAGGTGGGACTGTTCAGTGATACAGATACAATCTTTTGCATCTGTGTAGAGGCCTCTAGCAATCTGCATCAACTAGTAACATCCATGCCAGTGCAAACTGTTAGCGGTCTTTGGACAAGTGCATCATGATGTTTGCCCACACTCTGAAACCAGGCTTGGTGGCACATAGTGTTGGGGCAGGGGGATTCAAGTCCCCTTGCTCAACACCTGGGAGCAACAGCCAGATCTTTGCTCTGCATGTGCTGGTGGCAGCTGCTGGGTGGCAGCATCTGACAAATAAGGGCACATACTCTGAGCACATGCTTGGCATGCACAAGGTCCCAGGTTCAATCCTTGGCATCTCTAAGTAGGCCAGGGAAAGACTCTTGTCTGAAATCCTGGAGAGCTGCTGCTGGTCAGTGCAGATAATGCTGAGCTACATGGACCAGTGGTCTGACTTTATATAAAGCAGCAGGTTCCTGTGTTGTACCATATGGGACACTGCTAGTGGGGTTTCCAAGCTGGAGGATGTGTTGTTTTTTCCCCCCAGGCAAATTTGAACCCCAGCAGTTTATGGAGATTGTCAATACATGATGCAGCTGGCAGGCACTGTACATAAATTAAAATAAGGCACAGGTCCAGCCCTCATGATTACAGACTAAATGACAGAAGCGCAAGGCAAGAGAAATGGAAAGGTCAGACTGATCGTCCTTCTCTACAACGTCATGTGAGTTGTTCATAAGCCTTTATGTCCAGTTGGGCTCAGGCTGGTCTTAGTTTGGTGGTATTCCTGTTCTCCCTCTGGCTGGTGATGAGGGAGGGTGGGAAACAGAGCGCCTTCCCTTAGCCACTGCAGTCACAGGGCAAATGGCAGTTGGACTAGTGTTCTTCCTGGGAGGGAGGGCGAAGCATATCGAGCATTGTTCACCACTGACACCACATTATTTTTATTTAGTTTGTTATTTTTAATATGGAAAGCTGGTGTCCTCTAATCCTTATTTTGGTGCAAATTTTTAACAAGTCTGAAGTAGATGATGATGATGAAGTTGAGCAGTGGCAGTGTGCCCAACACTTAGTCTCACTGAGTTGGTATTTAAATGCATGTTTCAATCTGGTGTTTTGTGCAGAAAGTAGCTCACTCAACCACATTTCCCCTGATGTCTCTGTCCTGTATTTTGGAACACAGGTACTGCAATAGAAACTTCATAGAAACCTACCTTATGCCAGGTCAGACTATTTGTCCATCTGGCTCAGTATTGTTTAATCTGTCTGGCAGCAGCTCTCCAGGGGCTCCGGCACATGTCACACCTACTACTTGCTCATTTAATTGGAGATGCCAGGGATTAAACCTGGCACCTTCTGCATACAAAGCATGTGCTCTACCAATGAGTTACAGCCCCTCTGCAGCAAGCATGCTTGTTTAAAGCTGTAGAGGGAGATATGCTAGTGACTATAGCAAACTTGAAAATAGGTCTCCAGATCTCTGTCGTCACTAATCTCAATTTCTCCAAAATGAAACCATTTTGCTATTAGGTAGCAACTGTGATATATTCTAAAAGATTTCAAAGATGTTAATCTTCCTTTTAAAAAATGTTTTACTGCAGGATCATTTATTGTGTTTTAAGAAGAAACCACATTAGTGACAGTACGTGATAGCATGGACCCAGAAGGATTCCCTCCCCCACCACCTCCTGAAGGTAATAAAATACCAAAATTGCAACTTTCTTTCTTTCTTTCTTTCTTTCTTTAACTGAGGATATTGGGTTGTTGTTATGTCAGTTGTGTGCCTGTTCTTGATATAGAGCCTTTTCATTTTGACTGAGTGAGGTTTTCTTTCTGCTACACTTTGAGGGCACAATCCTATTGCGATGATCATAAGCCCCTGAACTTGGAGGCTTCTGCTCATCCTGTGCAGGATGGGAGGAGGGGTGGAGGCGATCTTCGCCTTCCCACCCTCCTGCCCTGCATTGTCTCTAGACATGCTTTTTTGCCTGTCTAGTGAAGGTATTTCTGAGGGGGAGGGAAGGTGGCTGGAGAGGCCCCAGGATAGCTCATATCCTGGCCTCTCCAGTCTCCTCCCCTCCCCTCCCCATGCACTGGAACACCTGCTTTTCCTCCTCTCTGAGGTTGTGTTCCTGACTTCGAAGAGGCAGCTGGCACAGTTCCTTCTGCACACTCTGCGAGGGGGAGAGGGAGGGGGGACGGATTTTGGATTACCCCCTCTGAGGTTGGAGCGCTGTCTCCAGCCTTGGATCTGGGAATCCAGAGTATCCTATGGCCCCTCAGATGCTGTCTAGGGGCCCTCCACTTATCTTTCTCCCTCAAACCTTCCTCAAACTTTCTGAAATTTTCAGGTTATGTAAAACCAACATTTCTTTCTGAAGCATGCAAATTTCAGAAAGATTGGAGAAACCATTCCAATTTTATGAATGTTGGAACAACCAACCCCCCAATTACCCTTTTATAATTGTTATGGAGGAAGAGGGGGGGCTGGCTGGCCCGCCAGACTCCCAACCCTTTCCTCCCTGCAAAGGGAACCCAGCACTTGCCACCATGTGGCCCGGAAGGGGGGGCTGGCTGACCCGCCACCACCCCACCCTTGCCTGCTGGCAAAGGAACCAAGACCCCCAGAGATCTCAAGGTACCAGGTTGCCAGCCTCAGCTGTCTGCAACCCTACTTGAATCTCTGTTCAGGGACTCGCCTTCAATTCTGTAACCTGGATTTAGATACTGAACCAACAGAGTACTACAAAACCCATGTGGGGTGAAACCACGACAAGGTTTATTTCTGGTAGCATCTTACAACAAGATTAGGCAAATAAAAGAAGCACACAAAATAGAGAGACACTTTAGTACACAGTAAAGCTATAAAACAATAAAGACCTGATTCCTTAAAATCTCTCAAGCACACACCTGTTACCTGAGGGTGTCTTCTTCAAAGGGTTAGATCTAGCACAGCCTTGCTGCCCGATGGAGAATTACCACACCTACCCGAAGGTCCAAGATGGGTAAACCCCTACAAGGCTTGCTTTCACTAGTGCCTTCAAACCAGCCAATTTTACCAGAGGCTGTCTGGGGTCGGTTCTTGAGGGGGGCCCCCCCTAAAGGCTCGGGCCCCTCGCTGGCGCGCTGCCATGCCGGCACGCTACCAAAAAGGACTGACCAGGAACAAAGGCTTACACGTGGGGAAAAAGCTCTTCTCCCTCCCCCTTTCTGTAGCTTTCCTGCCTTCAGCCAATCAATTTGAATTTCACCTGGCCATGCAGGGGGGAGGGAACTGGCCAGGCAGGGGGAAAGGGAACTCCTGAGTCATGGCTTGAACTATGCATATGAATGCCCTCAGCCTGGCTCCTCCAGACTTCTAGATGCCAGGCCCCATCTCATGTTCCATGCACCTTTTGCTTCCTCCCAGCCCCCACCTGGTTTACTCATGAGGAGGCGTGTGTGTGTGTGTGTGTGTTTGTTCCTGCATGCATGCATGCAGGAACCCTAAAAACTCTTTTCTCTACACGCTAACTATACACACCCCACCCCAGCCGGTTCACACCTGAGGTGTGTGTGTGTACCCCCAAAGGCTCGTTTCTCCACAATTGTATAATGTTTTTTTTTTACTCATGGGCCTTAACTGAAGATGTACTCCTGTGTGTCCTTAAATTTTAATTTACATTGATTTTTAACTGCTTCGTCTATTTTCATGAATTCATAGGCATAACAGCCTGATTATAGCATGTGTTTTGAATTTGATGAGATTCTATCTGGTGACTTCATTCCCTGGCACTAGCCTTTAAAGATGAAGCTTTGTTTCTAATAGTTTTTCCATTTGTTGTGTATTATCTCATGCCTGAAATTTGGTTCCTATTATTCTGGGATGTAATAGGCTGGTGTACTAAGTACAGAAGGCAACTTAAATGGATATGCATTTTTTATTGTATGACAACAGGAATGTATTAAACCTGTATAGGAGAGCTTCGGCTATTGGCCGCTATAGAAATGTAATAAATAAATAAGTTTTTAAATAGAATCTCTATCCTGCAGTCCCCCTTTGTCCACCATTGTATTATTGCCTGATTATGCAGCTGATTATAATTCAAGTATATGTACTGGGGTAGAGCCAGAGAGAGGAATGTATATGTGTGATGAATGCAGAATTTTTCTGGAGAATCTTGGAAACCTATTTTGGGTATGCCTGTTGTGTAGCTGGCACGTCTGTCAGTTTTTTGGGGTGTGGTGTAGCAAATAGTCCTGGACTTGGATTAGCTACGTTTAATACTTAAAACCTTGCTTGGTAATGAGGCTCACTGACTTTGATCAAGTCACTGTTTCACAGCTTAACCTGAGATAAACATCTCCCTTGTGTTCTCCTGCATGGTTTAAGATTATCCAAGGACACCTTGGTCTGGATACTCCCACCATGTAAGGCTTGGCAAGTAAGCACTAGATTAAGGACTACCTTGATGGTGCACCCACCCCACCCCACCACCCCTTAGAACTCCCTACCTGGAAGACCTCAGGCTAGTGCCTCATTCTCTGTGGAATGGGGAGGGTGTGCCATTTGTCTCAGGCAGCAAAATGGTTTGGGCTGGCCCTGCCAGAAGACAAAGGCTACAATTTAAAAGAAACAATGCATGCCCCTGAGAGAGAACCAGATGTGCAGCCACAGCATCATTAGACATTGCAATATTTTCCATATTGATAGCTTGTTGCTTATTTTAAAAAAGCAGCTTGTCTCTTTGGCAAGAGCAGTTGTCACTGCAACATCCAACAACGGTACAGCTGCAAGCATTGTTCTGCATTGTATGTTCATATTGCTGCTTTGGACTGTAAATTTAGAACCAACCTAGACTTGACACAAGAAATCTGTTAAAAATATTGCCTGCATTAAAAATGGGCGGGAGGATGGGAAGGGATGGGTTAGGAAGTAGTGTTTGGTTTAAATGTTCTATGACATCTTGATTACAAATACAATAACAATTTTATGAAGGATTATACAAAGACCAAATAAGCTCTTCTTTTTCACACTATGTTAAATACATGTGTAACACATATTTAGAAGAATGTGCCTTGTTTTGTCAATGCCCAGTAAACAATTTTCATACTTTGCTAATAACCAGTAAACAATTTCAAATTGGTTGGAGGCATCTTCTGTGAGCAGAGCTCCTCTCATGAACGGTGCCTCTGTCATCCATGAGTGGAAGGCAGAGACACCTACCCCATTCAGCAGGATTCCCTGACCCTCTGTGTAGCATTGGGGGCTGGGGGAGGCTGTTATGGGGAGAAGGGGGCAGGGAAACCTGCTTCCCTCAGCCAGTTGTACATGCCTAAATTGGCCCAGCCCAATGGGAAGCATCCAACAGGGTGCTTATGCCCCTGCTGATTCCTTTGCGCCCTGCCAGCTCCATTGCACAAGTGGCCCCCACTGCTTGTGCAACAGCAATTTAGCTCTTCTGGGGGTGCACTCCTTTCATGGTGGACAAGAGAGCAGCTCATAGCAAGTCAGGTGGACCAGGGGCTGGATTCAAATGGGTGATGGACTTTGAGTGCACGCAGCTGGATAGCTCCTGCTTGGTTCCTCCCATCAGCAGGAGTGGCTAAACAAATCAGTGACACTGTTGTCTCTCCTTTGACAAGTCATAACCCAGGATTTGTTCTTGGGTTACACGTCTGGCTTGTCAGGGGAGGGACAAGCCAGAATTCCTGCTTTGGATGTAACACTAATCAAGCTGGGGAGGCGGTGTCATGTCCAAACCGGGACACTTAAAGAAACCCTGGGTTGTTGTTATGTGCAAACCGGGCCAGTGTTTTATTACCTATATGTCTTCCTTGCATGGCAAATAGCAGGTTTAGAGGGAAAAGCAATTTAGATCTGGGAAAACAGTGTGTGGTATGAGTGGGGTTAAAACCTTTTCTACGAACACTGCTTACATAACTGATTGCAGGAAACTCCCCCTGGGGCTGTCTTTTTTTTACTCCTTTTTTTTTTTTTTTTACCGTAAGTGGAAGATTCTATTCACTGATCTTCTGCATCATATTTAGCATGGATCTTAGAGTGTCAGGTTTAATAATTGTATTGTACTATCCACTCCTGTGCAGATAAGACACATTTCCTCCCCCTATTTCTGACACTGAGAAGCAGTCCAAGCCCTTGTACTGGGCCAGATACACTGGTGCAGTTTCACCAGTGTTATTAAAAACAAAACAAACAAAAAACACACAGCACAGGAGTGTTGTACAAGGGACTGTATTGTGATGCAGAAGGAACATAGCCTGTAGCCATAACTTGTAACTATTTCATGGGATTTGCAAGTTGTATTCACTTTGATGCTGTACTTTTACTACTACTATTAAATAAAAATATGTAGAGCTAGTAGGTCTGAACTAGACAGTGTTGTTTATGGTATATTGTATATATTAGGTCCCTTTTAAAGAATTCTTGAATAAAGCAAAAGTAACTTTATTCTACAGCAATCATGTTGGTTACCAACAGTGCAATCTTATACATGTCTGTGCAGAAGTACCGGTAAGTCCTGTTTGTTTCAATAGGGTTTACTCCTAGGTAAGTTTGCATAGGATTACATTCTAGTATGATTGCAAAGGACTTAATAGCTTGTCAAAATTAAAGCGTACACTGCCAATTTAGGCATGTACAACTGGCTGAGGGAAGCAGGTTATGCTTGTAAATTATGGGCTATTTTCCTTATTATTTCATGTCATGTAGAATCAGGAGTTTAACATTAGAACTTAATAAGTCTGCATGGCTAAGCCTGCTTTAGGGGTTGTAAGAATATTGCCTGAACTGAACAGCAACAGTAAAGGGAGTTGATCTTTTTCTATGCCACATTTGTTTGTGAGAAATGCCAATTTAAGCACACAGACAGTTACAAAGGATGGTAAAAATGGAGCCAAGATTTGAGATGAATGAGAACAGCATCTGAATTGTAATCATCAATAGTCTTTTGTTTGGGAAGATGTTAGTAGCTTGTTTGGTGTCTGTATTTCTGTTTCAAATAGAAAAATGCATTAAAAAGAGAGAAAGATCCTGTTATTTTTCCTTAAATATCAGAAAAAACAAATCTGATAAAAGATAAATATTTGATACCTTATTTAAAAGCAATCTTTTATAACTCAGATGTGGGACCAAAATCTATTTTTTTCTACAAATATTTTGTATAGTAAATATGCAATGGTGTGCTGATATAGATGAAAGAACATGTTTCCAAACTGTACATTAAATATGCCTTTGTATTTGTATGTATGTGTGTTTTAGAAATTAGGATCATGGGGCAGGTAGAATGGAGCTAACCCTTTCCCCTGTGCTCTGGTTCTGAAGAAAATTGCCTCCTCTAAAGCTATTTGCCCCAGGAAGGACACTACTATTAACAGATATCTATTAATAACAGGTATCTACCCAGAGACAGACTAGTAGAATGTGGTCTACCATTTGTGTATTTAATATTTCCTTCCTGAAATATAGCCATTTCCCCAACACATTTGTATTAAAATAATTGTAGTAATTTTGATATACAATGTTGTAGTGTTGCCATTTGTCACCTGTGTAGCTTGACATGCAAGGGTTCACGTGTAAGTGAGCAACACATGTAAGTATTGATCTTGGATCTAGGGATGAGATGTGCCACTGGGAGGTTGCACCTTACACTCATGCCAAGGGGATATTAGCTACTGAACATGGACTAGAATAAAAGAATATAGGCTTTATTACAAAATATGTGATATTACCAAATAGGTAAGTTGAAACACAGCCACTACCCAGGGTGACAGTTATAGAATGTTAGTGCTGTGGATGGAATTCCCAGATTGCAAGAGAAGTACAGGAGGTGGTGTTATCATCCTCCCAAGTTCAGGCCATTGGACTTAATGTATCCAGTGCATTTATCTAAAACTTTCCCCTGGTTTCATGGATTACCGGATTAAATGGTTGGTCTATTGGAAATATTGCCCTGTCTGAAAGATTGTGGCCATCAGAATTAAAGTATTTTGCCCACTTTCAGTCTTCTTTGTTGTATCCTTCTGGGATCCATGGTTTACATAATTACAGCACTGTACTTGCTTTCCCTATACAGTCATGCCTTGGATTGAGAGCATAATTCATTCTGGAAACATGCTTGTAATCCAAAACACTCTTATATCAAAACGAAATCCCCCCCCCAAATTTGTACAGAGATTTTTAATTTAAGCCGTACTACAGTACTTGTATTGCAAGACGTCGCTTGTATATCAAGTTAAAAAAAATTAAATATTTAAAATTTGCTTGTCTTGCAAAACGCTCTCAAACCAAGTTACTTGCAATCCAGGGTATTACTGTAATTATGTATGTGTAAGTGACACGGGGTTGGTCTACGTGAGGAGTAGAACTGAGAGATGATAGAGAAAAAATTGAAAATGTATGCGTGTGTGTGTCTGAGAGAGGGAGGGAGCATAAAGCATAGATTCACCTATTCCAGAGGGCAAGCGATACAATGCTGTAGGGGGTCTCAGTTCCAGGTTTGGGAATAGTTCTTCTGTGGTTTTGGAATGGGGAACTGGAGCCAGTGTAATTCTGACAGGTCACTTTAACCTTTGCATGTTCTACAACTTTTGCTGGAAAAGTTTGGAGAGGTGCACATTCCCTAGGAACCTTGACTGGGCAGACAGAAAAATAACAAACACAGATGCAGGGAGGAAGACTTGGGGAAGAGAGTAGGAGGGAAGGGGAGCACAATTAATGGAGGTAGAAGGCTGAGCAATGACTAGCCCAACACTGTTCGCTTAAAATTCCATAAACTGCCAATGTCTCTGACTGCTGTCAGTGTTCTAATTAAGCTACCCCAATCTAGAGTGCTAAGAGGGGGGGGGGGAAGTGTTCCATTCAGCACTATTGGATGGAGCATAGCCAGTGCTATTGGTAAACACATTAGCAGTAATTAACAGCAATGCAAAATAGGAACGTACACAAAATATTTACACATAGCACCAAGTGCAACCTAGAACAAAGGATAAATCCAAAGTGGCACTTCTAAAACCTCGGGAAGAGATGTTATTCCCTAAACAAAGGGAATAAAGGGGGATATAGAATACTAAATTCTCTTGACTTTGGTGCATAGATAGTTCTGAGTGGAAGATGGGGCAGAATCCAACAGGGTTCTTACTCTCCCACAGATTCCTTTCCACCCTGGTGATTCCTTTCCGCAAGCAGTGGGTCTCCCCAGTTCCGTTGCACAAGTAGGACCCACTCATTTCGCAGGGGTGATTTAGTGCTTTCCCAGGGGAAGCCCCAAAACATGCAAAAATGCTTGTTTCTGGAAGGAGGCAGGTTTGCAGAACCCCCTGGATTCTGCTCCATCTTTCGCTCAGAACTATCTATGCACCAAAGTCAAGAGAATTTAGTATTCTATATCCCCCTTTATTCCCTTTGTTTAGGGAATAACATCTCTTCCCGAGGTTTTAGAAGTGCCACTTTGGATTCTGCCCTGTACAAAGGCTGTTAATGACTCCGTCTCCTAATGTGTTTACCAATGGTGGTGGCTATGTTCCATTCAATAGTGGTGAATGGAACTTCCCCCCCCCCCTCTCTGGGCTCTCGATTGGGGCACTTTAATTAGAATACTGACTTGGCAATCAGAGAGACATTTGCAGTTTATGGAATTCCCCTTTTTTGCATACCAGGGTGTTTTCCCTGATGATTTAACTAGGTTAGAGACCAGCAAGTATAAGTGACAGCTTCCTTGCCCTGGCTGATCCTAAGCCCTTGCTAAACCTTCCAGGACAATGTGGAGATTCTAGAGTCAAGGTGTGTGAGGCATACCTCAAAAATAATCTTGTAACTGAGCTCCTTGGTAACTGTACTTTCAACCTTACTTATGCTTTCATCTTTTCTAATTATGTGCACATAAAATTCATGTTCAGTAGGTCAAGAACAGGGGTATACAAATTACTCCAGATATAAGGAGTGTTTCTTATCCTAGTATCACGCCTTAAGTTAGGACTAGGATTGTACTATACTTTCCAGTATAATTCTATAATCTGGATTTAGTTGATTTATAATGGCACTGACTCATGTATCCCCTACTTATCAGGCAGGAATAGTAAGAGGTGCTAAATTATTTGACAAATGAAATCTTCAAACTAAACCACATCAGGAAGGAAACCAAAGCAAACATACCCAAAGGTGCCTGAACCAGAAAGAGAAAAAAAACTGTTAAAATTTGATTGTTGTAAACCTCCCAGAAAGCTTCGGCTATTGGGCAGTGTAGAAATATGCTTAGAATGTGATCCGTCTCACTCTCTCTCTCTCTCTCTCTTTCTCTCTCTCTCTTTTTTGCAATTTTAATTTTATTTCTATGTGAAACAAGCACATAATATCAAACATATAACAATTTACAAAACAAAATAGACCTCCGATTTTCTTCTACAGCAAATATAGGTAACAATAATTTTTCTTACTCGATAATCAGAATGAGAAATCTCTTTCTTCCCGTTGTCCCAAATTCACTTATTATTCCATAAACCCACAAACAAACAAATCATTATTTTCCAGTCTCTGCAAAAAGTCAATTAGAGGTTTCCACTCAACAATAAATGTGGATGTTGTCCTTTCTCTGATTAATGATGTGAGTTTGGCCATCTCTGCCAGCTCCAGCATCTTGACCAACCATTCTTCTGTCATAGGCACTGCTGGACCTTTCCATTTCTGTGCATATAGTAATCTCGCTGCCGTTGTCATGTATAAAAATAAAGTTCCATACCTTCCTTCTAGCTGACTGTCCATTATTCCCAATAGAAAAGCCTCTGGTTTCAATTGAAAAGTAATTTTTAAAATCTTTTGCATTAATAAATGAATGTCTACCCAAAATTTTTAAGCTTTCTTACATGTCCATCACATATGATAAAAGGTTCCTTCCTGTTGTTCATATTTCCAACATATATCTGATGCACTGTTATACATTCTAGCCAATTTCTCTGGAGACAAATACCAATGATACATCATCTTATAAAAATTATCTTTAAGACTAGAACATAATGTAAATTTCAAACCTTTTAACCACATATTTTCCCATTGTATCATATATATATAAATATATATATATATATATGTGTGTGTGTGTGTGTGTGTGTGTGTGTCATATAAATATATTATAGCCAAAATTTTGAGCCCATTTTATCATGCATTCCTTCACTTGCTCTTCCTCAGTTTCAAATTTCAACAAAAGCTTATACATTCTTGAAATAAGATGTTCATCCTTTAGACATAATTCCCTTTCAAAGTCAGATACATTTTGTTCAAAATCATACAACCTTTTATCAACTTTAAACCTTCCTACACTTTGTAAATAGGAAAACCATTGACATGTATGACCTTCTTTTATCAGTTCTTCTCTTGATTTTATTTTACATTCATCTTGGGAGAATTCCAACAAATCACGATATGTCAACCAATTATATTTACTTAACGTTTCTCTTCTGGGATGGGCTTCTTGTGCTGATAACCACAGTGGTACTCTGACAAAACCTAGGTTTATATTTATTCCAGATTTTAAAAATGGCACGTCTAACACAGTGATTATTAAATTCTGCATCCACTTTAACTTTATCATACCACATGTACCCATGTCATCCAAATCTCAAATCATATCCCTCTAAGTCTAATAATCGACTATTTTTCAACAGAATCCATTCTTTGATCCATACTAAACAATAAGCAGCAAAATATAACTTCAGATCAGGTAGATCAGCCCCCCTCTTCCTTTTGCATCCTGTAAAATCTTAAACTTAACCCATGGTTTTTTCCCTTGCCATATAAATCTGGATATATCCTTCTGCCATTGTTTAAATAGTATTTGTGATGTCACAATAGGAATAGTCTGAAACAAAAATAACATTCTAGGTAATACATTCATCTTAATTGTGGCTATTCTCCCCATAAGTGACAATTGAGCTTTATCTTACTAAATCTTTTTTCATTTCATTCCAAGACTTTACATAATTATTTTGAAACAACATACAATTCTTATTTGTTAAAGTGATATCCAGATATTTTACTTTCTTTTCAACCTTAAAACCTGATTTATTTGACAATTTTATTTGGTCTTGAATTTTCATATATTTTTTTGTTAATATCTTTGTCTTTAGTTTATTAACCTTAAAACCAGCTACAGCACCAAACTCCTTCAACTTAACCATTAACGTTTCAATTCCCTTCAGAGGATCTTCCAAAGGTAACACCCAATCATCCGCGAAAGCTCTCAACTTATAAGACTCTTTTTTAATTTTTATGCCTCCAATTCTATCATCTTGTCTTATATCTCTGTTCAATATTTCAAGCACAAGAATAAACAACAAAGGTGATAATGGGCAACCCTGTCTTGTTCCTCTATGTATTCCACATGGTTTCATCATATCACCATTGATAATTATTTGTGCTGTTTGTGAGGTATAGATCGACTTTATCCATTTTATAAAATTCTCTCAAATCCATTTCCTTCAATACTTTAAAGAGAAACCCCCAGTTTAAATTGTCAAACGCTTTCTCTGCATCTAAGAAAATCAATGCAGCATGTTTTTCATTGTGTTTTTCCAAGTACCGTATTCCAAAATTTCTAAAACTGTTCTAACATTATCCCTCAACTGTCTTTTAGGTAAACATCCACATTGATCTTCATGAATAAATTCTTCTAGAATTATTTTTAATCTTTCCGCCAATATCATTGTGAATAACTTGTAATCATTGTTCAGTAGTGATATTGGTCTATAGTTTCTTGTTAAGGTTAAGTCTTGTCCCTCTTTAGGTATTAATGTTATATTTGCCTCTTTCCATGTCTCTGGCATCTGACCTCCTTGCAGGATAGAATTCATCGTATTTTGTAAAGGTTGTATGAGTTCATCTTCAAATCTCTGATAGTATTTACCTTTTGGCTGAGATCAAGTGTAGAATGTGATCCATCTCTAATACATATTTATAAAAGGAGAGAGACTAACATTACAGTCTTAAGCAGACTTACATAGGAAAATGCCCCATTGAGCTCAGTGGAACTCATGTCTGAGTAAATATGCTTAGGATTCCTCGCTCCCCCTGCAACCCCACACCCAGGCTTTTCCTGAGCCTCCCCCCCCCCACTCCCAGGAGGCTTTTTGAGAGATGCTGGGGCTGCAGTGGGGAGGGAGGGGCTGGGAATTCTCTTGCGCAAAGGCTGCAATTGGATACCATCGTACTTTCTAAGGCATCTAATACTTCAAATTACACAGAACTCCAAAACTTTGGAACCCTTGTGTTTCATTTGCATTTCAAAACAGATCAGACTCCTCTTTCTTATGGCTTTTGAAGGCCAGAGCAGAATTACGGTACTTTAAATGTGTGTCTAGCAGCAATGTCGTCTTCTTGTCTTTACAATAGAGTAGGTGCAGAGGGTCAGATCTAGATCTTAAAAGCTCACCTACCCCCCCTTCACACACACACACACATACACACACACACACACGGTTCCTGATCTGGACTGGAACTCTGCACCTACCGTAGAGTAAAAATGAAAACAAAAGCAAAAAACATAGCTGGTAGACACACATTTTAAAAGTAATTCTGTTTTGGTCCTCAGACAGCAACTGAATTCTGATAGGTTTGGGGTTTAAAAACATTTTGCCCCTGCAAGATGAAAATTTGCATCAGGAGTAAGGAGAAATGTCACAGGATGTCCCTTGTGACATCCAAATTCAGTGTGGTTTGTTTAAAACTTTAATTAGTGAAAACATACCAGGATCAAAGCATGGTTTCAAAGCATGGTTTGTTAACTAGAGTAGGTATAAGAAAAGGTTTAGTAGTGAAATGGCTTGGGTACTGGACATGCATCTGGTAACTTAGAGTTAGTAATGTTCATTTAGAGCAGGGGTTCTCAACGAGGGGGAATTCCCCCAGGGGGGATTTTAGGGTTTTAGGGGGGCGGATTGGGACCACAGACTCACACTGTTGAAATACTGATCTTTCTACAAATTACAATTCTACAGATTGTACATAATCTATAGGACAGTGATCTATAGGTCAGTGAGTGCCCAAACTGCAACACAAAACCAACTTATTTATTTTAAAGTGCCAACACTGGAATTAAACCTGAATACCGAGGTTTTCGTTTTAGAAAAACAACTCATAAAGTTGTCCGAACTAATTAACATCTTTTGTTTTAAAAGAAAAACACAATAATAGAGCTTTCAATGATACAAACAGTTTTATGTTGAAAAAAAACATCAACTCAGAAAAATATTATAGTACTACATTGTACACATAGCCTGAAGGGAATTTATACAAACTTTTTAAATAATTAGGCACATGTATTTTTGGATAAGGAATTCTCAACTTGTAATATGATTATATGCCAGACTGAAATTGTATGGGGCAAGCTTTCCGGGTCCTTTCCCTGCTTCTACAGGTGTCGGATTAGTAAAATTAAAAGTCAACCTGTACTAAGATGAGCAAGATAAACAAGAAAACTAAATGTGCTTAACACATTTTAAACACTTTATGTCTTGGACTGCAAACACTGCATTAGGTAAAAGTTTGCATTGGGCATGCTTTTGCACAATTAATGTGATTTTTGCTATTGCATGCATGCTGATAATTTGTCAAACCTTGGCTCATACTCCGTTAGTTTGGGAGCAACACATTCAGCACTCAGGTCAACTGTTAGAACTTTATATCCAAGCCATGCTCTGTGCATCATTCTTCAAAATCTTTTAAATGTGATAACAATGTAGAAAAGAATTCTGTAACAGGAATTCTAGAATAAAATCATTCTGTTCCACACTGTGAGAAAGAAGAAGATCATTAGTGTTTTGCAGAAGGGGACGGTCTTTTCGTGATCTGGCGACCAATGGCTCGAGTGCCCACAGAGAGGTCCCTGCGTGCCAGCTGTGCCACGTGTGCCAGTAGGTTCGCCATCACTGCTATACGTCATCAAACCTTATTGTATGGCACAGATTAAGTCAGACAATCTTGGAAAGGGGGGAATGACATTCTGACATATGGTAAAAAGGGTGCATGGGGCAAAAAAGGTTCAGAACCACTGATTTAGAGTTGGTTACAACAATATGTCAATACACATTTTCAGTTTATTTTTGAGGAATATCTTGAGATAAAATATTTAACTTAGGTCATCATCCAAAGAAGTAAATATGAATGCAGAGGAGAACTGTATGCTAAGAGTGTCTAATCTCTTTGGCAGTACAACTGTTGTGGCTATGCATAGGATTATTTTCCTACAAATATATATCACTTCTTTTCAATAGTACCCATGATAATAAAAATATCTGTGATGTCCTAAAATTATGAAAAGGTATAGCACCCCCTTAAATACTTTATAAACTGTTGTGCATGCCTTAAATCTGTATGCTATACATTAAAAAAAACCATGGCATTTTTTAAATACCTGAGTTAGAATGATAGGGTTGGAAGGCACCAAGTCATCTATTACAACTCCCTGCACGATGCCAGATCTACAATGCAGGATACATCTAAAGCATCCCTAACAAATGGCTGTCCAGCCTCTGCTTAAATACCTTCAGCAAAAAGAGCCCACCATCTCTTGAGACAGTCTGTTCCACTGCCCAACAGCTTGTACCATTAGGGCGTTTCTCCTAATGTTTAGGTAAAATCTGCTTCCTTGCCGTTTCCACCCATTAATTCTAGCCCTGCTCTCTGGAGCAACAGAGAATGAGTCTACTCCATCATCTGTGTGACAGCCCTTCAGTTATTTGAAGGCCACTGTCATATTTTCTGTTCAGTGTTAACTTCTATTCTCCAGGCTAATCACATACCAAGGTCTTTCAACCATGCCTCATAGGACTTGATTTCCAGCCCTCTCACTATCCTGCTTGCTCTCTCCTATAAAAGTGTCTATAAAATAACATAACTGTCCTTGACAAGATATGTATTCATAGACTTAATGTACTGTGGAATCCGCAGTAAAGTTTCTCTGGATATATCAAATCTCCAGATAATCTGGTTGATTATCAGATCAATTTTTCTAGTGGACAACTGAAACTGAGGCCACAGGCCATTGCAGTTGTTACGTGACTTTTCGGAGAGTTAAAGTATTATTATTTTTTTAAAAAAACAACAACTTTCCTTGTGCCTGTGTATATCTATGTATCTTTTCCCCTTTCTCTGGACCAGTGGTTTATTTCTTGTATATACATGAATTATATATAAAAATGTGATTAAATTCAGTGATGTAATGTTACCTAATATTTTTTTTAAAATGTTATTAGATGTTACTGTGACCTAAGATTTAAAAAATGTTTTATTAGTGTAAAGTAACATTATACTTAAAAATGAACACATTGCATGTTCATACAGCAGTCATTTGGGTGTGATGGGAATATATATTCACAAGGCACCATCAAGGGAAGCTATTTTGTTAACACTACAATGACCTTGTATGGGAGATTTCCTCTCCCCGCTGTTGCCACTACCTATGTGGAAACTGCTCCTTCACTGGGCAGTCCCATCTATGGGTTTTATAGCAAATGCTTATACTCATGGGCCTAAGGAACTCTCTGCCGCTATAATTCGGAGTTACACAAGCTGACCCTATTCCGCTGGCACCAGTTCTCCTAGAATGCTTTAAAACCTTCTAGTAGCTGGTATAAGAGGCTTAGGCATGAGATGGGCACCAACACTGGAGACCAGATGAACTATGAAACAAGTAATTTATTAAAGGGATATTTTGTACATAAGGGATTACTACTATTTTGGGGTTTTCAAAGGACTGCTTAGTGACAATTCTTCAGGACTTGAGTTGCTGTTATAGGCATCTAAGGACTTCTTTTACCTCAGGCCAAATTCCCTAAACCTCCACCCCAGCCAAATACCCTTACAACCAGGTCTACCTTCAGGGTACAGTCTTCCTCTGACACCCAAGCTCCTCCCATTGTATTACTAGCTGCTGGGAGAGTTTACCTGGGTTTTAGTGCCTGTTTGCATAACCTTCTTCTGGCAAGATCTTAGGGCAGCCTCTTGGCATAACACAGCCACCTGCTCCCTACTCCTGATCTTGACCAGCCACCTAAGGTTATCCCACAGAGTAAGAATAGCTATTCCCTTTCTCTTCAGCTTTCTCTTAGTCCTTCTCAAACATCACACACCAACCAGCAGACCTTCTCCTTCTCTATCCATAGACTCTCTGACTAAACTCGTAACTGTCAACCGTCATACCTTAACTGTCATTTCCCAACTGCTCTTTTCCACCTAGCTAGAATCCCCAGCCAATCAGAATCGAATTTACCTGATCCTGGTCCCATCTAACAATACTCGAAGAGATTGTCTCTCTGTCCCCCTTCACAATGTCACTCAGCAACTACTACACAGGCCTTTGACAATAACAAAACAAGGCCTCAAGCCTACTAAGAGAAATTATTGAATCACAGAGGCCACACAAAGTATACATTACAGAACCACAATAGTTATATACAGGCATTTCTTCACACCTTGCAAGCATTTCCATGACATTTCTTCAGTCCTTGCCACTTCCAGTTGCCTAGCCAGGATGCCATGTCATTAACACAAAGGGCCTATTCAAATGTCATGAAAGCCCATGAAAGTGGCTTAATTTACCCATGGGGGCTGTTGCGTCATGCTGGGCACTTGTGGGCACCCAGGTTGCTGTTGCTTGTCGTGTCCTTTGAAGCCAGGCAGCAGGGATTGTTTGAGGGTTAGAAAACCCTCAGATAACCCTAAAACAGGCCATGGGTCATTTGAGGGTTGTCTAAATGGTGCCTGTGGGCACCCGGCATGACACAACAGCCCCAGTGGGTAAATTAAGCCATGGTGGGCTGTTGTGTTGTGTGAACCAGGTCAAAGCCAGGGTGGCTTCTTTAAGCTGGCGGTGTGTGGTGGGCTCCATTTCCTTAATTACCTGTCTGTGTTTCAGGGTTGGTGTACTGCACCCCACAGACTTTGTATATGTGTATTGAGCTCTGCAAATTAACCTATATGCAGTTTCACTTTGTCAATATTTATGTATGTTACCTACTCAACTTCCCCGCTCCCTTTTGACAACTAAAATATACAAGGAAATTGACCAGGCAAGACTACACATATCGGACAGCCGTAAGAGCGTACTTCTGAAAGACCGACAATAATAATAAGAATAATAATAATACAAACACAGTTGTTCAATTTTCTAGGGCTGAAAAAAAATTATGAACCCAGAGCATATTTTTGAGGCTCTGAAACCTTCTCCCAATGGCGAACAAAAAGGGGTAGCAGTCAGAGTGGGGAGGGGTAGAGAAGACGGGTTCCATCACAAAGGATACTGGGATATCAGTTGGAGGACTGAGGGGGAAGGATGGGCAGAACAAGCCATGGTGAGCCCGATCATTCTGTGTAGCTAATTTGCAGGGTGGCATAGTGTGACATGCAAACCCGCTCACAGACTCTGCCTTCCAAACAACTTTAAATTTTATTTATACAAAGCTTTTCTGCTGAGCCCTCAGAGACAATAGCCTCTCTCTTTTCAGGCCAAACGCAGTGGGTGTTGCCCTCAACCACTGTAGTTCCTCCCAGGAAGCACAACTCAAGCCAAATCCAGTACTTCTTTCATGTTATGGTAGCTTCAGTGTGGCTTGCTGTGTTATCTGAACCCAGGCAACATGCCTTGTTGGAGGAGGAAACAACCGTCAAATAATTAAACAGCCCATGGGCTTGTTTAAGCCATGGTGATTGTGTGAACCAGGGCAAAATGTGTGTGGTGTCAAAGGTAAAAGGAAAAGAACTCCCAAGTTGAAAGGAAAGCTCCATAGGCCAGAGAAGCCACTATGATGCAGGGTCACTAGAAGAAGAAGAAAGGAGACCAGTATAGTGAGGGAGTTTGAATGCACATAATTAGGTCAACAGTGCAGCCCATCTAACATACATTGAGGAAAGATAAATTTTGCAGAACATACTGACCTGATTCTTAACATAGGTACTGTAGGACTGAAGGTGATGAGGTTCTGGAGACACTGGCAGGGGTGGAATTCAGGGTGGGCACAACCTACCTAGTTATTGTTTTCTTGGGGTCTCAATATTTAACCTTTTTATTTGTGGTAGGGCAACAGAAATGACTATTTAGAAAATTAACTTGGGCTACAACAACTCCCATCACCCCAAACCAACATGGCTTTTCAGTGAGCAGATGGGCTTCATTCACAAAGAGGCTTAGTGCAACTCCCTCTCTTCTGCAAGTAATCCCCCTGTTCCTGCCTAACCCAGAAGTATCTACAATAAGAAATTTGAACCAATGGTTTAACAGGTAATAACTTCAATGATCAGTCAAACATTTTATTCAGAATTTGTGTTGATCCACAAATGTCTTGGTAAAGCTTGTACAGAAAGCCTCACTAAGACTTGTGTGAACCCCGGTGTTGCAAAAATATACTCAGAGTTCTTTCCCAGAGGAACCAATACTCAGGAAAAGAGAAGCAGCACACCAGAGTAGAGTTCTAACTCAGTTTATTTTGTGCAAAGGGCTCATGCCAGGATCAGGAGCTGAACAAAGAGAAAGGGGGCAGGTAGGTATTTTTATAGACAATACAGTACATGCATTTGATCATTAACAAATCAACTACAGTAATACCTTGGATTGCAAGTAACTTGGTTTGAGAGCGTTTTGCAAGACAAGCAATTTTTTAAATATTTAATTTTTTTTAACTTGATATACAAGCGACGTCTTGCAATACAAGTACTGTAGTACGGCTTAAATTAAAAATCTGTGTACAAATTTTTTTGGGGGGATTTCGTTTTGATTTAGTGTTTTGGATTACAAGCATGTTTCCGGAACGAATTATGCTCTCAATCCAAGGCATGAGTGTACATTCGTTTGATCATGCTAACATATCAATCTTTAGTTACATAGAAGCACTCCATCTGCTCCTCCCTTCGGCTAGGTTGATATCTCCCATGACCCTTAGGGCACATGAGATATGGGCATCCCATGAATCTGCTACTCTTGGCACCCCTTATCAATCAACTTATATATTTATTATTATGGCAACCCAATCAATCAAAGAAACTCCCCTCAAAGAGACCCCAATTAGTGCATCTTGAGCTGGCAGCTGAGAAAACACATCAGGGGTGAAACTTCGGCCAAGGAGAGGGCATGATGGCGCCAGGCATGCAATTATACAAAAAGCAAAACAACCTTCAAGGTTTTCTGGTTAAGATAGCAAAAACAGATGGGCAAGGTAAGTTAGATCAGTGGGAGGGGGGCATATTTTTCTAACATCGGGGGTCCCCAGTATCTGCTTTACTCAGCACTGGTTAGGCCTCATCTTGAGTACTGCGTCCAGTTCTGGGCACCACACTTTAAGAAGGACGTAGACAAACTGGAGAGGGTTCAGAGGAGGGCAACAAAGATGATAAAGGGACTGGAAACAAGGCCCTATGAGGAGAGACTGAAAGAACTGGGCATGTTTAGCCTTCAGAAGAGGAGACTGAGGGGAGATATGATAGCACTCTTCCAGTACATGAAGGGTTGTCACAAAGAGGAGGGCCAGGATCTCTTCTCAATCATTCCAGTTTGCAGGACACGGAATAATGGGCTCAATTTACAGGAACCCAGATTCCACCTAAACATCAGAAAAAATTTCCTGACTGTTAGAGCAATAAGACAATGGAACCAACTACCTAGGGAGGTGGTGGACTCTCCCACTCTGGATGCATTCAAGGTGCAGCTGGACAGCCATCTGTCAGAGATGCTTTGACGTGGATTCCTGCATTGAGCAGGGGGTTGGACTCGGTGGCCTTGTAGGCCCCTTCCAACTCTACTTTTCTATGATTCTATGATTCTATGCCTTTTCATTTAATTTCGTAAGTATCATAAAATGCAATGACAGAAGATTAGATTCACCTGGTTCCTTAGAATTGCCAATTCTGATGACATGGTTCCATAATGAGATCCATATATAGGATATGTTGGGAAGAGTGAATAAAGAAGATGTCTCTTCTGCAACCAGTAGAATATCTGCTGTATTTACCAGATAGCTTATAATACATTTCCTTGATGGCCTCTTGGTTTACTCAGCTCGTTACAATGACCTGGTTCACATGACAGAGTGGGCTCATCAGGAGTAGTTTAACCCACAATGAGCCATGGCGCATGTGGGTGTCATTCTGAATATGCAACCCACACTCAGGGGTTACAATGTCATGTGAACCTGTCCACTGAGGGTTATGCAAGGGTTAAACGGTGAACTGCCATGTGTCATGTGAACCGGCAGTCAACAGCAACTTTTCCTTTGGCCCTTTGTGGATGTTGGTGCAATTCCCATAAGATTATGGGAGTCGTATTTAGCTTTGTATTGAAATGCACTGGAATGCTGAAGCTCTTAAATATCATACAAGGAACTCAACTGTATAACATGCCACCAGCTAGGTAATGAATATTCCTTTTGTTCTTAAAAGCAAAAAATAGCTAACTTCCTTTCTTACTCAAATAATGCATGAAAGGTGTAAGTGCAATGTCAGTAATTAAACATGCTGGCTCAGCTTGCCTGCAGAAACAGAATATCTTGCAAGAATGCTTATTGCTGTGACAATCTGAACAGTTGAAAGGTGTGAGTTTGTGTGGGCTTCGCCATGAGGAATGTGCAGAGCATGTCCTAGCTGGTAGATAAGTTGATAAAATCTTTTACAGTTCAGGAAATGTAATAAGCTTCATGTGGGTTTGCCATGACCTCATCGTTCTTGAAAAAGGTTAAATAACCTTAGTTGCAAATATCTGCCTAGAATATTTCCCCAACGTTTAATTTGGGTTTGCACTGAAAAGCCTTAAGAGGAATATGTGTACAGTGTATGCTATATATCAGGGGGGACTCAATGAAAGATTGTTTAGAGGTGGTTCTTGGCTCTGGCTAGAATTAAAAGAATATTTCAAATGAAACAATACAATTCCAGTGCTGAAGGTGTGCAGTGGCTTCATGCTAGTTTTATAAATGTTTTGGTAGAATTGTGATTTGTTGCAGGGATACTGGTTGCAAATTTTTAGAATAATTAGGTCAAACTGTTCTTAATTGTAGTCTAGATTTCATAGATTTCATAGATCTTGATTATTTTGAATGATAGAATTCAACCTTTTTGATTTGCTGCCAATATTGTATTAGCCATGTACTAGAAAATTCCAATAATACCATCTGTGAAGGAACGACTGATTAAGGTTTAATTGAATTGGTGTGCATACAAATAAGAATAGTATCATTATATCAGTCTCCATGTTGGATAAATGGAACCCTTTAATAATATATTGAAGGAACCCAATTATATTTTTATTTTGTTGAGCAGAAACTTGTGTTCATACACCTGTTTTTCCCCTGAATAAAATTAATTTTTTAAAAAATCTTTACTTGTTGATCAGTGGCATTCCTGCTCAGCCATCTTCTGGGATTTTACCAAGCATTTCCTACATGTTTTTAGCTCTGACTTCACAGTTATACAGGTATAAATGTGGTTATTTTAACTTTGAAAGTAAACATTCTTAAGATGATGAATTCAATGCTTTTGTTGCTAGATTGCGGGTATATGAAATCTATGGAATCTAGATTTATCTATGCAAAACTATGGTGGTATTGTATCCCTAACATTTGAATGTTTGCTATAAGAATGGCTATTTATCCATTTCATTGCATCATTGGTGGTGGTGGTGTTTTATCTGTTTGTTTTTAGTTTTAGAAGATGAATTAACAACCAGTGCTGCTAATGAGGAAGAGGAAGAGGAAGGAGAACAGTTTGACTTCGATAGTGGAGATGAGATACCAGAAGCGGACAGACAAACTATTTTGCCACCTAATTCTGAATCGAACAATAATGCAGAACAAGGGGAGATGAATTCTATGGGTACGTGTGTCCGTGCCTGATACGCAATGAGAGCATTGCTAATATTTTATTGATTTGTGAATATGAGTCTCCTTTAAAACAACTCAAGAGCCCCCTGCAAACATTGATTCTATGTAGGGATGAGTGCATGCTGAGGAAATCCATATAGAGCTCATGACCTCACCTGTTCAGCAGGAGTCTACATGTGATCTATACTCTGGTAAAATGGATGACACAAATTACACATAGGGAGTCCATGTACGTAGGCTCCTGTGCAAATGACCCCTTGGACGTGTTAAGTTGGGGATGGAGCAGAGCCAGGAGTTGCAACCTCAGGTCTGGGATCTATTCTGAAGAGAAGACGGATTGAAGCACTTCTAAATAAAGATAAGGCGGACATAATATTTCTACAAGAAACACATCAATCAAAAGAGGGAGTAAACGAACTTAAACTAAGATGGTCTATGATATACGAGAAAGCATATGGTTCCACCAAGTCAAGAGGTGTGGCAATTATTATTTCTAAAAAATGTGGTTTTATTGTGAGTAAAGTTAAAAAGGATACTAGGGGGAGATATATAATGGTATATGGGGCATTAGGAGGGGAAGAATATATATTAGTTAATGTATATGCCCCAAATGTAAATCAAGCAGAATTTTATCAAGAAGTATTAAAGGAAATGGGTTCAAAACAAAATGAGTTAGTTATTATAGCTGGTGATTTCAACATGGTGATGGACAAAAAGATAGATAGATCTAATCCCACGGTAGAAGAGAGGAAAAATAATATAACGGCATTAAATACAGTAATTAACAAAGAGGGAATGGTAGATGTATGGAGGGGTGTAAAAGGAGATGAAAGAAGTTATACATACTATTCACCTGTTACAAAGAATTTTTCTAGGATTGACTATATATTTGTTTCTAAAAATTTGATTTCAAGAGTAATGAATACGGAAATAGGTATTATAAAAGTGTCGGATCATGCAATACATAATATGGATGTTAAGATAAATAAGGATTATAAAGAAGCTAAAAGATGGAGGCTGAGCGGTAATATCTTTCAGTACAAACATATAAGAGACAAGATAGAGAAGGAATTAAGAGAGATTTGGGAGATTAATGATACAGGAGTTTGTAGCGATGCAATAGTTTGGGACACAATGAAAGCTGTTATGAGGGGCATTAGTATAAGAGAAGCATGTATATTAAGGAAACAACAGGAGGTATTTAATAAAAAGCTTGAAGAGGAGATAAAGGAGTTAGAAGCTAAATTTTTAAAGGAAAGGGGAAAGCAGATTTATGCAGAACTACAAGCTAAGAGGAAAGAGTTAGAAAACAAGGATATTAAAAGGACACAGAGAAATTTGATTTATATGAAAAGAGCTTACTTTGAAAATAGTAACAAGAATTCTAAAATGTTAGCTAGATCCACACACAAAAAAACGGGGGAAAAATATAGTTGGAATAATAAAGGATAAAAAAGGGAAAGGGCATTATTTATTTATTTATTTATTTTTTATACCGCCCAATAGCCGAAGCTCTCTGGGCGGTTTACAACAATTAACAATACAGTCCCTGCCCGCAGGCTTACAATCTAAAAAGACACGACACACAAGGAAAAAGGAATGGGGAGGGAAGAAGGGGGAATATTACTTATGTAATTCTCTGTGTCTCAAGAAGCTCCAGCCTCCTTCTTCTTCCCCACAGGGCTGTAGATGTCAGTTAGCCCTGTGGGGGGGGCAGTCCAACTGGAGCAGGCCCTGATGTTCCCTCGGCCTGCTCCAGCCTCCGTCATTCCTTCTTCCCCACAGGGCTGTAGATGTCAGTTAGCCCTGTGGGGGGGGCAGTCCAACTGGAGCAGGCCCTGATGTTCCCTCGGCCTGCTCCAGCCTCCGTCGTTCCTTCTTCCCCACAGGGCTGTAGATGTCAGTTAGCCCTGTGGGGGGGGGGCAGTCCAACTGGAGCAGGCCCTGATGTTCCCTCGGCCTGCTCCAGCCTCCGTCGTTCCTTCTTCCCCACAGGGCTGCAGATGTCAGTTAGCCCTGTGGGGGGGGGGCAGTCCAACTGGAGCAGGCCCTGATGTTCCCTCGGCCTGCTCCAGCCTCCGTCGTTCCTTCTTCCCCACAGGGCTGTAGATGTCAGTTAGCCCTGTGGGGGGGGCAGTCCAACTGGAGCAGGCCCTGATGTTCCCTCGGCCTGCTCCAGCCTCCGTCGTTCCTTCTTCCCCACAGGGCTGTAGATGTCAGTTAGCCCTGTGGGGGGGGGGCAGTCCAACTGGAGCAGGCCCTGATGTTCCCTCGGCCTGCTCCAGCCTCCGTCGTTCCTTCTTCCCCACAGGACTGTAGATGTCAGTTAGCCCTGTGGGGGGGGGGCAGTCCAACTGGAGCAGGCCCTGATGTTCCCTCGGCCTGCTCCAGCCTCCGTCGTTCCTTCTTCCCCACAGGGCTGTAGGGCATAATTTGATGAAGGAAAAATTAAAAAAATTTCAAGAATTTTATTCAGAATTATATAAAGCAGGAATAGGTGAGGAAGATAGGATTAAAGAATATATCGAAAAACACATGAAAATAAGAATACAAGAAGAAGATAGAGAGACGATGGAGCAACCATTCTCAGATTTGGAGATAGATTTTGCTATAAATAAATTAAAAGAAGGCAAGACCCCAGGAGTAGATGGATTAGGGGTGGAATACTACAAGGTTTTTAAACATATGTTAATTCCAAGGTTGAAGTTATTATATAATAATATAATGGAAGGGGGAGAAATTCCCCCCTCATGGAAACAATCTATGATTATAGTAATTCCAAAACCAGGAAAGGATTTAACAGAACCAGATTCATGTAGACCCATTTCGTTAATAAATCAAGATGCAAAATTATTTACTGCAATACTAGCGAGACGAATGAATAGGTTTATGGGTAAATATGTAGGGATGGACCAATGTGGATTTATTGCAGGTCGACAAATGGCCGACTTAACTAGAGGAGTGTTAAATATAATATATAGTATAAAGAAAAATAATGTTAAAGCGGGTGTATTAGCATTAGATATTTTCAAGGCTTTTGATTGCGTGGAATGGCCTACGTTAAAAATGATAATTAAAAATATGGGGTTTGGAGCAAGATTTAAAGGAGTAATTAATCAATTATATGCCCATAATATTACAAATGTAGTGGTAAATGATGGTATTACGGAACAAATTTCCTTAGACCGAGGAACTAGACAAGGATGTCCCCTTTCCCCTATTTTGTTTGCATTAGTGATGGAAATACTAGCAAATGTAGTAAGAGAAGATAGAAATATTATAGGGATGGGGGTTGGAGATCAAATTAAAATAAATTTATTTGCAGATGATACTTTATTAACAATTAAAAATCCAATTGAAACAATGGATAGGTTGGAGAACCACTTGAAAGAATTTGGAGAAATAACTGGGTTACAGATGAATTGGGGTAAATCCAAGATTTTACTGTTTAATTATAGTAAAAAAGAGGAGAGTGAAATGTTAAAGAAAAAATATAACATTAAAATTACAAATGTAATTAAATATTTAGGAATAGAAATTACATAAGATATTGATAAAGTAGGATAACAAAACTTTAGAAAGTTAAAGATAGAGGTTAAAAATAAAATAGAGGAGTATAAAAAAATTGGACTTTCTTGGTTTGGCAGAATAGCGTTGGTAAAAATGAAGATATTGCCTAAAATAAACTTTTTGTTTAGGATGTTACCAGTAAAGATTATAGAAAAAGAAATTAAAGATTGGCAATCAATTATTAATGAATATTGTAATGGAAGGAAAAGATCAAGGATTAATAAATATAGTGGTATAAAGCGCAAAAAATAGGTGGTTTAGGTCTTCCTAATATAAAGTGGTATTATTTAGCCAACCAAGTAAGACATATTTTGGATATTATAGCAGGGAAAGACAAAATGTGGTTGGAACTAGAATCACGAGAATTAGGAAACATGATGGTGAACATATTATTTAAGAAAAATATAAATAATATTATAAAAGGACTAGAAAATCCCTTTTTGAGGAATATGTTAGAGAGTTGGAATAGCACGAGGAAAATTTTTACACCAGAGGTATCCCCGTTAACTCCGGTAGTGGCCATGGAGGACTTTCCAGAAAATGTAAGACATCTAGAAGCTATATTAAGGAGAAAAAAGGTGATTAAATTAATGGATTGGGTGGAAAAATTGAAGACTAGAGAACATATAATAGAAATAGTAGGAAGAGAGAGAATATCATGGTTAAATTCAATGCAATTGGAATTGTGGTTAAAGAAGTGGAGGACAAGAATGGACAGCGAAAGAGAACTAACCAATTTTGAAAAGATAGTTTTGACTAGAGAAGCTATAGAAGGTAATGTTTCAACAAGAGGCACAACAAAGGTTTTATATACGATGGTACAAAATGAAGAAGAGCATAAAGATTCTCTTAAAGTGTTATGGGATAATGAATTTGATGAGGAAATATCGAAACAAAGTTGGAAAAATATTTGGGATAGACGTATTGTAAGAGTTATGTCAACTAGGATAAAAGAGAACTTTTATAAAGTCGTATGGAGATGGTATTTAACTCCAGTAAGATTAAATCGGATAGATAAAAATTGCTCCGCATTGTGTTGGAGAGGATGTAATGTAAAAGATACGTATGCCCACATGTGGTGGAGCTGTAAAAATGTTCTGGAATTTTGGCAGAAAGTATTTGCAGAAATATCAGAAATAATTGGAATGGAATTAGAAGTCTGCCCAAAATTAGCATTGTTAACAATTACAGAAAAGTTAGTTTGTTTAAAAAATACAAAAGAATTGATTGTGAATTTGTTAACAGCAGCAAAATTAATGATAGCTAGGAATTGGAAGGTTCAACATGTGTTTTCAATTAATGAATGGTATACAGAGGTATGGGATATTGCGTTAAATGATAAATTAACTTGTAATATTAAGTGTCAAAAAGGACAATTGGAGAAAGACACCTTTGTGAACATTTGGGGCAAATTTTTGGATTATGTGTTGGTAAAGGGGAGGGGGAACAAACCTTGTCAAGATTTGTTATATTTTTGGAATATAGAATAATAGCTTGTATACACACACACACACACACACACACACAAAAAAAAAATTGGGGTGAGAAATATAACTTGGTCCCAAGAGGTGGGGGGGGGGTGCACAGTGTTTATGTTGTATTTTTTTGTTGTTGTATTCATTAGTAGTTGTAAGATGTGAAAAATTAAAAATTTAATAAAAAAAAAAAAAGGAGTTGCAACCTCAATCCCTGCTCTCTCTTCCCCCACCCTCATGTACGTAGTTATTTCTACCCAAAATGAATGGTTGCACAGGTATGCCAAAGGTGATGTGCAAAAGACAGATGAGAATATACTATATATAAGAAATTGCCACATATTCTTTTAATCCTATTAAAATGCATGTAAGCATATTTAATTGTTATAACATATGCAAGTAATAGCTGTATCATTTAGTATAACCCACTGCCTGAGTTGGTTGACTTTTCCCACCCCTTTCAACAAATACACTGGCTTGGTTCCTTCTTTCCGCTCATGGTTTACAGCAAGGCTCTCCAACCTTGGGACCCAGATGTTGCTGGCCTACAGATCCCAGCATACCCAGCCAGTATGGCTAATGGCAAGGGATTCTGGGAGCTGTAGTCCAGCAACATCTGGGGACCCAAGGTTGGAGAGCCCTGGTTTACAGGATTCCAAAACAATAACAACAACTCTAATCTGGAAAGCCTCTTGGGAGGGGCATGGGGAACTGTTGTGGGAGGGGAGCTTTGATTGAAAATGCTCTTATAGGAATTTATACAGGGCCCAGTAGTGCAAGGCTGTATTCGGACATCATGCCAAACTGTAGTTTGCACTAAGTATAATTTACAAGCCAAGCCTCAGTTTGAGCAAACAATCTCAAATCCAAACAATCAGGCAAGCTATAGGTTAGAGTTGCCTGTCTGTTTTACTTCTGCTAAGCACTCCTGTCTCTAGCTGCAGCAGCTTCTGGATTTAGAGCAAATAATGGATTTGAAATAGGTGGGGAGCTTCACATTTCATTTCTTACAAGGGAACTTCTATTTTTCTTCATTTTGAGAGCTCATTTTGACATGTGTTTTTTGCATTCAAGGGAATGAAAATCGAGAAAATGCGGAGGGTACTGAAAAAATGCAGAGAGCTGAAGCGAGTGCAGAGGGGGTCCTGCCAAGAGTAAACCCATACTCGGTCATAACCATTTCACCAGTGCAAGAAAAGGAGCCATTGTTATCACTAGAGCCAAGTCCACAAGATGGAAGTATAAGCCCTACTCTCTCAAGTGGATATTCTGTTCCGGTGCCCTGTGGCTATGCTGTGCCATCCAATTTGCCACTGATATTGCCAGCATATTCTAGTCCTGTTATAATTCGCAGTGTATCTGTAGACGAAGAAGGTAGTGTATTTTTAGAATGTATTGTTCATGAAGTAGAATTACAGTTCAGATACTGTACAGGCAATTACTTTCAAGAAGAAAAGGAAGACATTTCCTTCATTTCTCCGTGTTTTGTATATCAGACATTACATGTAAACCAAAATTTAGCGCGTTGGATTATTCTTTTGTTCTTTTATTCTTGCAGTCCAAGATGCATCTTCTCTGAATCAGTTATATTGACTCTAACAATGATTATTTTGGACCACAAGAGTGAGCTGAAATAGGAATGGGCAACCTTTAGCTCTCTGACACATGTGGTTGCTGATGCTCTGAAGGATGCTATATTTCTGTCAAGAGGCATAAAAAATAATACTGAATTGCATTTAGGAAGGGGGCATTTTATTTTGCAAATTACTATGAGTGTTAATTCAAAATCATTGTATTATAACATTGCTGCCACTGACAAAATATCTATTAATGTTTCTTTCAGCAAACATTCACATGGTAGCCGAGGATTGCCATTCGAATTCTCAGAGTTCAGAAGATCCTCAGAACAGGTAAGTCCAAATACTTACTGAAATGTCCTTGTGAGAGAGTCATGGCATCTCTTGGGTGAAGGAGTTTGTAGCAATGCCCTTTTGTTACGACCTTCCTTTAAATGGGGGGCAGATCCCCTACAGCAGCCTTGCCCAACTTGGTGCCCTCCAGATGTGTTGGTCTGCAGCTCCCATCATTCCAGCTGGGGAAGATGGGAGTTGCAGTCCAATAAATCTGGGGGACACCACGTTGGAGAAGGCTGCCTTACATTAAGGGTTGTAGGAAATCAGCTCCTTCATCTGGTCTTGGGCATCTTCCATTTTGGAAGTGGACTGCTCTTCCCTCCTTTGGGGGCAATGGTGGGGGACAGCTTCTGCCTTCATGGTCTATTTGTGGGTCTCCCAGAAGCATCTGGTTGGCCTCTGTCAGAAGCAGGATGATTGACTAGATGGACTGGGAGGGCACTTATTTTTCTGTTCTCCTTTCTCTTTGGTTTCTGCAGTTGTTTCCTATGCCTACAGCAGCTGCTTCTTCTGTCAAGCCAGTTCCCACTTCTTCAGACTTTCTGTAATCGGCCTGGCTTTACCCTACCTGCAGCTGTGCTTCTATCACTATCACTGTGACTGATTTTTGGATACATTGCTTTTTTTAAACCAAAAGATTTCTTCTGAAAAAAATATATTAAAGAAGACATTTCTTAGGCAAGGCTGACAAAGCCAGCTTGCTAAGTTTAGGTTTCCCATGGAAACATACTGGCAATAATCCACATGGCCATATTTGAACAAAGGCCAGCTGTGATGCCAAGGCTGTCTTCCCAAGCACACATATATGGAAGGATGTCTTGCTGTGAATGGACATAAACACTGCCTAGAGAGAGTATGTTTCTGTTTCTACTATGAGAAAAGGTTAAAGCGTGACCCAAGTAGAAAGAAGGATTGCAGTCTGGCCTCCTCCCTCCCATATTGTGAGCAAAATAGCATTGATACCATTGCAGCAGAGTTATGTGGGAAGGAGCCCATGCCTGAGGTGATTCCCCTGTCACCAGGCTACATCAGAATGGTGGGGAAAGAGAGGCCCTGAAGGCCGGGCTGGGCCCTATCGGTAGGCAGAGTGAGGTGGTCGCCTGAGGTGGCAGATGCTGGGAGGCGGCAGCAAGGTGCTGAAGGAGAGAGTTGTGGGCCATATGGCCTGCCCTGTGTCTCCTAAGCTAGCCTGCTGCCTTCAGGTCTAGTGGAGAATGCTGTCCTATTGCTAGTGTTGAAGAAATTGGCAGTGTTCAACTGCCAGCCCAATCAGTTTTTGTACATGGAATGGGAGGCAGAGCCACCTTGTTCTTTGCCTCACGCAGCAAAATGTCTTGGACCGGCCCTATCTGAAGTGATGGAGAGCAATAGGGAGGCCATTTGTTCAGTAGTTTCCTAGCAATCGTTGTTATCAACAAGTGGTTGCTGGAACCACAAGACTACTACCCAGCTGCTCTCCCTTCAACTCTTTTATATCCCAGGATATGGCTGGATATTTTTAGTCCACCCACTCAGCAAGGGTTGTGCAATCCCTCCCATCCACCCTCAGCAGTTGTGTCTAACAACTTTTAGCTTACTTGAATGCACATAGAGCCTCCCTGCTCTCTGCACACACTAGGAAGGGTAGAGTTGTGGCTGAAAACTTTAGCACCTGCCAGTATGTAGTAGGAGTAGAGCAGAAACACAGCATAGACCACTCACCTGGCAGGCTGCTTTGTGTACTCACAAGACTCTAAGTGGGGGATCTGTGCACACAGATGATGTACATGATTGAAGCCAACATTAGTAGCATTTTTTTATTTTTAAAAAAATATATTTTATTGAATTTTTTTCAATCATACAACTACTAAAGAATAAAACAAAAAATACAACATAAACATTGTGCACCCCCCACCCCTTGGGACCAAGTTATATTTCTCCCCCAAAATATTTATATATTCTATATTCCAAAAATGTAACAAATTAGTAGCAACATTAGTAGCATTTTAGACAGCTAAAAAGAAATCTCTAGTTTTGTGTGTTTCATTTCCCCCCTGTATTGACTTAGGTTTTAGTAATCAAAATGAGTCAGTCTTGCTTTCTAGTTCTCATTCAGAAACAAACTGAATGAATGTTAGAGGAGCAAATGCTATAAATGTGCCTTTTAGTTGTTAAAAAAGTATATTTTAAATAATAAAAATATATAGTTGAGGGCTAAACTGTATTCTAGGCCCATAAGAACATAAGAGCCATGGTGAATCAGCCCAAAGGCCTATTTGGTTCAGCATTCTGTTCACTCAGTGACCAACCAGATGCCTGTGGGAAACCCACAACTAAGGCATGAGTGCAGTAGTACCCTTCCTCTCATGTTCCCTATCAACTGGTATATGGAGGTATTTCAGAGACAAAGAGATTTTTAGCATTAAGACTGCAAGCCTTTGCACACCCTTACTAAGCGTAAGCCTCATTGAACTCAGTGGAATTTCTAAATCAACATATGCTGTAAGTGACTTTAGAATTTACTTTTTCTCTGTGTGCTTTTTTTAAAGTGAAGATAATCAGGGAAATAAAGTTGATAATGCCTTGGCCAAATGGGCTGCTGATCCTGCAAACACAGAGTGGATGGAGAGTAAGTATTGGTGACTGCAGTTCTTCTATATGATGAGTTGGTGAGTCTCAGTTAATGGCTCAAATACCTGCTTATATTGGAATGTTGGATTTAATTCTGGAATGAATTCCTTCCCATTTCTGGATACTTGGCCCGATCTCATTGTCAGGCTAGATTTGGGAATTATACAATTTACCTGCTCATAGAGATGCTGCAGTAATCCCCTTCAGATGTGAATATTGTGGGCAGTATCCAACAGTGGAGCTCTACCAAATCTTTCCAATGAGCAAGTAATTGTGCATTATGCTTGCGCAACCAAGCATTGCACAACCAAGCACAACAGGTTGCACAAGCATAATGCACAACTGCTTGCAGAACCAAGCATTTGCAAATGTAACTTTAGTTGGATTCCCCTCTTGTGTATAGTTTGGATCCTAGTTTCCACTAGCACAACGTCATTTGCGCTAGTGGAATTACACAGCTGGATACTGCCCTCTAATTTCTCTGGTATGGACAGGTATCTTGGACCCTCCTTGTGTCTGATTTCATCTCAGTTAATTTCTGTCAGGGAAAAACGTTTTATCAGCAGCTGAATGTGCAAACTTGTGCACATGCTGGACAGAAGAAAGAAATATATAGATTCATAGATTCATAGATCATAGAGTTGGAAGGAGCCTACAAGGCTATCGAGTCCAACCCCCTGCTCAATGCAGGAAACTAGAGGAGGGGTCTCCCATCCAAGTAACAACCAGGCCTGACCCTGCTTAGCTTTCCACACTCAGACAAGCTGAGCCAGCGTAAGCCACAAGCCTGTTTATGAAGTTGGAAATCTTGTGCAAATTCAGAGATTTGTGTACAAAGGCTGTAAACGTCAACATTGTACCTGGCATGCTTTTCCTACTACTTCTGCAGTGAGTCTGGAAAAGCCGCTCCAATATAGGGACACTTGAGGAATTTGATCTTTGTGGATTCTGGTATGAGTGGATTTGATCTGCACCTTCTGGATTAATGTATGGATTGGAATTTAGTTATCCACTGGCTTTTGTACTTCCTAAATGTTTGACATAGTTCTAGGAACAAATATATGCCTTCTCTCTCAAAATACAACTGTTTACATTTAAAAATTTGTATTTTGAGCAAAAAGGAATTTTAAAATACTTATTTAAAAATTCTGCACAAAATTTCACATTTAAACTTTACATATTAATGGGAAATAAGATAAGACAGAATAGTCTTGTGGGTAAACACATGTGAAAGTGACCTGGACTGGAAGTAGACTGTTTATCCATCCCTACAACAAAGTAGATATGAAACTGACAAGGGGCTGTGGGTTGAGAAGGGGGTTTGTGCAAGTACCAAGCATTTGGAGCTGAAAATGTAAATTGTGGCATTGGCAACCAGCCATATAGAATATGCATTTGTACATGTAAAATGCCAACATGCATAAATCAGCCCTGCATTATAAATGCATCCATTTGCACAATTGCTCTGTAAGGATTAAAAGAAAATACTTGCAGAGGTGGTGTTCAGAAAAGCAAGGAGATCTGAGACACTTCAGGCTTTCTGCAGATATCTGAGAACATTAGGTAGAAATATTATGACTCAACAGAAATAAAGGGGCTGAACATCTGATTGCATCTTCTTAAGCATGTGAAATGGTATCAGAATGGATTATATGCTCCCATCTAGTGAAGAAGGCTCTCTGTTTAACAGATTATATGATTTGCATTGTAGCTATTATTTCTCCTTAACCTTTATTTTATCACATCTGTCAGGCTGGCTTTTAGCACATGTCTTGCTAAAAGTCTTTTCTTTTTAAAGGAATCTCTCATAATAATGTATTGAGGTCTTTCAATGTCTTTTTTAAAGATCCAGATGAGGTAATATATGATGTTGTACCAAGAGAAAATTCAGACTCTGAACCAGGTATGAGCTTAAATTCTGCCTTTGAGACTTAGTGCTTTTCCTTTACAAATTGTTAATAATACTCTCAGAAGTTCCAAGAAGAGGAAGTGCTTAATCCTTTTCCCTACCGTACAATTCCCCACTCCACATCACCCTCTGCTTGCTGTTACCTCCCACAGTGTTTCAGTTGTGTATTTACACCCCATGGAAGGGGGAAAACCCAGTTTGGTGTGTGTGTGTGAATTGGAGCAAGGAAATGGTATGCAGTGAAGGGATCACTACACTCCTGCTTTTCCATTCACGGTTGCATGTTTTGGGAGTGGCTTTTGCATGTAAAATGTTACATAGGGTTGTATCCAGTGCTGGCTGCCCACCAGTGGAACAAAACCCATTTGCGGAATGGAGGGTTGGGGAACTCTCTGGAGCAGATTTGGGGTGTGTGTGGGAGGGGCTGCAGGGTGGAGGAGAGCAAGGGGAAGCCCTGAGCAGAAGTCCTCTTGTGTGATGTTGGATTTAACCCATGGTATGTTCCTGTTTTATCAACGCCATTTTAGGTTATATTTTTGTAGGGTGTGCAAAGGTTCACATCATGTGTACTTATCAGACCATAAGTAGTGCTTTTGGTGGTTGTAGGGAATGCTCTCCCCAAAACCCATGAAACATAACCTTTTTATTTTTCTTCATGGCTATTCACAGCCATTTCCCTCCTGCTGCCGCTGCCACCATTCATAAGTGCTATTTCTCCTCCTTATTTTATCCCAGCCACTAGTGTTCCACTAGTGAAATGTTTCCAAAAAGCTACCCCATCCTTTTTGTCTCAAACCCAGTTTTGTGTGCCTCTGTATGTTGATTCACGTACAGTTTCTTTTCCACTGTAACCCATACTTATTTTTTCCAAAAGTACTGCTTCATGGCCACTTATCCCATGTATTATCATTATCTAGGTTTTCCTTCTGGGTCTTAAATTCTACATTGTACATTTGTCTCTGTTGAATTTCATTCTATTTATATCTGCTATGGATCAGCAGGCTAAATTAGACTGTTTAGCTTGCTTTCAGTGAATTTTGTATCACACATGATAAAAGTCACTGTTTGCAATGGCAGAAGGCACAGGAAAGGGAGGTGCATGTGCCAGTGGATAATTCTTTGTCACAGTATGCCTGAGTATAGTTTGATTTTTACATTTAAGCATGGCTGTAATTTTCCTGATTTCACAGATCAATATATTTTGCCTATATTTTATGGCATTGTTAGGAAAAAACATGCTATTTTATGTATTTTGTGTATGTAGCAATTCAACCTAATTCTTTCTCATTAGGCATGTACCTCCCCTTTATAATATATAAAAGAAAGATACATACTCATCTTAAATGTGGGATTATTTGCTTAAAGTATATGAAACTGTATTGTAAGCCCAGAGCTTGCACAAGAAATAAATTATGTAAATATGACGGACTGCCATAGCTTTTCTTTATTCTGGGAACTCATTGTAAATGAAAACATGTAGAAATGGAGTAATGGAAAGAAAGGAAATGTTGTTCTTAAAACACTATAGGGCCATATGTCCATGGAGATAAATATATTAGCTTTATGGTTAAGCGTCTTTCCACAAAGCAAAGGCTAGAAAGTTATGAACTTTATTCTTCATTGAAAAAACAAACTAGAAAAGTGCACTCTCTAGAACCTATAATGTGGAGGCAATTCCAATAAAAATTCCAAGCTAGAGCCTGAATTCTAAAATCTGTGATAATAAATAAATATATATTTTTAAAAAACCTTTTACAGGCAATCCCCGAGTTAAGAACGTCCGACTTACAGACAACCCATACTTAAAAACGGACTTCTGGGTTGCCCGGCGCTATGTCGTTTACGTAGAGTACATAGCGTAGTATACTACGCAATTTGCATAATTTACGCAATTTGCGTAAATGCTGATTTTAACGTATAAAACGCTATGATGTTCCGACTTACATACAAATTAGACTTAAAGACATTCTTAAGAACAGAACTTGTTCTTAACCTGGGGACTGCCTGTACTAATTCTTATCTCTTAGACGGAAAATAGCAAGTGTTCCCTATAATGTTTTGCCTTCAACTTAGCAGTGGTAGAGAGATGTTCCTTGTTTAACAGGCACATGTAATTTATAATGAATTTAAGCCTCTCCATAGATTAACAAAATTATATTTTGCATATTAATGCATGCAGAGGAGATGATTTACGATGATGTTGAGAATGGAGATGAAGGTGGAAATAGTTCTCTAGAATATGGGTGGAGTTCAAGTGAGTTTGAAAGCTACGAAGAACAGAGTGACTCAGAGTGTAAAAATGGAATACCCAGTTCTTTTCTGCGTGGCAACCACAGAAGACAAGTATGTAACTTCATGACAGCATTTTTCTACCATATTGTTGATACGCTTCCAAATACCGTAGTTGCCCAAGCTTTATGTTGTCCAGTTTTTCTCATGCATCTGATTTCAAACCACAAACATTGTAATTTAAAATGACAGAGGAAAAGAAAACCAAGGCAAAGTGAGACAAAAAAAGGATAAATGCATACAAACGGAATTTCAAAATATGTCTATCTTCTATGGACACTGAGTTTTCACTTTATTTTAGTGACATCCAATGAGCAGCACTGATGTGGCTTGTACTCAAGAGACAAGACTTGAAAGATGCACAGATTTTTTTCCAGCACATTTTGTAAAAATCCCCAAACTTACTAGAAAGTGTAATTGTCCTTCCTTTCTATAAACCAAACCTAGTGCACTCCCTTAATTAATTTATCACAGACTGAAATAGCCAGCTGATTATAGCCCATAATGTGTTAGTGTAGGTTACTGCAGCTGATAGAATGCCTGTAAAGGGAGATATCAATAATTTTGTATTCTTGAGAAGCCTATAGTTTGTAATTTTTAAAACATAGTAAACACCAAAACTGGGCTCAAACGATTGTGAAAGGGAATAAGGGGGATTCCTTAAACAACCAGCCAGGAGAGCTCAAAACATAAGATGTGTTTAGATGTGTTTTAATATGTACACCTTTTTAAATAATCATGCATATAAGAATTGCATTTAAAAAATATATATAACAATCATGAGATATGAACAACGTGGTGGTTGTTTTTTAATGTAGCAACATTATATTGGTTCAGATAAACAGAAGATCCTATGCTTTACACACTTGGAAAACTTGTCTTGCCTATGAATTTATTTTTATTTAAAATTATTTTTAGGTCGACTTTAAGGTAGAATGCAGTGAACCAGAAGCAAACCCATTACGGAATTTGAGTTTTAGTAAAAGCAAAAGATAACTACCCTTTTTACTGGTTACAACCCCTTTTCTTATCTGGCCACCAGCATGCATGATACAGCTCAAGCACTTTAGAGTAAAGTTTAAGATTGTATCTTTTTGTATGCTATAGCTTTCTCATGACCTAACCCGTTTAAAGGAGCACTATGAGAAAAAGATGAAAGATTTGATGGCAAACACAGTGGGAGCAGTAGAGATTCAGCAACTAAAGCAAAAACATGAGCTGAAGGTAGTGTAGTTGATTTTTGTAACAAGATAAATGTTAACATTATTGTTCTTCAGACACAATGCGTGTTTTAATAAACAAAACTGATGGGGAAAATTGGACAGTATGTATTCATACTGACCTGTCTGCATCGCCTCTGGCCTTAAAAGAACATTGTCAAGGACTTTTATGTCAGCTAACTTCTCCTTGTCCTACTGCTTATAATGCTTATAAAGTGAGATACAAACCAATTTTCTGTATTGATTTTTTAGCTCTTCTATCACAATTTGATCCACATGGATGTATCATTGTGGCTAAAGACAGCTTAATGTAAGACTGTATATATCGTAGCTCTTTTGGCTTTTGAATGGAGATGTAATAAATTGAGTTTTCTCTCTTTTTCAATTCAAACGCATTCTAGTATTAAAAATTAATATCTAATTGGAGATATTGGCATTGTTTTTATGCAACACTATTTTATCCTTTTGAAGGGATCATTGAAAAAAATGGTTTTCCACAGAGGAAAGGGGAGCTTAAAACTGTGTGCAAATGTAAGCAAAAGTTTAGAGGATTATCCAGCCTCTTGTGTAGAGTGAGCTATGCTTGCAAGGGAATTCCCATACCAATTTATCTCCCCTCCCCATTCCTTGTACACAGAGATTCCTGCATGCAAAGCATAGAATCATCCTTCTAAATTTTAGTTTATGCTGATTGTTCACCACTGGGGAACATAAAGAGAAATACAGTTCCTTGAAAATAACACGAAGAGAGTATTTTTGTCAGATGAAGCTCAGGTTTGAAATAATTAGAAGATGTGACACTATTTAGGAACGTATTTTGAGTGCATTTTGAACAATTTGGTAGATATGATGTCTTCATCAGGAGAGGTGAGTGCTTAAAATATGGCATTCCATTTTTAACTCATTACATGCCTGCCAGATTTCAATTTATTTATTAAAAAAAAAGTTTGATGAAATTCAGGTTCTATTAAGGAGGAAATGTTATCATTGTTAATGGAAAACATGTATAGCATGCATGCTTTCATAGCATATATGCAAAATATAGAAGAACAAACATGCAATGCAAAAATCTGCACACCAAGGGACATACATCACTACATAGCATGGACTATTGTCTTTGGCCTTCATGACTTGACAGTGTTCTTTTAAAGAGCAACTACTTGCATGCAGTATTTGCTACAACATTACAATAAGCCATTGAATTCCACTCTTATTGAACTTGTACAATGTGTTTGGTACTGTCTTGCAGATGCAAAAGCTCATGAGGGCAGCTAGGGAAGGCACCAAAGATGGACTTGAAAAGACTAAGGCTGCTGTGAAGAAAGGTCGGTCATTCATTAGAACCAAATCATTTATTAGTCAAGGTATGTGTTAATATTTTTTTTTAATTATGCCTACTAATTTATTGGGGGGGATAGTACTGCAGAAATAATGTCCCAATGCCCTTATTTCCCCTTCAAATATCAATTTTCCCCCTTGTATATCAAAGGATGTGCTTTAGAAAACTGATTTATCTCAGCTCTTGCAAAGAGGTACCAAATAGTAGTGAAAAATCAAGGTGATTTCTTATTTCTTCCCAGATGAGAGTAATTGTGGTAAAGTTGGCAAAAATGCTGACTTTTCAAATAGTGATTAAGTACTGAGACATTAAATCATATAAAGCCTATGTGTGTGCAAATAAATTGGGTTCATTTGTAAGCCAAATAATGCAGCTTATATAACTTCAAACCCAGAACCGGAAAATATAAAGATTAACTTGATCAGGGTAGTGCTGGTCTAAGTAATTTCTGTTTGTTTTTAAAAATGCGCTTGTTCTGGATGAGTATGATATTCTCCAATCCATCTCTTGTCTGTGGGTACTAGCCATAAAAAGTCAGTCCTATTGCTAAATCTGGCAATTCACTTTTGGTGATCTCTCATGTCATACACTCCTAAGACATGCACTTAGCTGACTTTTGTACTTCCTTGAATGTGTGTCTTAGAAAGGAAATTGATTTAAAATTATAAGTATCTAATTATTCTGAACTGACATAGAACACTCTAAGATCCGTTCTAATAAAAATAATGCCAAAAGAGTCTCTATGAATTGGCTTCCAGTCAAAAAGATATATGAACCTTCCAGCCAAAAAGAAATTAATTCCCTGATATCAATAGGGATTATTTGACCTTCACTGGCTAGAGAATTGGTTGGCTTGTCATTGCACTTGACTTGCTTTGTGGAAGGTTATTGATTCAATATATAAGATCCATGTAGTGGTAGGGGATTATGTCTGTGAAGCACACAGTGGAGACACACACCAGAGGACAGCAATGGACTATGGTTCCCCTTATTATCATGTGTCATTACCTACACATGTATGGTAATACACACACTTACCAGAATGACATGTGTTTGGATTTTTAAAAACTGTCATGGCAATAATTAGAGCTTCTAATAGGGGAAAATTAGCAATGAGTAATCAAGAATGTAGTTTATTACCAAAAAAAAGTTGGTACAATGCAGCATTTGGATGGTACCGGCAGTTGCGCGTGTAAAGGCGAGATAAAGAAGAGGCAGACACAGGGTATATGGTTTCAAATCAGGACCACATTTATTGAATTGAAGATCTGTGAAGGGTGAAGTGCGGTACTAACCTAGCCCGGCCCTCGGCCGGGTAAAAAACCAATATTTGGCGAATACATCCTAACTGAACCAGAGGCGGGATGGCCTGCCACCGGCCAGTTGCCCTCCATGTGGAGCTGGAGGGCCTTACCATCGTTGCCTTACTTTGGCGCCTCCAGGCACCCAAAGTAGGTGAGAAAGGTAAAACCCCAAAGACGTCCCAATCTCCCTCCTGCCAAGCCTCATGGCATTAGCGAGGGCAGCCTTGGGTAAACGTCAGTCACCTTGAAAGGTGTCACTGGATGATCACCATAACCCTAATCGCTCCTGCCTAAACCCGCACTTCCCGCCACAGGGAGAGACAAGCTATCGCTTAGTCGAACCAAAAAAAAGTTTGTACAATGCAGCATTTGGATGGTACTGGCAGTTATTTGGTTAAATCTACAAAGGCGAAACTAACTGGGAAAGATCAGCTGAGAAGAAACATGCAAGTGTTATGAAAAGGTTGGAGAGGACGAGGGAGGAGGCTAATGCCAAAAAAGGAGATGGGTAGGTAAGAGATGCCAGATAGACACACAGAGGGTTAAACTAGATTAGAGAGGTGAATTAGGATGTAAAAAATGGCATATACCCAAAGTTTGGGTGGTGTATGCAGAGGAGTGTGGGGCATGGAAAGGGCTCTGTGTGCATACTTTGTGGGTTTATATCCTTAATGGTTGCTAACGCATCTATGAATCATTTTCTCAGTGCTTCCTGCATGGTGCTTCCCCTTGGAAGGCTCTAGGACCAATTAGCAGGTGTGCTGCAAGGTTTCATCAGATTGCCAGGAGAGAGTAGGGCATGTACATGTTCCAGAGGTCCAAGGCCTCTGCTAAAAATGCAGTGGAAGCCATTACTGTGATCTATGCTAATGGAGGGCAGCCAGTGTACTCTGCTGCTTTCTTGACCTGTGTGCCTAAGCTTCTGTTTAGCGTAGCGTACCTTCACAAGCAAACGTGGGGATTCGGGAATCAAGGTGCTAGGGAGACACTCAATGTGGCAGCAGGGATTTACTCTCTTGGTAACTGTCTTTCATGTCTGTTGTGTGATGATTTGCACATCTCTCCTTCACATCTATGTACTTCATTGCAACAAACATTGGTGTGCATGCAGTGCTTGTGTCTGCTATATAGATTACAAACTCAGTCCTAAATCTGTACTGTATAGAGTGTCCTTAAGTATATCCTTAGTTGCCCATTTTTTCCCTTTCTTAGTTGACTTGCAAGTTATGCTGCTTATATAACTTGCAACCACTTCTCTATCATGGAGCAATCAGCAGCAAGGTGTAAAAAAGACACCAGGGTATAGTTTTACATAGTTCTACAAATTCTTGCCTCTCTTTTCAACAAGCATGGCATTAAAAGCTGTCTCATGCTCAATTCTTTTATTAATTTCTGATCTAGTAAAGCAGAGGTGCAGAACCTTAGGCCCCGGGGCCAAATCCATCCCTCTGAGGTTCCCTGGAAGGCCACACCATCTTCCCTGGCCCCGTCCCTTTCTCCCTACCACTGATTGTTTGGTGGTTTCCCAACTTTTGAGCAATTTTCTCCCATTCTAAAAGGTTGAAATGCCTTTCCTAAGGCTTAGTTATTGGCACTAAGAGCTTTAAGCTACAATGTGCTGGTATTTTGGCCCCTCCCTTTTTGCCTTTGGCCTCATGCTGAAAGAGGTTCTGTATGCCTGCAGTAAAGACACTGTAATATTTCTTAGCTATAACTTGTGTGTAGTGAATGCTTTTTCTGAATGAACACACACACAACTTGTATCCCAAACCTCCAGTGGCTTTCAGAGCTTCAGTTCTTTCCACATGGATGAATATTTAGAAGATACTTTCATTGTATGAAAATTATTGGTAAATTTACACCATGTTCATTTTTAGAACAATAAATATGAATGCTGGAATCAAATCTTATATAATGCTGAAACAAATGCAAAGATGCTACAATGCAGAGATGCTCATCCAAAGCATTAAAATGTCATTGCCTTGTAATGGATGAAATTCTAGCATAGTAATTTTTCTAGATCATAGATCAGCATGTCTGGAAGAAGAGGAGCTATTTATTGATGTAGACTGCATGCACACAGAGGCAATCATGACTCCTATGCCTGACGGATTATCACAGCAACAGGTTTGTATATTGGCAGTTGTTGACATTTAACACAGAATGGTTTTGTGTCTCTTTCTGTGAGCCATTTGAGTTGTGCAACACCTTTCGTTGGCACATAGTTCATTTGCCTTTCACAAAAGGGAGATGCAAACAAAATTGGATCAATATCATCATGCTTATTTCATGTGGTGGTTTCCTACAAATCTGTGAGATCTAAACTTTCAAATAACAGCAAACCCCAAATTGGCTGAATAAATAACTTGCCCAAAATGTCCCTCCATGGACCTTTATTAACCACGGTGTCTGTCCACTCATATATATGTTACACATTTCTTGCTTAACAAACCCTTTGTAGAGCTTCCCTTGAGTTAATTTGTACTCGCCACTGGTGACCAAGCTAGTGACTATTTACAAGCCTATTAACTTGATAAGCAGGAATTGCCCAAGACATTTTGCTACCTTAAGCGAAGGACAAGATGGTGCTTCTACCTCCATTCCATGTACAGAAACTGCCAGTTGAATCTTACTTCAACACTGGCAATGGACAGCATCGTCCACCATACCTGAGGGCTGCAGGCTAGCTTAAGGGGGGGGGGCAGAGTAGGCTATGCACACACCACAGCTCTGTCCTCCATTACCTTGTTGCCACTCCCTGCTCCCAGCACCTGCTGCCTGAGGCAGCCTGCTCACTCTGCCTAATGGTAGAGCCAGCCCTGTTGATAAGAGTGGGAATTTATTTAAACCTGTACATGCTGCTGCTTACCACAGGGTGGCATAATAGGATGTCTGATTCTTGGTTAGCTACATATCTTCGTGCTTTGTTGCCTACTGATGCAAGAAATACTAGATCACTTAATTGTTTTGGTTCTTGGGATGGTTTTTAGTTCAGAAAGATCTTTGGTGAACCAACCTTGTTTTCTGAACTCCAATCACATAATGATAGAGCCTTAACCCAATTGTTTCTCATCAGGACTAGTCATGGTATGCAGCAAAAATCTGATCAAAATAGTGAACTCAAATCAAAGATTATGTGTTTGGATTATCTGCTAAGGCTTTTACCATGGTTGTAGAGAGATGAAAAAGATATCCACAAAATAAATTGCATTAGTGTTGATTGCTGCTTCTCCAAAAACTACATAATGAGAGTGTTGGACTGGGACTCGGGAGATCCAGGTTCTAGTCCCCGTTCAGCCATGAAACTCACTGGGTGACTTTGGGCCAGTCACTGACTCTCAGCCTAACCTACCTCACAGGGTTGTTGTGAGGATAAAATGGAGAGGAGGAGGATTATTATGTAAGCTGCCTTGGGTTCCTTTCAGGAAAAAAGGTGGGGTATAAATATAATAAATAAATAAAATATAATAGGCTGCTTTTTCTGAAACCTCCATATACTCGGCCTGTAAGAGTTCTGGCTTCAGTTTAGTGAAATAAGTACCCATAGCCATTAGTTGAATTGCTGGGGGGTGTTGTTGTTATAGAATGTTTGCAAACATTCTGACTGCTCACAAGTTAAAGCTGTTGGCATAAATGGCCAAAGAGAAGGACAGGGATGTATCCTGTTGATGGGAAGAAACACAGAGACAGTTGGAGAAATGGCTATTGCAGTGGTGATCAACTGTCTAATCACCACTGCCCTTTCTCCTAAAGTCTCATAGATAAATGTTTCATCTGTTGAATGAGAAAGTGATGCCTGGACACATTCCTGATTCCCTTTTCATTCTTTCGAAACCTAACGGATACTGTGATGATGCTAGCTTTGGGGCACCAAAGTGAGAAACACAGGCTGCACTTTCCGCCCCTGGAACGAAACATGAAAGGGGATAGTTGAATTCTTACTTGGCTCCCAGCTTTGCTTAAGATAATGCAGGAAAAGACCCTTCCTTCCTTCCTTCTTTCCTTCCTTCTTTCCTTCCTTTCTTTCTTTCTGGTAGGTAAGAAGTGCTTCCTCCCACCCTGCTTTGGACACAGTAGGATTCAAGGAGAATTTCCAAATCAGCCTATTCTACAGGGTGTTTTGGGAGGGTTTTTTTTTTTTAGAACTATCCACCTGTATAATAATAAAATAAGCTTGATTTTGATATCTCTTGTACATTAAAACAGGAACAGTAAATTACTACTCTTTGGTCATGCTGACGTGCAAGGGCCTATATGAGTCATGAACATTTTTCTATGGCTGTTTTAGTTTATATACAGGTATATAATTCTTTATTTTAAATGTATTAGCTATATAGAAACTCCAAACACCTAAAGTGAGATTTCTGCTGAAATGATGTACATCTAGCTGGGCTCTCATTCTAATATATTTTGAAAGATAGTTAAAATAGGTACCAGCAGCACCTTTTCTGAAACGTTGATTCCACTGTCTCTCATCCATGTAGAGAGAACAAATTATAATTCAGCAAAGCAGCAGGTCTAGCTGGGAGTGCAATGTGGGACTTTTTGCTAGATGCAACCTTGTGCTAAAATTGCTGTGATTAAGGCTACTGAGGTAACTCTGGGTGCAAGCCAGAGGCGATGTTAGGGGGCGGTCCACTACGGACGAAGCCGCAAATCTTTCATTTGGAGCCCTGAATCTCTGGGAGGCCATCTGCCCCACCACCTGCTGTCCATGGGCACTTGCTGAAATAAAGGTATAGGGGCCCTGATGATCTCTGTTGCATCTGATTCCCCTGAATTAGCTGCCTTTTTGCCCACATGTGCTTCACCTTCTGCTGCTCCCTCCCTTGAATATTTCTGCCTGAGGCTTTTTTTCTGAAATCAAATGCCCTCCTCTCCCCTCTCCACATTTCCCTTTTTACAAGGGGTGTCCTTAAGAGACAGGGTCCTTTATAGATACACACACATACAGAGAGAGAGATGTGGCGGAGTGACAGGCAGAAGCCCAGGGAGGGGCCAAGCTGAACATTCCAGAGGCTCTGATTGGCTGAAGTCAAGAGCATAGAACCCCAGGGAGTTGACAATTAAGGGAGTTGGTTGTCAGTTGGGGAAGAGAGTGGGTTGGAGTGGAAGGTTAGTAGAGTAGGCAGGGAAAGGTGGTACTGAAGAGAAGAGTTCAGACGGGAAATCTAGTACTAAGTTGTGAGAAAGCAAACGTGAAGGTGTTAGTGTAGAACAATTCACAGGAGTCTCCACTTAGGGAGTGAAGGACCTTCTGTCTGAGGAAGAAGGAGAAACTCTGGACTAGTGTGAGGGACAGTTAAGTTCCCTGGTCTGATACTGTAACTTTCAAGTAACCAAGCCAAATTGATACAAAGAGCACTGTATAACATCTGCCTGCCTTTAACCTGAATCTAAGCAAAGAACAAGTTTGAATGTAACTGTTGAAAATTCCAAGTTATCTGTTCCTGAGTTGAATATCAGTTTAGAGACTTTGTTAGAACAATAAATCAACCTTTTTATTCAAAGTTCTAATTCTCCAGAGTCTGACTGGTGACAGGAAAGTAAGAAGTGAATTAATGGAGGGGCACCCTACTTCAAGTAATCAAATAAAACAAACTGCTTAATAAAGACAAACAAACGTGGGTGAACAGCTACATATAAGACCTAAGACACATAATCGACTAACGCAACTTTAAAAGACAGTTTAAAGTCTGAAGTGACCCATACAAGGGGGCACTTGGTGAGCGAAGTACACTTCAAGGGTGTGGGCTTTGGAGCGAAGGGTCCCGTCCGCTACAAGAGACTTTAGAGCATATGTAAATTATCATATGCAAATTTGTGCTTTTTTTTTGTCCTTGGGGCCTGAGCCCCGAATCTTCTCGGTACCTAGCACTGCCCCTGGTGCAATTGGGGTGATATGATGTGAAACAGAATATGGGCTGCTATGGTTACTATTTGCCAACACATCTTAAAACAAGTTTGGATGTGTGTGTATCATTTTGGAATGAGTAAATGCATGCCTATTTCACTGTTGAGGAATACCCTGGAGGCTGATAGAACTAATTTGTGCCTCACTAGGAAATAGACATCAAATTATTTTAACATGATGCACATCTTTAAGTTGTGAGATGAAATCAGGAAGAAATACCCTTGCAAGCAGGACTGTGTCTAGAGTAGGGATGGACAAAACTGTCAGCTTTATTTTCTCTCATATTCATTTTTTGTTGCTGTTGTTAAAGTTCAAGTTTTTTCTGTTTTGCACTTTTTGATAAATTCTGTTTTGCACTTTTTGATAAATTCTTATCAAAAACAAACTGAACATAATTCTCACCCATCTGCTCTGGCCAAATTCAATAAGCATGCCCAACCATGGAAAGGACCATGTTGTACCTGCCTGTCATCTAGCTGTTAAAGATGAGGAGCCTGTCAGAAAAAAAGAGGTGACAACCCTAATTCAGATAGCACCACAAACTTAGGTGAATACACAGGGATTCATACCCATAATTTTAAGTGCTATGCACTCAGTCAAAACCTGGACTGGTGAATCTGTCTGTTTTGCTTTCTCCCATCTGAGTTTTTTACATCATCATCATCATCATCATCATCATCATCATCATCATCATCATCATCATCTCAAGTTATTTCCATCCCATTTATGAAGAAAATTGCAAATTTTGGGAAGTTATAAGAAAAATGAACAAAATTCTCAAGCATTCCTAGCCTGGAATCAGAGAGGGCATGCATCCTGACTCCCTGCATCACTCTTGATGTTAGTTGCGTCTAGCTGTTATCCATAATCCACCTTTGAGTTTGCACAAAGCTATATCAGTTAGTTAGGCAGGGAGGGAAGTTAGCTACTGACTGTCTTTTTTATATCATTGCCTCACAGTTATCAACTTGCGCCCCTTATTTTGAGCACTCTTTCCTTTTTCCCTTTGAAAGTTTTCATATGTGGTTCCTTTCCTAGAGCCAGTTTCCATAATGTGGATGTCAAACTGAGACAGCTTTAGATGATTCCTCATGGGGGATGGTGCAGATGTAATACTGCAAAGCCAGCCCTTCCATGAGGTGGGGTGAACCCATCCTCTGGAACAGCCACTTGGTCCTCTGTTTAGCCAGAGCTAACAAGGGACAGGTCCTTGCTCTGAAGGGGAGGTGTCCCAGTGGATTGCCTGGGACAACTCTCCAGTCAATGCCTGGCTCTGAGGAAGGGCTCCCTCAGAGCCAGGCTTTTCAGGCTTTGTGACTGAAGAGCTGTGCCTGCAGCTTTCATTGGCTGACACAGCTCTTCAGAGAGCCCATCCTTCTAAGAGTGAGCCAGAGGGCAGGCAGGGGTCATGGCGGCTGGGAGCATGTGGCAGCTCTGGTGCCAGCAACACCTCTTCTCACACCTCAGGGGGTGCAAGAGCTTGTGCGGCTGCTGCAACACTGGCCCTATCTTAACTGTGGCTGAAGGATCAGGAGCAGGCCCCGGGGTAGTGTCAGTGGAGGCTGGTGGCTCCAATGTCAGCAGGGCTGTGTATCCACTCTGAACTTTTAAGGAGCTATCCATGGTGCTGAACCTATTTTGGGGATCGGGCTCAGCACCAGGATAGCTCCTTTAAAGTTCAGACTAAAATCCAGAGTGGATACATGACCCCACTGACATTGGAGCCATCAGCCTCCACTGGGTAGTGTATTGGCACCTCTCAGCCTCTTTCCTCTCTGAAGACAACCTGGGCCGGTTCACACGACCCAAGCAGCCGGCGGGGGAGGAACCACGGGGCCATCTGCGGGGTCCGGTGGGGCGCCCCACAGGACTGGTGCCCCGTGTGCGTGGGCAGACCCCACAGTCCCCGCACCGCAGTGCGGGCCTCCCGGCACTAGGGGGCGGGGCCCCGGGATGCCCAGAGGGGCCGTTTGGCCCTACAGGTTGGAGCGGCGGCCGCACCGGCCACTCTGGGCTGCCGTCTCTGTGGGGACCCCGCGGGATGGCCACCCACTGTTCAGACGGCACGGTGACCACACGCGGTAGGGGCTTACCCCTCTACTGACCATGGTCACTTTGCATGCGTCCCGCCCGCGGCTGTCCCACGCGGGCACCCCCGGTCGGCGTGCACATGACACGGGAACCGCGCGGGACTTGCGGTTCCTGTGTCGTGTGAACCGGCCCCCTATTTTCTGTCTGAACTGTGGTTAACTCTTAGCCAGCGCTTGAAGATGGCTAACAAGCCCTGTTGAGAGAATTTGATTGGTATTAACTGAATGGTCTGTTCAAAAATATCTATTAATCACAGTTCTCAAAGTGTGATTTGTGTGTGTGTTGTTTTTATTCAACAGGTGGTGAGAAGATATATTTTAGGTGCTGTGGTAGACAGTGAGAAAAATTATGTGGATGCTCTCAAAAGGATTCTGGAGGTAACTAAATGCCTTTTTGTACCTTTCAAAGCTAATGGATAATTTTATTAGAAATCAGATGCCACGAATGTCACTGATGTGATTCATTGTTACTAATGTGTTTGTTTATAATGAAAAAAACTTTTAATTTGGACATTATACTAATGATGCAACTATTTAATTGATACCTTTTTTTTTTAATTTCAGCAATATGAGAAGCCTCTTTCAGAGATGGAACCCAAATTACTGAGTGAGAGAAAACTAAAGATTGTATTTTATCGAATTAAAGAAATTCTTCAGTGCCATTCAATGTTTCAAATAGCATTGGCCAGTCGTGTCTCTGAGTGGGACTCTGTCGAAATGATTGGAGATGTCTTTGTTGCTTCAGTACGTAAATGTTCGCAGCTTGGTAGGGTAGTCCAACCGGCCCAGCTCTTGTCTGCTCGATTCAGCTCTGCAAACCCAGATTTTTTACCAGATTTTTCTGTTAAAAAATCAGAAAAATAGCTCTGTTCCAAACTCAGTTCAGATGCCCATTGTGCTCATAATTTATTTATTATTACATTTATATCCCACCTTTTTTCCTCCTGCAAGGAACTTAAGGCAGCTTGCATGGTCCTCCTCCTCTCCATTTTATCCTCACAACAGCCCTGTGAGGTAAGTTAGACTGAGAGTCAGTGACTGACCCAAAATCACCCAGGGAGTTTCATTGCCAAGTAGGGACTAGAACCTGGTTCTCCTGAGTCCCAGTCCAACACTCTAACCACTACACCACAGTGGCACTCATGAAGACATCAGGAGTAAAACAGGACCAAAACATTTTGCCCCCCATCTCTGCCTGTGTGTCCATGTAGCCTTGCTTTCCACCTCCTTCTCTGTTGTCTGGTAGTGCGAACAGCAGGGAAATCTTTCTGGAGGCTTCCCTCCATAGCACCTGCTAGAATGCAGCTGCAGCATGCCAGAGACCCTAGGAAGTATAATTTTCCCCAAGTGTATGACACCCATACAAAGGACTCAGGCACCCTGAGAGAACTACATTAATCTGGGTCCATGGTGCTTTGGATGCTGCTGTTGCAGCATACCAGCAGGCACTAGGTAGGGAAGCTGGGATGCCTCCTGTAAGACCTACATGCTGTCACTGTTACTGCTGCTACCAAGTCAGGTTCTACTCTAGCTTGGATAAAAATTCAAAATGGAGAAGAATTCAGAGGAACATAAAGCTCACCTCAGATTGAAGGTGAGGGTTTAAAAAAGTTTCCTTTACACTTGCATTCCATAGGGGGAAAGTGGGATGCAAGGCCACATACAGACAGTCTCCCATCCAGCCACTGACCAGACGTGCTTGGCTTCAGCATGATTGCTGCATCATGAGTTGCTGAGGTTCAGTCACAGGCCTGTGGCTCACGCTGGCTCAGCTTGTCTGAGCGTGGAAAGCTAAGCAGGGTCAGGCCTGGTTATTACTTGGATGGGAGACCCCTCCTCTAGTTTCCTGCATTGAGCAGGGAGTTGGACTTGATAGCCTTGTAGGCTCCTTCCAACTCTATGATCTATGAAATCTATGTTATGAACACTGGCAACACCACTCGTCCTATATAGGGATGCTTGGAGCTATTGTACTCCTGCTGCCTTCCTCTCCCATCTCTATTCCTGAATCGTGAAAGCCGCAAAGTACAGCACATTATGCTTCAGAGCTAGATTTGACAGGCATAGAACATGATAATATCTGTGACATTGAGTCAAGTGTTATTGTAAGGGCAGATGTTAAACTGGGGGGAGCCTCATTTCAGAGAAATAACGTGTCTGAGCTGTGATGTGTGATTCAAATTTGCAGTTCATTCTTACTGTAAAAGTTCAAGAAGAACTACTACTTTCTTTTTTTAATATATTAAAATATTTATGCTGAGTAATCTGTTGGAAGCTATGGAAACTTTGTACTCTGACTTGTACTTCTTGCTTTGGATCTAGAACACTTTCTGACTGTATTACTTGGTTTAATGTGTTTCAGTTTTCTAAATCGATGGTGCTAGATGCTTACAGTGAGTATGTAAATAATTTTAGCACTGCTGTGGGGATTCTCAAGAAAACATGTGCCACAAAGCCGTCCTTCCTTGAGTTTTTAAAGGTGAGTGCATTTGGATTTGAAATTCTTTATGTAGGTGGGGGAAATGGGACTCTACAAACTGAGGGAAGGACCTGACTCTAGGTTGACTTGTTTGATGGCCTCCTTTTGGGTATTGCTGCATAGCTCAGTTTTATAGGCTGTCAAAGGCAACTGTGACGGGCTGGATGTGAACACTCCATGCAGCTGGAGGGCCATTTGACAGATTTTGAACAGCCCATGCTTAATTCCTGCTTGTATGTATGCAAGCACCAGTGTCACTCAGTAGGTCATTAAAATAATGCTAATCACTACATGCTGATTTCATTCACTTTAAGTGAAATATGCAAGACTACCATCTGTCCTTGCTGACTGACTAAGGCTGTGATCAACAAATTTTGTCAGGCTGTCCTAAGACAACCTCACTTAGTACCACCACAGGCAGCAGGTTCTAAAAAACTCCATTTATATATGGAATACCAGATGCCCCTGGAAATATGCAATCTCTGCTAGGGGTTGAGATGGCATCCTTAGCTGACTAGGGTGGCAGCTGACATGAGATCATAGGGGCCATGAGGGAGGTTTCCCAGCACATCATCCTACTAATTCCTCCAGGTTCCAGGTTATCAAGCTGTCATCAGTGGTACCAGAAGCAATGTGGTTTGCAATAATTCACTAATTTAATTGAAAATATCCAACTAAATCTAGCTTTTGCATCTAGTTTAAAGTTCTATATCCTTGGGACCTCCTCTACCAATTTAGGGACCATATTAAACTTTAGGGATGAAAGGCTGAGTATCATTGTTTAAATTAAAAATAAATAAATAACAATATTACTCTGTGTGTGTGTTTGCTTACACCCTCAAATTTCCATTTCCAGGCTGTTATTTTTATGTAGCAGTATTGGGGCTTAACTACATCTTCTCCTTGCTTACTGGAAATATGTGCTAAGTTAGCTTGACTTTCTGATAATTTATAATAGTGAAATCTTCACAGCCTTTTATGTAGTATTGGTTAGTTAGTGAGCTATAGGAATCTAGGTTTTCGCCAAGATCCGCATCAAAAGGCAGATGGTTTATCTCTGTTCCTTCTGAGAAAATCAGTGTGGCTAATACAAAGAAACTGTTAAGACTTTTTCATTACAGCAATGCCAAGAATCTAGTCCTGATAGAATCACACTCTATGGCTTAATGATGAAACCCATACAACGCTTTCCTCAGTTCATCCTCCTGCTACAGGCAAGTCACACAGTATTAACAATACAAAGGATAATATGTTGACTTTGAGCCAGACTACATCTTACTTTGAAGACCTAGTAAGCACAGGGGCCCCGGGACCATAGCATGGGGTGGGCTTTAACACAGGGGGCCTGGAACCATAGCATGCAGTGGGCTTTAACCCTTTGCAGATTAGGCCCCCTGTGCCTGTAAATTTTGTTGCTAAAAAGGGATCCATAAAAATAGAGTAGTGTGTAGCTTGGCCCTTTGAGTTTGCCTTCTTTCTTTGTTCTTCTTCTTTGATAAATTTCTGGGGCCTCTGTTTTGGCATAGCACTGAGGTGACAATGGCTATGATAGAATTAGACTGTTTATTGATTGTTCACTGGAGACCACTTAGTAGTTCTTTGGGTAGTTCTGAGCAAATCAAAATGCATATTTCTACCATGTAAACTACTGTATTTCTCAACACAAGAATATTTCATCTGTTTCCCAGTGGCCCTGTCAGAATTTAATCAAGGAATGGTATTAATCTTGCCCTGTTTCACCTGCAAATAAATTAAAATTGCTTTCCAAAGGTGTGTGGAGAGAGAATGCATAAACACTTACAGATTGCATTTCCTTTGATTGGTATGCAATTCCCCATCCAATAACTCCCTCAAGAAGCAATAGCACTATGTACATATGCATATGAATGATACTGTATTGCTATATCATGTGCATGCCAGATTGCACCAGTGCCAAATTGCCTCTGCAGGGAACCTTTTGGGAAGCACACCATTTTTCAACTCCAGTGATGCAGCAAGGAAATTTTAGACCCTGAACATAATGATCTTATGTCCCCCTTTTTAGACAGCCATGTGTATGACTTCAGTTATGAATCACACAACTAACATTTTTCTTATCTTCTCCCTGCCATTCCATGCTTCACAACTTGGAGCTTTTCTACATGGGGCATTTATTGTGTACTTGTCATTCCCTACGCATGGTTGTTTAAGGGTTCTTTAGATGATGTCAGGACCGTTCAGTTTTGCTTCTGTTTTTAAAGAGCGTTTTCAGCTTCTTTTTTTTAGAGCAGGGCAAATACGGTATTATTTGTGAAAGATTTTTTTTTTCAACTTGTGTAATCGCACTATTCTGCTACACCACAGTGCCACCTAGAGGTTAAGTAGTGGAAAAGCAGGAAAGGAAACTCTTTGTGCAGTGCTTGGTCCTCAATTCTGCAATAAAACCGAAAGTAGATACAGCAGATTAACAGCCTTGGACAGAAAAGCCCTTGTACTATATTCCTGATATGTAAGAGTAGAAAAACAATAGAAAAAAATTGTTTGTCAACCCTGATTTTAAAAAAAGTACTCTGAGTGCGTACAGTTTTGCATTTTAAAACTCACTTAAGTCATAATGCTGTCATGACTGCAGGAATAAAATGTGTTTGCTTCTGCTGCCCTGATGCTAAACACATTCTCTTGGGAATAAGCACCATTTTGTTGTAGAAAAAGATTACGTATATAAAGAGTAAAAATAAAAAAGGATTTTATTTATTTATTTATTTATTATATTTATACCCCGCCTTTTTTCCTGCAAGGAACCCAAGGCAGCTTACATAATCCTCCTCCTCCTCTCCATTTTATCCTCACAACAACCCTGTGAGGTAGGTTAGGCTGAGAGTCAGTGACTGGCCCAAAGTCACCCAGTGAGTTTCATGGCCAAGCGGGGACTAGAACCTGGATCTCCCAAGTCCCAGTCCAACACTCCAACCACTACGCCACGCTGGATGAACTTTAACTATGTACATGCACAGTTGGCTAAATCTAAAATGTTTAAAAATAAAAGAAAGGATATGTGACAAGCAGCATCAGCCCTGGTGGGGTCTGGTATGCCTTTTCTGGCCCAGGTGCTGACACAAAGGCTGTTTGCAACTGCCTCCATCATCTGCCGCTCTCTGGCTGGTCATTTGGGGGCCTCCTGGGGTTTGACCATGAGGTCAAGCCCTAGCTGCACCACTGCCTTTCTCCCCTCTGCTCTTCCCCTTCCCAAATGACCTGCTACTGCCTGAGCACATAAGCTCCATAACAGTGAATACATTACTGCTAAGTTGATCACCTTTACTATAAAGCATGACTACTTAGGAAAAGGTAGGATTGTACTGCAAAATACATTTCAGAGCATGATGCGGACCACAGGAATGCAGAAATTGCCTGTAATACAGAATCTAACTGGCTGATTATGATCAGATGGAATGGAACCATTGATGGCATTCATCTTTTTTTATTTCAGCAGTTATACACAAACTTTAGTTGTAGTAACTAGGGCCAGATGATCACAGTGAAACTCTGTATTTGGGCTTTTCTACATGAGGCATTTATCATCATTCCCTACTCACAGTTGTTTATGGGTTCCTTACATGACATCGTGATCCTCCAGTTTCACTTCTGTGTCTAACCAACACTTTTGGTGGGGGGTTTTAGAGCAGGGAAAATGTGGCATTTAATTGTGAAAGGAAAAGAAAAAGTGATTTCCTCTTGTGTATTTGCACCATTCCACTATACTGCAGTGCCACCTAGAGGTTATGTAGCAGAAAAACAGGAAAGGAAATGCTCCTTGTGTAGTGCTCGGATCTCAATTCTGTGACAAAACTGAAAGTAGGTACAGTGGATTAACAGCCAGTTAAAGCCTCATGTAGAAAACCTCTATATTATTCTGATGTACAGCCCACAATATCACAGGGTGTGTGCAAATGTATTTAAGAGTAATTGATTGAAAAGTAGTATCCAGTTAAAATCAGATTAAAGCACCCCAGTCTCTTTACCTCAGCCTCCCTCCCCACAAAAGCCAGTCAATATAAACAGGTGTAAACCCAAGAACACATCTTGGGCTTTGACAACCTGCATGTGAGAAAGGAGCTTTGTGAATGTGGGGTACTGACAATGCTTCCCTGTGTACCTTCTTGACATGCCAATCGTATTGTCAAGTGGATGATATCGGTAGACTTTAAATATGGTGGTAATAGGACGGAAGGGTTGAGATGACCTGCTAGGTATGTTGTGATCTAGGAAAAAAAGCGTTCTGAATTAAGTTGGAACAAAACCATGACAATTCTGCTTTTTTATTCTTTTCTTTTTGATCTCTTAAGGATATGTTGAAGAACACTACTAAAGGCCACCCTGACAGGCTGCCTCTGCAGATGGCGCTCACAGAGCTTGAAACATTGGCAGAGAAATTAAATGAAAGGAAAAGGGATGCAGATCAGCGCTGTGAAATAAAACAGATAGCAAAAGCCATGAATGAGCGATATCTGAACAAGGTTGGAACAACATCATTTGCTCCTTCCTGATTTCTCTTATAGAGGAAATGGATTAGATAAAGCAGAGGCTTTACACATTGAGGGTGTGGGCATTTTATTTTATTCTCTCTATACTGGATGGAATATGGCATTTTGGGGTGATCTGTTTGGTTCAACTGCATAGTCATGGTGACAAGTCATTTTCCAAAGCTACTACTTGTGGGTTGTAGTGTGGTGTGGTGAATGCTCACAGTTGTGGTGCTCTGTATGCTCAGCAGGGTAAAAAACGTTTGTATTTAGCCTTTTTGATATCTCCAACATATACTTTGCACAAACACATTTAAGTTTCAAACAAACTGGTAAAGGCGCCTCAGCCAGGAGGATCAACTTTTAACATTTCCTCCTAATGTTGTGGAAACAGAGTTTAAAGTTTAGATATGTTTCAATAACACTTTTTAAAAAATGTCTTGGCAAACTAGCATAAATTTAAGTGGGTATGACATGAGCATACTAAAGTTTAACATCTTTAAGTTCCATTTATCCCATTGGGAAAGACTGAACACATGCCTAACTCCTCCATTTAAAACAGTAGAACCCAAAAGGCTGAACCTAAAAAAGGTTATTGTGGAGCTGGAAAAGGTGCATAATAGGGCAACCCAAATTGATCAGGAAGCTTGAGCAACTCCCCTATGAGGAAAGGTTATACAATTTGGGATTTTTTAGCTTATAAAAAGGCAAGTAAGATTGGACATAATAGAGGGGTATACAATTATGCATGATCTGGAGAAAATGGATAATACTCTCATAATACTCTCATAATACTAGAAACTCGGCTACCTAGTGAAGCTAAATGATGGGAGATCCAGGAGAGACCAAAAGAAGTACTTCACACAGTGCATTTTTAAACTGTGGAATTCACTACCACAACATATAGTGATGGCGACCAACCTGGACAGCTTTAAAAGGGCGTTAGACAAATTTATAGAAGATCCGCTATCAATAGCTGCTATTCATGATGGCTATATATTATCTCCAATATCTGAAGCAGTATGCCTCTCAATACCAGTTGCTCAGGAACATGAGCATGAGGGTGCTATTGCACTCATGTCCGGCTTGTAGGCTACCAATAGGCATCTTGCTGGCTACAGTTTGAACAGAATGTGGACTAGGTAGGCCTTTGGTCTGATCCATCATGGGGGATAAAATGGAGCTCTGCGGTACTCCATGGCGTAATTGCCACGGCACAGAGCAATAATCTCCCAGCACCACCTTCTGGAATCGGCTGGCCAGTTTTAAAAGGGGGTTATGAGCCAATGACAGTCACTCCATAGTGCTGCTTGGGCATCGGTGGAGTGGCTGTCACTGGCGGTGGCACAGGCAATATTGCCAAGAGTGGCAAGGATTTTTGCCACTCTTGCTGAGTGGCTTGCTCCCCGCTTTCCGCAATGGAATCAGTCTCCTGGGTTTGGATGACATGATAAGCCATTATGGGTTCAACAACCCATAGAACAAGCCATGGGTTGTCAGGGTAGCTTGTTGCCCCAAAACAAGCAACCCTTCAGGAAGCGGTTTGCACGACATAACAACCCACTGTGAGTAGTTACCCATGATGGGTTGCCATGTCGTGTGAACCCAGTCATTGACTCGTTTGTTGATGGGTTGTGAACTCTGGGTTGTTTGTGGTTAACAATCATGGCTTGGTATAGTGGCTGGGTTTCACCAACACAATAACCCACGTTTCAACAACAAGACATGGTTCAATGATAACCCACACTCAATCTTTGTGTGTGGATTATTGTGTTGTCTGAACTTGCCTATTATGTCTGTTGCCAGTCAAAAGCTGCATACTCTTTGTGCCCATATTATTCTTGCCTTAAGAACACACAATAGTAGGATTCAACAACTGCAGGGCCCTAAAGCTGGGATTGCCAGCCTAAGGAATAGAAGGGTGCGGAGAAAGTGTTTTCTATGGCAAAAGGACTTGTTAGCAGGCTACTAAGAGGGCTTGGAGCTGGAACAACCACTTCTTTTCTCCATTCTCAAAGTGTTTGTTCAAAGAAGGCAGCTGATGATTAATAAAGGCTTTTAATAGAAATGATGTGACATCTTCAACAAAAAAACAGCAAAATTGACAAAAGAATTATTCACACTTGATCCTGATTCATATGTTTTAAAGCACTAAAGGTGTATATAATGAATTGGCTAATTTTTTTTAAAAAACCCTCAGTTACTCAGCAGTGGGAACAGATACCTCATCCGAACTGACGACATGCTGGAAACTGTTTACAATGACAAAGGAGAAATCGTCAAAACCAAAGAACGGCGGCTGTTCATGTTAAATGACGTACTAATGTGTGCTACTGTGAATGTTCGGTAAGGTTCCAGTCATATTCTCAAAAATAATTGCCTGATAACTCAGGATGTGAGAGCTCAGTAATGCTGATGAGAAACATTCATTTTCACTTATTGCATTCTACTATGTGACATTCTACTATTCCATCCCTAAGGGGGTGAAAAAGGGGGCAAAATTGCCCACTCTCATATCTGCAGCTCTGCAAATACGGTAGGCCTCACCTCATAATTGCTGTAGGAGCCAACTTGCTGCATGAGTCAATAGCAGCAGTAGAATGTTCGTATGAATTCCTGCAGGGGCCATACTGCTGATACTGTGAACATGGTATGGGCCCGTAGCTCAGTGGCAGAGCACGCACTTTTTATGCAGGAGGTCCCACGTTCTGTCTCTGCGTAAAAAGATATCTGGTATGTGGGCTGAGGGAAGATCTAGATGGATCAACTGTCTGACTGAGTTATCTTAACTTTCTGTTTAGACCTACCGTAACTCATTGTGAGCTGTTTGGCTTTTGAAGGAATGTGCATTATAAAGTACCTTTTGTCTGCAGCTGTTTGTATTGTAATGATCCATGTTTTTAATTTGGCAGGTTTGAGTTCTGTTGCCACTTCTGGCATAGAATTTCTTATTTTCGCATACTCTGTGTTTTAAAATAGGTTACTAATGCCCATCTTACAAGTCAGATCAAATAAGGTTAGGATTGCAAAACCATTTACATCATGCAGCAAATCTGTTTACTCCATGTGCAGGGGGCTGCTCCCCCATTTTCACACACACCTCTCCATTTTTCACAAACAGGTGGAGTCACAGTGCAGTATGATACTGGGACATGACTTTGGTGCCATTAAACACACACACACAAACCTAGCTGCACATACAAAAGTGGTAATGTGAGTTCCATGGACTATGGCTTTATATCTGACTAGCTGTTGCCCGCGGCTGCGCTCATGTGGATTTTAGGATTTGGTATAATTGTTTTTAAAAGAAACATGTAAGGAAAAGATACAGTGTCTCTGACTGAAAGTGTAACGTTTAGGCTGGGTGCTGGCAGCAGAAATCTTTTGTGACAGAAATCTGTTCATAAAGAAAAATCAGATTAATCCTGAGAGTCTACAGGTGATGAGTGAGCATGCCAAGTTTCGGGTAGATCCGTCTAAACGTGATGGAGCCTATGCGACGATGCCTCACACACAACAGCCAGTCAGTCATGTAAAAAGTTTCCCTCCCTTTTCACCCAGTCATGTAAAACGTTTCCTGCATACCCAGCCCTATTGGCCCCTGCAGGAATTCATACGAACATTCTACTGCTGCTATTGACTCATGCAGCAAGTTGGCTCCTACAGCAATTATGAGGTGAGGCCTACCGTATTTGCAGAGCTGCAGATATGAGAGTGGGCAATTTTGCCCCCTTTTTCACCCCCTTAGGGATGGAATTTCCCAAAATCCTTCCTCAGTGGGGGTCTACGTCATAAAAGCAATGTCCCTTCAAAATTTCACATTCCTAGGTTAAACGGTTTGAGCTGGGCGTTGATGAGTCAGTCAGTCAGTCAGTCAGTCAGGACACTTTCTTTTATATATATAGATTCTAAACATATGTATGGACTCAGATGTATGTCCTTTCATTCTTAGTGTAACTGTTCCAGCTGTCTTTAGAATTACAGCTTTAAACTCCAGTCACATGCACTGATGCACAGTTATATACTCTTAAGTTCCATAGAAGTCAGTGGAACTAGCAAGTGGAATTATGTGCAGGATTTGTACACTAGATCTTGCCTTTTCAACCCACACTTTAAAGGTGTGTCACAAAAGGCTTCTGTGCTTGTCCTCACCACCACCTTCACCATAGCATATTCAGTTTATCACTAGGATCCAGCTGCAAGCGTTTCCTTGACTATTTTGGAAAGTAGCACTATGGGCGTATTTGCACATCACACTAACCCACCCTGGCAATAAGCCACCGTGGGTTGGTTGTCATGTGAACAACCCACGGTGAGCCTAACAGACACCTTGGTTTGTTGGACCCCTCCTTCCCCCTCAATCCTCCCACGGGTATCCAGTCTATATACAAGTATAGTTCACTGCTAAAAAAAAATCTTTCAACCATTTGTTAACTACTCCCGTAAATGGGGTGGCTCATGCTTTTGCATGTTCCCGAGATGGTAGAATCTCGGAAAAAGTACAAAAGTGAGGGCACCCTTGGGATACATGCACCCCAACCCTCCCAAGGATCTTGCTGTGAAGGGGTGAACAAGCCATTACCCCCTTTTTACAAGCTAAGATCACTTGTGCCTAAGGACATTTATTACTTTTACTTACAGTCCGGTTATTCAAATATGGAGGATGCATATAGGCAGGTTAGAGTCTTTGGTGTTAAGAGTCCGCTTCATTGGAGTTCACTGGCTGGAAGCCAGCTCAGACCGTGCGTCCATCAGGTTGGAGAGGCAGAGAGAGAGAGAGAGAGAGAGCTGGCCACAGAGAGGCTGGAAGTAGGGAGGGGAGGAGGGGTCACAAAACATGCACCCTGGGGATTGTTCAATTAACCCTTTCCTCCCACTGTAACTAGTGGTTGCATTACCTCATTGATTTAAGCAGGAAACATTACAATTTCCATCACTTGACACCTACATATCTAGTGTATGTGTGAAACTGTGTGGGACAGCTCTTCCTAGGTTTAGTTTAGGTAACTAGTTATTATAGTATTTCTCAAAGAAAATGACTGACTGGTTTAGTGCCTCTAGGACCACTGAGAACCAGAGCACACATTACAGTTGCCACACTGTAATGGCACTGAAAGTGAATACAAAAGGAAGTGTATCCCAACAAACTAAATAACTAAAACACAACAACTAAGTTAGGATGTATGATGTAATAAAATAGACAAAATAAATATACATATCCAAAACACAGGTATCAACTTTATATCCTCATTAAAAAAAATAAATCAACTTATTACATCACTCAAATACACAACTTGAAAATAATCATATGTAAAACACATCAAACATGTTGTCTTCAGCATTCAAATAATCCCGAATTATTATTTCTCACATAAGTATGTATTAAACATATATTCAACCAAGCCTTTCAGACTAATCTGCCAAATAATGAATAAGTAATAACTGTATCACCACTTCTAAACATAAAATGAAAAATATAATATATATTTTTTAAATGCACTACAAAAAAAAAACCCTTTGGAATTTTTAGATATGCATACCGGTACTTAAAAACAATTTTGCCACGTAAGGCTCATTCTCATACCCATCAGCAGGATAAAATGAAAACTAGAATCTGGGGAGCAGGTTGCATGATGGTGAAATGACATGTATTTGCAAATGTAGGCTGGGTGGATCTTTTGCCACAGAGAAGCTTCTTCAGCAGTATTCCTATTGCAGCCGGAACATGTGCTTTGGCTCAAGCCTGTTTACTTCAGGATGCCAATCTCCGTGTACCAGTTACAAATGCTACCAGAAAAAAAAAGTGAACATAAGCAAGCAATGGTGACTGAAGGTCTCACTAAAAACAGTCATATGTGATATGTGGGAAACTTTTAAGCAGGTTTATGACTTCTCCAAACTTCTCCCACCAGTCTGCTCCTGGACATTTACTGAAGACATGTTTGTGGCTCTTCTGATTCTGTTTGGGGTTGTTGTTGTTTTTGCTTGCCCTTTTTCTCTCTTGTAACATTTTTATGTACAGATTTCCTTATCCTTCTTGGTTGATATCCTCCCCATCCCACAATGTTTTATGTAGCTGAGGAATATTTTATATGCATACTCTGAGGTAAATGGGGCTATGGAAAGCATAAAGGCAATCTGTGACCAAGATCTCAGAATTGTTCCACAAGGTGTTTCCTCAAAGAACGGTGTCCTGTGGGACGGGGAGAGAGAAGTGTAGGCTGCAAAATTGCTTTTCCCTTTTGGTTGGTAGCATGATGTTCTTTAACTAGAAAAAAAATAATATTTTCTTTGGGAACTTTTTGTTGTTAGGGAAACAGCTTAAAAATAGTGGGACATCTTCAGGAAATATATATATATATATATATATATATATATTAAAAAGCAAGTAAAACATTTTGGTTGGATTTTCAGTTCACATTGTGATTTTTTTTAATTGTAGATTTCTGTACTCAAAATAAGACGTTTACAATGCAGTTCTACAAGTGTTTACTTAGAATTAAGTCCCATTGAGTTCAATGGGGCTTACTCCCACATATCTGTGCAGATAATTACAGCATAAAGAAAATGATAAACCGAGAAAATGTGGAGTAACCTATGAAATGGAAAGCATTTGCCTGAATTTAAATGCTGGATAAAATGGCTTTCCTACTGTAAAATATTCTCTTATGACCTTCTTCCAGTTCTTCCCATGAAAGTAGTGGCATTGTGACTGGCCAAAGGTACTTACTGAAATGGAGTGTGCCCCTTGGGCATGTAGATGTCATAGAGTATGGAAGCAGTGAAAGTCAAGATGAGAACTGCAGATTCTCTTCACAGCATTCATCTGAGAATATTGTTGTTAATGCCAAGCCAAGTAAGTATCAGTCAATAATTATTCATGGCTACTAATTTCTCATTGTAAGTGAGCTTGGAGTGCTTAATAAGACCTTTGCATTATTATACAGTCTTACCATGACACTGTTACAATTGGATAGAGTCGAAGTTGGCACCCCTAATTACCAGTTGCACCAACCCCACACTACTCCGAGAGGTACTAGGATCTTTTGTTGGAGTCTAACATGTGTTGCTTGTGAGTGTAGGTTCCCTATACTAAAACAATACTAAGACACACTTAGAAGATGCAAGGATACTTTTATTACATGAAGGTTAGAACAGATACATAGTCCTTAATACAGTCTCTTAGCTTCAAATACAAGCATTAAATAGCAAGGCAGCAATTTACCATTCACACTGATACCATATAAGTCTAAGAGATAGAAGACCGTAACCTAATAAAGCCTATTGGATAGCAATGAGATTGGAGACTAGAGCTCCATGCTACAAAGAGAGAAAGAAAGTTCAGAGACCCCAAAGGTGTATACCTGTCCTTATTGTTCATCCAGTGGTTAGCTGAGAGCTATCTTCCATTGTAAAACTTTTAATTCTTATACTCTTTCCATCCCTGTTTGTCCTATGGAGAGGGGAGAGATCCCCTCTAGTGAGCAAGTAACTCCTGATATCCTAAACCAGGGGTCCTCAAACCTTTTAAACAGGGGGCCAGTTCATTGTCCCTCAGACTGTGGGGGGACTGGACTATAGTTTGAAAAAAATATGAACGAATGGATCAAGTAAAAAAAAAGGACCCCTCCGCCGCCATCGTGCAGGACAAGAGGCCTGGCGGAGCCGCTCAGTGACGGACCCGAGAGGAGCCGCCGCCACCACAAGTCAGCATCTGGGTCCGGAGAAAGGGGGAGGGGGAACGAGAGAGAGAGAAAGGGAGAGAGTCGAGTGTCATCAGGAAATTATGTAATTACGCCGGATGCGGAACGCCGACAAAAGAATCGGCGCTTGAAGCAAAAGAGTTTTTAAAAAGTCTGCTTCCGCCGAACAGCCGCCGGGCCGGATAAAAAGGCAAGGCGGGCCGGATGTGGCCCGCGGGCCTTAGTTTGAAGACCCCTGTCCTAAACTAATCCTTCTATTGTGTTTTCCCCTTAGTTAGACATTTCTTCTTGACCATATGTATATTAACCATATTACAATATTTCCTCCTGTCTACCTTCTCCTTTTTCTTAATCCATAAATTTATTTTTATTATTTTATTTATTATATTTATACCCCGCCTTTTTTCCTGAAAGGAACCCAAGGTGGTTTACATAATCCTCCTCTCCATTTCATCCTCACAACAACCCTGTGAGGTAGGTTAGGCTGAGAGTCAGTGACTGGCTCAAAGTCACCCAGTGAGTTTCATGGCCGAGCAGGGACTAGAACTCGGATCTCCCAAGTGCCAGTCCAACACTCTAACCACTACGCGTATTGACATAGCCTGCAGTCTGATCCCCTGCTGGGCATGTGTCAATCCCCTTTAGGCTAACATCTATTGTTATTTGTATGTTATCTTCAGCTCAGTATGTATGTATCACTTCAACTCAGACATTCACCTTTCATGATCTCTCTCTCACATATTCTCAGACTCTCAGTCCAGAGTTTACTCCAGTTCATACTTGATCAATGCCCCATAAACCAATGCTCCAGGCCTGTATGAATTTTTGTTACTCTTTCCACAAGAGCAGTTATTATACCATTCATAACAGGACACATTATGCTTTTTATATCAAGGTTCAGAAAGCAGAATTTCCCAGCTCTAATGTTTAGAAAGTGTGACCTTCTAGGCCTAATCTCATGTTATGCAATATTCCTAGTGTGAAAACTACAAACACTTTAACACCAGACTGGGATTGGAAGCCATCATCGAGAAAAACGTTCCAAGGAGTAATTGTGAAATATGCCTGAAACTCACCTCTGTTTAAAAACAGTTACAAAGTAATGAGAGTTTGCACTCTGCCCAAAATAGATTATTCTCAGATTACTAGAAATTGGACAGAGGGTATACATCCTCAATTAATTCCTCTGAGTTCAAAAAGGGTGCTTTATTCATGTAGAGCAAAGCTGAGGGTAGTTTTGATATTGCGTTCCCTTATTCTGATAAATAGGGAGGTGGGGTGGTGAGGGAGAAGAGATCTACAGTTTATTACAAGGGGTCTGCTGCTTGCTACATCACTGGCCTTCTGTACAAGGGACAAAATATATCCATGAGGACTTCACATCTACTATGGAACATGTGTATTTTATATTTGGGTATTGCACTAGGCATCTTGTATGAAGTAGTGGTTTCCCTGGCACGGTTGAGAGTAGTTTACATGTTGACCTGAGTCGCACCTAACTGCAAATCATAGGTTAATTAACTCATGATTTACTGTGCATGAGTGGGAATGCCTCCTGCATGCTCCTCACTTCAGCTTTTAATCAACAACCTGTGATAGGCTGGGTTGTAGGTTGAGTGTGACATGTGAACCTGGAGTGCTGGATTGTTTAGCCTCTAAACAACCCAGCGCTCTGGGTTCACACATCACGCTTGCAACCTAAGACCTGGTTGATCGTAGGTTGTTGAGTAAAAGCCGAAGTGAGGAGCGTGCAGGAGGCAGCACACTCACTCCCACTTGTGCACCGAAAATCATGGGTTAATGAACCCACAGTTTGCTGTTATGTGTGAAGACTCTATGTGGGCACAGCCTCAAACATGCAGCTTACAATACAGAGTGGGCCCCTTATGCCTTGACTTTCTCAGTAGCAGCCATGCATGAATCAGGATTAACAGATGGAACTTGCAAAGCTTCTGAAAGTTGTCTTTGAGACACATACTGGAATGATTCAACGTAATATGAAGGCTTGTATCTTCTGACATGCCTTGCCCTGCTTTCCTACTCACACATATGTTGGAATAGGCCCTTATGGTTCTCATTTTAAGAATAAAGTACAGGGAGCTGGCATCCTTCTCTTAAAGAAAAACAACAACAAACTTCCCATGATATGAACTGTTTTCTGTTCATTCTGAAAAAATAACAAGCATTATTTTCCAATCCTCCTAACTTCATCCAGTTTTCAAAATCTAACCAGGTCGATTGATAAATGAGTACTGACTACTGTGGAGAGCTTCAGATTTTCAAAGGAACATCAAGGGCCAAACTGAATATCCTGATAGTTTGTTTCTTTTTGTTTTCTTTACTTCAAAGCAGGGATGTGGGGGGTGGGCTAATTTTAATTGGGTGAGAGGGTTTTAACACACACACACACACACACACACACACACACTATTTTCTTGAACTAAATCTTGCCTACTCCCCTGAAACTATTTAACCTGCTGGGAGAAATACAAAGAGTAGCTTTGAGAGGCAATTTGGATTGCAGAAATGAAAAGAAGGGAAAGGGTTAAACACCCCTTTCCCTGGTGCCTCTTCCATGTTCAAATTAGCAAGTCCCACCCTCACCATTTGGCTGCTTTGAAGTTTTAAAAAAAACCTTTTGGGTTGTCTGTAACAGATATCCCATGTGCCTTTTCATGCTTCTTATGTAACCAGTGCATGCATTGACTTTCTGCATTTCACCATAGTGAACATGTGAACATGTCTATCAATGACTATTAGCCTCCATGAATTTGTTTTGGATTGGTATCCCATCACCACATCTTGTGGTAGTGAGTTCCTTAAGTTAATTATAAATTGTCTATCCTGAACTCACTGCTAACCAGTTCTACTGGGTGACACTGAGTAGTTCTTACTTTGAAATATATGTATTTTTTTCCTCCACTTTTACCACATTGTTAGGCTTTATTTGTAAGGAAGATGTTCCAACCAATTCATTTCACTTGTCCTTGTCTTTACCTTCTCAGCTTGAACTGAGAAGGGGAAACAGGAAATAATTCTAATTGCATTTAAAATGATTATCTTGTTTAGGATAGCCTCCGGAAATATTTACAGTTTTATAAAAGTGACCTTATTAACAGTTTGTGAAGAATTCGTCATTTTTGTCTTTAGCTTGAATAGTACATATCTCCATATGTTTCTCTCCAGTACAAAACCCAGTGCCCCACCTACAAAATACTTTATGTGCGAAGAGCCACTGTTGTAATATGGTCACTGCCTTGGCTGAGTTGTACAATTCTATAATTCCAATTTCCTTTAAGGTTAGTTCTGTCAACTGCTACAGTGATACAATAGAATTTAGTTACAGACTGCTTTTCAGAGATTCTGAACTCTAAACCAAATCCTTATGGTTTAGAGTTCTAAACTTGTATGAAACACTACGATGAGCTGAAGCCACTGATTCTCACCTGTGATTCATCTCCATATTGTATTCTCTGAGCCACAAGCTTTACACTTCTCATGAGTTCCCATTGCTTTCTGCTGTAGAACCAGGTCTCCAATGGAACTGGACTATGCCCAAATTAATAAGGAGGCCCTGGCTGTTGTAGTGAGTGTTAAGAAATTCCGTGAGTACATCTATGGTTGGGCATTCATTATTGCTACTGACCACAAGCCATTGTTTTTGTTTCTGTCATCCAGTGAGCCAGGTCTTCTCTGTGTTCTCTACTGGGTGCAGATGGCTATTAGGGAAAACCTCAGGTGATTTATATCAAAACAACATGAACTATCAGTGCACAAGGGATGCCTCCTCTGAGGCAAAAGAGTCGCTATCCCCATGGTTTTGCAGCATCGCGTGTTGGAGGATCTACATAACTGGGCATCCTGCCATAGAGTGAATGAAGGCCCTTGGCCACAGCTATGTGTGTTGGCCCAAGTGAAATTGAAGAATGTGACAAGGTGTAACTAGTGTTAGGTTTCAAGACCAACCGTACACATGCCCTAGTGCAACACTGGGAATCAAGAAAAAATCCATGGTTGCAGCTTCATATCAACTTTGCAGGACCTTTCAAGGGGCACTACACCCCTGAACCATTTCTTGGTAATGGTCTACTCATATTCCAAATGCTTAGAAGTGGTTCCTGATTTATTTATTTATTTTATTTAATACATTTTTATACCGCCCAATAGCCGAAGCTCCTGATCCGTCACTGACATCCTGAGTTGTTATCAAGGCCTTCCATAGACTTTTCAGAACACCTGGGCTGCTCAACACCATTGTCTCAGATAATGGACCCCAGTTCACATCTGTGGAATTTCACATATTCCTTGACAATGGCCTGATCTGGTACATCACCATTTCAGCCCCTTTTCATCCAGCAACAAATGACCAGGCTGACCAGATGTTCAGGAAAAGGATGCCATAAAATGGATTATTGAGGGTGACGGGGACTGTCGCCTTGCAAATTTTTTTCTGATATAACATATCACACCATGTACTACAACTGGAAGGGGTCCTGCTGATCTGTTAATAAACAGGCAGCTAACAACTCTGATTGTATGCACCCTGATCTGACTGAGGGTTGACCAAGGAAGTCACGGGGTAGTGGTGTTTCAGGTGGGTGCATGCATTTTTGCCCCAGACAATCCTGTATATGTCAGAAGCTATGGCCCTGGTGTGATGTAGATTCCTGCCACCATGATCAAGCTATAGGACAACTGTCTTACCAGACTTGGACACCAGATTTCCATGTGTTGTGCCAACATGTAGATCAGATGTGCGGGCAGTTACCTACTCCACCAGTTCTATCTGAAACTGCTGGGGATGTTCAACTGAAAGATGATAAACCACTAGTCACAACAGAAACCAGGCAAGAGCACTCATGCCTGGATCCTGACAAGGACCAGCATGAGTCAAAGCAAACTGAAGGTCTGGATGGCACTTGGTCAATTCCAAAGCACAATCACCAGTGACCAACTAGTACAGCTCATCCCCAGTATTTTCAAGATCGTGTAAACTGGTGGTGGTGTTAGATATATAAACTGGGGGAGGGACAGTAGGGATGTAGTATATTGGCCCACCTGACTTGCCATAACGAGGAGCGCCTGAGTCAGCTCTTAGGCACTCTGTTTTCCTCTAACCACCAATCATTTGGTGGTTTCCCGACTTTTCTCCAGTTTTCCCCCCTCTAAAATGGGGAAATGGCTCTCTTGAGGCTGAATTACTGGCAGTAAGAGCTTTAAGCTACAATATGCTGCTGGTATTGTTTTGCAATTTTGGCCTGCCCCCTTTACCTTCAGCCCCATCCATCACTGTAATGTGGCCTCTGAGAGCTTCTCCAAAATGGAATTTGGCCCTTAGGCTGAAAGAAGTTCCCCACCCCTGCTGTAAAGGTTTGTATAGCAGAGCCGCATTACTTTATCTTGGATCATCCTTATGGCTGAGAGGATTGTTGGTTTTAATGGTTCAGTGGTCTTTTAAGAAGCTGATTGCACACTTAGGGCGTGTTCGCACAACACGGGAACCACGGGGGAGCAGAAGTCCCCCACGGTTCCCGTGTCATGTGAATGCTGACTGGGGGTGCCCCTGCGGGATGGCTGTGTGTGGGACGCACGCAAAGTGACCATGGGCAGTAGAGGGGTAAGCCCCTACCGCGTGTGGCCACCCTGCCGTGCGAACAGCGGCCGTACGTCCCACAGGGGCCTCACAGAGGTGGCAGCCCAGAGCGGCCCGAGCTGCCGCCGCTCCAGCCTGTAAGGGCAAACGGCCCCTCTGGCCCCTGCCCCCTAGTGCCAGGAGGCCTGCACTGCGGTGCGGGGACTACCGGCTCCACCAGGGTCCGCCCACACGTGCAGGGCGCAGGTCATCTGTGGCGCCCCGCCGGACCCCACAGATCACCCCATGGTGCCTCCCTCACCCGCAGCCTGGGTCATGCGAACCGGCCTTAGAGTTCAGTGGTAGATGGCTTGATTTCACTAAAAAGGCAGTACAATTGAAAACTGTCCTGCTGAATTAGTGTGTAATAGAATGATGCCCATCTACATTCCAGTGATGAACAAGGGGAATTATTGTGATGAAATTGGCTTCATTTGACTTTTTTTTAATGCAATCTGTAGGAAACGTTAATACTGTCCTAATTGCTGTGAACAGAATTTAATCTCTTAAATCCTCTTATCCTTAAAAGGGAATCAAAAACTGTTTTAACCAGAGTGTCCTTCTTTCCTTTTAATTGGAATAGGCTTGTGGGGGGGGGGGGGATAGAAATACAAAATATATTACTGTTGTGGTGGCTGTTCTTCTTCAGGAATAATATAAGCACATGTTATGTTTGCCATATCTACAAGCTCACTGCTCTGATTGACTTACACTTTGTGTTTCCAAGGTCGCTTGTGGCATTGACATAGATGTTGTGATGCTTTAATTTGGTTCAGTTTTCTACTGTGAATGTGTTGGGTTTCTTCATGCTGTAGTGAAGTCAGGCAATTGTCAAACAGTTACGGCATACGTCATCATCATCATCATCAGGCGATCACTCGTGACCGAGTAAGATTGTCTTCCGGGATAAAAGGAGGAAATTCTAAAGAAGATTGTGTAGACTCTAGCGATGGGTCCGTAAGTGACTGTGGAGGCCAATTCTAGATCCACACAGCTTCCCACAGTGAGGACACAGGTTACCAGATAGAAGATGGTCCTGTAAAGGATTCATTTGACGTGCTTTTCGCTTAGCACGTTTCTCCCTTTCACCTTGCACTCGGGCTTCTTCAAAGTCCATGGAACCTTTGTGAAAGGCCAACCTCCATTTAGATCGTTCATGGGCCAGAGCTTCCCAGTTTTCGATGTTTATATTGCATTTTTTTAGATTAGCCTTATGAACATCTTTAAACCTCTTATATTGACCACCGATATTCCGCTTTCCATTCTTGAGTTGGGAGTAAAGTAACTGCTTTGGGAGACGGCAGTCAGGCATTCGAACAACATGACCGGTCCACTGAAGTTGGCGTTGAAGGATCATTTTTTCAATGCTAGTAGTCTTTGCTTTTTCCAGTACACTGACATTTGTTCGCCTATCTTCCCAAGTAATTTGCAGGATTTTCCGGAGGCAACGTTGATGAAACCTTTCAAGGAGGTGGAAGTGACGTTTATAGATAGTCCATGTTTCGCAGGCATACAATAAAGTTGGTAATACAATGGCTTCATACGTAACATGATGGTATATATGTTAAAATGGAGGCTCAACTGTAGTCATGTAATAAGGGATGTAGTGGTTTTGTTTTACTTTGTTTCTTAATCTAACCCACATGACCAGCTTAAAGATCCAAGATTTTACTGCTGGATACATAGCTGCTTCTTTCCTGACCTTGGAATAGTACAGTATTTTTGTTCTCTCAGATAAACCAACACTAATATTTTTAGTATTTAAGTTTTAAACCATCATCAGTGTTGCATGTGTAAAAATTCAAGATGACTTCAGTTACTGGGCGTTATCTTTATTTTATAGAATGTAAAATAATAAATAATGTCCCCCCCAACTTAATTTCCAGGACACAAGGTCCTTGGAAGCACAATAATATACAGTTGTATTGGAACTTAATCTCCTTCTATAGCCTTTTGGTACATGACGTTCCAATCTAGTTTTGGTAGATATTACTGTTCTCATCTTTCCCTCCCAAGCATGAGAAAAACTCTTCTGCATGATTGTCATTGAGCATAGGCACTATGCTCATGCATCCTCCAATTGCATAGTGCTTATGCATATCCCTGGTAGGAACGATTTTTATGCACATAGGCCCCATTTGATGGCATGTGGAATTCAATAAAGAGCCTTTCAACATGACCACTTCTGCATGCAGTGAAGTACTTGTTCCTAGAAAATCTGATTTAGCTTCTTTGTTGCTATACTTTGTCATTTTGCTGGATTCCAAGTGTTTTAAATATGTGAATTGGAGAGATCAGATCAGTGTAAAGATGTTGCTTACCTTTCTGTGTTTAGCAGTATTTAATCCCCTGAATCCTTGGGTTGTATCCAATGTTAGTTTAAGTCCCATTCATTTAATGGGTCTACTCTAAATTGGATAAAACCCACTGTACTGAACTGAAGAAAACATGATTTGAACAAATTTGAGACTCACTTTAAATAGTTTCATAAAGTTAGCCAATTGTAGGCTTTAATCTGTAAATTAAGTCTTCATTCTCCCATTTCAAGCTTGTTTAATATACATCCATGTTTCTTTCCAATTCAGCATCCAGCCTTATTATGAAATAAACTTATGCAACATAACTGGATTTACCAAGCTGAGCAAAAGCCAGAACTTCATGTGGTCTCATCCTCCTGCATTCAGTTTGCTTGTTCAACTGTTGTGTATGTGTGGGGAAGCTTTCAGAGGTAGCCATGGAAACTGCAATGGTACTACTGCTAACTAAAGTGAAAGACAACTAAAATGACTATTGTTGGGGGTGGTACAGATGTAAAGAGCATCACTTATATAACAAAATGTGCAGGAAGTTTGTGGAGCAGCAAGAGCTAAAAATAAACCTCATTTGCTTTATCACTGGCTTTGACATTAATAATGAATCTTTAAGGCCAGGGAGTTGGAAATCAACGTCTAAATCACTACTGAAGCTTTTTTTCTCCTTTAGCTAAGCCTATGAAGGATTTTTGGTTTGCTTGTTTATAGACTGGAGCAGCTGGCTTTATAACAAAAGGGTATGTTTGAGAACACTTGATCAGGTGAAAAGCTGATACTTTCTTGAATAACTAATGAGTTGCATTCCAAAATATAAGCCCTGGTGGATAGGTCTGGGGAGTGGGGGGAGGAGAAGAGAGGTATGGGAATAGGAGAATCAGTTTATAAAATTAGTAATAATTACATGAATATACTTTTCTGACATGTACTGTAAAAATAGAAACATAAAAATCATTTATCCAGAAAAGCAGGCCTGCACAGCTTCTAGCTCATTAAGCCCACCACTAACAGTCCACAAACGGTCTGCTATTAAGTTTTTATATTGCACTTCATTCAAGGTCAGGGCTGTTTGCATGGCCTCCCCAACTCCCATGTGGTTGGTGTGGGCTGTCCTGCCTGTGCATTCATGTTGTGTGTGTGTGTGTGTGTGTGTGCGCGCGCGCGTGCGTGCGTGCATGCAGACAATGTGTGTGTTGCATATTGCTCAGCATACTTACTGGCCTATGCTGCATATGTTAAAAAGTGGAAACAAATGTGTTAAAGCATGGCAGGAATGCATAGAGTAAATCCCAACCTGCCATGATTCCGGTCTTAGATAAGCTGTTTTAAGTGGCACAGACAAAATCAAGACCATTCAAATATGACACTTCATAATGCAGTGAATATAGTGAAAAGTGAGTTCCAAAAACTTCAAATCCATATTCTCAGAGTAGAGCTTCATGTTCAGAAGTATCTTGTCATACCAGCTTTCTGGGACGGTATCATTTCTGAATATTAATTCAGAATCACATGGCTGAATGTTGCTGCGTGCACACACACACACACACACCCACACACACACACGAGCATGCACACGTGTTTTCTTGCACATAGAAAGCTAGCACATTGGGGTGAGGCCCAGGGCTGGATTAAGGCCAGCTGATCCCTTAAGCACAGCCCAATAATGGTGCCCCCTCGGCCCTTCCATTGCTTAGCTGGCAAGACATTAAGACGCAATAAGTGCTGAAGGTGAAATCAGACATTAAAAACTCAGATTTATTCAATTTCAAGCCCATCCCCCACGCCAGAACACACAACTATATTAAATATAAACTGTTTTTTATTATATTTATTTAACCCTAAATAGCAGCAAGCAATATAAGCCAATTACTTACCTATAACTAGGGCAGCAGAAAGAAATAGAGATTTTCATCACTGTTTTATGCAATTTTTAAATAAAACTGTTATAAAGGAAAACATGCAAATGCAAAAATTTGTGGTACTCTGGTACTCAGTGGTGTACCCCCTTCCCCCTTCCCTTGGTGCCCTTAGCATGTGCTTATATTGCTTAATGGTTAATCCAGGGTTGGTGAGGCCCAACTAGAATCCAGCTAGCCTAGTTCAGCGGTCTTTTGACAGTGGGCGGGGTGGGGATGTTGATCATCCCTTAGTAGTGTGTGTATGTGTAGATACAGAACATGTAAATAATGGGAAAGCCTCCACTGCTGCCTCCTTCAGGAACCGCTGCATATATTAAATCTTTCCTCTGAGCATCTCCTAATTATTGTGCTACTAACCCTGTCATTTGGGCAAAATCAAGATTAATATGCATCTGTATTTGAAGTTAAGTTGGCTAAATTCTGGATTCAAATCTTATAAGGTATTTATGGAGTGCTGTTCCTCCCCCATTCTACAGATTCATACCAGTTGCATCATTTTCTCATACATAGCTATTTAAAAATATATATATATAATACATTATCCTAAATGTTAGCTATAGGCCTAAAATGGGCTTTCACATTCACATATGTTTTGATTTCTTCATTCTTGCCGCGCTGAATTCTTGCATGTTTCATTATGTTGCTTGATCACAAGCAGATGGCTCAGTAGGCGGAATCAAGACGTGCAGACTTGTCCTTGCAAGAACCATAGCTGCCTTGTCGCATCTTGCCCTACCATCCTTCACAGTATTATTCACCATTGACATCACCTTCAAGCCTACAATTGACTTTGTGTTTCATCTCAATAATACTGTATATTGTCAGGAAAATCTTCTCTTCCTCTTGTTTCAGTTGTATTTAGCACATGAGGATTAATTGTCAAATCTATTAACAGGAAGTTTGTCAAATCTATTAACAGGACAAATTCTAAATGCTTAATTTAGATTGCATGTCCTTGGTCCTTTAGCATTATTCTTTCTCTTTGGGGTTTTAGTGCTTCTGTTTTGAAGCTGTTTATAGAAGTGCTGTGTGGCTATGCAATGATTATGTGCAGGGGCACCTATTAAAAATCACAAGTGTCTGATGACCCCTTAAAGATAAAACAAGTATTGAGGGTGCCCACGTGCTTCTCCAAAAAAGAGGAAGTGCATCACCAAAAGAAGAGGACAAAAGAAATAGACTTACGTAACATTTTCATATGCTAATTTGTATGTATAAATGTACATTTGGAAAGAATTACTATAACTTAGAAATACAGCATATTTCTTCCATAGTGGGGAAGACTGGGCAGTATCCAATGTTAGTCCTACATAGAGTAGACCCATTGAAATGAATGAGACTTAAGTTAGTCATAACAACAAACTTAAATTCCACTCATTTCAATGGGTCTACTCTATGTAGGACTAACATTGGATTCTACCCACTGTGACCAGGTGATCTGTGTGCCTGCTCAGTTTGCTATCCAGGTGTGCTGACTGTTGAGAAGCAGCTTCAGGGCCCCTCCTCCCCCTTCTTTAAACTGAACTTGGACTGGACAGTCCTTACAAAGAGAATGTCTTCAAATAGAGGACTACCCTCTGTAAAGTAGGTCAGATACATGGCCACCCTAGAGGTATTCTGGCTTGGGTTTTTATAACCAGTGTCTACTTGGTCATCTGATTCCGCATGGGGAAGGGCAGAAGGGACACTATAGCTCCATCCCCTGGTAACATCTAGTATTCTCTTTCTGATTTTCTCATCCTTCTGGAAAGAACTTCCAATGGCCCCTATGTGGAAACAGGGAGAAGGCTTGCGCGTGGGGGAGGAGAGAGGAGGCAAGCACCTGGTCTGGTAGGTCACGGGAAGAGCCAATGGCTCAGAAGGGTGGGGACCCAGGTAAGAGCTTATTTAAGCTCCTGGGTTCCCGCCTTCAGTCTCTTTGCTCCTGTGTTTTTCCAGCTCCCTCCACTCCCGCCAGTAGCACCTTTCAAGGTGACTGACGTTTACCCAAGGCTGCCCTCGCCAACGCCAGGAGGCTTGGCACGAGGGAGATTGGGACGCCTTTGGGGTTTTACCTTTCTCACCTATTTTGGGAGCCTGGAGGCGCCAAAGTAAGGTGACAATGGTAAGGCCCTCCAGCTCCACATAGAGGGCAACTGGCCGGTGGCGGGCAATCCCGCCTCCGGTTCAGTTAGGATGCATTAGCCAAATATTGGTCTTTTTTCCCGGCCAAGGGCCGGGCTAGGTTAGAACCGCACTTCACCCTTCACAGATCTTCAATTCAATAAATGTAGCCCTGATTTGAAACCATATACCCTGTGTCTGCCTCTTCTTTATCTCACCCTTACACGCGCAAACAGCATTCTCTCCCTCAGTGTACAAACAAGGCTTTATTTATTTTATATTAGATAGAACAGGAACATTGGCAAAGAAAGAACCCCACTTTTCTTTTGGCTTTATTGCCATGCAATTGAATGATCATTTATACCTGGGGTGGGGAACCTATGGCTTTCCAGAAGCTGTTTGACTACAACTTTCATCAGCCCCAACCAGTGGTAAGGAGTTGTAATCCAACAACATCTGGAAGGCCACATGTTCCCCACCCCTGATACCACATCCCCCATGAATTCCATCTGGTACCCACTAAATTCAGTAGAAAGTTTTCCTTTCAGGCTTGAGCCCTACTTAGGCATTTGGAGTCTGTGTACAATAAATGTATGAGGGTGGGGAGACCTGCACCCTCGTCACTCCATCGCCCTCTGCACATGGAGGGCAACTTTCTGAAGGGGAGGGTCTCCTGTATCTTTGCAATTTTGAATGCTCATTTCCCAGCATTTGAAATCACATGGAGCGCCTCTAGAGACAGAGGAGGCTCTCCCAAGCTGCTCTCTTACTGTAGAGGACAATGAAAAGAACAGTGGAGGTGGGACTGGCAGCCTGCCCCTTCTCACTGGTTTATTGTACAGTAATACCTTGGATTGCAAGTAACTTGGTTTGAGAGCGTTTTGCAAGACAAGCAAATTTTTAATTTTTTTTTTTTTTTTTTTTACTTGATATACAAGCGACGTCTTGCAATACAAGTACTGTAGTACGGCTTAAATTAAAAACAATTTTTTTGGGGGGGATTTCGTTTTGATATAAGAGTGCTTTGGATTACAGGCTCGTTTCCGGAATGAATTATGCTCTCAATCCAAGGCATGACTGTATACTGAATCCAAGTGCTTTGGTTGCCTGGGTTTTGGTTGCCTTTGATTCTTATCCCGTCCTAAATGTGTATTACCATTTACGTTTTCTTCTACTGTTTTTGGCTTCCACTTTTGTTTTGAAACATTTAGTTGTTAGATTCCAAGTGATTTCCTTTTAATTTTTCTGAAGAATACCATTTTGAATCCTGTTTTGGCATTTTTATTGCAAGCTTTTACTGTGCACTCATCAAAGTGCTGTAAAGTGTGTGTGTGATAAAGAAAACAGCAAGACATTTCTTCAGTAGTTTAGGGATATGTACTAAAAGAGGTATAAATATTACCAACTTTGAAAACAAAAAGAAGATTTAGGCTTCTTTCCCTGATTGTGAGGTAATCGCTACTCCACTTATTATGAAAGAAAAACGGAGTAGATACTTACTATTTGTATTCATGCAGATAATCTTCCTAAATGTGCACAGTGTAGCAGTTACATATTAAAACAAAATAATAACAGTTGTCTTCCATTCCTGTAATATTTTAAAGTCTGTATATCTATTTCTTTAAAGTTTCTACTTGGGCTACAGTGTTTAATCAGTTATATTAGTCAATTTAGGGGGGGAAACTTATTATAGATGGAGTGGTGTCCTGATTAATTGGGTTGCAGTTTATTTTTTAATAAAAAGGAATCATTTTTATAACTACTTTTATTAACAGCAGATAGAAAGCACTGCCATGAAATAATATCCCTTCTCTTACACATCAGAGGCAATAATGCTCTTCTAAGATTATGTCTGTGGTGACATGTACATACATAATTTAAAAACACAGTATGCATTTGGCATCAACATTTGTTTTGACTTCTGCTAATTTATTCAAATACAACTACAGAAATCTACTAAAATTCCTATGGTAAATTGACTAATTGGGTGACAGCACTATTAATTAAATCCTTCTTCATGTGTTCAGATAATGTACAGTTACCTTTCCAATTGCTTTCTATTATGTATTCTAAAGCAAAATAGTTTGGCTTGTGCTTCTGCTTATTCTAATGTGTGTTTTGCTTCAGTATTTTCTCAGTTCTACTAGCATTTGACCGTTTGTCAAATGCCTGAACATTTTCCCTCATTGCACTTTTTTTGGGTAGGAAAGAGAAAATGCCTATGTATGATATATCTAAAATACTGTGATAGAGCAGGACAGTCCTTGCAGATTTTCTCTGAAGAACATGATTATATATTCAATCCCAAAACATGGGATGGGATAGGAGGAAAATCACATTTTGATCTCTGAACACAAAGGAAGGAAACTAAAATGTGTTCTCTGATTGGCTGTATTACTAATCACTGCCTCCCAATTAACAGCTATAACTTAGAGCCAAACTAGACATGACACAATTCACACTATTAGCAACTGTGTGAGTTTATTCATTTATTTTTTAAGTAAATAGCAGGTACAGAGAGACTGATTGGGATTATGACCCTGGCACCGTTACTGTGTTATATTTTGGACTTCATTAGTAAGAAAATATACCGGTACTTTGTCACCACAGTCTTGAAATGATAGGCATGAATGGGCAACCAGATTTGCTTATTGTTTCTTCTGCAGGCCACAGAACAAGCCACTATTCAGTTTATTTATTAAAAAAACAAGCCACTGTTCCGTTTTGTTTTTTAAAAAAACAAGCCACTGTTCAATTTTAAAAGGCAACATGCTGGGAGTCCTGTGACAGTTCAGCTATTTCCCAATCACATTTTAATTTTGATAGGCCATTTAAGAAAGGGCAGGATTTTAACCTACAATTTTCGACATTGTGTTTTTTTTCACTAATCCATTTATTTCAAATGCCTGTGGCTCACGCTCGCTCAGCTTGTCTGAGTGTGGAAAGCTAAGCAGGGTCAGGCCTGGTTATTACTTGGATGGGAGACCCCTCCTCTAGTTCCCTGCATTGAGCAGGGGGTTGGACTCGATAGCCTTGTAGGCTCCTTCCAACTCTATGATCTATGAAAATAATACATTGATTTCAACTGGAAAAGAGCACTAACAAAACTTAAACAGTCTGCTTTGCAGCTCTGCAACAAACTTAGGTGGAGAATCGGTATATTGTAAAGCTGAATGAACAAAATTCTACTTTTTGTAGTTTCAAATACAGGATGCTGTTCTTATATCTTTGGCCACAAAGCTAGCTGTGTTTAACTCTGACTGTATGTGTATAATTGCATCTTTTTAATGTGTTTCAGACAAGCTTTATATGGGACCAGGGCAACTTTACCATGATTTGCAGAATCTCTTGCATGACTTGAATGTAGTTGGCCAAATCAGTCAACTGATAGGCAGTCTTAAAGGAAACTACCAGGTAACATGTAACAACTAATAAAACTTGAGTTGCTTCCAGGTCTAAAGCTCCCTGATGGTTAATGTTAGAGTGTGTGCCCAAGCAACCACATACAATCTGTTCATGCCCTAATTGGTTTGTTGCTAAACGTTTAACTTTAGAATTGTAAGTAGATTATAGATGCCTTGCTGATCTTGTTTTACTCTGCTGTTCTTATGTGTGAGTTACAGTGCAATAATAACAGCATCTTCTCAGTGGCTGCCAATTTATTATGGAAGCCCATACTATCATTGAATTACACCATATGTTGGTGGTAATACTGCTTTAATATAGGACATTGTGCTGTCTAGCCTCCATTTAAGTACTACTTATTACTGTTTAAATCATTGCTATAGTTTGTGAGTGTGTGTGCATGTGTGTGTTCCTTTCAGCCACAAACTACCCATGATGGCAGCAGGCATAAGTCATCCAATGCAGGTCTGTCCTGATCATATCTACAGTGGAGGTTTCAGTTTAACATGCTAAAGAGGATCATGGGTGGAGGGATGTTGAACTCTTCCCATCTCCTGTCTGACCCTCTGAAGCCCCTACCCTGCCCTCCACCCCCAGCCCTCCACCCCCTAGGTCAGTGATGGCGAACCTTTTTGAGCCCGAGTGCCCATACTGCAACACAAAACCAACTTATTTATTTCAAAGTGCCAACACTGCAATTAAACCTGAATGTTTAATTTTTAGTTTTAGTTTTAGAAAAACAACTCATACAGTTGTCCGAACTAATTCACATCTTTTGTCTTAAAAGAAAAACACAATAACAGAGCTTTCAATGATACAGTTTTTTGTTGAAAAAAAAAATCAACTCAAAAAATTATTATAGTACTACATTGTACACATAGCCTGAAGGGAATTTATACAAACTTTTTAAATAATTAGGCACATGTATTTTTGGATAAGGAATTCTCAACTTGTAATATGATTATATGCCAGACTGAAATTGTATGGGGCAAGCTTTACCCCAGGTCCTTTCCCTGCTTCTACAGGTGTCGGATTAGTAAAAGTATAAGTCAACCTGTACTAGGATGAGCAAGATAAACAAGAAAACTAAACATGCTTAACACATTTTAAACACTTTATGTCTTGGACTGCAAACACTGCATTAGGTAAAAGTTTTCACTGGGCATGCTTTTGCACAATTAATGTGATTTTTGCTATTGCATGCATGCTGATAATTTTTCAAACCTTGGCGCATACTCTGTTAGTTTGAGAGCAACACATGCAGCACTCAGGTCAACAGGCTTTACATCCAAGCCATGCTCTGTGCATCATTCTTCAAAATCTTTTAAATGTGATAATGTAGAAAAGAATTCTGTAACAGGAATTCTAGAATAAAATCATTCTGTTCCACACTGTGAGAAAGAACAAAATCATTAGTGTTTTGCAGAAGGGGACAGTCTTTTCGCGATCTGGTGACCAATAGCTCGAATGCCCACAGAGAGGTCCCTGAGTGCCAGCTGTGGCACCCGTGCCATAGGTTCACCATCACTGCCCTAGGTATCTGAGCCTAGGTGGGAGAAAAAGGACTACAGGAACGGACTTAGGGGTAAGAGCAGCAAGATGCACATGCCAGCTCATGTGCCCCCTTGGCACTTTAAATCACCCCCTCGCCCCTTTCCTTCAGGTGCAATTGAGGCAGAACTGTGTGTAAGGGCATGGGTCAGCTGCCATCATATGTAGTTTAGGATTTGCTCCATTAGTACACTTTTATTAACGAAACAGGTGCATTTTTTAGAATGCTCACTGAATACATGTTAGGGAGGGATTTCTGAATGATTCCAATAACTGAATTACATTTTGAATAGCATTTACATGGAAAAGATTTCTTTCACGTTTTAGATACGCATAGTCAAGACAGTGGAATATATCATCTTGATGCCACAATCCTAAATGTTTGCAACATGATTACTGAATTAAACTGAAACATTGTACTGTTCTCATTGTGGACAGAAAATGGTTTCAATTAGGTATAGAGAAATTTGATTTATATGTTAGGTAAAAAGACACAAATGTCTAGTGTATAAGCAAGATCTGGAGGCCTGCTTTCGAATGTCAAGACTGAGTTTCTCATGAGCAAAAGTAAATGGTACCATTCTAATCCAACTTTCAGTCCAATCTGCAGTCCAGTATTTCAGAGTACTTGGATTATACCTGCTGTGGAGTATGATCCTATGTAAGTCCCACAGAGCTTAATGGGATTTACTCTGTAGTAGGTGGACTTAACTAGAGCCCCAACATGTCTCTTTTTATAAATGCTCTTTTGGGAGGGGGCAGTTGAGACCAGAAAAGCTGTGCAGGGAGGCAGCACTTAACCTGTTCCTCAATTCAAATTACCCCCTCCAAGCTGCTTTTTCTTAAACAGCATTTGTGCATAATGTATAGCTAGCACCTAAATTTTATTGAAATCAGTGAAGCTAAACAATCTTAAATAATACTCTTGTATTTTAAGTGGATTGTCACTTAGGGTACCAATATCTTTCATCCTGTTGTTGGGGGTGGGGGTGGGGAGACTGGAAATATAAATGAAAAATGCATTTGTATCTACTTTAGCATCTTTTGGTCTTCCCCCGCTTTCTGACAGAATTTAAACCAATCAGTGGCACATGATTGGACCTCAGGTTTACAAAAACTTATTCTGAAAAAAGAAGATGAAATAAGAGCTGCAGATCGCTGTAGAATTCAACTTCAGCTTCCAGGGAAGCAGGACAAGTTAGTAGAAATCTACCGTGACATTTGAGGGCAATGTTGTAGTGGATCAAAACCTGTCTAACACCCAGGCAATGGCTGGCTGAACCTTCACCAAAAGGGGCACTGTGAAAGGAGAGGAGAACTCTCTTACGGCACAATCCTATGCATATTTAGACAGAAAAATGGTCTACAACTCACAGCATGCCCCAGCCAACTATGCTGGCTGGGGCATGCTGGGAGTTGTAGGCCTTTTTTCTGACTAAATATGCATAGGATTGTGCCTTTACTCTCTTTTTTCTTCTCAACGCAGCTGCATGGTTGTGAGGGAAGAAGCAAAATAGAGTTAGCTTGGAAGCCAACAGAAAAAAACACAGCTTCTGGGTTGGGTGTAGAGGGGTCATGTTTGTTCTGGGGCAAAGGGAGCAGGGCCATGTGTTGAAAAACAGGCCTGGTCCCACAGCCACAGGGGCAATTGTTTTTTCATCCCTTCCTGACCTATAGGGCTTGATAGGTCTTTATCTAGTATTAAATAAATACTGCTTTCTAGTTCCGGATGTGTTCATCTCAATACTAAGATCACAGGGTTTCCAATCATTTATTTTGTGCTACACGTGTAAGTTAGAAAACCTTCCTACCAAAGGAATGTGTTGGATCGCTTCTTTTCTTTTCTTTCTAACAGATCAGGACGGCCTACTTTCTTCACAGCAGTGTTCAATACGTTTACCCCTGCCATCAAACAATCTTGGATCAAAAATTTACATATGGCTAAGCTGGCCCTTGGTAAGATTTGCCTTTTTAGTATGCTTAGAACAGCTATATATTAAATTGAAGGAGTTTGGGCTTCTGGTTAGTAATTTTCAAGTTAAAATATTTAAAATAGTGACCTTGGACTCTCCCACTGGCTGTTCCCAATATTTACCTTTTCCTCTCCCCATTTATCTTGTCAAAAGCCTACCAGCGCATTTGGGACTACCTGTGTGTTGGTATGGGAAAGGTAGCTTTTTTTAAAAAAGGCATATACCATTGATTACTACCATGTCCTCTGGAACAGAGACTGATAATAGAAAATGGTTTACATATTGGAGTAATTTATCAAATACAAATACATTGCTTTCCGCTTGCCATTACAGCTGAGGAGAATCTGCTGGGTTGGTTCTGTATAGATGATGATGGGAATCAGATAAAAAAAGAGAAGCATCCTCTTCTTGTTAAGCATATGCCTGTGATGATGGCCAAACAACAGGAATTTAAGGTGAATAACATTATCTTTGTTAAGGAGATAATCTATTGACTGAAGTATGTATGGACAACAGCTTTATGGGCATATCCCACCATGTTTCTCACTGAGAGCCAAACTACATATTTTGTTGAATGCATAGCATACAGCTACGTCTTTGTTCTTCCTTTAATTACAGGCATGTGAGGAGGGTATCAATTGCTACTGGAAACACAGCATATAGGGACAGAAGGTTTATTCCTTTCCTCCCGAGCTGCACCAGCGTGGCTATGAGTGCCCAAAAAAGTTTCCATTGGTGCTAGTCTTGTGGCTGCATGGTGGTTGGGGGGAAGTATTTTTGTCCCTGTCACAGTTGGGAAGCAGGGATTAAACCTCCCCTCCCCATGTGCTGGGGCCCCAATACCCATCGCACAAACCCCGGCCCTATAATTAATTGAAGAAGAAACAAAGACATAAGTGCACGCTATGCATTCAGAGTAGAATGCAGTTTGGCCCTGAGATGAAATGAAAATAGCTCTGTTGAAGTGAGTGACAAAATTCTCATTGGGGAGAATACAATGGGGCACTTATGCCCCCAATGATTCTCTTATGGCCCACCAATTCCATTGCAGAGGTGACCCCCACTGCTTGCACAGTGGTGATTTCGTACTTCCAGGGCAACCCGAAATGAGCAGAAAAGCTCATTTCTGGAAGGAGGCAGGTCAGCAGAGCTCACATAAGGGAGCTCCTGCAACCTGCCCCCTTCCATAAATAAGTGTTTCCACTTGTTTCAGGGCTTCCCCAAGGAAGTGCTAAATCTCCCTTGCATAAGCAGTAGGTCCCAGTTGCTCAACAGAATTGGCAGGACCCACCACTTGCGGAAGGGAATCGGCGGGGTGGAAAGAAATCAGTGGGGGTGTAAGCACCCCATTAGATTCTGCCTATTATCAATACCTTAGGCCCTATATCAGTCCTGGATGCATTGGGGAAGCCGCTGCAGCTGAGCCAGGGGCTGGAGGAGTTCTCCTCCATCCCCCTGCTCAGCCACAGCTGCTTCACCTGCTCCACCTCTCTCCAATGGGAGGAGGCCCATGCACAGCAAAGCCGATTCCCAGCAGATGTGCAGGGATCACCTGATACATCCACTGGGGACCTAAAACTTTGCCTGTGCTACATCCTCTGGCCAATGGGAGAAGGTGCAGGGCAGGCAAAGCAGCTTCAATGTGATCACATCTTCTCCACTAGGAGGAGGCACAGGGCAGCGAAACTGGTTCTCAGCAGATGCGCTGGGAGGATCCTCCCAACGTGCTTGTCAGGGACCAAATGCCATTGGCCCGTGGATAGCTGAATGGGTAGGGGTCATCTGGCCCCCCACCCAATTTGGGTTGCCTTGCCCTTTCTTAGGGACTATTGATCTCTGACTCCACTAGTCTTTGAAGAAAGTATTGTTTTATGTTTTTGAGATTCCTTGTGTCAAGCGCTCATGTCACTTAATTCTCATTTACTCCATGGACTCCTGTATATGCTCCTGTTTGTCATTAGATAGGAGAAAATGGTAACTATGTTATAGGTACATTAGATATAGGTATGAAAGAGTAGGAGTGTGGTCAAGGCAATGGTAAGTTCACATGACGCAACAACCCACCCTACAAATAAGCTACACGGTGTGGGTTGTTGGTGGAACAACCCATGGTGCACTCAACAGATGATTGGGCTCACCGTGGGTTGTCCCCCTCTCCTTCCCCCTCGGTCCTCCAGCAGGTATACCAGGGGACTTATTGGCTGAAGCTGCCTTGTCTCTTCTCCCGGCTTCGCTCACGACTGCTTTTTGGTTGGTTCAGCAGCTTTTTTCCATTTTTTCCCTTTTGTGATCTTTTTGCGATCTCTGCCAGTGATAGCCATTGACAGCCCCTCCAAAGTGCCCAAGCGGCACATTGGAGCAGCCATCACTGGTTCACCACTTTTGTCTTTTACTTTTTTAGGCACCAGAAATGTCTGCAAATATTTTCATTATTGTTTATTTAATTATTCTTTTTGGGTCGATAGTTCAGAGTTACACAAGTGCACACCTTTGACTAGCCAAAATGCGGTCTTGCCTGCTCAGTGTTGTGGTAAGTGTCTGCTGTCAAAGTGCAGTAGGTACCAGCCATGGGCATTAACCAAGCAAGGCTGCAAATAGGTTATTTTGATACTTTGCTTCTCACTTGACAGCTATCAAATGGCAAGTTGTCAAGCGAAAAGCAAAGCCATGGAAAGATCTTTACTTACAAAAGGGGTAGTGAGTATATCACCCCCTTCACAGTGAGATCCTCTAATTTTAAGTGTGGGCTAGATAGTTCTCAGCATCTTCCACCATTTCTACCCTCTCCCGAGAATCTAGGTGTTTGGGAAAGGGGAAAAGTGCATCCCAGCCCATTTATAGGAGCACAGAGTTTTGACAGTTGTCAAAAGAAAGAGTTTCTTTTAAAATAGGGTTTTTCACAGGGCTAAACAAGTTTTTTTGACAGGGAAGTAGGTATACAGATTTCATGGCTGCATGTAGTATGGTATAGCGGTTAAAGTGTTAGACTGAGACTCACGGGATCTGAGTTCTAGTCCCCATTTGGCCATATATCTCACCAGGTGACTTTGGGCCAGTCACTGACCCTCAACCTAACCTACCTCACAGGGTTGTTGTAAGGATAAAATGGAGAGGAGGAGGACCGTGTAAGCTGCCTTGGATTCCTTGGAAGAAAAAAGGCAGGATAGAAATGTAATAATAAATAATGAATAAATAAACTTCTATCATGGTTCAGCCACTCAAACTCATTGCAAGACTTCCCATTGCCTTTAGTGAGATGTCAATATTATCCAATGTGTACATATAGCCATCCTGCAATTTAGTGGAAGGGGGGAAAAGGTAGGGGAACAAATAATTGATGAAATAAAACCAGAAGAAGAGTTCTATAGATAACTGCTTGCCACTCTCTCAATCTCTTACTCTGTCTAACAGTTGTTTATTCACTTCAAATTCAATGGAACTAGGATCTAATGAACTGCTGTTTTTAAGGAAAGAGCCATTTAGAATGGAGAAACTGTGTGTGTGGACTCTCTGTGAGGGCAAAAACATTTCTGGATCCATATTAGGGGGAAAGCAACTTTGTGGGGGAGAAGTGGCAGGAAGGGTTAATTGACCCTCTTCCACTGCTTCTCCACTCCAAAGAACTGCCTCCTGATGCTGGTTTTTCTTAGAAACATCAGCTGCTGAAAGTTCTGTACATGCATTTGTGTCTAGCATGTAGGTAGTCCCTTGTGTATGGTGTGGTGATGTAAGATAAGTCTCTGTGTTAAACACCAACATAGGGGGAGGGGCCGTAGCTCAGAGGTAGAGCACATGCTCTGCGTGCTGAAGGTCCCATGTTCAGTCCTTGGCATCTCCAAGGAGGGCAGGAAAAATTGCCTGAAACCCTGGAGAGCTGCTGCCGTTCAGTGTTGACAATACTGGGCTAGATGGACCCAGTGGTCTGACTCAGTCAGTGTAAGGCAGCTTCCTATGTTCTTAACATTATGTTGAACTGTGCCGTATTGAGCATAGAAACTGACATGATACTTGTCCAAACACTTTCAGTGGAGAGAGCAGTGAAAAGAAAGAGAAAAGAGTGGGAAGGTTAGGGCCAAAAGGCAGAGAGATTGTGATTGCACAGGAAAAGCTTTCTACTATATTTAGCTAGGGTGGAGATTAATTGTTTAACATTCCAGGCAGAGTCCGTGCAGTTTTATATGCACATATCCATGATATGTCAATATTGGGAAGGTTCTGATTCTGGGCGCTCTGAGAATATTTTAGGTGTTTGTTTGTCCCCGCCCCCGCTGCCCCCAAAGTGAACTTTTTCTGTAACTAGTTTTTTTTAAACAACAACAACAACCCAAAAACAATGTCCTTCTTTTAGAGATATGAAAGCATGCAAGTAGATCTTGATTAGGTCAAATAAAATAGTAATAATTACAACTACTTTTTGTGATTGTTGTGTTGCTACCACCAAATTCCAGGCTTAGATTTTGACAAAGCTCAACCAAGGAGGCCAGATTTGTGCTAAGAAATTTTATTTTTTGTGTTAAGGTTGAATGTGCTGCTTATAATCCTGAACCATACTCATGCGAAGAAACTGATCCAGATTCTCTTTCTACGGAGCATGGTTTTCTGTGGGTAAGAATTTACATTAGTTAAAGGCCAAGTGATCTGGGCTAGAAAGAATAAAATATAATTCCATTAGTAATGCCAGATTTTGTAACTGGAGAAGTTAATCACAACTAGACTTAGGGCCAAACTAGACAGGATGCTGGGAGGACCATGATACAATCTCTTCTTTTTGAAAATGTTTTTAGTTCAAAGCCCCACAGAGTGGAGGGATTAGCTCCCTTTCCCATGCCATTTTTCTAATGTAACACTCTCTCCACCTGCAATCCCAGCTTCTCTTTGCCCTGTGGGCAAAAGAACAGCTTTGGGGAGGGGGATTAGATTGGGGAAATGGGGTGGGGCAGGAAGAGTTTAAGCACCCATTCCCCCAATCCAACTTGCACCCCCCAACACGCACACACACGTGCATGCACACACATGCCACAGCATCTTTACACTTCAAAAAAGGAAATCGTGGGAGATTAGTGATCTCCCAACATTTAGTGTATTTTGCCTCTTGATGTTCATAGATTTCATAGATCATCGAGTTGGAAGGAGCCTACAAGGCTCTCGAGTCCAACCCCTTGCTCAGTGCAGGAAACTCGAGGAGAGGTCTCCCATCCAAGTAATAACCAGGCTTGACCCTGCTTAGCTTTCCACACTCAGACAAGCTGAGCCAGCATAAGCCACAGGCAGGTGAAAGAAAGTTGGAGTTTGTTCTTGGGGTTCCTGGCTCCTCTAAAGTCCTACAGCCTTGAGTTTAGGTACATCCCTCTGCCCCATACTCATCACCGCAGATTCTTGCAAGTCTTAATTTGTTCTCAAAATTTCATACCCTAAAGCGCATTCAAATACTTAAAGAGTTTGGTGACAGAAAGGAACAAGAGTGTGGGGGGGGAGCAACTTGTCAAATGGGCGGTGGTCTTGAGCACACACCTCGATCATTCATCTCTATTTACCTGCCTCTCTAGAAGTTGTTTAAGGTGCATGAATACTTTTCCCAAAGCCTGCTCATCTTCACTGTTGTTTATTTCCAGTGACTTTCATAGCCAACATACTCCATAATAAAATTATCTTTAAATGCAGATACTTAATAAATGAAGGCTCTAAGTATCACTCGGTATATGTTTATATTTGTAGTACATTATACATTCATATTTGTGGTACATTTTGCAATCAGTGCCTTAGAGCAGGGCTCTCCAACCTTGGGTCCCCAGATGTTGCTGGCCTACAGCTCCCAGCATACCCAGCCAGCATGGCTAATGGCAAGGGATTCTGGGAGCTGTAGTCCAGCAACATCTGGGGACCCAAGGTTGGAGAGCCCTGCCGTAGAGGAATATAGGGCCCTTCTTTGAGAACGGGGTGCAGAACCTCTTTCTGCCCAAGGGCTGGATTCTATTTTGGAGAAGTTCTTGGGGGCCACATACCAGTGGCAGGTGGGGCCAAAGGCAAAAGGGGGCAGGGCCAACACTCCCCACCCCAAAGACCAGCATATTTTAGCTTAAAGCTCTTCCTGCCCGTCACTCAGCCTTAGGAGAGGCATTTTAATCTATTAGAATGGAGAAAAAACTGCACAAAAGCCAGGAAACCACCAAATGATTGGTGGTTGGGGAAGGGGGGTGGAGCCTTCTGGGGAACCCTAGGTGCCTGGATTGGGACTCCCAGAAGGTAGGATTTGGCTCATGGGTCTAAGGTTCTGCACCCCTGTTTCAGAAGTATGACACTTGCCACTTGTCTATTAGGAACATCATCCATGCTTTTCTTTTTCAGTGTTTTCATTCAGTATCATAGGTGTGTGCGCAGACTCATTTTTATATACCCCTCAGTTGCCAGAAAAGCTTCATTTAGCTGCTGAGGCCTTGATGAAACTTTCTTTAATTAGTTTTGCCATGCATGCATTATTGTTCAGAAACACCTAGCTTACAAAAGAACATTAATCATTTCTCCCTGATTCAGATTGGCAGTTGTACTAATCAAATGGGCCAAATTGCCATTGTATCATTTCAAAACTCCAGTCCAAAAGTTATTGAATGCTTCAATGTGGAATCAAGAATTCTCTGCATGGTCTACATTCAAGGAGAGGAGAAACATAAAGAATTAAATGTGCCTCCAGAGCCCGAAGATCTGCCTACAAAATCCTCCAGTGTGCCTACCATTTGCCTGGGCATGGAAGAAGGAAGGTGGTTTTCATATTTGCCTCTTGCTTCCTTTGATTGCCTCTTACTTATTTGGCTTTACATTAGAAGTGTGTGCGTGTGTGTGTGTGTGTGTGTGTGTGTGAGAGAGAGAGAGAGATTCATCTAGAAATACAAGGAGGTCTTGCAATGGGGCATACATTTCCTGTGGTAGACCTATGAGTTGCTAAACCTAAATTTCCTTATTTTAAAAGGATTTTATTTTGAACAGTCTCCATGTATCCCTGTACACAGTACTGTCCCAAGTACTGAAATAAATTGAGAAATTTGCTCATTCTGTTTAAGCATTGGAATCTACTTGGGGAACAGTCATAGAATGGTCTTTTTTTGTTTCAAAATTGTCAGTTATTCTGCTTAATATTCAATTGAAGCTGTGCTCCCACAGAATTAATAGCCCATACGCTAGCTAATGTTGAGATCTTTAACACCTAAAACGTTACATCAACTTTTCCCCTCAACTCCACACGCAATGGTTACAGCTGCTTTGGCGGCAGGAAAAGGGAGAGAATGTTTATTAAAATGCCTAAGCTATATGAAATGTGGATTTAGGTTTTAAAGGATACTGCATAATAAGAAAGTTATGACTTTCCAAGTTCAAAGTTTTAATTTACCAGAACAAATAAACTACTATTCATGCCAGATATACAGACAGAGATATATAAACCCCTTATTGCAGTATCTAGTTTTTCCATGACAATGTATGTAAATAGTGTCAGTAAGAAACATTTCCTTTTCTCATTCATGCAGTGCACAGTTAATGCACTGTGACCCTAAACATTTGTACCAACATAATTGTCATGTCCTTGAACTGTTGCTGCAGTACCACCATGTATTTGGGCATTGTGTTTCTATAGCTGACAAAATCACTTATTCCAAACACAGATGGTGCAGAAATTGGGTTGGTAGACTTACCTTGGCTTTAATAGGCTTTGGATTATGTTATGAGCTGATACTTCTAGAGTAGGAGTAAGCATATTATTTTAGGGTGCAATCCTATGCATCTTTAGATAGGAAAAAGTCCTACAACTCCATAGATCCATAGATCATAGAGTTAGAAGGGGCCTACAAGGCCATCGAGTCCAACCCCCTGCTCAATGCAGGAAACTAGAGGAGGGGTCTCCCATCCAAGTAATAACCAGGCTTGACCCTGCTTAGCTTTCCACACTCAGACAAGCTGAGCCAGTGTGAGCCACAGGCCTCCCCCCCCCCCCCGACTCCATTCCTCAGCTAGCATGGCTGGCTGGGGAAGATGGGGAGTTGTAGAACTTTTTTTTTCTGTCTAAAATGCATAGGTTTGCATCCTTAGTCTCTCAGATTCTTGCAACATCTAATACAAAGAACACATGGCATGACATCACTGCAGTGAGTCTCACTGTCCACCTGTGGGGAAGCATACAGTGCAGTGGTGTTACGCCACATATTTGTATTAGACTGAAGTGACACAGAGAGGCTGCGATTCATTGTTTCCTATAATTTCTAGTTTGGTTGATTAATGTAATGCTAAAATGCATTTTCCTTTCTATATTTCTAAGAGATACCATGCCACTTTAAAAATGAATATAAACATGTATTAAAGGGTCTTTTCTTATCTTGTTCTTTTAAATAGCATCTCTGTTTACAAAAGTAGTCAAGGCTCAAAGAAAGTCCGGCTTCAACACTTCTTCACTCCTGACAAGTCTACTGTGATGAGCCTGGCGTACAAGACCCACCACTTGTTTGCTGGCCTCGTCAATGGGAACATTGCCATCTACACAAAGTTAGAAGGTACAGTAATTATATGCAGTATTCTGAATAATTACTTTTTGGAGCATTTTGGCAAAAGCAGATTTCATCGCTCTATTTTTCCTTTTTCTGAGTTCATATTCACATTGTCAGTAAAGGGTTTTTTAGCATGCCCTTTAGGTTTCTGTCACTGACAACCATTGGGAGTGGTCATTAGAGGATTTTGTACAAGGTGCTGTCAGTATGTGGATGACACCCAGCTTTCTTTCTTGTAATGTCTGAATTGGGGGGGGGGGGCGCAGTGCAAGCCTTGGATTGGTGTCTGGATCCAGTGGTGGGCTGGATGAGGGCCAATAAACTGAATCTGAATCCTGGCCAGGCAGAGGCTCTGTGGGTGAGTGGCTTCCATATCTGGGAATTGGGTCAGTCACCTGTTCTGGATGGGGTTACACTCCCCCTGAAGGAGCAGGTATATAGTCTGGGGGCGCTCCTTGATCCAGTGCTGCCACTGGAATCAGTGTCTTAAATGCCTAGGAGTGCCTATAACCAGCTTCAGCTGGTAAGACTGCTATGACCATTCCTGGACAGGGATAGCTTTTCCATTGTGTTCCATGCATTGCTAACATCAAAACTGGATTACTGCAATGTGCGTTCATGTGAGGCTGCCCTTAAGGTTGGTTCAGAAGCTGCAGTTGGTGTAGAATGCCATAGCCAGGTTGGTAATGGGAGTGGCTTATCACCAGCATATTACACCTATACTGAGGGAACTGTACTGGCTGCCTATAGGCTACCAAGCCAGGTTTACGGTTTTGGTACTTGTTTATAAAGCCCTAAACAACTTAGGATATCTAAGAGATTGCCTAACCCCCAACTCTCCTGCTCCTTTGCCGCGCTCATCAGGAGATACCCTACTGGTGGTGCACAAGATTTTGGTGGCTTGGTCATGATGGCTCGGAATAGAATCATAGAAAAGTAGAGTTGGAAGGGGCCTACAAGGCCATCGAGTCCAACCCCCTGCTCAATGCAAGAATCCAGGTCAAAGCATCCCTGACAGATGGGTGTCCAGCTGCACCTTGAATGCCTCTAGAGTGGGAGAGCCCACCACCTCCCTAGGTAGTTGATTCCATTGTCTTATTGCTCTAACAGTCAGGAATTTTTTCCTGATGTTTAGGTGGAATCTAGGTTCCCGTAACTTGAGCCCATTATTCCGTGTCCTACAAACTGGGATGATCGAGAAGAGATCCTGGCCCTCCTCTGTGTGACAACCCTTCAAGTACTGGAAGAGTGCTATCATATCTCCCCTCAGTCTCCTCTTCTGAAGGCTAAACATGCCCAGTTCTTTCAGTCTCTCCTCATAGGGCGTTGTTTCCAGTCCCTTTATCATCCTTGTTGCCCGCCTCTGAACCCTCTCCAGTTTGTCTATGTCCTTCTTAAAGTGTGGTGCCCAGAACTGGACGCAGTACTCAAGATGGGGCCTAACCAGTGCTGAGTAAAGGGGAATTATCACTTCATGCGATTTGGAAGCTATACTTCTATTAATGCAGCCCAAAATAGCATTTGCCTTCTTTGCAGCCACATCACATTGCTGGCTCATATTCAGTTTGTGATCCACCACAATTCCAAGATCCTTCTCACTCGTAGTATTGTTGAGCCAAGTGTCCCCCATTCTGTAACTGTGCATTTGGTTTCCTTTCCCTAGGTGCAGCACTTGGCATTTATCCCTATTAAATTTCATTCTGTTGTTTTCGGCCCAGCGCTCCAGCCTATCGAGGTCGCTTTGAATTTTGTTTCTGTCTTCCAGAGTATTAGCTGTTCCACCCAACTTTGTGTCATCTGCAAATAGGGCCTTTAGTATCATAGTGCCCACTCTCTGGAACTCCCTACCACTACAAATTAGGCAGGCTCCTACCCTTCTGGGTTTTCAGCACCTAGTGAAAATGTACTTGTTCCAATGAACTTTCTCACAGTGGTGATCTTGTCTTCAGTAAATAGTGTTTTATTATGGTTTTATACTGTATTGTTTTGTATGCCACTTAGAAATTTATTTTAATATAAGTGATTCATAAATATTGGTAAATAAATAACCACTTTGGACAACCACAAATTGCCTACATGGATATCACTTTGATGTTGGAAAATCTGAGGATTACATGGCTCTGTGTCACCATATGCATGTACAGTTGGAATGCCCCACGTGGCAGCAGGTTCCTGGGCTGCGCACACATGCATGTGTTGGCATATGTGACTGTCTGCACATACCTGGTTGATGCATTTTTTCCTAACATGAACATGTTATCAGTTTAGGTCATGCATCATGTGTGAAGTAACAGTGCTTTCATAAGATGGGGCGGACGTATCTATTCGTTGTAATTTATCATGGCTTGCAAGTATATACATATTACTGTTTGTTTTTTCTACTGTAGCCTTGGTAGCATTATGTGAAAAATGCTGTACATCTGAGTTCTTAAGCTACTAGTCTGCCCTGCTGCACATATTGGTGCACTCAACCTGAATGAAGAAACATGATGTGTGCATATCCCTGTGAAGAAATGAAAATTCTTGGCTGCTTCTCACTATTAATTTTTAATAGATTCAGATCAAAATAATGACTATAATCTCATCCGTGGGTTCATCCGTGGGTTCATTCTGAGATGAGATATAATCTCATCTCAGAAACGGCTCAATGAGACCTCTTAAGTCCCCATTACAATAAATGCAGGTTGTAGTTTGATATTGTGGCATATCTCAAAGCTGCTGTATTGTTACAAGAGGCATTAAAATGAGTGACTTACTCATCTGCCTTGCATCTTTTTGGAGTAAAGTTCATAGAGGGAACTTGCACACCTCCTGCCTCACAAGAAGAAGTGCAAATTCCAAATGCATGTGCACAGGATAGATGCTATAATTAGAAAAGGCTGTAGCACAGTGGTACAACACATGCTTTGCATGCAGAAGGTCCCAGGTTCAAGCTTAGCTATTTCCAGGTAGGACTGGAAAAATTCCTGCCTGAAATCCTAGAGAGCCGCTGCCAGTCAGTGCTGACAATACTGAGCTACATGGACCAATGGTCCAGCTTGGTGTAAGGCAGCTTCCTATGTTCTCATTTTCCCTTTATACCAGAAGCATGCAAATATACAGCTCACTAAACTGCTTCTTCATTTCATTGCTTAAATTCGCAAATACACCTTCAGGTAGGAATAGAAATGGTTTCCAAAGCAAATTGTGTCTAGTAAAGAATGGATGTTGTATCTGAATGTTGCAGCTGGAAGGCCTATAGAGACTTCAGTGCTGTACATGTGAAGGATGTAGTGGTGGCTTCAACTGCTAAAACAATGTAATGAGTTGTATACTGTAATATGCTTCTATGTATTGCAGTTCAGTTGGGGTGCAATCCTATGCATGCTTGGACAGAAAAAATGTCCTACAACTCCCAACATTCCCCAGCCAGCATGACTGGCTGGGGAATGCTGGGAGTTGTAGGACTTTTTTCTATCTAAACATGCATAGGATTGCACCCTTAGTGAGATATAATAGAACTTTTTGCATTCTTTTTTTAATTTTATTTTATTATACAAAACATATAAAAGATAAATAACAAAGCATACATAAAAACATATATCAATATACCAATCAGTCTTTTCTATTTCATATTGGTCAACCTTCACCTCATATGAAATGATATACGGTAAATATAATAAATATGTACCATAAAGGAAAGAATCTTATAATTTTTTTACAATATGATATTTATATAAGCAACAAAAAACACTTTATGCCTATTCATATCCATTTTGAATTTCTGATTCAGATAAGCAATTAACAGAATCTGAAAACTCTCAAAATTGTCTTTCTATTATCTTCAGTCACACCAATTCAGTAAGTTTGGTAATCTTGGCCAAACACCAACCTTATTAAATGGCTCTTTTTCATCGGGTACGCTAGGTGAATGCCATTTTGAGATGATAAATTTTTTGGCTGCTGTTAAAAGATTTCCTTTTAGATTCAAACAGTTGGAACATACATCCTCTTTAAGATAACCTAGCAGAATATTTAAAGGTTTCAGTTGTAGAATATCCAATCATATTACTTATATGTGTCAAATACATTTTCAAAAATCCTCTAATATGATCACAGTTGCACCATATGTGTATGAAATCTGCTTCTGACATTCTGCATTTCAAACAAACATAATTAATGTTACGGTACATTTTTGCTGAACAATGCGTAGTCAGATACCGAGAGCCAGTGTGGCGTAGTGGTGAGAGTGTTGGACTGGTACTTGGGAGATCCGGGTTCTAGTCCCCGCTCGGCCATGAAACTCACTGGGTGACTTTGGACCAGTCACTGCCTCCCAGCCTAACCTACCTCACAGGGTTGTTGTGAGGATAAAATGGAGAGGAGGAGGAGGATGTAAGCCGCCTTGGGTTCCTTGCAGGAAAAAAGGCGTGGTATAAATATAATAAATAAATAAACAATATAATATCTTGAAATCGTTCTCCTTTATATTGGCATGTGGTGATAATGCTGGTCCATTACAGAACATTTCCAAATTTCATCATTCATATCCATCTCAAGCATTTTCTCTCATTTTGTTATGAAATTATTTCCCTTGTTATCTTCTGGTTGTATCAACCTTTGAGATATTTGTGTCCCATTCCATTCTAGATATATATCTAAGAAAAGGCTCACAGTGCTGTGAACGTGCTTTGAGTTCTCCTTTTAAAGTATCTGTGGCTGTAGCATATCAGCAAACTTGATGTTGTTATATGCCATGGTCACAAGTTGGTCAGTTGCCTGAGAGAGGCAGCTGAAGGATGCTTTCCTTTCCAGTAGCAGGAAGAGGCAGAAGCCACAGTAGCAAGGGGGTAGACAAGCGAGCAAGCCGGGAAAGTACTTGGCGGCAGGGTGATTTTTTCTCTGCTTTCTTGTTCGCTCCTCACTGCTGCCACCACTGCCTCTTGATCTTGCTGCTGGAAAGAAAGCACCCCAGAGCCAAATGCCAGAGGTGAAAGCAGCACAGCCTCCCTTTGGTCTCTGGGTATTGGTTGCAGGGTGCTTCCTTCCCCAACAGGAGGAGGAAGTGGGAGCAACAGAATAGCTGACCAATGGCTGCTGTAGCATATACCATAGCTTAATTTGCTCATATGCCACAGTTATACAAACATTAAAAATTTGTTTGTTGTATGTCTTCCTGGCTGAGCTTGCATACCTTTCACTTAGCATTTGCTACAATTGCAGCTCTTTTCTGTGTCTGTTAAAAGCATGTCCAGTCATCTTGGGTTGTTTTTGTTTTTTGTGTGTTTTTTTTTTTCAACATAAGAATTTCTTTTTCTTCCCAATTTGTAACTATAGTCTTTGTAAGGTTCAAGCTGTTTTTCCAATCATCCCAGAAGGGGCAGTTTTATGAAGTGCTGACCTATTTTGCCAGATGCATAAATCAAAGCTGAAGAGTAGTGGAACAGAGAATTTGACTTACCGGTAATAATCATTGGCGTAAGTTATCGCCAGAGAAGCAGAACTGTACCACTTAGTTCTACAACTTGAACTATTCTTCATCCACTTTGCCAGCAGTTCATGGTGTTTGCAAGGAGAAATAAACTACCCAGGCTTTAACTCTCTACCTTGCTAACTGATAACAAGAACAGGCAATGTTTGGACAACATGGCAACCTCTGTGCAGTGTGTGTAATTATGGAAATGAGGTGGCATGCGACCGGCATGCGTGAGGCAGAGAAAAGAAGCCACTGTGACTTCTTTTCCTCCCCCGATCATGTGAACCCAGTCAATGAGTCTGCCACTGCTGCTTTCATTGCAGAAAGGGTCCTGTTTATGCCCACCACACTTGAAGACTTAAGTCCAAAGGTAACAGAGTATGTATAATTGATCCTGAAGTATTGATTCCATGGTCCTTACTCTAAAGACCTCCCCAGTGCATCAGTGGACTTAGCACTAACTCAGGGGACAATTCCTGCCCTCTGTGGAAGAATTCAATGGGTTGGATCCAAACTTGGTCACACTTGGAGTAGACCCATTGAAAGCAGTGACTTGATTTCAGTGGGTCTACTCTAATTCTGGATCCAGCCCTATATGCTGAAGCTTTTTAAAGCCAAACATTTTAATTTAATGAAATAGTAGATATCTATTTTTTACATATCACAAATAGTTTAGCTTTTTTTTCTTCAGCACAGGGTTTTGTAGGCCACTTTTACTCAAGGGGGTCATGATTAAAACAAGTATATATAGAAGTGCAGGTGAGAACAACACACATAGCCAGAATTTTCTCTGATATTTTCACCACAGCAGCTATGATGATTCAAGAGACAATAGTGGCCTCCTGCAGCCTCGCCCCCCCATGTGCCCCTGCCACCCCCTGAAATTCAGGAGGACCACAATTTTTTTAAAAAAATTGCAAAAAAGAAAAAGGCATCCAGAGCTGTTACAGAGCACCAAAAGGTATCTTTGAAACAAATTAATTGTTTGAAACTAATTTTGACCCTTTTTGCACTCTGTAGCAGCTCTGGACACCATTAAAGTAAGTTGTGTCCCATTTCTAGCACCTGTGGGTGTGGGTGTGAGGCCCACGGGGTGGGACCTCTCAAAGTTGCCCACTTCTGGTTTACATGGATCCTTTGGATAGTTGATGATAATAGCAATCCAGAATGTAGACAGTAAATTCTCAAATATGTTGAAAACATAGGCTGTTTCTAACCATTGCATGTATTTTAAATCTCACTGCCTTGCCATAAAAAACACACACCAGTCAATAGTCACTATTCTTGATAATGCAATATACACATGTTTATGCTCCATTGCACAACTCAATTAACAAGCTCTATTCGCAGGGTTATTTTGGCAACACTGTTGAAATACCAGTGGTGCTGCAGAGAAAAAAAAGGAAGCTATCGAACAAAAAGATGAATGTTAGTTCTAGCCAAATCAAAGCAGAAGGGAAAGAAATCTTATGCAGATTGGGGGGGACGGGACACATTGCATTTGATTAAAGTGAGTATATGACAAAAAAATCATGAATGAATGTCAAAGAATTAGCCTATATTTTATATGAGCCTCCTTTTTTCTAGGCTGTGAGTGTTGTACAAAGGGAGCTGCCAAATGTTCAAAGAAAGGCAGTCCAATTAGTGGAGCAGTTCCGGTCTCTAGAAAACTGAACATCAGGATTAGTACTCTAGCGCATGGCAACTACTTGGGGTTTATTTTATAATGCAAAGTCTTTCTTCCCCATGGCTTTTAGGAAATGTTTTCCGGTTGCTTCCTTCCTGACGTACATTATAGACAATATCTTGTCAGGGTTTGAAAGATGGTATATGGCAGACCATTGTTGCCTGTGACTTTATACATTAATTTGTTCACCCCTGCTGTGGTATCTGGTTGAAGAGATTTTTGAAGCAACAGAAAAACTCATAAAATCAATTTGAATAGATGCCACACAGCAGGTCCAAGAAAAGAAGAGAGTGCATTTGGGCAAGCAGGACCATCTTATAGTGTGTATGAGGTGTGTGTGTGTGTGTGTGTGTATCAGGGCCGGCGCTACCGCTAGGCCAACTAGGCGGTTGCCTAGGGCGCGTAGCGGAAGAGGGCGCAGAACGCTGCGCTCCTCTTCGCTGCCGGCGTGCTCCTGCCCTGCCCGCCCTCCTCTCCGAGAAAGCCAGGTAAGTGCGCCCGGAGTAGTGGTGGGGCCGAGCCTGGGCGCCTCCCCCCTACCTCGCCTCCCCCCCGCGCCGCCTCCCCCCACCTCGCCTCGCTTCGCCTCTGCGCCGCCTCCCCCCCGCGCCGCCTCCCCCCACCTCGCCTCTGCGCCACCTCCCCCCCACGCGCCACCTCCCCCCCACCTCGCCTCGCTTCGCTTCAACTCTCCTCCGCGCCGCCTCCCCCCCCCGACACCTACCTTCTCCGTGCTGTTTCCGGAGCCCCGCCCGCGCTCTGTTTTGGCGGGAAGTACCAGGGCAACAGGACTGTTTAAGCCCTGTTGCTCTGGTTTCCCCCGGCCAAAAACAGAGCGCGGGGGTCCCTTTTCGGAGGAGGCGTCGGACTGGGAAGGTAGGTGGGGGGGCGGCAGCGGCAGCAGCAGCGTGCGGGGGGGGGTCCGGTGGCGGCGGGGGGGGCGGGAGGTTGCAGAGCAGGGCTGCTTTCCGGAGCCCCCCCCACGGCACGAGGGGGGGCGCTAAATATAATTTAGCCTAGGGCGCCAAACTGCCCTGCACCGGTCCTGGTGTGTATGTGTGTGTGTACAAAAACAAACACAGAGAGAGAGAGAGAGAGAGAGAGAGTGAGAGAGAGACTTTTCTTTTAATAACTTTTGTCTCTTCTTGCTAAAGATGGAGCCTGGAACTCAGAACCTCAGAAAGTAGTGAAGCTGGGCGTTCTACCAGTAAGAAGTCTCCTTGTCATGGAAGAAACCATCTGGGCTGCTTCTGGTGGACAAATTTTTATAATTAGTACCGAGACCCATGCTGTAGAGGTAAAAAAACTAAACATTCTCTAGATGTATGCCTTTTATACTGTTTTATAGTACCATTTCCTACATGGAATATATGCTTTTCATTCAGGCAGATGTAACACCTGCATATATAATGTTTAGAAAATGTCATTTTATGGTGGTCTGGCTTGTTCATGCTGCACCATAGCTCAGGCTATAAGGAAAGGAGTCCTATATGTGAGTAATTCCTTCAGGGTCTACAAGCAGAAGGCTTGTTACACTTGCTGTTCCTCCTTTAAAGCTGGCAGTGTAAACACTTGGCGAATTGAGACAAGCAAGTTGGATGCCAACATGAATCATCCATGATTAAAGCAGTGCTCTCACGTCTACCCTTCTCTTCCCCCCCTCTTGGTATTCCCTGTTCTCATTGTTAACTGATTGTAGGCTAGCAGGGGAGGAAGAGAGCAGTGTTGTGAGATTTGTACTTCCCACCAGCTGAGTGTGGATGAATAATCTGAAATCCAGTTTTTAGTTTTTTGTTAGCAGCTTCTCTGCTATTTGAAATATTTGCCTTTTGTATCTCTGCCACATTGTAGTCCTTTTTTGGAGACACTGTGCCACCGCCCCCCCCTTCCCCATCAGATTGTCATGGGGCATCTGACAATGGTGGGGCATTTTAAAGTAAGGTTTGAATTAATGATGAGAGCTAAGAGATCTGTTTCTCAAAGAACTTGAAATCTGATAGAATTTCCTACTATTTTCCTGACTGCATTAGATACAGCTTTTACTGCATTAATATGTTTTCATATATGACTGTTCTTCCTTCCATCTTAAATAACAAAGAAGTGTTTCCTTGAAAGGCTAGATAATGTAGCAATATTTAGCATGGAGTGGGTAACATTAATTTCACAATTATTAGACCAGGTATTGGTAGTGAATAGTATCTGCAGCACTGAGCCATTCAGATTGGATGAGCTATACCTTGTAGTATAATTGGTTTTTATACATATCTCTCTGGTCCTGGCTGTTCTGTGCCATAGGCATGCCTTGTGTGTCCCATTACTTTTAATATGATCAGTAGTTTTCCTGCACGGAGATAGATGACGACGTATCACATGTTATATACAAGTGATGCAATTTTGTTGCAGAATATAAACTTACGGGTATCCCTCCTTTCCCCAATATTAACTACTGCTCAAGTCTGCAGGAGCATGGGAACTGCAGTAGCACTCATCCTTCCCATGCCTTTGGCGTAATGTGGTCTGACATGGGAAGAGATGCAGTGTGGAGGTTCATGTGTAATCCAGGACTACTTGCATTACCCCAGCAGCATGGGAAGGAGTAGCAATATTTCTGCTTTCCTGATGCTGGGATTACCAAAGATACCAAATGTTACAGACTCATGGAATAATACCATTAAATTTGAACTGCAGTTGTACCTACAGAGGGTGTGGGGAGGAATACAGAGACAATACGTTGAGCTATCTGAAACTTGGCTCACAATATTATTAATGAATATACAAACAGTTTTGTGGCTAGAGAGGATTGCAAATGAGATGCTCCTCCATGAGAACTGGGAAGAGAATGATATAGGGCAGAAGTCAATATAGGCTTACAACTGCTGTCCTCAGCTGTCCAGTTCAGGTCCCCAAACCCTCCATGCCAGCATCCTTGCCTAATGTAAAAGCACCCATTGCAACAAACACATCGTGCCAAGAAGACCAGAACCCTCTTCTTTGAACATCACTGAGGAAATAAAACACATGTGCATGCGCACGCATGCGCACACACACACACTCCATAGCTAATTAGTAATTTTGGTGAAAGACTTCCTTGCCAGTGCTGCTAACCAGCAGCCAGCCCTGTATCCATAGTACATGCTGCTTGAAGGAGAGCTAAAAATTCAGGGCCGGCAAACGTGTGGCACAATGCCGTAGGCCATGCTCCACACCTTATACAACCTTGCAATGGAGCAGAGATGGACAGTTCTACTCTGGTCTACCTCTCTTATGCCCTGTCCAAGGTGGTACATTCCTGAGTCTGTGACCTAGCCAGCTGGGACTCCCAGATGTTTTGCATGCTGCCCACTTTGGCTGCAATGCCCCACACATATTGAAATCTGTCCCATCATTATTTTCCTCCCCTTCCCAGCACAGATGCAACCATGCCTCTGCTTAAGATTGGCAGCAGTTCTTGGTAAACAAACAAAGTGCTTAAACACAATTGAGCTTTTCTCACATATTAAATATTTTCAAGGCAAAAGAACAAAGTAGCTGGCACATTGCTCTGCATCTCTGTTGCTTCCTACCCACTGTTCCTTTCTTGCTGTGTGTTGATGACACTTCAAATCCTCTTCTTGGAATCCCAGTTGCAAGCTGAGATGGGCTGAACTTAAATATAAAGTTTTGGTCTAAGCTGTCTTGGAAGCTGCATGCCATCCGCAGTGACATAACTGATTTTGGTGGTGATAGCGTGTGTGTAATTAGAAATAGTTTTATTTTTTTAGGAATGATAGTTTCCCCACCTCAGTATGGTATAGCACTCATAAAGACTATTCTTGGCAAGTGAGGGAGTCCGCAGTAATCCTTACTTCCAACTGAGGCTGGTACAGGGTTGTGCCAGCCTCAGTAGTTCTAATGGGCTTGAAAGGCTGCTCATAAGAAAGTCAGGACATAAATGTACTGGCAAGAGTGGAGAGGAGTAAGTCCAAGTGCCCGTACATGGTACAACAACCTTCCCCAACCTGGTTCCCTCCAGATGTGTTGGACTGAAACTCCCATAATTCCCAGCCAGCCTGGTCATTGGCCATACTGGCTGGGAATTATTGGAGATACAGTCCAACACACCTGGAGGGAACCAGGTTGGGGAAGGCTATGGCACCATGTTGCTGTTTCTTGAGCAGGAAAAACTCAAACCTCAGCCATTTCTGTGATGGCTGCTGCAAGTATACTGGTACCAAGTTCCAATGTAAATCTAGACATCATGGCGATGCTCCAGCATCAGCATTCCAATGCTTATTCCTAGATATTGCTGTGGTAAACAGAGCAATGCATAGAATTGGGATGTTAGTATTGTAGTATTATTAAAATTTCACAATGTGCTTCTCTTTCCAAAATAAAGCTGTTAATAACAAACAAGAAGCTTTTACAGTGCAGTTGTGGGTCTCCTTCCATTGTCCTTGATTTACTTGCCTGTCATGTGTGGTTTAGCATGCATGTTTGGCATGCCTGCTTTCCCATTTAACAATCTGGATCCTTGGAGTTTTTGCAGTTCCTTTCTTGTAGATGTCTGGGGCACAGAAAGCACGGCATTCATGGAGGCTGTGAAATGGGCTTTCATAAAATAAATAAATAAATAAATATTTGGAAAAATGTGCCACAACATAGATATAAAACAATCCTACTCTTGGACGTGTGTGTGTGTGTATGAAATATATTATCACTTCATATATTTTTTTAAAAAGCCAACTGAATAAACAAAATGCCCTGTGTTCCTTGATAGCATGTCTAAACACTGCTTTTTCTTTTTTTCCTTTAAAGTAGTAAAAGTCAGTCACTTCTCATGAACAATGGGGCCCATTATACAGAACTTGCTATGCTTGAGAAAGCATGGTTCAATCCTTGGCATGGCTCTTTGGGCTGAGAATCACAAAGGAGTTTGTACTGGGTGTAAGTAGGAGGGAAGAGAAAGATGCGACTGTGCAGTGTGCCGTTGTATCAGTGGCTGGTCATCTCTGGCGCCACTGTGTTAAGATGTTTGGAATTTGCCTGTCACATTGAAAATGTGTGTTGGAGCTCTCACGTTGCCATAGAGTTTGAGAAAGAGAGCTGGAGAGAGAGAAATACAGACCTCTTTGGATGAAGATGGGATGGGATTATGTAGAAAACCAGCCAAATGCTAGAACTGCTTCATTTTGCCGAGTATGACAACAGCCATAATGCTCTTTCATGGGTCTTCCCAGGGTAGAGATGAGGAAACAAATGGAGGGCTATGGCAGTGCATGTGCATCATCACTTTCTCTTCTGGAAGAGGAGAAAGGGAGTCTCCCCAAAGCAGGCAGCAATCATCGTCACTATACTGCCTTTCCTGGTGAGGGAAACAGTGGAACAATATAGCAGCTCTGGTTTTCTTTCTCTGGCAGAAGAAAGTTTGTATTAGCCACTAGCTGTTGCCCACGGCTGCGCTCGCGTGGATTTTAGGATTTGGTACAATGGAAAAGATACAGTGTGTCTGACTGAAAGTGTAATGTTTAAGCTGGGTGCTGGCAGCAGAAAACCGTTCTGACAGAAATATCTGATCTGAAAGAAAAATCATGTTAATCCTGAGAGTCTACAGGTGATGAAGAGTGACCGTGCCAAGTTTGGGGTAGATCTGTCAAAACGTGATGGAGCGGAGCCTATGCGAGCCCACACACAACAGTCATTCAGTCATTTAAAATTTCCCTCCCTTTTCACCCCCTCAGAGAACATTCTAAATGGACATGGGGAGATTTGCATACCCACCCCTATTGGCCCCTGCAGGAATTCATACGAACATTCTAAGTGTCCTATGGGCTATTTGCATAACTGCTCCTATTGGCTCCTGCAGCAATTATGAGGTGAGGCCAATTTGCATAACTGCTCCCCTGTTGCTCTGCCCATAGGATATGAGAGTGGGGAGATTCCCCCCCTTTTTCACCCCCTTAGGGATGGAATTTCCAAAAATCCTCCCTTAGTGGGTGTCTACGTCATAAAGCAATGTCCCTTCAAAATTTCACATTCCTAGATTAAACGGTTTGAGCTGGGCGTTGATGAGTCAGTCAAAATCAGTCAGTCAATCAGGACACCCTCTTTTATATATATAGATACATCTTGGTTGCCTTTAGACAGACAATAGGTAGCGAGATGGTTTTTGCAGGACAGGAGTGTGATACAGTTTTATACTATATTATACATTATTGTCTCAAACATGATTACTATTGAGTAATAGTAATCCCTTGGTCAAATTGAATGTCATTAGATATGATGCTCTTTTGTATGACATGCAGGAAATGTCTATTAGTTTCTATGGCTATTGGATTTAAGGATAGTGTCAAATTAGAGAGCAAGTGCTGTGGCCCAGCCAGCAAGAGAGAAACAGGAACATGGTTTACTTCTTTTTTGTCACATTATTTATCTGGATGTGCATATGTGATGTTTATGTTGCAATATAAGCACAGTTGCTGTTAAGAAACTTGTGTTAATGATAACCTAGGAAGGTGGCAGATTAGCAAAACCTACCCACTTAGCCTAAATACCATCCCAGTTGCATAATCCAAGGCAGGAGGACATAATGGGGTGGGAGTGGGGAGAGAACACTGAGGTCAAAGTAAATAATGACCAAAGCCAATATTACAGTATAAGCAATGAAAAACAGAACTCCAGAATAGGTTAACTTGCAAGGCAGATCTGCCTTAAATATGTCCATGGCAGTTTACTATATCTCTTGAAATTTCAGCAGAGAGCTTTACAACTGGAAGTATAATAAATTAGCTGGTAAATACAGCATGTGATAAGAAAAACGCCTTTGAAAATTGTTAGCAGCTGTACCAACAGAATGGATTCTTGCTCATTCACTGAAGAAACCTAATGGGTAATCATCTAAGGGCCTAGTCCATACATTATTAAAACAGTGAGAAATATTCTTCTTGCTACTGGTAGGGAATAAATAAGACCCTAGTAAGACTTCGTAATGGAAGTGCTGTCATATCTATCAGGGTTATACAACTGGGGTCTGAATTTTATCAAATATGGCACAACCCCCCCCCCCCCCATCTAGATAAAATAATAACGGTCTGCCTTGGTAGGTAGTTCTTCAAGGAGTTCATCTCCATTTTCCAATCTCCAATTTCAGCCAGATGCCAAAGACTGGGTATTTATTTTGGGGCAGGATGAAAGGGAAGAGCAATTACTCCCAGAAAACACATGCTTATAATTGTGGAGAAAGCCAACCTAAGCCCCCTTTCTGACACACACACACTCACCAAGGTGGGGGGAAGGAGACCGGGGGGGGGGGGAGAGACAGCCAGTCTCCACAGAGACCAAAGGGGACAAACAACATCTGCATAGAATCACCCCAGGGGGGAAGACAGGAAGCATCGCCAGGTTCGTCAATGCTCTCGTATATCAGCCCCATCTACATAAGACTTGAATACCTTGCCAGAGCAGACACTTCGGCACCCATAAGAAAGGACCATTCAACACCACAGGATGGGACCATTAAGCAAGTGGTTTCAAAGGGACCCCACCCCACAGGGGGAAGGCGTCACCCCACCTGACCCAAAAGGCCGCCCCTCAGGGAGGGTGGCAACCCACCTGATTGGCAACCCACCTGATTACGGAGGGAGGGGCTACCTGAAACACCAAGGTATAAAACACCCTGCGCAAGGGAACTGAGTTGTTGGACCTGATCAGCAATCTTGCCCCATGCTTGGGGTAAGGGAACGAAGGGATCGGCAACCCCGGGTAGCAGCACCCGGCGTGCTCCAGCTAGCTGAAATCACTGGCCGCTTGGATTGACCGGACCCCCGGGAAACCAAGCTGAAATCACTGGCCGCTTGGGTTGACCGGACCCCCAGGAAACCAAGCTGAAATCACTCACAAGCCGCTTGGGTAGACCGGACCTCCGCCGGGAACCCAGCTAGCCACTTGGGTAGACCGGACCTCCGCCGGGAACCCAGCTAGCAGCATGCGGTTGACCGGGCCTCTGCTGGAGCCCGAGCTGAACTAACTAGCTGAGAGCCCTGAAATCACGGTGTCCTCAAGACTTCTTGCTTGCTACTTTGTACCGTACTGATAAGCTGTATTGCTGGCGTGTGTCTGGGTTTGTGAAGGTAATTTTGTAAATAAACTTGTTTTATAAAAGATACTTTTGTGGCTATAAGTTATCCCTTTGTTCTGGGCTAAGGGTGATAGTCGCTGGGGACCTCGGAGAAGGCCCGCCCTAGGACTCGCTACCCCCTTAGCATTGAACCCGCGCAGAAGACCAGGTTGTCGGTCTTCCACTATAATAAAAACTACTTTCACTTGTTACACCAAGATATTTCAGTTAACAGTAATCTATCCTCTTTGGAGGCATGGCATTCCTCCCAAATTATTCTCTATTTGAGAGGTAAAACTATAATTGCAGGGGTCAATGTTAAGGGAGAAGTCTGTGTTGTGTTTGGGGTACAGTGAGGGACATCTGTGATAATCCTGGGAATATTCATTCCAGTAGCTGGGTGAAAAAAAGAGGCGGCAGCAGCCATCAAATAAATAAATGAAAAATGTGCTTCCAGAGTTCTACAAAAGCAGGTTGTATTCCTGTCTTGTCCAATTGATGATCACATTCTCTGCTTCTGCCATGGATGGCAGCTCATGCAGCTTTCTCAGCTCAGTGAATTCTTGAGTCTTTTACTTCAGTCTGACCCCACAGCCTATATAATAATGTAGTTTGGGGGTGGCCCTGGATCCATCTTTGTCACTGGAGGTCCAGGTAACCTTAGTGGCCTGGAGCACCTAATACCAACTTCAGTTGGTGCACCTACTACCCCCATTCTTGGATGGGCACAACCTAGCCACGGTGATCCATGCACTGATAACCTCATGATTAAACTACTGTAATGTGCTCTTTCTGGAGTTGTCCTTGTGCCTGGTTCAGAAGCTGCAGCTAGTGCAGAATGCAGCTGCAAGGGTGCTCACTGGGACATCCAGCTATGTCCACATAACACCTGTGCTAAAAGAACTGCACTGGCTGCCTTCCCCTAAATATACCCAGCCGACCTTTAAGATCTTCAAAGGAGGCCTTGCTGGTCATTCCTCAACCAACAGAATGTCACCATGTAATTTCTCGACGGTGAGCCTTCTTGGTGGTGGCACCAAGGAAAACCCTCCCCTGTGCAGTTTGGGAGGCAGAAAATGTATTTTCAAACGCCTCCTGAAAATACACGTGTTCACCTGGGTCTTTTCTGGCTTGTAATTAATTGCAGTTAATCATATGCTGCTCCATCTCACTGCTCCTTGTATTGTTTTGTAATTGTTATTGTAACTGGAATTGTTTTTAATAGCGTATTTCAGATGTTATTTTTTAATATTTATATGTGAACCACTTAGGGATTTTATTATATTATGGTGGTATATAAGTACTACTAATAAATAACTAAAATGATCACTTTTTTCTTCACTTATCACCCCTATTTCCGATCATTTTGCCGGGCAATTCTGGTTTCCCACTTCAATGGGCAGTGTCTCTTAGGCCACTATGACCCACTATGACCCTTAGGCCACTATAACCCACTATGGCCACTATGACTTAGGCCCTGAACCTTTCCATTGCAGTTGCATCGGATGCCTTGCATTGCACTATAAGGACTGCATGTGATCCCTCCCTGGCTTATGGAGTGACTAAACTCTCCTTTGGCTTGGCCAATTCCACTAGCAGCTCTGTGGCTTCACTCAAGTGAAACTGAGGAGCTAAGTTTCCCTATGGAGGGACTGGCACTGTGGCACATCCTTACCTGTCTTGAGAAGTAAATGTGTTTACATTGCATGGTGGCTGAACAGCATATATCTCGGGAGAGAGCTCATTTTTAAGTGGAGATGTTTGCTCCCTCTGTATGCGAAAATTATCTCTAAACTCGTACCTTAAGGTAGGGGTATATTCAGAATTTCTACGCAACTTTTACAAGAACCTCAGTTTCACAGGTGCTAACATAGCCCATGTCAGTTGATGAAGGAGCATTGCCTACATGGATTAGCTTAGAAGCAAGACAGGGGAGTCTGCATATTACTTGCATATAATACCTAAGTGGACAAATGTTAAAGCTTTTAAATCAGTCCTGAATTTCCTTTAATTTCTTCTTTGGGCTTGATCAGAGGAGGCTTTTGATGTGCCTTGCCCAGCTTGCGTGATTTTCTGAGCTGTCCACATGATATCATCATGGTCCTGCAGCCACTCTTGTGATTTCCCCCTGCTTCACCATATTTTTTCACAAGGAAAATCTGTTCATTTTTTTTTCTGGCACACCGTAGTACTGCAAAGAACCACTGGGGTGATCACTGTTTTTGGGTCCTTGTGGTATTTCTGTGGGGACGTACTGACAATATTTACTGCAATGTTTCTGAATGGGCATGTCCATGTACCATAATTTCGCTCCCCTTTGTGTCATTTCCTTTCTGGTTGGTGTAGTATAGACATGGCAACTTCTGGAGTTACCTCCTTTCAAAAATATGCATTTGTAAACTTCCACCATAACAGTCTTGCGCAAATCCTCCTTCTCATTTTTTTTTTAAAAGGTGTGCACACAGGTGAATGGATTAACCTGTGCACATGCCCACAGAGGGAGACAGAAGTGGAAGGGAAATGGTGGTGGAGAGGCAGGGAAGCGGTGGCAGGGGAAGGGGAAGGGACAAAAGGTAGGTATGTAGACGGGAGATTGTGTTACATACTGGGGGGGCAGGAGTAAAATTTTGGCAGCATAATAGATACTGTGAAAATCTGTATTTAAAGAACAAATGGAACACAATGACCTGCACCCACAAGAAGGCTACCATGTGATCAAACCATTAGTATCTTAAATTGGAATGTACGTGCATTTGTTTTTCAAGTAGCCTCTAAGCTAGCAAACTCTTACCTTTCCTTGAAAGATCAGCTTTGAAATGTACTAATATTCATAATGTTCTCTAACCTATATTAATCATAAAGCAATAATACTGCATAATGACACATGATGATATGTATCACAGCAACTGATGATCCTAAAATAACCTACTTTTAAAGATTAATAATATCAGCATTCTTTTCTTTTCCTGTACTGCTTCTTTTTTTACCCATCTTAAATGCCTTTTAACAGTAAATAAATTACTGTTATTAATTGACCTTTATGACTTAGATTAGGGGGGGGGGAATCATTTTCTCATTGAACTTTCTCATAATTAATGTTAGTAAATTGATTTGACAAAATTAACATAGCCTTTCTTGGCCATATGATCCCCCCACCACCACTTCTTGCCTTGTTCTTTACTTGGGTGGTGCCATCTGTTCCCATGGATCTGAAGGAGAGGATTCAGAACTGTTTTGTTCCCTTCAAAATAACATAACTGGAGCTATCACATTTTATCCTTCAATGGAGCCTTTTGCTTACACCCTTATCTGAATAAGTTTTCAGAAAAATATCCATGTGGCATATATTTTGAACTCCTATATATCCACGTCTTTTGCCTTGAATGGGTATTGTAAGGCTTAAAAGTATGAGACCATCTTTTTCCATATTAGGGATGAGTTGAACTCTGCTTTCTAATTCTTCTAGGATTCTGACACCTGCTTGGTTCCACTCTGGTTAAAATTTTGGGAAATCTGTTGGTGTTTTCTTTGAGCAGAGTGTGTGCGAGTTGGGAGATTTATAATCCTGTCTCTGTGTGCTAGCAGAGGCCTGAAATTCCACACACAGATTTTCCAGATCTCACCTCCCACCGCGCAGCGTGTTGTGCCAGTTTCTCCAGCCCAGTCTTCCCTGTTATCAGACTGCTTCCAGCTTCCCCGTTGCATATTAATCCATGGAGTCAGGAAACACTCTGGAACACCACAGGTCTAATTCTACCTGTTTATTCACTTAGCAAGTAAAGTTCTACAGAGTATACATTTCCTAGTTACAGTCCATCTGCAGAGTATAAATGCATAGCAAGCATTACATCCAGTGGAGTAAGTTGAGCTTCACTCCACCTCAGCAAAGACGTTACATTGTTGCAGTAACAAAGTCCAGCAAGAAGAACAAAGGAGAAGAAAGCAGTCCTGCTTCTCTCGAAGATGGCTTCAGACAGAAAACAAGTTAGCACGTCATCAATATGACTAGCTCATATTGCTCTCACGGTCTAGCTTCCCATGCGAAAAACACGGGAATCCAGAAAGACATAACAAACCTGTTTACCGCCATTCTGTCCCTTTCATGTGTAAACAGTGTGCTGCAGCTGGTGAAGTGATACATATCACAACAAATCTAGATTACTAGATGCATGCATAGTTCCTACTTTGGGAATGTTTCCCCCCCCCCAATTTTTCTAAAAGCACACAGCACAATTGCACCATTTCACATCTATTGAATTCAGTAGATAGATTTAAAGAGGCTGCAGTCCTGGAAGTGCCTGGTTAGGTGCAAAGAGCAGTCCACCTCTGATAACCCTTGGGGCAAGAAGTGGTGGGTTGCTGTTTGCCCCTCCCCTCAGCCATTTTGGGGATTGCAGGCAGCCTCTTTAAATTTTCCTATTGGTTTAAACAGAGATGTTAATTGCACTATTGTCCAATTACACACACACACACACACACAATTAAAGAAAAAAAAATCTTTAACAATTTTTAGCAGTTTTTTTCTGGGGAAATTCCTAAAATATTCCTGCAGAAACAACTCCCAAATGAGAGCCACTGTGGCGTAGTGGTGAGAGTGTTGGACTGGGACTCGGGAGATCCAGGTTCTAGTCCCCGCTCCGCCATGAAGCTCACTGGGTGACTTTCAGCCAGTCACTGACTCTCAGCCTAACCTACCTCACAGGGTTGTTGTGAGGATAAAATGGAGAGGAGGAGGAGGATTATGTAAGCTGCCTTGGGTTCCTTGCAGGAAAAAAGGCGGGATATAAATATAATAAATAAATAAATGAATGAATAAAATTCTACCTGCCAAGTTGTGTTCTGGAAACCATGCTAAAAATTTGGAATGGGAAATTTGGAATCCAGTTGAGATGGATTTAGCAAGCATCCATAAAAATATCCAGCTCTTTAGAGTTGAATTGCCCTTTGTCATTTTACCTTTTCTATCTGAGTACTGAAAGTAGCCACACTGCACCATCCATTCTAAGTTCAGTTAGAGGGCCTTGTGTGAAATAAACACATAATCGGCTATTGACAAAGGATGAGTGCCCACCCTGTTCATAGTCGAGGAAACGCAACCATTTAATGGATGCTTTGTATGTACTTCATCATTTATTTTTGTGCTATCCTTCCTCCATGGAGCTCAGAAGGCATAAGTGGTGTCCCGCTCCACATTTTATCCTCATAATAAAATGAGGTAGGTTAGGCTGAGAGAGGTCAGCCCAAGGTCCCAAGGTCGCCCAGCAACATTCATGGCTGAGTGTGGGTTTTAACTTGGTCCCTGCAGTCAAGGTCCAGTGCTCTGTCCTCAGCTAGACTGAGCTGATACTCAGCTCAAAAAGCAAACTGTGATTTAGCCCTTAGGAAAGAGATAATGAGTTGGATCCAGACTTGTAAGGAGCGGGATTTAGCTCATGCTGGAAGAAGTGAGTGGGGAGGTGATTTTTGCTGATTTCTCCTTTCTCCTGGGTTCCCCTGAAAAAAATGATCTGGAAGGTTGGAGGAATCCTCTGGAACAGCATGGGAGGGGGCATTGGGGGCTGCTGAGGGAAGGATGAATGGTTGAAAATCACTTTTCCCAGCAGGGAGCCTCCATTTGATCCCTCCCAATCCCTTCTGCAAATGGGAGGAACAAGGTTGGATACAACCCTGTAATAGGAACTGCTGAATCCCAGTATTAAAATTCATTTTTATTAGGCACTGAGTGTCAAGCATTTGAGATTTCCTAATAATCATCTATGTTTTCCATCTGTACATATTAGGGGAGCAAAAGACATAACTTATAATGGGTACAAGATTTTTCCCTAAGAAAATAGCTAAATATGGACTACTGATATTGCTTGTTCTTCTGCATGACTTTCAATGACTTATTTCTGTTATGCAGTGCCATTTTGAAGCTCATCAAGAGGAAGGGATGGTGATTTCTCATATGGCTGTTGCAGGAGTTGGGATCTGGATTGCCTTCACATCAGGATCTACGCTTCGCCTTTTCCACACCGAAACCCTTAAGCATCTCCAAGACGTTAACGTTGCTACTCTTGTTCTCAATATGTTGTCAGGTACCAACATTATATAAACTTTGCAATGGCATCAGTGTTTTGTTTGGATTGTGTAACTCTTGGCAATGCTCTAGTACAGGACTTTCCAACCTTGGGTCCCCAGATGTTGCTGGCCTACAGCTCCCAGTATACCCAGCCAACATGGCTAATGCCAAGGGATTCTGGGAGCTGTAGTCCAGCAACATCTGGGGACCCAAAGTTGGAGAGCCCTGCTCTAGTACTTCATGGGCATGACACTCAAACAAGAAATCTATAATCACAAATGCAAGTTGTTTTTCAGTCATAATATCAGTCTGAATTGAGATCTTAACTAAACTGTTAACAGGAGTGTTAACATAATTCTATTTTGTGGGGGAAATGTAAAATGGGGTAGGAAAATGGGTAACAAACAGGGCCGGTGCTACCATTAGGCCAACTAGGCAGCCGCCTAGGGCGCAGGGCTAAAGGGGGTGCCAAAAACGCCTTGAAAACAAAATACAGCGCTCTCAAGTGGGAAGGGGGGCGCTAAATATCTGATCTTGCCTAGGGCACCAAACTGCCTTGCACCGGTCCTGGTAACAAATGGTATAGAATTTCAGTTTCTTGATTCTTTTTTAATTTTAAATTTTTTATTATAAATATACAAACAAACAAACAAAACATCACATATATTACAAAAAGTCACAATTACAAATAAGACCTATGAACATGCTTGCTAGAATTTTAGTTTCACATCCACATCTTGCATATTTTTAATTACCTACACACACACCCAATAATAATTTAAGATTTAAAAATGAAAGGCATTTTTCATGCCAGCCAGCAAACAAACTGCACATAACAAAAATTGTTTTATATTTAAGATGTCTTTTTAATTCATGATAATGGAACAGAAGAGGGCCTCCCATTAACTGGCCAGGTCAAGAACTTTGCCTGAAATGTGACTGCAAAGCCATCATGATGGTTACATGTATAGTCCTGCTGCTTTTATTTTCTTTGTCCCTTTAGTAAAACACAATTGTGAAGCGCATTAACATTCAATTTTCCATTTTGTGACCTAGATGTCACCCACAATTAATTCTTTTGTAGAATTAATATGAAGTCCACAAATTCAACTTTATCCCACTTTATTTGCAGCTAGTAACCAGGAAACATAGCAGCCATTTTAAAAGTAATTTCTGGTTTGTGTGTTTTCCACTAATAATAATAATCACTAATTAAGAGCAGCATTGGTCACAAATATGGTAGAACATCCCCATCCATCCACTGCCAGTGCTTCTACTTTTTCTATTAGCTTCAAAATGTCAACTCTCTCAGTTTAATAAAATTACATTTTGGGTTGCTGTTTTCCAGCCTGTCATTACTGTCCTCGCCCTGAGTTCTAGTGGAATATTCATTTTCTCATTGTGCAAAAGGATTTAATGTTGTGTATTGTGAGGCGTGAACTGTTTTTGTACTGTGCTTAGAAGTGAGCATTTCTGTGTGTTTAATGGAAGGGGGGAAGGTAGTTGGAAAATATTTAGTCTTAGCTGTCATTGCCATGGCAATAAAACAAGATAACGTAAACCGTGTTTTTCTGTTGCAGAGCTTGGGTTAATTATATATATATATATATATATATATATATCCATATCCCCAGGTGTCACTACCATTACATTCCAGAAGCTTCATTTTTATCTAAAGAATGATTTCCTTTTTACTATATCAGGACTGTTCACTTAAAAGTTTTAGTAGAATTTTTTATATCTTGATAGACACTGTGCAAAAATGATTAAATAGTTGAATTTCATTTGATGTTAAACATGGATGTCGATATTCTGTGTGAAATTATTTGTACCCTAGTAAAAGCCAGAGAAAGTTGAAAAAAACAACAGAAAAACACATTGATCTCTGTGTAATATACAATATTTGTGAAAAGAAAGCAAATGAGCATCAAAGCAGAATGAATGTAGCTTTCATGCACATCTACATTTATTGCTCTTTTGAGGACCCTGTGCAGGGTACAGTAGAACCTCATTTGTACTAAAAAAATTATTTTCTAATTCTTTTGATCAGGCCTACTTTGGTAAAGAAAGGTCTCCTTCAGAAAATAATAGGATATGGTTCGAACACACAGAGATAATCTCCTGAACCTGGTGAGGGACGAAAGTACCACAGTGTGGAAGGAAAAATAGGAAGAGACTGAAATACTTTTAACTTAAGGCTACATAGAAAATATTTCGGGGGGGGGGGGGGGAACACTTGTCAGGAGAAATCACTCCTTAAGTGTTTTGCATCAGATTGTAGCAAAACAGGATGCAAACTTTAGATCAGGAATAATTGTTCAGCAATTAATTGTCTTATTTTGTTATAACTAACTTTGGGAAAGGAGACAAAGAAAGAAATGGGAAATCATGCCCCTCAGTTGTGCCTCTCCAGCATTCAGAACAGAAAGTTTTCTAGGACAGCTGTTTCTAAAACTCTGTATTGCAGACTTCTGTCCTATTTTCTTGTGGGCCCCCAAATCTTATTTTAAAATCTTCAGATGAAAGGCTTCTAAATTAAAACTCAATTCCTTATACACTCTGTGGCTGTACTGAACACACAGGGAAAAGGGGAACTGTTGCTAGGTAGCAGCAGGTTGACTTTACTAGATATGCTTATTCCATGGATCACATTTTAAAAATCAATGTGCTAGGAATGCAGAAATTTACTTTTCACATTTTTGCATTTTGTAACAACCCTCAGTTAAAAAATCAAGGGTGGTTGAGAAGACGAGCACAAGTGAGCCAGCGTGCATGCTGGTTCCCACGTGTCTACCCCACTCCCACTGTGATAAACAGCCCAGGGACACTTCATCTATATCTGTGTTGTTTATCATTACATCTGAACCCAGAACTCTGTAGTTGTTGGGCAACAAGCAACCCAGAGTTTGAACACATGCACACTCGCTCCCACTCGTCTTCTCAACAACGAGTTGTTATGATGTACAAACTGGGCCTTTAAGTACTAACCTTTTGCTTAGTACTTAAACATTACTGGTCCAGTTCAGATGTTACACTTTCCCTGGAATTGTATCCAGGAGAGGTCAAGAGGGGCAGACCTCATGCTCCATCCCTTGCTGCTTCCCTGCTCCTCTCACAGTGAACAGATGTGAAGGACCTAGAAGACATCCTTAAAAGTTGTAAAAAAATCTTTATAGCCTCACATTGAGAAAAGAACATTGCCCCTCTTCTGTCAGACTGGTTTTAAAGGATCTGGGATGTGGCAGTAATTATGAAACGTACATGCTATATATGTGTGCAAGAGAGACAAATGTATGATGCTCACCTTTTGGGGAAATGGATGACTATTATGTGTTGGAATGAAAATTTAGCAGTGTAATTTGTCATGTGAAGAAATCTGTTTCTTTAATTTGGTATTATATTTGTAATTGAAATTTAATATCTATGTAATCAACAAATTGCTTTGCATTTTTCTATATTAAAAATGAAAAACAAACAAGATCTCCCCCAGCTCAGTGAGATTAAACCTTCTTTATAGAAGATTTAGGGCGCAATCCTATACATGTTTGGATAGAAAAAAGTCCTACAACTCCCAGCATCCCTCCAGCCAGCCATGCATAGGATTGCACCCTTAAACGTATATGGTTAGGTGGGAAGCCATATTAAAAATAAATGTTGTCCTTCTGGTTTAGTCATTCACTTTTCCCTGTGAATATATAAATTGAGTCAGTAATGCATGAAAACAGTCTGGGTAGTGCTTTGCTTAGTAGTCTCTCTCTGCCTTGTTCCTATCTAAAGCAGCAGGAGGGGAGGGATTTAAAAAAAATTCCATTAAAAGGGAGTGTGAAGGGGAGGAGCATAATACCCGCCTCCTTCTCCCACTTTACTATGCTGGTGTTGTTTTAAGCAGTTTCACATCAGCCTGGCTCATTTCCATTTTCAGAACTGGGTAAGAGAGAGCTGCTTAAAGCAACAGAGCACAGAGGCAAGTTGGGAAAGAAGGTGGATTTTGCTCCCCCACCCTGCTCCTTTTTTTTAATAAAAAAGAGATTTATTTATTTATTTATTAATTTATTTATTTATTTATTTATTTATTTATTATATTTGTTAATCGCCCATCTGGCCGGTCACCCGGCCACCCTGGGTGATGTACAATTAAAACAATACAATAAAACATGATAATTAAAACAGTATAAAAAATTCTTTTAAAATCCTAACGCACCCCATATTCCCGCCTGAAATACCATGTTTCATGGATGTCATGAATAGGACATGGATTCCTATCCAGTCCATTTTATTTGTGAACAGGGCAAACATGTGAACAGTTGCTCCGTGATGCCTAGCTTGGCTTTCAGTGCAGGTGATGGTATGCTCTGTTTCATTAGCAGAATATCTATTAGGAAATATATTTGCAGACTCAAGCTAAGACAGCCAGTAGGCTGAAAATTATAGCCGTAAATGTGTCATTAATACCACTCCTGTGGCTTACGCTGGCTCAGCTTGTCTGAGCAGTGGAAAGCTAAGCAGGGTCAAGCCTGGTTGTTACTTGGATGGGAGACCCCTCCTCTAGTTTCCTGCATTGAGCAGGGGGGTGGACTCGATAGCCTTGTAGGCTCCTTCCAACTCTGTGAAATCTATGATCGTAAGTAGAAACCTGGAGCAGCAAGATCTGTGTGAGCTTAGGTTTTTGTTGTGCTAATGCCAGTTGTTGTGCTAATGCCAGTTGCATCACAGGAGGAGAACATGAGATTAAGGATCTGGTGAAATAGAACTGGCCAGTGGGGACTGGGGAGCTGCAAAATAAAAAATATTGGAAAGCGTAAAAATAGCCCAGACTGTTTAATTGACCCTGGAACAACAGGTTGAGTGTAGAACTTCTGTCTGTCTAATCTCCTCTATGCTTGAGCTAAAGAAAGAGCTCCTTACGCTGTAACACATTATTACTAGTATCTAGGGAAAACGCCAAAGGAGGAGACATGCAATCACATAAATGTGGCCACAGTACACATAAAACGTATTTGTCTGTTGAACCCTGTTCTTCCTTCACATAATTACATACCGATTTACAAAGAGATCCCAGGAGGCCTCTCATCAGACCTGCTTCACCTCATCTGTACAACTGCATCATCATATACTTTCAGACCATTCCTAAAGAGCTCTTGAGTTGAAAACATTGTTTAAAAATATAATATGGCAACATTATAGCAGGTTGGCCTACTTTGCTTAGCGTGTAGAGATTTAAAACCTCTTTAAAAAGCCCTTGAATCATTAACAGCCAATAACAATATTGCTGTTGTTACCCAGTCGCAACAATAACGGCAACAACAAGAGCTGCTCTGTTTTAATTATCTCTTTCCTCCCCATTCCTTCTTCCTTAGGTGTCCTGTCTTTTTAGATTGCAAGCCTGCAGTCAGGGACTGTCTTTTACTGATTATACCTAAACTGCTCCAGGAACCTTTTTAGCTGAACAGCGGGATAAAAAATACTTTAAATCAATAAATCTGTTGCACTAGTGTAGACCCCCCACCCCACCCCACCAAGTCCAGATGCACATGAATTCTTGTACAGTTAGAGAAGTACACTCGTGTGCATGTTTATGGGGATGTGAAGAAGGTGGCTTTATAGTGCACATTCTCGCCACTTAGCCAGTAGGTCAGCTCAAGACAGGGAAGACTAGGATATACCGTACAGTTCTAGGCTACAATAAATCTGACTCCTTTCTGTCATGCTTTTTGACCTGATCTAACTAAGCCATGTTTAGCTGTAAGAATATGTCAAGTCCGTATCACTTTGAACACTGAGGACTCCTCATATATCCATCTATTTTTTATTGTTCAGTATACATTGTAATATCCTAACACCAATCATTTTGTGTGTGTGAGAAAGAGAAATCAGCTAAACAGATTTTCAGAACAATTCTGCTGACTCGGAAAGAAATCTTGGTTTTGTCTAACAACTGATGACAGCTTACCTATGTAACAAAGGATGGTTTCCATTCTTTATCTTGTACTGTGACATGTGTTTCCTGGAAACTGGTAGGAGATAGGAAAATATAACATTTCCTCACTAAGGGAAAAAAGTATTACAACAATACTTGTAATAGGTTCTCATCCCTTGTAAATATCAACTTGCCTTCATTTTAAATATGTCTAAAGAAGAGGGTGGATTTGATCAAAGTTATGAAACAAAGACATGAAGATTATGTGATTTAGTAATGCTGGGGAGTTTCCTTTTGCAAGGAAAATCAAACAGGATTTTGTGCAAGATTTGCTAATACAGCATTACCATTTTGAGGCGCCCCAATATTACCGTCCAGGTACCTTTTGGATCCCACAACAGTACTGATCAGTGGCCTCTCTAGAATTAGCCCTGAAGAAAAGGTTTAACTTGAATCATATAAGACAATAAATGGCATGAGCGGTGATGCATTATAATGATAATACAGTGGGCGGGTTCGCACATCATGTTAAGCCACCTTGTGAATAGGCCACCGTGGGTTGGTTGTTCACTACTCCCAACAAGACGATCATGCTTGCCATGGCTTGTTCCCCTCCCCTCATTCCCCTTCAGTCCTCCCACTGGCTCCAGCACATATCCCAGGTGCCTTTGCAACAGAACTACTTGTTGCCTCAGTCCCTACAGCACCCTTTCTGCAATTGTCCGCTGGGGTTACTGGCTACTGAGGGAAACTCCCCCCCCCCACACACACACACATCAGATCACCAAATGGAATTAATTTTCAGAGCCCTTATGAATGCAGGAATGTTTTTGCCAGCTTTTTTCCTCCTGGGGAATTTCACTGTTGTGCAATAGCACAATCAACTCTCCAACATTTAGCCCAGCATACTGATATCCCTCTCTTGTCAACGTCCTAGTCAATTTCATCCTCCATTTCAGAGCTTGCCTTCTTAAAGGCTGCTGCATTTTACACTGAAGAGCACCTGCTGTCAAAGCGACTTCCCTCCAGCTGCTTTCGGCTCCCCACACTCCGCTTCCTACTTGTCTCCTCCCTCTGTTGCTAACTGGCACATCTATTCATGATTATCATGGGGCAGAGGGTGCTGAGAAGGGATGAAGGAGGATGGCAGCAGCATGAGTGAGATTGTGAGGAGTGGCAGGGGTTTTTGCTGCTCTGGCCAGGCGGCTCTCTAGCTGTTCCCGGCAACCCACAATAAAATTGCCCTGCTTGGTGACACAACAAGCCACCACAGGCATGAACAATACTAAAACAAGCTATGGGTTCTCAGGGTGGCTTGTTCGTGAAGAGTAAGCCACCCTGCAGAAACCGTACTGGGTTCACTCAGCACGACAACCCACCATTGCTGATCATCCATGATAGGTTGTTGTGTCATGCGAACCAGGTCACTGAGTTGTCAACGAAGAGGTCCCTGGTTCAAAATTCAGCTCTGATCTGACACAATTTCATTGGAAAACAAGTTGTGATTCTCTTATGTATTGTAAAGATTGCTGAGATATGCATGTGAAGCAACCTGAATTATGCTATATAAAGTAGTAGTGGTATGGTAGCAAAGAGTCTCAGTTTGGAGTATAAGTAATTTTTATCTAGTCCTTCAGTGTCAGAATGGCCCATGTTCTCCAGAGCCCTGAAAAATCCAATTGGGTTATTGTATGTGCATACCTATGCCCATGTCCACCTTTATGTTAATGGAGCAACTGAGTCAAAGATGAAATTCTTATATCATTGACATTAGTGCCATTAATGGAGACAATTTAACAAGAAGAATGTGTTTGTAGGGTTGTGGCTCCTTAAGAGTTTTACTCCCCTTGGTTAATAGTTTGAGTCCCATGTTGGGTTACTTTATCCCCAAAGAGCTCATTCGGAACTGTTGATGATCATAAACAGAACCAATCAGGAACCATTCCTAGAATAGCAGATAGAAAATTCACGAAGCTGCACACACACTAACAGTATGTCCTTATCTGAAAACATACAAAGAAATAATCTTATGCATTTACCATCTTACATTAATTATATGTTTTAGATGTTCACATCCCAAAACAGGTGTTTCCTCATTTCCCAACTGTTCCGTCATTTTAAGAGCAGGGGATTTCCGTTTGACCTCACTTCCTATTGTTTATTCTCCAGCTTGCCTTCTGCTTTCAAGATGTTAGATTGCTGGATAATCACTTGCAATTTTCACATGTGGAAACAATGTTATTTGACTGATACAAATCACCCGTTACACATTCTGTACTCCTGGTGTGCCATGACAGGCCTTGAGTCTTCCTCCCCACCCCACCCTAAGATGTTAATGTCATCAAAATACCGAAGATGAACACTAGGCCCAGATATTCTCAAACATTGCAGACAGAAGACAAGCAAACATACATTTTGTATAATAGATGTTGTAGCGGACGGGACCCCTCACTCCAAAGCCCACACCCTTAACGGGTACTTCGCTCTCACCAAGTGCCACCTTGTATTGGTCACTTCAGACTTTAAGCTGTCTTTTTAAGTTGCGTTAGCCGATTATACGTCTTAGGTCTTATGTGTAGCTGTTCACCCACGTTTGTTTGTCTTAAGAGCAGTTTGTTTTATTTGATTACTTGAAGCAGGGTGCCCCTCCATTAATTCCCTTCTTACTTTCCTGTCACCAGTCAGACTCTGGAGAATTAGAACTTTGAATAAAAAGTTTGATTTATTGTTCTAACAAAGTCTCTAAACTGATATTCAACTCAGGAACAGATAACTTGGAATTTTCAACAGTTACATTCAAACTTGTTCTTTGCTTAGATTCAGGTTAAAGGCAGGCAGATGTTATACAGTGCTCTTTGTATCAATTTGGCTTGGTTACTTGAAAGTTACAGTATCAGACTAGGGAACTTAACTGTCCCTCACACTAGTCCAGAGTTTCTCCTTCTTCCTCAGACAGAAGGTCCTTCACTCCCTAAGTGGAGACTCCTGTGAATTGTTCTACACTAACACCTTCACGTTTGCTTTCTCACAACTTAGTACTAGATTTCCTGTCTGAACTCTTCTCTTCAGTACCACCTTTCCCTGCCTACTCTACTAACCTTCCACTCCAACCCACTCTCTTCCCCAACTGACAACCAACCAACTCCCTTAACTGCCAACTCCCTGGGGTGGCTTCAACCAATCAGAGCCTCTGGAATGTTCAGGTTGGCCCCTCCCTGGGCTTCTGCCTGTCACTCTGCCACAGATGTGTATGTCCTTTTGAATTCAGTTATTGGCAGCTGGGGGGGGGGGGGGAGGAAGCACAACTTCAAAGTATTACTGTGTAGTTGCTGCAGCCTCACTCCTGCCAAAAACTTGATGCAGAGGGTATGATAGCTGGTACCTAAGTCCTTTCCATTAAGTGTTTGTGTAAGGGACATATTCACCATGTAAACTCTGATTATCAAGTGTGTGTGTGTGTGTATGTAGTGTAGAAGCTGGACAGTAAAGTACAGCAGATGTGAACAAAACACTACCTAAGAAAATGATATAACTTGTCAGGAGTATTTATTTTTTATAGCCAAACAGCTCATTGGCAAAAGGAATGGAGCTACCAGGCCTACTGTGAAAATGAGCAGTTTGGCATCCCAAAGCACAGCTGCCACAGCCTCCAGTCCAAATAGCTGCCTTTCGCAGCTATGGTGCTGGGGTTTCCTTGTCACTCGATTGCCAGTCTATAGGAATGGAGTGGCAGTGGCTGCACGAACAGCTGGCTATCTGCTGCTAGTGGAGGAAAACACTAAAACAAGAAGGGGGGAAATGTCCTACTAGCATACCTTTCGCTCTCTTTGTTTGTGGCTGGGCACACTTCAGAACAACGTTTACCTGTGGGGCCCAAAGATATTTCTTGGAAATAAAGATGGCACTGGAGCCGGCACTTCAGTTTGCATCATACCTGCCTCACAGTTTTTTTTTAAAAAGGTGGGGGAGTAAAAAAATAAATAAATCAGGAGGGGCGGGGAGCCTGACAAGCATCACATTGAGGGGATGAGTACAGAACTATGCAGAAGTGTCTTTTTTAATCAGTCCAACCAAAATTAGGACCAAAGTACATATTATATGGGAGATCCATAATTTGATTACCTTATTGTTTTGTGTGTGTATGTGTGGGTGGGTGGGTGTACACGTAACTCCCCCTCACACATTGGGTGAATGTGTGAGGGGGATCATGGGGCTGCAGCATGTAGCCCTCTCAACATGTTTGCTATCTGTGCATTCGGACACAGAAGGAACAGGCACAATATGCGCACATCTGTTCCATGTGAGGAACCCCCTTGTGGAAGAGCCTTACATGACTACATCTGTATGTATATAGGGCCCCTTCACACAGCCACCAAATGTATGGAAGGAGGGGCTAGATACAAAGTGAAACCTTGTCAGACATGCATTTGAATGAACCCCCATTTGTTTTTCTGGAAATGCAGGAATAGTGTGGGTGTGTGTGAGAGTGTGTGTGTGTGTGTGTGTGTGTGTGTGTGTGTGTGCTGCCAATGTCTTTAGAGCAGCTGCACAGCAAAACAGGTGGCTAACTCTTTCTCCCTGCACCATGTTTTCAATTAAAATGCCCACCACCACCATTGCTGTTTGTCCTGGTGGGCAAACATCAGCTTGGGAGGAGTTTACAATTTTGATTGAGAAAAGGTGTAAACATCACTTCCGACCCACATCTGCTCTGAAGAAATTGGCACACACACCCCCGCTACCCATACCTGTATTATAGCAAAAACATCTACTGCAAGATCGGACTATGGAACTCACATAAATACGTAGTTTGACCATCAGTGGGTCTGAGTGTGCATAACTACACACACAGCTGTAGCTTTAGAGAGGAAGGACTTGATGAGGATCGGATAAACCTTAAAATTTAGAACCAGATGGAATAGCTGCACAACTGTTAGTGGTAGGATCCCTCCATCTGGAAGCACCCATAATCAGAAGCTGATGTGTGTCTAGCCAAGATCTATTTCCATGTGTACCTCTGATATTGGGAAGAGGTCAAAACCAGCTTACACACCTGATTTTTATACAATATGGCAGGATTTTATTTTTATTTTATTTTTTCCTGGTAAGAAAAAAGATAGAAGTAGTAGTGGGAAAACATGGGAAGGCTAAGGATTGAAGATGTTACCTCCCCCCCCCCCCCCCGTAAAATATATGATCATTTATATTTGTATTTAAAAGTATAAACATTTGCATGCTAATAAAATCATGACAGGTTATTATTCCGAACAACAACTTCATCAGGCATCAACACTGTAAGCCTTTTGTATCCTAAAGAAATATTTTATTAATGTGTGTTTACTTATTTTGACCTTTACAAGCAACTCAAGGCTGGAGCTTCTGACATTATTTGGGAGGTCTAATGACTTTCCTCTGGTGGATGTCTTCTGCTTCTTTCCAGCTGTGATCATCTTAGTGTCATTCACCTTTTGGCCGCAAGGGGAGACTTTTCAGTTTTATTCAAGGCTGCCCCTCTGATCAGTTCTGATGGAAGACTTGGGTATTTTACGTCTTGGAGAGCCTGCATATCCCTTCCATTAATATTTTATTGTTGGTTTTAATATTTGTCCTTCGGAGACACATAAGAAATTTCCTATAACCACGAAATGAAATGAAGTCTAGTTTATAAGTAATGCTCTAAACAGAAGCAAAACTAAAATCTGTAGTCCTACAATCCCTATTACATGATACGGCAGGTGGAGGAGGGAAAAGGTTAACAATACCTCTCCAGCTAAGGTAATTGCCCCTCAAGATGCATTAACTCTCTCACTCTCTTTTAAAGACATCTAAGTTATACAACTGTGGAAGAAGCACACATTCACACAATTGTTTAACTATGCAATGAATAAATGGGGCAAGGGGGCAGAGAGAGAAAGAGATTGTGAATCTGCTGGAAAATAAGTTATCCTAGGTTAGAATATGCTATTCTGAAGTAGAGGGTATGGACAAAAGAGACTGAAACACAGGCACACGTTACTGGGTCCTCATTTGTGACTAAGGTCGGAAGTTAGCATAAGTCTGTATTCACACATGTTTATTTTGCTATGTGCTGTAGTATTGTTTTATCCCTCTCTCCTTCACTTTTGGAGCCAAAGAAGCCATTTGGTGAAGACCTGGATTTCTGCCAAATGTCTAAAAGATGGCTGGGGGTGCTTCCAGATGAAGCTTTTATTGTGCCATTGCTCTGCTTTATTTATGGAATTTTACAAGGAGTCTAGATAATGTTGTCTTCCACTTGTCACCCTCCTGTGTTTTCCTACCGCTCCTTCTGTCTGTCCTCTTACTGCAGAAAATCCATTAAGGAGAAAAAGGTGGAACAGCAGCATAATGCCTAATGTCTCCTAATTAGTAGCACTAGGAGCCCTCTGTATGGAAGCACCTTATGTGACGGTGCCGTTTGGAGGGGTACTGTGATAGGAGTTCTTGGGTGCAAATGTAAAAAGTAGAAGCATGCGTATTAGAGCATGGGACAGAACAGATGACCAGAAGCAATTGGATTTTTACAGGCAGTGCAAACCTAAAAAATAAATAAAATCGAAGATAATCAGGGAACTCTGCAGTTCATATACAAACTAAGGCTGCAGTGCTTGGAGCAAGCATTAGTAAACTCAGTAGATGTACAGCACAATCCTTTATATGTCTACTTATCAGTAAGTCTCATTGAGTTCAGTGGGGCTTACTCCTATACCAGTGGGTTTAGGGTTGCAGCTTTAATTTCCAAGTAATCATGCATAGATCATGATGCTAGATATCTTCTTACAGTTGCCTAAATTAACAATTTCACTTGTATGGTAAATGGAAGGAACTCGCCCACACTCTAGTCTACAGCAGCCTTCCCCAACCTGAAGCCCTCCAGTTGTGTTAAACTACAACTCCCAGCATGCATTGCCCAGCCAACATGCTGGGAGTTGTAGTCCAACACATTTGGAGGGCACCAGGTTGGGGAAGGCTGGTCTACAGAATGTCATGCATACCACTAGTTATAATAGAATAGTAGACAGTATATAAATTTAAGAAGGAGTATTGAATCTGTTAAAATATGCTAATATATCCTCTTCTATTTTACCTTAGTTGTAGGTACTTCTTTTTTTATTGCATGTGTAAAAGCATTTCTGTTTCTTTGTAATAGGATAGCATCTTGAAAGTATAGATAAATTAGATCTAATTAACATTGGATAACTTAAGGGTTGGCTTGATGAGCCCCTATCGGATGCCAAGTCTGCAATCAGCAATGTTGATTCATTGTTTATGTTTAGTTTAAAACAAAACCTGCTAACACCTCTTTTAAAAAATTAATAAAGCAGGGATTTTAAAATTGTTTGCAGTAGGGTCAATTTTATAATAGCAAGAATCCTGGTTTCGGAGTAATTCAGTCCTCTCTAAATCTTGCAGGACAGCAACGTGTTTCTGTGACCAGCCTCCTGGTATGCCATGGCTTACTACTGGTTGGAACAAATCTGGGGATTATAGTAGCACTCCCAGTCCCTCGTTTACAGGGAATCCCAAAAGTAACTGGTAAGTAGAATATCTGAGATATAAGTAATTAAATCAAGCAGTCAGTGATCTATATTGAAATACTGTTCTTTTGTCAACTGCACAGCTTTCAACATAACACATATAAGAGGAGTCGGTGTGTGGGGAGGTGTTTATAAAATTGTTCTCTAGTTTTAGTTTCTTGCTCCTGCTTTATTTAAACCATAGCTCACCATCATTTTTCTGATGCTCTTGTAAAAACCATACATAAACCAGCTAAAGGTAAGCACTCTTATGTTGCAAAGAAATTCCCCATCCACTTCAATAGAGAGGTCAGTCCTGCATCAGCATTCCTCTTCGCACATGGAGTTATCCCTTTCAAGTTACCTGAATGGGGAAAATAGTTACTAGTGAAGAAGTTCCTGTGTGTATAAGAGCCCCTGTGTTTGTTCGGAATTAATATCTTATCATCATCATCATCATCATCATCATCATCATCATCATCATCATTTCTATACCGCCCAATTGCCGAAGCTGAAAGGTTGGATATCTATACTTTGAAAGCTACACACACACCCCTTACACAATATTCTGTAGTCCTTCAATATAAATGCTGCACAAGGTTTTGAACTGAGCATCTGAGTTCAAAAATAAAATACAATAAATGTATATGAGATTTGGAAGGCCTGTCAGTAATTACAGTTACTGTAATTACAGTTATAGTTAGAGATGAATTTTAGGGCTACACTTCATAACCTGGGGATCTTTTGGGAGTGCATATAAAATTCAGAATCCTAATACATTGATACTTGCTTGGCTTTACCTTATGCAACTTGCCTCTTTTCTACATATTAGCTCTATTCAGGTGTTATCTGAACCAGTTACCTCAACACATGAGCAGGAATGGGGCCATACCAAGTAGCCCCACCCCCAGGTGTTCACGCAAGCATCTGCCGATAGGAGGCATTCACACATACAGCTATGTGTGGAGGCTTCCAGATGAGCAGGAAACCCTCCACTAACCCTGTTTTCCTGTTAATATGTTGTTATAACTAGTCAACTGCTTTTAAAGACCATGTCATTGTTATATTTTAATAGGCAAAGAGACAACTTGCCAAATGTCCTGTAGTTTAAAATGCTATGTTTTTATTTCAGACTACCATATTAATAAAATACTTTACAAAATAAATGCCACTGCACTTCAGGATCCTGAATTATTTAAGCTTTCATCTGGCATGCTAGTAAAATTTGCAATTTATTTCACTGTTGCCTGCACTAACATGTATATATGCAACAAGTGCAGAGTAAGATTACTGAAAATGAGGTATTTGGCAATGAATTGTGGAGAAAGCCAGTAATGTGGAGATAGAGAAATGCCAACTAAAACAAGTCAGCTGATTCCCTTACTCATACTGTTGTGAAAACAGAGAACAAAGCATGAACTGTACGTCAACTTCAGCTCTGCATGTTCTAATTTTTTGCTGATTTGTTCTAGAGCCAGAAGGTAACTTCAGTATGATAAGCTGCTTTTGAAAACATTCCCAATAAGTTTTAGTTCTGTTTACATGAATTATTCTTGGGGGAGATGGCAGCAAGCGAGGTCAGTGTGAGGATTTGGGAAACCATCTAGACTGGAGGAAAGCCTTGGTCTACATACAGTATGTAACAGAATGAGGTGGCCATATGGACTGCAATGGATGATTTAAAAAATTTACAAACTTTTTTTATGTTTACCTACATCCCTGCAAATAGAAAACCGGCACAGCAGGTGAAGGGCTTCCTCTGTTATGATGAACTAGTTTTCTGTTTGCTGGGAAGTTATTTGTATGGAGGAGCATTAAAACAAATAGCATTTCCCACCTGCAGTCTGAAGTGGTACAGTATGTTCTAGAATCTATAGCTTTATTCTTTTGCATATGTAGACCGAGGCCTAGGTAAGCAGGAAGGAACAGTAGTAGCAGGGAAAGATCACAGGTATGGGAGGAGAGCCAGGAACACGAAGACTCCACCTTGCTCAACAAGAGCAAGAACGTGATCTGCAAATATTTATAGGCAGCAGGGTTCTGCTTGAACTAATGAGTGGAGGTAGAGTCAAAAGAAGGTAGCCAAGATCTCCAGCAAACACCTGCTATGGGGATGCCAGCCAAAAACATTTTCTGTGTTATGAGGTCTCTTCCATAATGTTTAGGTATATTCACCATGCAGATGTTTAGGGCTACAACTTGCATCATCCATGATCATTGGCCATGATGCTGGCTGGGGCTGAGGGGAGCTGTAGTCTAAAACATCTGGAGGGCACCATGTTGAGAGAGTCTGCTTTAGCTCATCACATTGAGTTTCCCCAAGCCAGTGATGTGCAACAGCAAGGGAGATGGTCCTTAAACACATATTGACCTTACAATATGTAAAGAAATACTATAACTTGGCAATGTTTTTGTTCATTCTATACAGACATTCTCTGTAAAGACATCCCTTCTTAAAAAAATTCTGAGGATTGAATGGCTGGTGACCAAGATAATTAATTCTTCCTTCTAATAATGTTTTTCCTTTTCTTTTGGCTGCAGGAAGAGGAATGGTCTCTTACCATGCACATAATGGCCCTGTTAAGTTTCTTGTAATGGCCTCTGTGACAAACAAGCGAAGCAAAAGCAAACCCAGGCGTAGTCTGAATCGTCCTCATTCCGGATTGAAAGATGATGATCAAAAGAACATTGTTTGCAATGAGAGGCCCAGTTCTTCTCTAAGCAACCCAAATGAAAGTGCTATTTGGCTGGGAGGTTCAGTAGGATCCATTGCTCAAAGGAGTGACTTGTCTTCATCTTCTGGGTCTCTGACATCAAACACAACTGAACACAGGCCTGAGGAGAGTGCTATCTATGAGCTTTTGAAAGAAGTCTCTATTAACCAGAGTAGAAAACATCAATCTAGAGAAGGGAAAGCAATATCTGTCTTAGTCATCTCCGGAGGACAAGGACACAGAAGAGTGAACAAGAAGTCTAAGCAGCAGCGACCAGATGAACTAGTTTCATCTGTGATGGTTTGGCAGATTCCACTATTAAAGATATAAAATCATGATACACTGTGACTTTGTAAAAGACATCTGCATTAGTTTAAAAAGTCTAATTTCATTATGATGAAGCTTCTGGTGTTGTCATCTCAAAATGAGTTCTGAGTTAAGTGTCAGTTCTTGCAAAAATCTACTCCTAAGACTAGTTGGTGTTGAAGTTGATGGGCTGGCTTTCTTGTTTAATATTCCTAAAGATATCCTAAGAAGTCCCTTTCAGAACTGCATTTGAGAATGTTTAACTATTAGTGGAAGCTCTGTAACAGAAATAGGGGTTTATTTTAAGGTATTTTTACAATTTTCCCATTATTTATATTCAAATTTTATGGATTAGAGAACACTAAATGAAGGGCAAAGATCAAATAGCATTCCACTGATGGGCATTTCTTAAGTAACCTTACAGTGCAATAGAATGCACATGATGTTCATTTTACCAAACATTTTTGAGCAATAATTATTCCAATAATTGTGTACTAGCTTAATTCTTGACCATAAATAAACTTGTAATATATTTCCTCAAGGAAGTGTCAGAGAAAACAAAAGCAAAGATATGTAGCTTGGTCAAAAACTACTTTAGATTTATATCTTTTGAAGCAAACAGTTAATACTAATTTTAATGTTCAGTATTTAAAAATGAATGTTGCAGAAAATAAATGTTAAAATTTTGAAATATGGAATACATGTTTTACACCTTTTACTTTCTTGGACATTTTGTGTGTGTGCGCATGTGTAGTGTTTTGTTTTGTTTTGTTTTACCATTTAGTCATTCCCAATAGGTGTGGGGGGAAAACCTACACTGAATGCAGATTTTAGTAGGTACGAACATGAGCATTCATATTTCGATGCTCATTTAATTATAGTACATTCTGTTGCTGGCAGTGTAATGTGCATCGTTTATGTGTATAGCATATATGTTTTGACTAACCTTGGGTGATGATGGTGGGAAAATCATAGAAAAATAAATAACAAAATGAATTGACCTATAACATGAATAGGTCATGATGTCTCTATAAGTTAATAGAGTTCAATACTATACAAATATATCAATGCCCACTGAAAGTGCACATTATTAATACAGGCAAAGCCCACTACCTAATATCTGTGGAAAGAAACATGCCTTAATGTGTATTGGCAAGCTGTACGGAAGGGGATTAGAGAGAGATCCATAATCCTGCTGCATTTATAACACACACTCCCTTTTAGCATTTGCAAACTCCACATATATCTGGGATTCAGATGGCAATGCAGCCATCTCCAATGTTGCTGTGGTTCTTGGGAGACACTGACTGGGTTCAGACAACACGGTAACCCACACTCAAGGGTTGAGTGTGGGTTGTCATTGAACTGTGGGTAGTTGTTGTTGAAATGTGGGTTATGTTGTCTGAACCCAGCCAAGATAATAAACCATGGTGATCAACCCACAGTTCATAACCCAACAACAAACAATGGATTCTCTTCATGGGTTGTTCGTGCTTAACAAGCCATGGCTTGTTAGTGCAGCTGGGTTTAGACAACATGATAATCCATGGTTCAACAACACACACTCAACCCATACTCAACCCTTTAGTGTGGGTTATTGTATTGTCTGAACTCAGCCATTGTAACAGCTTGCAGCTAACAATTGCAACCCCAGGGCATGCCTCTTTCAGGCCTGGAGTCATTTCAGCTGCTTTGAATAGGAGCAAGTATGGCTGGCAGTCAATTTACAACTTGGGGGGCTGTTTGATGTCTTGGAGCCTGGCTGTGCCTGAGACTTGCCAGAGCTCGCCTGCATAATGAGGTCATTTATGGATCATGCCCTTTGTGACCATATTTCTTAAGCCCACCACCAGATTTTGGGGGCGGGGGGGCGGGAGGTGAAAACAGGTACAACAGCAGTATAGTAGCGACCCATTTCAGAGTATGGGGTGCAATAGAAGGATTAGAAGGAGCTGATGATAACTTGCTGTACCAGTTAATAGTCCACACCAGGATTAATTAGATCACAGCAGTGGTGTTGAACCACTCAGAGGTCTAGCTTCACTCTTTCATTCCTTGATGTAGGGTGAATATCAGTGGGTAAAACTAGCACGGGAGGATGTACTATGGCCAATTATTGTATCTGTAGATTTAGACTGGTATTGGTTAAATAATCTTAAAACACAATCAGATGATGGGCCAAGGCAGATAACCAAATTGACAAGACAGGAATGTGGGGTTATCTTACTGGGGATAGAGCAATAGTAGGCAAAAGGTAGATGGGGTCTGCTAGTAGATCACTGGATGATTTACAGTAGATCAGCAAGCATTTCTGGCTCACAGTTGTTTTAACAATAGCAACAACAGAAAAGTTTTTTTTAAAAAAATTCCCCTAAATTAGGCTTCCAGAATCCCTGATTTGTGTAATAAGTCAAAGTAAATTTGTAGTTTGTATATGATGATAGAACCCATGGGATGCAGTGTGTAATTGGAATCACACCTGAGCCGCTGTTTTGCACATGGCTCCAGCTGGTGACCCTTGGGGTTTTAGTAAAAAAAAACCCCAAAGTAGACTGTCCAGACATGAAGTCTGCTCATGCCTGGTATAGAGGATGTGAGAGATGTTCACACTGCTGCATGTCTGCTAATAATGTAACACTTGACTTTTTGGCACATCAACAGCAAAACCTGTATGCTCCAGAGTTAATTTAGGTTCAGGACCTAACCACATACAAGATACTAGTGCCAGTGGTTCGAGCATAGTGTTACTGAGAAGGTATTCTGAGGTAGGTATGTGATTTTCACACCTGCTATTCCTCATAGCAAACCATATCCAAGTAATCTCTGAGTCCCTTATTGGCGTATTGGAGCTCTTTGGTCACCAAAAAGAGCTGATTATTTTTGTGAAAGCTAGAAATAAATATATTACCTCCTGTCCCTAACTATTCCAGTCCTCCCATGTATGAGGCTCTGATCTGAATTAGGCACACTTAGTTCAAAACAGAGGCCAATCATTCTTAAAACCAATCAGTATCAATGGGACTTGCATATGCTTTCTCCTTATTCTACCCATTGCATACCATTCCTTCAGAAAATTGATGGAATAAATTCCACCAACATAAACAATAGGAGGATTGGCTTTATTTGTCATTCATTGTAACTTCTGGCATATAAATAACGAGGTTACGCCCCCCAAAGCTTTATGTAGCTGGTTAAGTTTCCTGCTCTGAGTAGCCTCATTGACTTTACTGCCATTGGCCTGGATCCAGAGCAATGTGAAGCCAGTTCCCTGAAGCCAGTTTTTGTTTTAATCTGTCTGCCTTGAATAGCACCCCTCCACTCCAATAATTTCCACATGGAAAATTGCTTTTTGATGAAGGGGCTTTTTTAAAAAAAACATTTTGTGATATGGCATTGGGCTCAGCAATCCAAAGGAGAAAAAGTACTTAAAACCCCCAAACCCTCCATTGGGCTAGCTCTCTGCATCCCAGCCATTGAGTACTGCCAATAGAGACTCCTACAAGATTTCTACAAGATGTATCTGCTGTTAGATGTTATGGCAAAGAAGAGCTTTAAGGTATCTTATAAAATTGTATATAAGTACAGACTAAAATGCTAACCAGTACCTATGTATAACATACAATATTTGCTTTGTAATATATTGCAAACTGGTTATATATTGCTTCAAAGTTGGATGCAAGCCAATGGTAATGTAATTTTAGAATCAACAAACAGAAATACAGTCATGCCTTGGATTGAGAGCATAATTTGTTCCGGAAACGTGCTTGTAATCCAAAACACTCTTATATCAAAACGAAATCCCCCAAAAAAAATTTGTACAGAGATTTTTAATTTAAGACATACTACAGTACTTGTACTGCAAGACGTCGCTTGTATATCAAGTAAAAAATAAATAAATAAATATTTAAAAATTTGCTTGTCTTGCAAAATGCTCTCAAACCAAGTTACTCTCAAACCAAGGTATTACTGTAAATGTGTTGCTAGGAGGAACACATTTTGCTTCTGGTTCCACTTGAAAATGCAGAAATCCTGAGAAGAATAAAAGGAAGGGGAACTAGTGCCACCACCACTACACTGCATTGTTTTCTAGTATCTAACAGTATATTATGTGTTATAACCTGAGCCATTAAAAAATGTATTTATGTCCACAATAAACTCAACAAAATGTTTAATAAAGAAAACTGTGAATAAACCCGTCCTCAAAACTATATTAACTTGTTCTTATTTTATGAGTTCAAAGGGTACATTTGTAGTGTTCTGGCTGATGGGCTATATAAAGTGTGTGTATGGCGGGGCAACATTAGGTTGTGTAGTGTCAAATGAGGGCTGTGCTGCATCTGGTTTAGTTATATGGAGGCATCAACCAGCAAAACTACATTAGTGAAACCTGTCACTCAGAATGTGTGTGTGAGGGAGGGAATAGATTAAAATTGGTTGGCATAAGTGGCACCTGCCACAAAATGTTGCAGTGTGGAGTGCTCCTTTTCAGGGTTTCAGTCAATCAGCCATGGCCTCATCTTGCTTAAGGCTGCTTTCCATTCCCCTACTCCAAATAATCGATCTGCATTTATTTATTTATTATATTTATACCCCGCCTTTTTTCCTACAAGGAACCCAAGGCGGCTTACATAATCATCATCCTCCTCTCCATTTTATCCTCACAACAACCCTGTGAGGTAGGTTAGAGGTAGGATACATTTTATTCTATAGCCAATGAATACAATCCTAACTGGGTTGTTGTGTGGGATCTTTCTCCCTCCCTTTAGCCCCCCCCAAGATGTTTTGTATTTCTGCAAATCAAGGGGTTTAATAAAAATATATATATTTTAAATTATAAACATATTTGCACAATTTTCTGGGGCTGAAAAAAAAAACCTACCACAATGGCGCATTTTTGAGGCTCTGAAAATAAAAAAAAACAAAAATGGTGGTGAATGATGATGATTGAAGCGGGGAGGGGGAGACAAGATGGGTTCTGCTGTGAAGGACACTGAGATACCGGCTGGAGGACTGAGGGGAAGGAGGGGCAAAACAAGTCAAGGTGAGCCCAACTGTCTGTCCAGCACACTGTGGGTTGTTTCTCAAGCCTATTTGTAGGCTTGCTTAGCATGCCGTGCAAACCGCCCAGTGTTTATATAATGGGAGTGGATTTCTTTTAGTGTACTATCTTGACCAGAAATCATGAATGAATTGACATCTAATGTTTTACTTCAGCCTTCCCCAACCTGGTGCTCTCCAGATGTTTTGGATTACAACTCCCAGCATTCCTGACCATTGCCCATGCTGGCTGGGGCTGATGGGAGTTGAAGTCCAAAACATCTGGAGGACCCCAGGTGGGGAAGCCTGTTTTACTTTATTGGTCCTGTTCTGTAGAAAGCCAAGCAAGAGAATGTAATGGTCAGGCCTTAAAATGATACTGAAACATGGTCCACCAGAATTAGACACTGTTCTTCTTTGTGGTCTCTGTGCATCACACATATGGGCTCTGCGTGTGCGCGGAGGCCGCTTCGGGAAAGTTCTATAGCTGAGGTAAATTTTGGGCGGGAACCCTTCCCCCCTGCGTCTCCCTTGCGCGGGTTCCCGCCCTCTCCCTCAGTTCCTCTTCGACCGCCATCGCGTGTGGCTGTTCTTTCGAGAGGTTCTGGAATTCTAGTTTGGAATTCAGTTAGCTTACTGCTTTTTTGAGGATATCTTCGCAACTTTCCCCCCCGTTCGTCGTGGGATCACTGCTACGATTATGGCTCCGAAAGCCCCCTTTCGCAAATGCGTAAGGTGCGGGACAAAGCTTCCTCCGGCTGATGGACACTCGCTGTGCCTCGCCTGCCTCGGCGAAGGTCACAATGTGGACGCTTGCCATCATTGCCAAGCGTTCACGAAACAAGCGAGGAAGCACAGGGCGGACAAATTGACGGCCATTCTGTATAAAAAGGCCCTACAACCGCCCGCGGAAAAGCCTATCCGTTCGGCTAGGCCTAGTACGCCACCGTCGCACACGGTCTCTTCAGCGGACACTCAGGAGGCCTACATGGCGGCGATGATATCGAAGAGCAAAGCTAAGAAGGCTCGTAGAGAAAAGGAGGAAAAAAGGAAGAGCAAGGAGCGGAAAGATAAGGCAAGGAGATTGGCAAAGAAATTAGCTTCGTCTCTCTCGGGATCGAGATCGACAGTGGCTCCGGATCCGATGGACGTCGTGACCGTTGAACGCCCGACTGGGCTGAAATCTCCTCCCGCACGGGTTCCCTCGGGCTCGAGGGACCCTCCTCCTTGCTCTCCACCAAAAGCCCCCTCGGGATCGAGGGAGGCTGGACTGAAATCTCCTCCTCCACGGGTTCCCTCGGGCTCGAGGGACCCTCTTCCTCGCTCTCCACCTAAAGCCCCCTCGGGATCGAGGGAGGCTGCCCGGCTCTCAGTATCTGAAGGCGAGATACCGGATTCACCTTCGGAACCGAGACCTACGACCACTGCTCTTCCGACTCTAGCCTCGGAGCCGAGAACTGCTCTTCCAACTCTAGCCTCCCCGGTTTGTGCGATACGGGCTCGTACTCCACGGACTCGATCTAGCTCACTCGAGATCGAGGAGGTGCTGATTACCCAGGACTGGGCATCCTCCAGATCATCAGATTCTCGTAGAACCCGAGACCCCCAGGGAGAGGTCTCAGGATTCAAGGGATTCGAGATACTCCAGGGTGTCTCGTTACAACTATCGCCGGAGGCACTCTCCTGTGTCTGAATACAGATACCAGACCAGGGTGTACCGTTCCCGAGAGAGGTCGCCACCCAGGAGACACTCCCCGAGGAGGGATGCTAGACGCTCTCCACTGAGACAAGAAGGGGTGCGTCCCGTTCCCAGAATGTCCCCGCCGGTCCGCCCTCTAGCCCTCCCTTCACAAGTGGACGAGAGAGAGGATCGGCTAACTACGGTCTCGATGGCAACCGTATCCCGCTCCCGCAGGTCGTCGACCCCGGGGTCTCCCATAACGGACTCGGACTCGATCGTCTCGCTGTCCCCATCGTCCACATCCCCAGACCAGAACGTCTCCACTCAGGCCGCTGTATCCCCCTCTGAGGATATGGGCACCTTCCAGGACCAAGTCCTCCAGATGGCTCAAGCCCTCGGTCTGGAGACGGCTGTCGAGGAGAAGAAGCAAGTAGACCCTCTCTTTGACGCGGTTTCCAAATCATCTTCGGGCCCGGTGTTGCTCCCTATCACCCCGACGATGCTAGAGACGGTGCAGGGATCGTGGAGCTCACCATCCACAGCTCCTCCTGCGGCAAAGCGCCTGGACGCTCTTTACAAGATTAGGCCAGACACAGCTAAGTTTCTCTTCTCCCATCCCACCCCGAACTCGATGATAGTTGAATCAGCACAATCGAGATCAGGCAAACAACATTCCACACCGTCTGACCCCGAAGGAAAAAGGTTAGACAACTTCGGACGAAGAGTCTACACCTCGAGCGCCATGGGGATCCGGGTTGCAGGGTACCAAGCTACGATGGCTAGGTACCAACTCTTCCTTTGGGAGAAGATGGGAGGACTGATTGACTACCTACCGGACAAGAAGAGAGACTTAGCCAGAGTCTTCCAGGCCGAGGCAACGAACACCTCCAGACAACAGATCCATACTGCCAGACACCAAGGGGACTGTCATGGGAGATCCCTGGTGAGTGCAGTCGCTCTCCGCCAGTCACGCCTGGCTAAGGTCTTCTACATTGACCACGGAAGCTAAGGCCAAAATTGAGAATCTGCCCTTCGATGGAGTCGGCCTCTTTAATGATAAAACGGACGACTCTCTCGACGCGGTTCAGAAAGCCCGGGTGAATGTGAGGAAGATGGGCCTACTCCCACAAGCATCTTCCAAGACATTCAGACGCCGCAGGTGGACTCCGTATCCGCCTCCGGTAGCTCCTAACCAGCAGGGTCAGCAACTCCAGCAGTGGCAGGACAGTCGTTCTCGTCCACAGCAGCCCCGGGCACCGAGCCGTCAGTTCCAGCAGCAACGGTACCAGGGCTCCCGTAAAGGAGGCGACTTTCAAAGACGTCGGGTTTGACGCGACCCAAGGCACGACCGATATCTCTACTCCGATCCTCCCGGCTCGACCTCAGTTCGGAACTCGACTATCCCTCTTCCTACCATCATGGAAGAAAATTACCACCGATCGTTGGGTTCTGGACATTATTCGGCATGGGTACAGGATCGAGTTCGATTCTCTTCCACCCTTTCTTGGCATCCGTACCACGCAGCCATCCCAGACGCTGCGGGAGGAGGTCACTTCTTTACTACTCAAGGGGGCCATTGAGATGGTCCCGCCTCACCTGGCACAGGACGGCCTTTACTCCAGGTATTTCACGGTGTCAAAGAAGGATGGAGGGCTCCGACCGATCCTGGATCTACGGTCAGTGAACTTCTACATTCTACCCAAGAAGTTCAGAATGGTCACTCTCCAATCGATCTTGCCTCTCCTTCGCAAGAACGACTGGTTTGCATCCATCGATCTCCAAGATGCCTACTTTCACATAGGGATCCATCGAGACAGCCAGAAATACCTGAGGTTCAAGATCGGATTCGATACTTACCAGTTCAGGGTACTTCCATTCGGACTTTCGACGGCACCAAGAGTGTTTACCAAGTGTATGACGGTAGTCTGTGCTGCTCTATGAACCCAAGGGGTGACGCTCTATCCTTACCTGGACGATTGGCTCATCGTCGCTCCGTCTGCTCAGGAACTTCGGAGCGCCCTCCGCCTGACTACCGACACTTTGGTCACTCTCGGGCTCTGCCTCAACGACAAGAAGTCCACTCTCTTCCCAACTCAAAGGATCCAATTCATTGGAGCACTATTAGACGCCACGGTCGGTCGTGCCTTCCTACTGAAAGACAGAACTCTAAAGGTACTTACCCTCGCCTCGAAACTACAAAAGGCAACGTCGTGCACAGCCCACTCGATTCAATGGCTCCTCGGTCTCATGGCTTCATCCATACCGGTCGTTCCTCTCGCTCGACTTCGTATGCGCCGACTCCAAAACTGGTTCATAAGGTCGTTCGATTCCGAGATGAATGCCCATTGAACGAGACTAACTATTCCGTCCAGCATAAGGCAGTCTCTTCGCTGGTGGATGAGCCGCTCCAATCTGACAGAAGGGCTACCTTTCCAACCCGTCACGCCGTCACTTACGCTCACGACGGACGCATCTCTCCTGGGCTGGGGAGCTCACTGCGGGAGTCATACAGCATGAGGCCAGTGGGGCCTGCGAGACAGAGAGAAGCACATCAATGTCCTAGAACTCAAAGCAGTATGGAACTCGATGAAATCCCTCGAACCTATACTCGCTGCGAGACATCTGCAAGTGGTCACGGACAATACTACGGTTGTGGCCTACCTGAACAAGGAAGGCGGCACCCACTCACTACGGCTGACGAACCTCACCCTCCGTATATTCGAGTGGATGATCCCTCGTCATATATCTGTGAGGGCCATCCATATTGCGGGGAAGGACAATACTCTGGCAGACGCCCTCAGCAGGATGTCACTCGACTCCCACGAGTGGCAACTCGACGTTCGAATTCGACAATCCCTTTTCCACCTGTGGGGAACCCCAACAGTGGACCTATTCGCCACTTCAGCCAATACAGCCTGTCGCATTTTCTGCAGCAGAGCGGGATGCGACAATGCGTCGATCAGGGACGCATTCCTGATAACTTGGTCGGGGACTCTGTTTTATATATTCCCACCGATTCCATTGTTGGCCAAGGTCGTCTCGAAAATCCAGTCCGAGGGCACGAACTGCATCCTAGTGACCCCATGGTGGCCGAGGCAAACTTGGTTTGCACCACTCCTCCAACTTTCCAAGGGAGAGTATCGCTATCTACCGAACACAACGATACTGTCTCAAGCCCGAGGCACGCTATTGCACCCGAATCCATCCATCTTGAAACTCACGGCTTGGCTAATTTGATACCGAGTACTCTCCCTTCGGAGATCAAACTCGTGCTGCAGGAAGCGTGGAAACCATCCACTAGAGCTTCATATGCCAGAAAATGGAAAGCCTTCTGTGATTACCTCGGTTGGATTGAAGTGCCCTACTCTAGCACTCCTATCCATCAAGTACTGCAATTCATGCTTCATTTGCATCATAAGGGGCTTAAGACGAGCTCGTTAAAGGTCTATTTGGCTGCCTTGTCAGCTTATCATAATGGTCAAGATGGATTCACTTTATTTTCGAACCCGCTAGTCAAACGCTTCATGAAAGGCTTAAAAAATATGACCCCTTCATTTAAACCAGTCACTCCGGTCTGGAACCTCCAGTTGGTTCTACAGGTACTCATGGCTAAACCATTCGAGCCAATGGCAACAGCGGATCTCCGCTTGGTAACTTTTAAGACCGTATTCCTTGTCGCAATCACCTCTGCTCGGAGAGCATCAGAGTTGGCGGCTCTAAGGGTCGATCCTCCATACCTCAGTTTCCACAAGGAGAAGGCGGTGTTGCGCTCAGATTTGGCCTTCCTTCCTAAGGTTGTGTCCTCCTTCCATCTAAATCAAGACATTATATTGCCGGCATTCTTTCAAGGTCCGTCGATTCCATTGGAGTATCAGCTCCACATGCTGGACGTGTGAAGGGCTCTATTGTTCTACAAGTCCCGCACTGAGTCCATTAGGAGATCTCCCCGTCTCTTTATTTGTTATGGCGGGTGTTCCAAAGGCCTGCCGGTCTCGACCCAACGTCTATCCTCCTGGATTGTAGACTGTATCGAGCTAGCATACGAGCGCAAGCGACAACGATTGCCGAGCTCGGTACGAGCTCATTCTACCAGAGCCGTATCAGCCTCGACGGCCTTCGCGAGAGGAGTCTCGTTGACGGATGTCTGCAAGGCGGCTACGTGGTCCACGCCTTCGACGTTCGTATCACACTACCAAGTCGATGTTCGATCCCGGAGGGACAATGCTTTTGGCAGAGCCGTCCTTTCCTCGGTCCTACAGTGATGACGACACCGACCCTCCACCGGTAAGTCAGCTTGCTACTCTGCCCATATGTGTGATGCACAGAGACCACGAAGAAGAAGGACAGGTTGCTTACCTGTAACTGTGGTTCTTCGAGTGGTCATCTGTGCAGTCACACAACCCGCCCATCCATCCCCGCTACGGTGTCACTGTCGAGTTCGATGGTGTACCGAACCGGGACTCTTGGGCTCACCATGATCGGTACCGTATAAACCATCGAGTTGGACTTTCGGTATTGGTATTAGGAAGTGGGAGAAACCTCTTCCTATGTTCTCCCTTGGTACTGGGATCGCGATGGCGGTCTCAGGGGAACTGAGGGAGAGGGCGGGAACCCGCGCAAGGGAGATGCAGGGGGGAAGGGTTCCCGCCCAAAATTTACCTCAGCTATAGAACTTTCCCGAAGCGACCTCCGCGCACGCGCAGAGCCCATATGTATGACTGCACAGATGACCACTCGAAGAACCACAGTTACAGGTAAGCAACCTGTCCTTCCAATATCAGGGCTGTATGGATTGACTGAGGTCTTTCTCACTCTCATTTTCTGTCTCTTGTTATATTGTAGGAGGCCTGCTGAAGCTCAATTAATTGATGTCTACCTGTCAAGGGCCATGCACAATCATTGCATGTCCTTCCCATTCCTGTCTGTTGTCATTCCTCATTTGTTCACACTTGTCACTTGTCAATGGACATCTGACTGGTTGTCCACCCTGGGGTTCCCCAGAAGGCCACACCCCTTCCCCTTGCTCCACCGCTTTTCCCCATCTGCCAATCATTTGGTGTTTTTTGTGCATTTCCACCCCCACCCATTCTAGAAGGTTGGAATGCCTCTCTTAAGGCTTAGCTACTGGCAGTAAGAGCTTTAAGCTAAAATATGGTGGTCTTTTGGCCTTGCTCCTTTTGCCTCTGGCCCAGCCCACCACTGGAATGTGGCCCCCGAGAGCTCCTCCAGAATGGAATTCGGCCCTCGGGCTGAAGGAGATTCAACATTCCTGTTTAAGGCCATAACATTCTGGGTCCAGCAAACCTTAGCGGACGCCTATCCCATACAACTCTGGAAGTTTAGACAAAGCCGATTCCCCCTACTCTGCTAATTTGGCAGCGCAGCAGTGGCAGCAGGAGTCTGGTCTGTGGAAGGGGGGGGCTCCAGGGGATTGAAGGTGGCCCATTAGACCTCCCATAGTTGCCCACCTCCGCTTTAGAGAATGTCAATCTGTGACAGCTGAGCTGAGACCAAGGCGGTTCCTGCGGTGCTGCTGCAGCTGTTGCATAATGCCCTTCCTGTCTTGTTTGCTTTCAAGATTTAGGAAATTACTTCAGAGCTGCTGAGCTGGTTTCATATTTGTTTGTGTGGTATTCTAGCCGTTAACCATTTTATTCTCATGCCCTTTTGATGTTTTATACTGTTATACACTGCTTTGGCTGATTGTCATGAAAGTGGCTTATAGATGTGTCTAATACATTTGGTGGGTGCGGGGGGGGGAGGTTTGTGTATCATAAATTAGCATGTGACAGGGCTGATCACATGCTATTCTGCATGTCCTTTGGGCCTTTATTTTTCCTTCTGCCAGGGTCTGCATTATTCCATTGTTTTGCTGCATTGTAGCAAACCTCCTCTATGCATTCTCTCCATGCCGTCCCTCATATTTTTGCTTGCACACTGCTTTGTTCGTGGGCTGCTTAAAATCCTAACCCCCCCCCCCCCATGTTTCTAATACTATGTAACATTCCCAGGTGGATCTGCTTGTTCCGTTCAACATCTCTATTTTTTCAGTGTTTCCCCCACGTGCTGCACATATTTTTTCACACAGTGTTTCCATTCCATGGTTCACAAACTATTTCTCTCTGCTATGGAGGATTGTAGGCCGGTTCTCACATGTACATTTGTCACTCGATAACTGCATTTGTGAATGAGCCCTCATAAATCAAACACGAGAGAACCTTCATACCATGTCACATTGCCTCCAATACAGTGCTTGTCAGTGGTGTCAGTTTTCGCATTTAGCTGCAATTTGTTATGTGAAGAGTAATGAAATGATATATGAGCACATGTAAATTGGCTTTATCTTGTCATGCGTTATTTATTTCATAGGAAGCATAGGAAGCTGCCTTATACCGAGTCAGGCCATCCGTCCATCTAGCCCAGTATCGTCGACACTGACTGGCAGAAGCGGCTCGCCAGGGTTTCAGGCAGGATTCTTTCCTAGCCCTACCTGGAGAGGCTGGGGATCGAACCTGGGACCTTCTGCATGCAAAGCATGTGCTCCATCACACTGAGCTATGGTCCCTCCCCACAGCACCTGGTATTCCAAGGCAGTCACCCATCCAAGTACTAACCAGGCCCGGCCCTGCTTAGCTTCTGAGATCAGATGAGATCGGGCTGTTCAGGGCTGTTCACATGGGAAAAACTTTCTCAGGGCAGCTTATAATAAAAAATACCATTGCAGTGCCAGCATGGGGGAATTACAAGAGTCAGAGTGCTTTCTGTGGTCGCCCACATCTCCAGTACAGCGTCCCCTACATCTAGCCCAATGCTTTGCTTGAATCCAAACATTGTCAATCATACTGCCATATCTATATAATGTGTGTGTGACTGGGGGTGTGCAGCCAAAACTAAGGTCTGAGTCACTCCCTAATCATATACCCAAACCTCAGGGGGGAATGGCCTCTATAATGAGATGCCACAGCCTCACACAAGGCCCAACATTTCATGGAGGCGCAAGAGAGCATGGCACCTCCACGGCAATAATTCCCAGCGTACTTACAGAGCCCCCATGGTTGCAAACCCTGCCTTATTGGGGTCTCCAAACAAAGGGGCTCTGTAAGTGCATCGAGCTGAACACACTTACAGACCCTTTCAGACCTTCACACTCAATGCATAAAGGTCTAACCGGCAGCCAGGCGTGCAGGGACTTTGGTGGCGGGCTTCTGTGCATGCCCATGTCCCCCCCTCCTTGCTTTAGCCCCACATGCAAGCAGGCAAATAGTATCTTGCATTAACAACATTTTCTAATGAACTCTTTGCATGTATATTTCTTCAGAGAGATGCTATATATTGTGAACATGCACGCCTTGTGTATGTGTGTGTCCATGCCCATATCGATTTAAATTTGTCATTGAATTCTATTGGGAACTTAAAAAGTCACCATTGGGAACGTTCTCTTGAGGCAGAGAATATTCCTTTGTAAGCGAAAAGTGTACAAATTTAAACTCGTTTATTTCAAAACAGGAGTCGATGTGAGGGGAGCAGTGGTGCAGCTAGGTAATTTGAAACTCTGGATGTAATGGTCTCATAGGGGCTTCCTCCTTAGATGTTTTGGTGAAATTCATAATAAAAATAAAGGGGGGTGGAGATGGTAATCTGTATTCCTTCACTTACTTCAAAATGTGGTAAGACAACCCTGCTGTGTTTACCCCTCTCCCTGTTCATTCTGCTGACCCTGGACGTCTGCCCCCAAGTCCCGCTCTGACAGTACCGCTGGAAGGTGGAGAGAAAACTATATCAAGAAATGTTTAGGCATTATCCCGGCATATCCACATGGCACGTTTGATGATTCTAACCCAAACTGCACCTGTAATACCTGCCCTGCTTGGGATACGAGAGAGGGCACAGAATGAAAGTTTGAAATGTCTGTCACTGCCTGGGAAAAAGAAGGCAAAGAGAGTGGAGAAGTGATTGGAAAGGGAGAGGGGGCGGCGGCAGGAGAGTGAGGAAGTGGAGCTGGGGAAGGAAGTTCACTAGCGGCAGCAGGGTGGGGAAGAAGAGAAGCCTCAGAACGAGCAGCCCTCAACCAGAGAGGAAGAGCGAACCTCCGTAACAACAGCTGGCAACAAGGGCCTGATATCAGTGTGCTCTGTACTGAACTGGGGTCCAAAGTTACAGTTGCTCAGATTTGGTTTATATTATACTACAAATTCAATTTGTTCTTTCATTAATATTATCAGAGCGCAATCCTATGTGTGTTTTGGCAGGGGGGAAAAGTCCTACAACTCCCAGCATGGCTGGCTGGGTCATGCTAGGAGTTGTAGGACTTTTTTCTGTCTAAACATGCATAGGATTGCACCTTTAATATTAATATTGTAACTAAAATACTAACGTATATAGTGTAACATATTTAGTGGTTTGCCTCTGGAATGATTGCAGATCTGTCCCTCCTCCACCTAATGATGGAAACCAGGGACATAACCCATAGATCGGTCAAAATCCTGGTTTAACTGCTTTAAATTGGGTGTGAAACGCCACTGCGGCAGCTCCTGGCTCTATTCCAAGCAAAGGTAGAAGGAACCTGCAGTACTGGGGCTGAGAAGAGGCTTTATGCCAGCAAGCTGCATGGGCTAACAGCCCCCCTCCGCGCCCTTTCTGCCCTATTGTAAGGTGAAATTGGATGCCAGCCGCTGCTGCAATGCAATGCCAGGGCACTTGGAAAACATGACCTTGACATTGCCTGACAAGCAGGTAATATTTTGCAGCGTGAGCAGCAACAGGTTTATACTATGTGCTTTTCTCGAGCGCTAAAGAAACGAAGGGCGTGGGCCAGGAGGCCAGGCCAGGCCGTTTCCCCCTTTTACCTATGAGAGAGGCAGAAATGGGGCTCTGGTTCCAAATCCACGTGCTATGAGGTTTGTTTTTAAGCTATTTAAGAACAACTTAAAAACAACAAGAACAATGTTTAACGCTGCAAGCATATACACTTACACTGGAGGAAGCCCCGCTGAATTCAATGGGGCTTCTGCATAAACAGGATTGAGCCGCCAGAGGGATTGTTAAAGGGCGGCGGCGGGAGGCACGATCAATCACGAGGGTAAACAAAGGGGTCATCCTCGCGCCGCTCACCGTGCCACAGGGCCGCGCATGGCGATGCTCGGGCGCCTTTCGAGAGCGTCTCTCTGTGTAGCGGCCTTCCTCCCTGCCAGATGTGTTGGACTGCACCTCCCATCATTCCCAGTTGCAGCCCAACACATCTGGAGGAAGGGTGGCGTTATAGTGTTAACAGAAGCGATCTCAAAACAAAGGCATTCCGCTCGCAGGTCGCAGCCCCTTTCGCAGGATCCGAGCAGGCGACGCGACAGCGAAGCAGCCTCAAGACCGGCGATATTTGCATGCGCGGCGTGCCTCGTTCGGGTGGAGCGCGCACCCTCTTGTACACGCGTCCGCACAACTCTCAGGCGCGCGCACACACACACACAAGCGCGCGCGCAATCCTCTGCACGGAAAACACCGGACAATCCTGCTTCCGCACGCGCTGAGTCCCAGGCGGTGTGCGGGGACACTCCCCTTTCCCAGCGCCAAGAAGTGGCGAGGATGATGGAAAACCCTTAGGAGACTCACCCGTTTAAATCCCCCCTACCGGGGTCTGGACGAGCGAGGCTTTCCGCAGCGGCGGCGCTGCGTTGCAAGGCTCGGCGAAGCGCATCCCTGGCCGCGTTGGCTTGAAGGCGGGATCTGGTGGCTTTGGGCGCTGAGTCTCGAGGTGGCGGCGGCGGGGCGGCAGCAGCAGTCGCCGCAGCTCAGGATAAGACTGAAAACTGACCCAGCTGCTTTGGCTCGCTGCTGCCAAATGGGACGGGAGATCCGCCTTTACGGAGCGGCCGCGTTGCCTGCCGACAGCCTGGCCCAAGGTAAGGTCAGCGGCTCGGAGCCCTGCAAACAAATGGACTCTCCGATCTTACCAGGGGGCATCCGGCGCGCATAATTGCAAGTGGCCCCTTCGCCCCCTTCTGTTACAAGGGATGCAGTGGTATTTTCCCCCTTATTTTTTTCCGATCTACGTGGACCTTACGCTGGCTCCTCGCAGGGCCCCATTCACGCCCCTCTAGAAAGCGGGCGCCGAGGTTTGCCACGAAACAAACAGACGCAGGGATCAACTTAATTTTCATTCCGCTTTAATGTTTAATATGTTATATACGCTGTGCTGGAAGGCTCTTGCTTACAGTATTGTGAAAGGGTGAATGAAAGGCACACACTCTACATTTGCTGGGTCCTCCGAAGGAATGGTTTCGTCTGCCTAATCCGTCGTAACGCAACAGTTAATTAAGCAGCAGCCTTGTTAAATGCAAAGAGCGCGGCGGGAGGGAGGGACAGCCAGGACCACAAGCGGAATGTGTTTGGTAATGGAGATTTGGAACTATGTCAGTTCTAATCATGTCCCCCTCCCGCCCTTCCCACAATCCTGATTAATCCACTTCACTGCCGAGCCTGTACAGTAGGTCTGCAGCTGCACTGAGCATGCTCTCCTATGCCCAGGGACCCAGGCATATTCTCTTGTCGTCTCTCAGGAGCTTAAAACCAGATGGAGAGCTTTCATTTCATTTCAGGTTTGTTCTGTTGTTATTTTTGTTTCGATTTCTCTTTGCGGCCTATTGGAAAGCGAAGCGATTTGGCAACGTTATTCCAAATTGTGTGAGGTGGTTTTGTTTTGGTTTTGGATGTTAAATATAAGGCTTGAAAGTCTTGAGTCGGCTATTCATATTTTATTAGAAACTGGTTCAACCCTCCAAAACCACCGAACCCTCCGCATTATACAACAACTACTGCCTTGCATCATGACGGTTACCCATCTTTAGAAAATACAGACCAGGCTTGGGATGAGACCAATCGGTTTTTATGTAAATGGTTTGAAAATCTATACAATAAAGCAACAGGATACTGTCAAACAATACGGGTTTTCCCCTTCCCACAAAGCTATAACATGCTGAATTTAAGAGAGCTTCAGTTATGTACGGTACATTTGCAAGAGAGAAGGCTGATAGTGCTGGCTTCAGGTTTTTGTGGGCCCTTGGGCAAGAGAGACCCTCAAGCTATCTGTTCCTCAAAATCAGCTGCCCACTTTTATTTTATTTGTCTCCCAGATTTGTATGGACTATATAGTCTCCCTGCTCCTTATGCCTGGTACCATCTCTCTCTCCCCCCTTCTCCAAATGCCTTCTCAAAACACACACCTTCCATATAGCATTTGCCTGCACCCTTCTCATCTGCCCTTGAAAGAAACCTCAGCATATTTGCACATCTTCTTACCCTTGCTTCTCTTGCCCTCTCCTCTCCTCTCTCTATTGAAATTTAGACTGTAAGTTCCTCAGGGCAGGGATCTATAAAGCACCATGTACACTGTTGGTGCCAGTGTGAGAGACATTTCATTTCATAGATCATAGAGTTGGAAGGAACCTACAAGGCTATCAAGTCCAACCCCCTGCTCAATGCAGGAAACTAGAGGAGAGGTCTCCCATCCAAGTAATAACCAGGCCTGACCCTGCTTAGCTTTCCACACTCAGACAAGCTGAGCCAGCGTGAGCCAGAAACACAATACATCAACATCTTTAAATGTTTCTGTTTCCAGAGAATAATACATACAAGTAGATGTAGTACTTTAAACTAAGAACAATTTCCAGATGTGCATGCAGTAATCAGTAGTATAATTTATTAGCTCAATATAAATCCTAGTGATTCATTTGGAAGTTTAAACAATGATAAATGTTTCTTCCCCAATATGATTTTATGCCAAGCTGCCAACCTCTTTCAAGAAAGAAGGGGCATATTGATTGACATTTTACAAATAAATGAGACATCCAGCCAAAGTGAAGCACTCCTAGTGCAATCCTATATATGTCTACTCAGAGGTAAGCCCTTGTGTTCAGTGGGACTTACTCCCAGGTAAGTGTGTATAGGATTGCAGCCTAAATCCCACTGATTTCAGTGGGACAGTTAAGCATGTGCCAAAGTCTGTCCTGTGACAATCAAGAAGACTTAAAAGTGCTTCGCATTATCTGGATTGTGCCCATAATAGTTTAGCAACTACAGTCATACCTTGGATTGAGAGCATAATTCGTTCCGGAAATGTGCTTGTAATCCAAAACACTCTTATATCAAAACAAAATCCCCCCCAAAAAATGTGTACAGAGATTTTTAATTTAAGCCGTACTACAGTACTTGTATTGCAAGATGTCGCTTTATTTTTTTTATTTATTATATTTATACCCCACCTTTTTCCTGAAAGGAACCCAAGGTGGTTTACATAATCCTCCTCCTCTCCATTTTATCCTCACAACAACCCTGTGAGGTTGGTTAGGCTAAGAGTCAGTGACTGGCCCAAAGTCACCCAGTGAGTTTCATGGCTTGTATATCAAGTAAAAATTAATATTTAAACATTTGCTTGTCTTGCAAAATGCTCTCAAACCAAGTTACTTGCAATCCAAGGTATTACTGTATTTAGCTATATACCGTCTAGCACTTTCTGTTTCTTAGGCTGCTGCAGTCTTATACCCACTTACCTGGGACTAAGCTCCATTGAACTCAATGGGACTTGCTTTTCAATAGACTTGTGTAACACTGCACTGTCACCCTGTCAAACTGAATTGATTTAAGCTGATTTAGGGGTAATACAAATATGCAGGGAAGCACAGTTAGCCCAGCATGGGATTTATACCACTCAAAAGTACATGTGGAGGAGAGCAAACATGTTGCTCATTTGAAAGCTGCCCCACTTCAAACTCTGCCTGCTTATGCAAAGTTTTAACACGCCAGGGAGAAATATTTTAGGGTAGCTTTTCCCCTGCCATAGCAGCTTCCCATATGGGGGTGGTGTTTGATCTGGACGTGCTTTTCAACAATTGATGTCAGGCCTGTAGCTTACGCTGGCTCAGCTTGTCTGAGCGTGGAAAGCTAAGCAGGGTCAGACCTGGTTGTTACTTGGATGGGAGACCCCTCCTCTAGTTTCCTGCATTGAGCAGGGGGTTGGACTCGATGGCCTTGTAGGCCCCTTCCAACTCTATGATCTATGAAACCTCTATGATACCCCCTGCGCATGTGCATTTCTGAGTTAGTATAGTTTCGTACACCACTGTACCCTGGACAGCTGGTCATCTGCAGCATGCAGCCGGCCACACAGGGAGATAGTTCTTTGCTCTACCTTTTGATTCAGTTACGAGGCAGGTAATGCTCAGGAGACCTATGTGGATGGATTTGACACGCCATCTGTCCACATAGGTGTGGCTGCCTTTGGGTGAGTTTACAAACTGCCACTCATGGTTGTGTGAATATGCTCTTCAGGTCTGTCTACTGTACACATTTCATCTGGTTTAACAGCCATTTCCTTTTCCTCGGGGAGCTGTAACTTGAGGGAGGGGCCTCTAGGATATTTCTAATGGCATTCTTGCTAAACTAAAATTCCTGGATTCTTTGTGGGAAGACATGATGATAGTTAAACTGATGTACAACCAATATAAGCCTGTGTAACTGCACTAGGCATATGTACTCATGAGGTGCTAGGATGCATTTGAACCCACTGATATTCCCGAAATTTGCCTAAAATATGCAGTGGAAAGAGCTGGTGCAGTCTGCACCTCATCCCTGCAGAGTCCCTCATTAAGGTTTCACTTTGGGATTGTTTTCTTGAGGAAGTAAGTAGGATGCTTTAAAGTGTTAAGCATCTGCCCCTTCACACAACTGGTTGCAGCTTCCCGCCTCTTCGTGTCATCCATGTGAAAGGGAAGGGTCCCAACCTGCTGTGTGATGCATCGGGAGGGAGCCTTTCCCTCCCATGTTCGTAAGTACCGGTAGTTAAGTGCCGCATTGGGGTGGTCACTCATGAGTAACTCCTGTGCTGCCTTTTGTTCATGTGGACTGCACCCCTCCAAAGAGTAACAGAGAAATTTGACTGGAACATGGACATGCAAATTCAAGAGAGCTTTGCTCCCTCCTCTGGGCCAGCCCTAGACATTTTGCTTCCTGAGGCGAAGGACAAGATGGTGCCCCCTCCCATTCCATGTACAGAAGCTAACAGGACTGGCAGTTGAATCTTTGATATATTTATACTGGCATTGGGACAACATCCTCCACCACACCTAAAGGCAGCAGGCTAGCTTAGGGAGCGCTGAGCAGGCCACATGCCCCACAGCTCTCTTCTCCATCACCTTGCTGCTTCCTCTCAGCATCTGCCACCTGAGCCGCCTGCTTCAGGCTGCCTAATGATCGGGCCGGTCCTCCCCCTTGTTACAGCAAAAATGGGATACAGGCCTTCTCTTCTTGATAACAAATGCATTGTGGATTTGGTTGTGAGCCACACATCTTTCAATCAGGAACAGCCCCTTTCCCATTCTTTCACTGGCTGGTTTCACATTAACCCTTTCATTCTGTATTAGCTACATGACACCCATCCTCCTCTTCCTCATGATCAACCATTTTTCTAAGGAAATTTTTCTCCTGAACTGTTTCTGTGAACCCAGAGGTGAAAAATGTTGCCTATGCCCAGCCTAGCACAAAATGGCCTGAGCAGCTTGATGTGTAGAGAGGGGTCCTGCTCAATTCCATTCTTCCACCCCTTTTCCCTTGCCATGGGCCCTACTACAGCAAAGGAGGGGAAACCTGTTGGATGGAAGAACATAGCAATGCCAAAGCAGGAGACATCATTCCACCTCAAGAAGCACTGAGGCATCAGAACACATTGTGCATAAGGAGCACACCTGATACGCATGTTATATTGCATGCACAATGATGGGTCCACAGCATGGCAGGGGTGGACAAATTGTGGCCCTCCAGAAGTTTTGGCCCACAACTCCCATGATCCCTCACCATTAGCTGTGCTGGCTAGGGCTGATGGGAGTTTTAGGCCAAAAGTATCTGGAGGGCCACAAGTTGCCCACCCCTGGCATACAGTATTTCAACATGTCCAACTATGGTAATCAGCTCTAAGACACTGGTATTTCAAAGCTATACTTAGTGAAGACTATTATCCATGCTCATAGGAAAGCAAAATTATATAGTAAATTATAGTATAATTTATAATTATAATGCTCAGGAGAGCAAAATTATATAGAGAGCCAGTGTGGCGTAATGGTAAGAGTGTTGGACTGGGACTCGGGAGATCCGGGTTCTAGTCCCCACTTGGCCATGAAGCTCACTGGGTGACTTTGGGCCAGTCACTGACTCTCAGCCTAACCTACCTCACAGGGTTGTTGTGAGGATAAAATGGAGAGGAGGAGGATTATGTAAGCCACCTTGGGTTCCTTGCAGGAAAAAAGGCGGGGTATAAATAAAATAAATAAATAAATAAATAGTATTTAGGACTGTCCTACATTTATATCAGGGAAGGGAATCAAGTGTAAATAGAAGGCACAAGCACATAGAAGTCTGTTGAGCATGCTCAGTGAAGTTTGCCAGTGTTCCAAGGCATCCTATTTTAAGAGGAATTTGAGCTGAGCTTTCAGTGGTAGAAGCCCAAATTGAGCTAGGAAGGTTGCAATTATTTTATTTATTTATTTATTTATTATATTTATACCCCACCTTTTTTCCTTCAAGGAACCCAAGGCGGCTTACATAATCCTCCTCTCCATTTTATCCTCACAACGACCCTGTGAGGTAGGTTAGGCTGAGAGTCAGTGACTGGCCCAAAGTCACCCAGGGAGTTTCATGGCTGAGCGGGGACTAGAACCCGAATCTCCCTAGTCCCAGTCCAACACTCACCACTACGCCACACTGGCTTTTTTTACTGACCAGACCCAGCCTTATATAATTACTCAGAAATACCGTAATTCCTACTGAATACAATGGTGGTTACTCCTAGGTAAGTGTGTATACAATTGCAGCCTATGGCTGCATTCTTATTGCAAATAAACCCCTTTGAATTCAGTAAGGACTTACTTTTGAGTAAACAGGCTTAGGATCACACAGAATCAAGCCCACTTTTCCTGTGCTGCTGCATCAGAAATAGATCCTGCAGCCATCTAGTTTTTACCTAACAAGCCTCTGCAGCAATGCAGTTGAAGAAACTGTTCCCTTCATCAGAACAGAAAACTTGACATTCTTCTTATCTCTGTCTGATCCCTAATTTTTAAAAATACAATATCTTCTGACTAGTGGATTCACTGATAAATTATTGTTTCAGTATATAATGAAAGAAGATGTTTGGAACAAACCACTTTATGATGTATGCAGTACATGGAGTAAGAACATAAGAAGAGCCCTGCTGGATCAGACCAAGGGTCCATCTAGTCCAGCCTTCTGTTCACACAGTGGGTGACCATCACCAGCTGCCCACGGGAAATCTACAAGCAGGACATGAGTGCAACAGCACCATCCCACCCATGTTCCCCAGCAACTGATGTACACAGCCATACTGCCTCTGATACTGGGGCTAGCATATAGCCATAAGTAGCCTTATCCTCCATGAATGTGTCCTATCCTCTTTTAAAACTGTCCAAATTGGAGTAATTTTTTTCTTTTTTGGTATCTGTCAGGAATTTCTCACTTAAATTGTTTAAAATGCTCCAAAGCATATTCGGGGTGGGGGTGGGGATCCCACTACTGAGTGTAGGACAAAACAAACTCATCCAGATGCTCACATCTCCAATGGCAAAATAGAATATTTAACGGTGATGATTTGCATTTATTAAAGTCACAGCCAAAGGGTCCCATCAGGATGACAATGCTGTTTGCTGGGCATTGAACAAACTGCTCTCTAGGTTTGGCTGGCAAGTAGCATAACACTGCAGTGTGCTAAGAGGCAGGCACCTCCTCCAGAATGCAGATGGAAGTGTTAAAATGAGTCTGTATTCCTAAAACCACATTCAGGCTTCCATTGTTCTATTCACAATCATATACAAGCAAAATAAGATCTCCTGTTAAATGATTAGGCTGCAATCCTCAGATTGTTTATTCAAGAGAATCCTCCTTAATGTCAGCGACGCTATTCAGAGTACGTCATTTGACAGCAGAAACCTGGGGCTATGCACTGCTCAGTCCCCTTTCTTGGAAGAGGGGTGCAAGCTCATTGGACCTCCACAGACTTTAGGGTGAGTCCATATGGCAGCTTGGCAGAGGGGCGATTGCCTGTCCACTGGCTAAGCCTCTGACACCTTCTAGCCTGTGCGGAGCTGGCATGGCAGGGCTGGAGAGAGAGAAAAGGAGTTGGTTATGTTGGACTGGGAGGGAACAGATGGTTTGCTGCCCAATCTCATAATCCGTTGCACACTATTTGTGGGCCTACAGTCACAGCCAACCCTGCCAGTCAAAGCTCAACAAGTGCTGCTGCTAGGCAGGACTTGTAGAGTACTGATAATGCCGTGGGTCCCTTTGGATTCGGTGGCCCCTTTCCTTGGAGGAGGTGTGTCGGTGTACGCTGAGCAGCCTTGCACTGGTGATGTCACCTGCTTAGCCTTTTGTGAGCCACCTCTGTGGAGCACAGACTACTTGGTCACACAATGGCCTCTTGTTTGCTGTATGGACAAGCAGTGGACCGGTCTGGGCAACAGCTCCATAAAAGTAGTTTGCAGGGGGATCCCCTGGAAGGTGTGAGCATGGGGGCAAAAGGGATGGAGAATTCCTTTCATCTTTGGGACCACCCCCTTGTATCACAAATGGGTATGGGCCTGTGCATCCTTGTTCCATATCCAGATTTCAAATGGTATATTTACTCCTATGTTCAATTTTGCTGCCATTCATTGATTTATTTCATTCCATTTCTACACCGCCCAATAGCCAAAGCTCTCTGGGCGGTACAGAAAAATTGCAAGCCACAAATACAAGATAATATAGAATATTTAACATACAAAATTTTAAAACTATTTAAAGCTAAAAACGGTTACAGTAAGATACTAGACCTGATAAAAACAACTGACATAAATGCCCAATCATATGCCATCAAATGCTTGGGAGTAAAAGACAGTCTTAACCTGGCACTGGAATAATAACAGTGTTGGCTCCAGGTGGGCCTCCGTGGGGAGATCATTCCATAAGTGTGGGGCCACCACCAAGAAGGCCCTCTCCCTTGGCGCCATCTTCTAAGCTTCCCTCAGAGGAGGCACTTGGAGGAAAGCCTCAGATACTGGTTGTGGTATCAGTATTCATGTTGGGAGAGGTGCTCCATCAGGTATTGTGGTCCTGAGCCATGTAAGGCTTTATAAGTTAAAACCAGGACCTTGAATTGGGCTCAGAAATATACAGGCAGACAGTCCAAATGGGTCAAAATTGGTGTTATATGCGCAGAACCTCTGGTCCCTTTTATTAATCCGGCTGCCTCATTTTGCACAAGCTGCAGCTTCTGAACAGCTTTCAAAGGCAGTCCCATGTACAGCGTATCACAGTAATCTAACTTGGAGGTTACTGAAGCCAGGTTTTCCCTGCTCAGATAGGGGTGTAGCTGGGCCATCAGCCGAAGCTGGTAGAAGGCACTCTGTGCAACTGAGGCCACCTGAGCCTCAAGTGACAATGATAGCTCCAGGAGAACCCCCAATCTATGAAGCTGCTCTTTCAAGGGAAGTGTAACCCCATCCAGAAGAGACTGAGCACCCTCCAACTGGTCAGAAGAGCCACCCACCAACAGCAGACTTGTCTGGATTGAGCTTCAGTTTATTAGCCCTCATCTAGTCCATTGTTGCAGAGAGTGAGGCAATGATTTAGCACATCCACAGTCTCTGATAAGGATGAAAAGGAAAAATAGAGCTGTGTGTGTCATCAGCGTACTAATGGCAATGCACTCCAAAACTCTGGATGACCCCATTCAGTGGTTTTTTGTAGATGTTAAATAGCATGGGGGATAAAACTGACCCATGAGGAACCCCATGGTGCAGAACCCAGGGGGCCAAGCATTATTTTACAAGCACCACCTCCTGGTGCCGACTATCCAAGTAGGAACGGAACCACTGCAATGCAGTACCTCCCACTCCCAACTCAGACAGTTGTCCCAGAAGTATACCGTGGTTGATGGTATCAAAAGCCACCAAGAAATCAAGAAGAATCAACAGGGTCATGTTCCCCTTCTCTCTCCTGACATAGGTCATCATACAGGATGACCAAGGCTGTTTCCCTGCCAAAACCCAGTTTGAACCTTGACTGAAATGGATCCAGATAATCAATCTCATCCAAGAATGTCTGGAGCTGGTTGGTAGCCACCCACTCAAGGACCTTGTCCAAGAAAGGAACATTTGTCACCGGCACAAAGTTGTTAAGATCTTCAGGGTCCAGGGACGATTTATTCAGGAGTGGTCTGACTGCCATCTCTTTTAGGTGGCCCAGGAGCACTCTCTATCGCAAGGAAGCATCAGTCATCTCCCTGGCCCAGCCGGCTGTTCCCTCCCTGCCAGGTTTTATAAACCAAGAGGGGCAAGGATCCAATCCAGAAGTGGTTGCACAAACCTGTCCAAGTATCTTGCCAACGTCCTCAAGCTATACCAACTGGAACTCATCCAACAAAACTGGGCCAGGCTGTTCTCTGGAGACCTCATCTGATTCACCTGCTATAATCCTGGAGTCTAAGTCCTGGCGGATGGTAGAGATTTTATCTTTGAAGTGCCTTGCAAACATATCACAGTGCGCCTCTGATGGATCCACGGTGTCCTTAGGGTCAGCATGAAATAAGGCCAAGACAACCCTGAAAAGCTCCGCTGGGTGGCACATAGAGGATGCAATTGAGGTAGAGAGATGTTGGGGTTTTTTTTGTTGCCTTCACTGCCCCTCAATATCCCCAGGTATAGGCACTCATCAGTGTTCCAATACATCTACTGGGAGTTTTCCTCCATCTGAAGTTAAGCTGTCTCCTTATTTGTTTCATTGCTCTCAGTTCTGGGGTATACAATGGAGCTGTATGAGCTCTACTCTAGAGAGGGCGCTCAGGAGCAATAATGTGAACTGCCTGGGTCATTTCTGCATTCCACAGATAGACCAGGGTTTCAACAGGAGTACCAGCCATATCAGCTGGAAAAACCCCTAGAGCCCTCTGGGAACCACCTGAATCCATTAGCTTCCAGGGGGAGACCATCTTAATAGGTGCTCCACCCTTGCAGACTGCTGCCGTCAGTCTAGACCTCAACAGGAGGTGATATGGCCATGACAAAGGGACTGATTCAAAGTCTCCCACCTACAGATCATCCCCATGACCGGCTGAAAAAACTAAGCCTAGAGTGTGCCCTGCTACATGTGTCAGCTTGGGACAGTCCCATGGTTGTTATGGAGGCCATGAATTCCTGAGCTGCCCCAGACAAGATGCAATTGGTATCAATGTTGATCTCCCACAAAACCAGCAGCCTGGGCGACCTCAGCATCACATCTGAGACCACCTCTGTCACCTCAGGTAGGGAGACTGGTGGGTAGTGGGGTGGGCAGTACACCAACAGAATCCCCAATCTGTCCCATTGGCCCAACACAAGATGCAAAGATTCCAGACTAGTAGTCAGATGGACAAGGAGCCCGGAGAGAGAAAGAGAGAGAATGAGAATACTTATAGACCACTGCAACCCCCCTTCCCCATCCCTCAAGTCTACCCTGATGCTGTACCAAGTATCCTGGTGGGCACAACTGGGAGAGACTAACTCCTCCCTGTTCACCCACCTGGGTCTCAGTTATACATGCCAGATTGGTTCTGATAACATGCCGTTGGTTCTGATAAAGTAGTGAACAGAAGGGGGCAGATGAGAACAACTCTTTACATCAGCAGCCTTCCCCACCTAGTGCCCTCCAGATGTTTTGAACTTCAACTTCCAACTGCCCCAACCAGCATGGCCCACTGGTCAGGAATCCTGGGAGTTATAGTCCAAAACATCTGTAAGGCAACAGGTCAGGTTGGGGAAGGCTACTTTACATGAATGCTTAGAAGCTCTATCCTCATTGGAGTGGTCCCTACAAACAGGGACATGTAAACAGATATTTTGCTCATCAGTTTTGCAGAACTAAACTAAGTGTTTCTAACTGAAAATACAGTATGTGCTCTACATGCTAGGTAGGGTCAGACAAGAGCTAGGGGCAAATAGCCAATCACCTCCATTTTCTTATAGAATTTGGAATTGCTTCCCACAATCCTGTCTGAGGGCATCTCCCTGTTGTCCAGTCTCTAACATGAATTCTTTGATCACCCGAGGCAAATCTCAGAAGTCCCTATCCTTGTTGCACTGATTTCCTCCTAAGAACAGAAGCAGTGGACTTTGCTTCTTACTGCATTCTTCTGCAGTCGTACTGGTGTTCAGTACAGTTTATCTTTAACTAGTGCTTTGATCTTTCTGATTCTCATTGGACGCCCAGCAACCAAACATTTTTCCGGGCGTTTTTCTGACAATCCTTGATCGTTTGTGTATGTTTTGTTCAGACCAACCTAGCTAAAGTCGAGCCAAGATTTTAGTGTGCTAAGTCACTCACAGTTCACCCACAAGATTTTTGAGTCTCTTTCTTGTAGCACTCACTTTTCTAAGCAATTTTTTTTTTTAAAGCAAGGTTATTTAAGTATATAGCGGGGTGGAGTGGGGAGAGACAGAATTAAGAGAGAGAATCCTGGTTTTGCCTTCATTTTTCCAAAATCCTCAATTTATTATTGAGGGCTGCTGATAAAAAATCTGCTGATCTGCACCATCATTACAACTTAATAAAAATTCTGCCTGCTCATTTTGGCTTGGTTTTGTACTTAGCACAAAACAGTTTAGAGATATTGTTGTGCACTGTGAAATCCTGCTGCCTCAGAAGACCATGTCCAATCGACTGTTAAATAGGGGGATGCTAAAGCATCCCCAGTGGTGGCTGGTTGACTGGAAAATGTCCACGTTCAAATGTCATATTTGTTATGACTAACGCTCCAAGGTGAAGGGTTCAGTCAGAGGAAGGGGGTGTATGTTTGTTTTCCCCTTCTCAATGTCCCCAAACTCTGCTCAGTACAATAGAAGCAAAGTTTGGAAGGACATCCAGGCTGACCAACCTCAACCCTAGGAAATGTGGCAGGATGTGTTGGATCTAAACAGTCACTAACATGTTGGGTTGTTTTTCCTCCAGTTACTTCTTTAAAAAAAATCTCTAGAGAAAGTGTGGGATCATCTTCTCATGACAGTTTGTTCAATTGCACTTAACGTGTAGACCCCTCCCTTCCCCAGCAAAACAAGATTTCACCTAAAATCTTCTATGCTTTAAAATATCATGCAGTTATTAAAGATTCTCAGAATACTATCCCTCCCATCAGATCTATTGTTCTGTGCTAATGCCAGAGCTTTGCTCAACCTTAGCACTTGGTAGAGTTCTAGAGATGAATAGTTTTGTATAGTTTTATGTCACTCTTCATAAAGGGGAAATGCCGAGTCAGCTTATGACTAAGGAGCTGGGTATGTCACGTTAGCAGGCACGGTGCTGCCTTAAGACAGTAGATGGCTGACCTCTGTCACACATGCCACAAGTGACGCAGGCTGCAACAGGTTGTGGCACACCCTGGAGCAGGAATAGGACGACTATGGGCCTAGCCTAGGTACAACATACTGTCAGGGGTACATTCCTATCTGCCTCTCCTGCGCAGCTGCCTTCTCCCTGGGCCAGTAGGCTAGAGGCAAAACTACACCAAGGCACAGGGGAGTAGCACAATGTGCTTTGGGCATAGCCTGTGGCACATCTGCCCCAAAGATTGGCTGTCTCTTCCTCAGGCACGTTCTTGAAGGCTCCTATAGTGATAGTTTTAGAAAGGAAGAGAACCTTCCTTGAGATAATTAACTGGAGCAACAACGTGGAATAGCAATGGGTTGTATCTAGTGCTGGCTTTGCCATAGAGCCGGGGTGAGGAGCCTCAAGCTTGCAGGCCAAATCTCCCTCCCCCAGGCTCTCCAAATGGCCATGCTCCTTTCCCTTGACTGCCAATCATTTGGTGCTTTCCCAGCTTTTGCATGGTGCATTTTCCATTCTGAAAGGTTGAAATGCCTCTCCTAAGGCTCAGTTACTCACAGTAAGAGCTTTAGGGAGCAATCCTATGTCCCCCAGGCACTGTCTGAGGGGCCATAGGATACTGGGAATTCCCCCCTCCAAGGTCAAAGACAGCACTCTGACCTGGGAAGGCGGAGTTGGAGATCTGCTCCCCCGTTGCAGCCGGCGCAGAAAGAACTGCATTGGCTGGCCTCCGACGTTGGAAAAGTGACCTCGGAGAGGAGGAAAGGGGGGCATTCTGGTGGGTGGGGGGAGAGGAGACCAGACAGGCCAGGATATGAGCTGTCCCAAGCCTCGGCCAGCCTCCTTCACTCCCTCTCTGAAGTGTGCTTTCTAGATGGGCTAAAAAGCCCATCTAGCGAAATATGCAGGACGGGGAGCCAAAGATCGCCTCCACTGCTCCTCCTGCCCTGCACTGGATGATCAGATGCCTCTGAGTTCTTAAGCTAAAATATACTGGTATTTTGGCCCCGCCCTTTTTGCCATTGGCACCACTCACTACTGGAATGCGGCCTCTGAGAACTTCTTCCAAATTGAATTTGGTCCTCGGGCAGGAAGAGGTTCCCCACTGCTGCCTTACTGGAAAGCACTTCCAATCACACAAGGTAGGGCACTCCCATGCCCCCCCCCCCCGGCAAGCTGCTTCTGAGGGTTGGCGGGCCCACCATAACAGTATGGGATATGGTGTGGACTGGCTGCAGTAAGTGTGGGATTAGCAACAATCAGGTGTCCTGACTTGCTTTTGCGGAAATGCTTTCTGCTAAGGCAAAGCCCCCATTGGCCACAACCCAGTATCTGCATGAGCAAGTGTTATTAAACTCAGGCTGGAAAATTGGAGTCATCCAGAAGGAAATGTGACATACAGTTTGACCTGCCTTACACAATTGGCCCCAATGTGTGTTTCGTTTGTCCCATAGTGTTCTAGGGAAAGAAGGACTTCAACAGTGGCTGACTTAAATTCCCACCTCACAAGCAATGATGATATGCTGGCATTACCTTCTATAAAATACATTGCTTAATACAACAAGAGCATTGGGGCGAGGGGGACGGACGGACATTGAAGCAGTCATATTTCTTCATCTGTGGAGTCATGATTAAAGATCTTGATAATTTCCTATTGGAGGTCATTATTAAATTATAAAATGTTCATTCCCTGATTTCTGTTTCTTTCTTTTTGAAGAAATGATTCTTACTACATGTAGTTATGCATGTGTGGTCCTAATCAGGGAAATTTATGCTTAGAAGCTTAGTTTGTAGAGATTGTTTGGGGAAATGTGTACTTACTAGATAGAGCAAATTTACTTCTTTTAAGCACTCTGGGACTACAGTATGACCAGTGATGGATCCTGAAGAAGTTTAATAAGCACTGAGACTAGATGTAATGATATAATCTAAGTCACATCCTGTAGTTAAGGGAAAATTACTCTCAGGCTGAATTTTTGACCACCTCACTAACATGAAGCAAAAAACCCCAACCCCTTCCTTCTTAAATTTCCCATGTGTAAATTTCCAATCTCACAGAGAGGAAAGTTCAAAAATGTTTGGTGATTAGGCAGTTAAAAGAAAAAAGGAAAAAGAAAGCTGCTTTTTATTTTCATCTTGATTCAAAAACATATTTAGGCATGATCAAGACAAAGGCAGGCACTTTTAAGTGTCCTTGATTTCAATAGGACAGCTAAGTCCACGCAGAAGTGGTCCCTGTTGAAATCAGTGGGAATAAAAAGTGCTTCAGAGCAGATAATACAGAGCCAGGTGGACAAGTGGCCCATTAAAATCAATGAGACTGATGCGCATCTGATCTGATGCGAGGTGGTCATACCATCTGATCACAATACACTGTGTTGGTGTCTGATATTTTTGGGACATCTACTGTGTAGTATAACAGGGCAATCTGGAAGCTCTGCCCACAAATGAGTCGGAGATTTGATGAAACAAAGGGATTTTTTTAAAAGGGGGGAAAAGAACGACGACAACAAAAAGCAAATTGGGGAACGGATGGCTAGGAAATGCATGGGGGTAGGCAAATGCTTAGGAAATGTTATTACATACTTAAGGTCACAACATCAGTGTTGTTCAAAACACTATCTCAGAAGGTTGCTTATTGCTGCTAAGATTTTCTTAGCCAAATTACATCTCACTTGCTAGATGAGGGGCACGTGTCCAGGATATTGCTGGTGTATCACTGCCAAGACTTTCAGCACAATTCATGGCTGATGGAGATTTCCATGCCCGTTACCTTCTTACAATTCCATTGATCACAGACAAAATTAATGGAAACAAAACAAAACAAAAACTTCTATGAATTCTTTAATAAAGGAAATATTTCATACTTGACATATCAACAATCTTTGACAAAAATACATTAGATTTCCCTACCTAAACATTAAGATTCTTGGGTCATATTGAATAAGTTAGGGCACAATCCTATGCAAGTTTAGACAGCAAAAAGGCCTGCAGCTCCCAGCATGCCCCAGCCATGTTGGCTGGGGCATATTGGGAGTTGTAGGCTTTTTTGCTGTCTAAACTTGCATGAGATTGTGCCCTTAATCTTTAAAACTGGATTTGATTTACAGTAATACCTTGAATTGCAAGTAACTTGGTTACCTTGAATTGCAAGTAACTTGGTTACTTGCAAGAGGAGAAACGTGCTAAGCGAAAAGCACGTCAAATGAATCCTTTATGGGACCAGCTTCCATCTGGTAACCTGTGTCGTCACTGTGGGAAGCTGTGTGGATCTAGAATTGGCCTCCACAGCCACTTACGGAACCATCGCTAGAGTCTACACAATTTTTCTTTAGAATTTCCTCCTTTTAAAATTTCCTTTTTGTAAAAATTTTTATCCTGGAAGACAATCTTACTCGGTCACGAGTGATCGCCTGCTGATGATGGTTTGAGAGCATTTTGCAAGACAAGCAAATTTTTAAATATTTATTTATTTATTACTTGATATACAAGCGACGTCTTGCAATACAAGTACTGTAGTATGGCTTAAATTAAAAATCTCTGTACAAATTCTTTTTGGGGGGATTTCGTTTTGATATAAGAGTGTTTTGGATTACAAGCACGTTTCCGGAACGAATTATGCTCTCAATCCAAGGCATGACTGTACTCAGATTTTGCCCCACTTAGAAGAAATTTTAGGCATCCAGCACAGACTTTCCTTCAAGTTTTTCTCAAGTTGGCACACTTTGCTATAGGCGCTTTGGGAACAGCTTGTTTGCTAACTGCCACCTAAACTGTAATTGAGTTCTGAAATTAAAAATAAAAATGACTTACCAGAAAGTAAAGCACTTGCCAAACATGAACCACTAACTTGTTCTAGTACACAAATTTATTTCTGGGTAGGGAGGCAAATTGAGGAAATCCTGAGAACCAACTGCTGATGCAAGCCAAATGGACTTAAACGAAATTCATGCTGACAAAGGACCTGCATGTTTTGCAACATTTCAAATTAAAATTGTGTATGGAAATTTAAAAATAAATAAATTGGGGGCGCAATCCTATGTCCCTCCGACCTTGCCTGGGGGGCCATAGGATAGGGCATAGAAGCTGCTGTGACCTCAGAAATGCCTTCTGAGGTCACAGTGCACAGAGTGCCCGCCTCCCCACCTTGTAGTTGGTGCAGCGGCAGGGAACAGAAGACCAGAAGACCGTCTTATGTTCCCCTGTGGGGAGGCGTTCCTGAGGAGGGGAGGAGCAAGGCACTGCAGGCTTCTGGGGAATCCAGGTGGTGCCTCAGCATCTCCTTCTCAGGAGAAGATGTAAGGCATTTAGACAGCCAAAATCAGCTGTCTAGATATTTTTGAGGGCGAGGGGAGCACACCCCTCCCACCCTCAATAGGATGCCCGTGATCCTCCCGGTTCGGAGAGTTATAGACAGCCTCATTGGATTGTGCTGCCTGAGTGCAATCCTATGCATGTTTAGGCAGAAAAAAAGCCTACAACTTCCAGCATGCCCCAGCAAGCCGTGCTGGGAGTTGTAGGCCTTTTTTTCTGTCTAAACATGCATAGGATTGTGCCTTAAATTGGTTAATGCAAATTGCAACCTTAGTTATAAAGTTATTAGTACTGGATTGGATCCAATGGTGGCCATCCGCCAGTGGAACAGATGGCAGAACAGATTTGCAGCCGCTGTGTCTGCCCCAGATCTACTCCAGAGGGCTGTGGGGGTCCTCTGGAGCATAGTTGGGGCATACGTGGGGGGCTGAAGGGGAGAGGAGAGCAAGGGGAAGTCCTGTGGCATGAGTGGAAGTCCACTTGCACGATGTTGGATTTAACCCACTATCTATAGAAACTGCAACTAGACATGCATAGAAAACTTGATAAAGTCAAATGGTGACAAACAGCATGAACAACCAGTTTAAACTGAACAGATTTACAAATCAGCTGCATAACTTTAGAATCCTTATGGCTCAAATGCTGATACTTGCTGCAAATACATGTTTAGGATACCATTTAAGGCATACTATCAGTATGAATGTTTTTAAGATCGGACTGTAATTTTACACAATAGTTTGTGAGCCAGTAGTTATATAAAAGTTTCCTTTGCGGAATAATTATTTGTTTGTTTGTGGGTTCATGGAATAATAAGTGAATTTGGGACAACGGGAAGAAAGAGATTTCTCATTCTGATTATCGAGTAAGAAAAATTATTGTTACCGGTACCTATATTTGCTGTAGAAGAAAATCAGAAGTCTATTTTGTTTTGTTAATTGTTATATGTTTGATATTATGTGTTTGTTTCACATAGAAGTAATTTTTTAAAAAATAAATAAATGTTTCCTTTGCGGGAATCAGTCCAGACAAAACACATGACCTGGGGATTGTTTCATTTTAAAACTGAACAATAATCCAAACCTTTTCTGTTATATAGGTGGAGAAAAGGTATACAATGAGTCTGTAAGAAATGGAAGATTTCTTTGAAGCTGAATGAAGGCTCCTACGCCAGCCTGCTGACTAAGAGGAGATTAATGAGGAATCTCCTTCTAAATTGTTCTGAAAATGTACAGTATTTCCATTAATTTATTCCACAGAAATACATTTTGGAATGACTATATTTGATACTCACTGACAGTCAAAATAATAGTAATAAAGAAGGACCACATTCCAACGCACTGTACATGGAAGAAGGATGCCATCCATCACAAGAGCTTCAGGTAGCACAACCATAACCATAAACTAACTTATCGTCATCAGTTGCATTATCAATCAGTTAACAAATATGAAGTGATCAAAGTGAATCTAAGTCAGCCATCCCAAACCAGGTGCCCTCCAGATGCTTTGGACTACAACTCCCATAATTCATGACAATTGGTCAAACTGGCAGGGGTGATGGGAGTTGTAGTCCAAAACATCTGGAGGGCACCAAGTTGGGGAAGGCTGCTCTATGTATTAGTAAGCCCTCACCAGGTTCAGCTTTTCCCATTGCATTGTTGCATTGGCTGTAAAAACCTCCCTCTGCAGAATTCTTTTCTTTGCAACTCTTGTGGGATACGTAATCCTGTACGTTTAAGGTTTGTCTCAGAAAGGGAATATTTAAAGTCTGAGCCCCTCAGTTAATCAAAGAGGCCCACAAGTGAATCACCAGTGAATTATTTGATGGATTAAACACACTGATTAATCTATTGGAGCCACAAGCCTTCTTTAACATTATTTTACATTTCTGTGACAATCTTTCCCTGTAAGCTATTTGCAAACAATATAAACACTGGTCAGTGAACCCACAACCAAATCAGTTCCTGCTTAATGGCTGTTTCATTCTTGCCTCACATGCAGAAAATGCTTAAGCTCAGGCTTTGATGGACTCACAGTAGGAAACTAGAGGTCCATAGCTCTACTTGTAAAATGTATTTTCATGCTCTCTTCATTCATACTTTTTACAGGGATGTATCAAGAGGATGCAAATGATGGTGAAATAGCATTACAATATCAGCATGTTCGTTCGATATTGTTTGCTAGTCGTTATTTGATAGAAGCCATCCTGCTAAAACCTGGATCACATATAAGTGATTGGTGCCCCTTCCTAAAACACATTTACTTGGAAGGAAGTACCGTACATGGTGTGATGCTAAGCTGCCTTCAGTGCCATTGTTCTTGGTAGAAAGGCAGGGCACAAATAAAATGAATAAATAAGTGGAATGAGTTTGGGTACATAGAAAAGCAGCTACATAATTGCTTAAGAACATAAGCAGAGCCATGCTGGATCAGACCAAGGGTCCATCTAGTCCAGCATTCTGTTCACACAGTGGCTAACCATCTGCCCACAGGATCCCACAAGCAGGACATGAGTGCAACAGCACCTTCCTGCCCATGTTCCCCAGCATAGAGCCAATCAGAGCTAGTAGCCATTGATAGCCTTCTCCATTAATTTGTTCAATCCCCTTTTAAAGCTGTCCAAGTTGGTGGCCATCACTACATCTTATGGAAGTGAATTCCATAGTTTAACACTGTGCTGTGTGAAGAAGTACTTCCTTTTATCTGCCCTGAATCTCCCACCAATCAGCTTCATGGGATGACTCTAGTATTATGAGGGAGAAAAAATTCTCCCTATCCACTTTCTCCACACCATGCATCATTTTGTACACCTCTATGTCTCCCCTTACTCACCTTTTTTCTAAGCTAAACAATCCTAGCTGCCGTAACTTTTCTTCATAGGGGAGTTGCTCCAGCCTCTTGATCATTTCAGTTGCCCTTTGCCCAACTCTGCAATGTCCTTTTTTTAGGTGCGGTGACTAGAAGTGTACACAGTATTCTAAGTGCAGTCGCATTATAGATTTGCATAAGGGCAGTATGATCTTGGCAATTTTATTTTCCTTTCCTAATTATGCCTAACATGGAGTTTGCCTTTTTCACAGCAGCTGCACACTGGGTTTACATTTTCATCAAGCTTTCCACAACCCCAAGATCTCTTTCTTGGTCAGTCACCGCTAGCTCAAATTCCATCAGATTACACTTGAAGTTGGGATTTTTTGCCCCAATGTGCATTACTTTACACTTGCTTACACTGAATGCATCACTCAAGTTCCAGCTTTTCGATATGCACAGTCCACTGTGACCAGTTCTTTGAAGTCTTTACAAGTGTGGTAATACTGCTCTGCACATACTGTGAGCTTGATGTAAGCATCAAAGCATACACAGACACCACTGTTTCACTCCATGACCAGGGTTAGTCCACAAGCCATCAACCAGACTTTGTGTTCTTCTAATGTTGTACACATTGGCTGCCAGCCTCATTGTTTTCCACAGAATATTCAGCTTAGGGCTGCAGCCCTTCTATGACAAATAAGGCAGTACTTATGCACACTGATGTAGAAGGTAAACTCCATGGAACTTACTTCTCAGTAAATACACACAGAATCGGGCTATGCTGTCTGACCACAATTTAAGGCACTCTTATTTGCGAGTAAGCTGTAGCGAATGCAGGCTATTTCTGAATAGGTGTGCACATTATTTATAAGCTTTATTTATTACATTTATATTCTGCTCCCCCCCCCCTCTTGCAAGCAACCCAAGGCAACTTACGGTACATGATCTTCCTCTATTTTTTATCTGCACAACAATTCTGTGAGGTAGGTGAGGCTGAGAATGACTGGCCCAAAGTCACCCAGTGAGCTTTATAGCCGAGTGGGGACTAGAACCCAAATCTCCCAAGTTCCAGTCCAACACTAACCAATATACCACACTGGTTCTCTATTATCAGACTGTTACTGTATTCGTGTGTACAAATGGTCTTTAGCCCAAGTGTATTAAATGAAAATAAGCATCCTGTTTCCATTTTTAAACCAGCAAGTTTCTAGCTCTCAAGGCTGTTTGGGTAGGCTTGAAAAGTAAGGCCTAGTGAAATGTAGAAGCCAGAGCATGATCCAGCAGGAGCAGGTGTATCAGTGATCAGAGCCTGGGGCTTAGCTTTGCTGAGTAAATTATGTAAATACATGAAGATATGCTTAATTTGCATAATCTCTAGAGGCCACACAGTTAAAATTGTCCTTGGTGTAGAATATTGGTTATCTTGGCATGGTGTGTACAAGGCTTAACGGATAGGGTGGATAGGATTACATGAATATTAAGGCAAAGGGAAGTGTTGGGGAGGAGGAAACTGAATAATCGCTGTTGAGCCACTATATAACCATGTGATGTACTGGGAAAATATAAGCACATTGTGGGTGCCAAATTACTTTGAAGGGGTTGGGGAGATTCCCTGCTCTGTTCTCCTGTTTCCACCGCACCTCCTTAGGGACTGAGGTATTTCATTGTACTTTAATCTTTGCGGTGCCACCCAGGGGCCTCTGCCTGATCGAACTGTGTGACCGGGTAGCCCGAACCGCTCGGTGGCTCCAGCTGAACGATACCCTCTTTGACGGTTCAAAAGTTCAGGCGGTGAGCGGCTCTAGCTGCCGCCGCCGCCACCACGCCTCGCTCCAAGAGAGAAAGCCCGGCGGGTGGGAAACTAGTGCGGAAATTGACCGCGCGCCAAGAAAGCCGAGCCGAGCAAAAAGCCAACGTCCTCCACGCAGTCGCTTCTAGAGCTGCGCAAAGCAGCACTAGGGAGGGCAGTGGAAGGAAAAGGTGCTTGCGTGAGAGAGGGGAAGGAAGGAAATCGGGAAGGGCTGGCTCGCGGGCTCATGGAGAACTCAGTCCTGTCTCGTGTCCTTCCCCCAGGTGAGAATGGGACCGTCAACGAGGCAAAGAAGCGCTGCGGAGAGACGGAGCAGCAGCTAGCGACACCGGGGACAGCTGTCGGCGGGGAAGTGGCGGCGAGGAGCGGCGGCGAGCAGCCCGCCACCATGGAACGGCGCGCTGCGGCAGAGGAAGAGAACGGCGGCGGTGGCGCGGAAACAAGTGCTCAACTCCCCTTGCAGGCGCCCTGCAGCTTCAGCTCCGCGCTGTGCTTCAGCTCGCCCGACGGCGGCGGCGGCGGAGACAAAGCCCCGCAGCCGGAGCCCGACGCGGCCGCCTCCTCCTCCACCTCTTCGTCGTCTTGCAGCAGCAGTCGTGTGGTGCAGAGCCAGTGGGAGATCAACAACGCGGCGTCCGAGTCGGAGGACGAGGAGGAAGGCGGCGGCAGAGGCTGCGCCAGTGGCCAACTGCATCCGTCCCCGCCGGGTTCTTTCAGCGCTCCCCCTCAGGCCGGCGAGCCGCCCGCGCAGCAGCAGCAGCTGGATCCGTGCGCCTCACAGGTGCCGGAGGAGGAGCCGGACCTGGTGATCGAGGTGTCCGGCCGTCGGATCCGGGCGCACAAGGCGGTGCTGGCGGCGAAGAGCGACTACTTCCGCGCGCGCTCGTCGCGGGACATCCTGCGCGTTAAGGGGGTGAGCTACGGCGCGCTGCGCCTGCTGCTGGAGTACGTCTACACGGCGCGCATGGGCGAGGTGCGCCACGACAACCTGGCCGAGGTGGTGAGCGGCGCCCGCGTGCTCCAGATGCCTTGCGCCTTGCACTGCGCCGCCGAAGCCATGCGGGAGCAGCTCCGCCTCGACAACTGCTACCAGCTTCTCTGCCTGGCCAAGAAGCAGCGGCTGGCTGAGCTGCGGGAGGCCGCCTACCGCTTCATGAGCGACCACTACCTGCAGGTGCTGCGCGAGCCGGCCGTCTACGGGCGCCTGAGCGGCGCCGAGAGGGACCTGATCCTGCAGCGCCGCCTGGAGGCCGGCAAGCCCTGCCTGCTGGTGGCCGAGGTGAGCGACGCCTTCGAGAGGCTCAGCGCGGGCAGCCGCCCACAGAGCCGCGAGAGCAGCCGGCCCCAGAGCCCTTCCTCCGTGGTGTCCCTCGACGAGAGCAGCTACCTGCTCTACAGCTACCAAGAAGCGGCAAAGGAGTGGAGGGTGATCACCCGCCTGCCCGAGGAGGCCAATGCCAAGGGGTGCGCCATGTGCGTCCTCTACAACTACCTCTTCTTGGCCGGAGGCATCTCCACGGCGCCAGGGGACCAGCGGGCCAGGCTCTCCGACAAGGTCTTTTGCTACAATCCCTTGACTGACACCTGGAGCCAGGTGAAGCCTATGGGGCAGCCTCGCTCCCAGTTGAAGCTCCTGGCCCTGGACGGTTACCTCTATGCTGTGGGGGGTGAGTGTCTCTTCACGGTGGAGAAATACGACCCCCGGGCGGATCGGTGGAGTCCAGTGGCCCCTTTGCCCAAGGGAGCTTTTGCTGTGGCGCACGAAGCCACCACCTGCAACGGGGAGATCTATGTGTCCGGGGGGTCACTCTTCTACCGCCTGCTCAAGTACGATCCCAGGCGGGACGAGTGGCAGGAGTGCCCTTACAACAGCAGTCGGCGGCGCTCCGCTGACATGGTGGCCTACAAGAGCTTCATCTACCGCTTTGACGTGAGCAGCAGTCGCGGGGAACAAGGTCAGGCGGGCGGGGTGGAAGTCTTCCGGTACAATACGGTGGCCAAGCACTGGAGCCAGTGCTCTTCTTTGCGCCCCACCGGCAGCCCGGTGCAGCCGTTCCGCTGCGCTGCGTTGGCTGGCACCATCTACTGCGTCAACCGGACTGGAATGCTGTGCTTTAACCTGTCCCAGAATGGTGAGGTGGAAGCAGATGGTGGACTGAAAGGCACCTTTGACACAGGACTGCTCAAAGCTCCGTTTGATACTAAAGGGGTCCTTCTCCCATTTGTGCTCACCCTGCCAGAGAAAGAGAAAATTGGGGAGCCGGAGAGTCCCCTGGCATTGTGAGAACCAGCCTGGCACTGGGAACGCCACTCAGCACGCTGCTCATCTCAGTACTCTGTCCCATTTATCGATGTCCACCGTGCAGGGCTTCCACCAGAGGAAGGATCTGGGCAGGTGCATGCCCTCCAACCTTTGGTGGTAATGGCGGTTGGGGGCTCCAAAGGCAGTATAAGCAGCAGAGGCTAATCCAAGGTGGAAAGTTACATGTCTGTAGTAAGCCTTTTAGAGCTATGGAAGCAAAACGGATGGGCACTGTCAGAAATTTCCTTAACTTACACATGCATGGAAAATTATGGTGTCCCACCTAAAGTGCTGACTATCTGGCTGTGGCTGTCCAAAGCTTTCTAGTATACTTCATGTAGGAAAGAATTCACCTCTTGGCACATGTATAAACCAGCCAGCGAAAGCTTGGCTAAAATAGATTAATTGTTGTACAATGTCTGCCACTTTCCAGTCTAGAAATATTCTGGAGCTTTGTAACATACAGGAAAGAGGCAGCTTTTGAAGGAATTTCAGTTATGGGGTTGTTCTTTTTGTACATAAGCATCTTTGAAAGAGGGGGTCTTCCTGCCACCATCTACTCTTGCTTTTCTTCTCTCTCTTGGATGCTAGTGGGGGTGGGGTGGGGGAGCTGCAAGCAGTTGGGGGGGGGGTTCAGTATACCTTTTAGGAAGATTAACAGGACAAAACAATGCTGCTTGTGTTAGAAGCAGTGGACGATCATTTGGGTCACTGTATTTTTTTTTTTCCTTTTTAAAGTTTAATGGAGTCCTTTATTGAAGACATGGTATTGTGCAGCCTCAGGAAGTTGCAACCACAGTACATGATTTAACAGAAGCCAGACCTAAAGGTTTGCAACAAGTTAAATTTCTCCCACATGTACATACTTTGGGAATAGAGGGAAACTAAAACAAAGACATCAGTGTATCTATTCAGTTCCATTTTTGCATCTTTTTTTTTTAAGGTGTGCATTTTGTTTAGACACAATCTATCAGAAATATATAATCAGTTTTGGTCTTGACATATTCTGGTGGTGTTTTTCAGTCATGGTTTTGCATTGTAACTCCCATATTTGGATCTTGACAAATTGGCAAGAATGAACATACCAGTGAGTTCTTAGTAGGGGAGAGTTTTGTTTGTTTTAGTTCACTGCTGTTAACGGCAAATCAACACACGTCAATGAAAACCAAATGTGGCTTACTTGAAATTTATTACACACAATTGAAGTAGGTACTTCATTTTTATGTCCAGATTCCTTTAGCAAGAAATAGCTCTTCCAGTATTCACATAAGCAAGAAGGAGTTTGATAGACAAGGTGATTTCCATTCTGCCCTAGCAGCAACAACGCTGATTTTATTGTAGTTAATAATTCACTTGTCGTTTGTTATAATATGTAGAGGCTATCTACCTTCTGTTTCCATCCTAAATCTTTTGCTGAATAATTACTTGCTAAGGCAGCACATTTTGAGAAGGATACCACCAATCTTCATACGTGCAGGCAGTTGGAACATACGGTTTTCTATATTGCATGGACTAGACTTGAATTGATACTTTCACTTAATTTAAAATTTGAAAAGCCGTTAATCATCAGCTTGCATCCAAAGAGCTGCTTAGGCTCAGACAAGAGGCTTGTGCTAACCCAGCTGATTTTTTTCATATTAAACAGGTGACAACCCCCGCATTGCCCTATCACCAACTGCTTTTGAAAGGCCCCCTTGTTTCAAAAGCAGTTTTCCCTGAAGCATGGGAGATGGCAGGTTGCTACTGGAGGAAAATGAATCTAACCCCCCAGGTGGGGGGGGGGGCTTAGAGAGCTAATTTCATGGTTCTTTGAACTCTAGCTATGGAGTTTTTATGGAGCACATTCTAACATATGTTAACAAACAAACAAACAGTCCAGCCCTGTTTGTGTTTATGTGGAAGTCAATCCCATAGAAGTCAATGGGATTTAATCCCAAATTCAAAAAGTGTGGACCGTTCAGTTTTCACATCTGTCTAATTCTTATTCTACCCTTCCTTCAAGGAACTCCTCTCCCTTTTATCCTCAACAAGCCTGTGAGGCTGTCAAACAAGGATGGGCCCAAGCAAGGTCACCCAGAAAACTTTGCGGCAGGGTGAGAATTCGACCCCAGGTTCCCCTGCTCTAAGCCCCTACACTACACCGGCTCTCAATTCCTCTGAAAGGCACTGTGCCTTTCAGCTTTTAGGTTTAGGACTTCTAACTGTAACATTTAAAACAGTGTTCTCCAACCAGTACAGGGCTGTGGCTCACGCTGGCTCAGCTTGTCTGAGTGTGGAAAGCTAAGCAGAGTCAGGCCTGGTTATTACTTGGATGGGAGACCCCACCTCTAGCTTCCTGCATTGAGCAGGGGGTTGGACTCGATGGCCTGTAGGCCCCTTCTAACTCTATGATCTATCTATGAAACCTTGGGTCCCCAGATGTTTTTGGCCTACAACTCTCAGCATGCCATGCTGCGAATTGTAGGCCAAAAACATCTGGGGACCCAAAGTTGGAGAACACTGATTTGCTGGGGCATGCTGGGAGTTGTAGGCCATATACATCTGGGGACCCAAAGTTGGAGAACACTGATTTAAAAGGATACATCTATTTTACACCCAAGATTAACCAGCAAAAACTGGATATTGTGTTGCATATGGACCCCGAGAGAAACATTTTTAAAATAGATCTTATCGGTGTGATATACTTCTACTGCAGGCATAGCACCCGTGGCTGGAAGTTTACCATATAGTTGATGGGGGCCTGTTTTCCCATCTCCCGCTACCTATGAGCATTCACAGACGTGTGCACATGCAGTGGGAGATTGGAGGAATGGGAAGTCTGCTGCACACTTCCTGTATACCCATTCTGCCCAATTCAACTTACTCATGCTCGCTCATTTGTATAGAAGGAGGAGGGAAGGATGGGAATATGGGATGTTTGTACAGATGTCTTATTTCTCCTAATATTTGCACATGTGGGAAGTGGGAACCAATGCTCTATTAAGCCCTATTGAAATATTCAATGGGCAAGGAAGGTTCCCAATATTTTTACTAATAATACTTCAGCATAAATTTGACCTTACTGCTGGGAGGAGCTGTTTAAAGTACATGACAACTTGACTTCAAAGAAGGTCCATAGAAATTGCTTTGTCCCTTTTTAGCAAAAAGCTAACATTAAAATTTATTATTTCTAAAGGAAAGCAGCAGATCTTATCATAAAAGCCATGACTATCATAGAGTGAAAAAAAATCACACAATATTTATTTATATTTATTGTGTTTCTTGACCATCATATACTAATTAAAAAATGCAAAATATTTAGACAGACATATTTTTAAAATTGCTAAGAACTGCAAGATTGATTTGCATTAAAACTGGTGAACAGGAAATCTAAAATTGAATTGAGTATTTCTGAGTTGGATATGTACCTTAGAAATTGATCCTGCATTATTATTATTTTGCTTACTTCACAGAATTTAGGAACAAGACATTTGAACTCTGTGAATAGTAAGTTTGTTTCGATTTGCTCATCACATTTAATATTTCATATTTACAACAGCCCTGGAGCTGGTGTAGAAATTCCCTCCCATCTAAATTAATGGTACAGAATTCTCCCTCTCTCTCTCTCTCTCTCTCTCTCTCTCTCACACACACACACACACACACACACACGGCCAAAAAAGATCAAGAAGCCATTCTTCCCTGCCTCCCACCATGCTGGCATAAGCCTGGAAGGGCTTTAGGTGTGGCAGTTCCTCCACCCTCAGATCTCCCCACTGGGGCAGGTAGGATTGCTCTGTTACCTGGGAGTAAGTCCCATTGAACTTGGTGGGGCTTACTTCTGGGTAGACATTATAAGATTTCACTGTAAGAATTTATTAGATTAACGGCAACTGAAAAAAAGCTAATGGGCTGCATCCAGACTTAGTCATGATTAGAATAGACCCATTGCAATCAATGAGACAAGTGAATAATGGTTAACTTAAGTCACATTGATTTCAGTAGGCCTAATTTAACAATGACTATGAGCTTTTCTAGATGAGGCTTTTAACCTGCCACTTTACTGTGGCTTCTGCTTCCGGATTCTTTGTGGGATTAAAATTGGATCCTCTACGCATGTTTTTTTCTGGGTTTTTTTCCTTCTTTGCCTCTCTATATGTTCTACTACATAACCTCTAGGTGGCACTGTGGCATAGCAGAATTGCACAACTACACTAGTGTTTTATTCCACCTTTCCCTAAAATACCAGACTTTCCCCAATCATCCCCCCCCCCTGCCCTGCGAAAATGTTTGGAAAGCATGGGAGAGGCCTTGGAGGATGATGTTGTCATCTAAAGCACCTACAAACTTCCGTGAGTGAGGAATCAAGGGAGCACAATAAATGCCTCGTGTAGAAAAGCTCTATGAAGAGGCCAGTGTAGCGTAGTGGTGAGAGTGTTGGACTGGGACTCGGGAGATCCGGGTTCTATTCCCCACTCGGCCATGAAACTCATTGGGTGACTTTGGGCCAGTCACTGACTCTCAGCCTAACCTACCTCACAGGGTTGCTGTGAGGATAAAATGGAGAGGAGGAGGATTATATAAGCCGCCTTGGGTTCTTTGCAGGAAAAAAGGGGGTATAAATATAATAAATAAATAAAATGGTTTGGTCCAACCCATTGTAGCTAGGTATAATAATCACACCCTTTAGATCAGAGATGTGGGACATGTGGCCCTCTAACTCCCGTCATCCCTCATCATTGCTATGCTGGCTAGGGCTGATGGGAGTTGCAGTTCAGCAGCATCTGGAGGGCTACATGTTCTACCCTCCTCTAGATTTTGAGAGCTGATCTAGCCCCCCAGCACATGCTGTGTACAGGAGTCCCTTGGCAGCCCTCCTGTGCTCTGCTGCACCTGCAGGGGGGAGGGGAGGGAGCAGCTGCATGTCTAATAGCATGCATAGAGGACTGACTGGATTGGCCCCTAAATGTTTTCAGGGGTGAAATAAGAACCACCACCCCCAAGGATTGGATCTATGTCCATACAGAGGAATCTAATCCAGCTCAGAATGCTCTGTGCTGATCAACTAACAGATTTTTGTGTGTGCCAGAAACCAAAAGAAGAAAATAAAATATTTCATGTTAGAGGTTTCTGTAGTCCATGGAATAAGTTTGTAAAACATCCAGTTAACTCAATCAGCTCTGCCCTGCTGTACACACTGGCGGAACGAATGACGAAATGTGGTTTCCTGGATATTTCCACACACAGCCTGATACAGCACTTCTCTCTCACAGTCCAATTTAGGCATGAACCTTTAACAGCACAATCCTATATATGTCTACTCAGAAGTAAACCTTATTGAGCTCAATGGGTTTTACTTTCAGGATTGCAGCCTTAACTGTGCAGCTGGGTCAAAATCAGGAAGTCACTGCAATCATTTCATTTATAGAATGATTCCCCTAAAAATTTCACAAAGCTTTTAAACTGTGCCCCTTCCCTGCCCTGTAATATACTTCCTGAATGTCATCGCAAAACATTTGTGAATAACTCCTGCCCAAAAACATTATTGAACAGACTGGATGAAAACATTCACAAGCATTGGTCCATTTCTGCTATTTCATGTGTATACCGAAAAACTAATCCTGCAACCCTGGTAAAAAGGCATCCTCCTTGAATTCAAAGTTAAGCACACGAGTGAGTGTTTCCAGGGCCATAATCTGTACTTAATTACTAGCCATTTAATGCAGTTTCCTTTATTTGATGTGTACATAATCATACCCAGATGATTGACTCTTTTGGCAACATATGGGACACTTCTAAACTGATTTCCTGTTTGGTGCCCTTCATTTTCTCATGCACAGGCCCGTGGTGTTTTGAATTTCAACACTTAAGTTGGTTCAATGAATAAACAGCAGGCTTTCTTTCCATACATTAGCAGCATATGGGAATCCAACTGAAGAATTACATTAATGTATATTGCTTCAGCACTATTTTGTACAAATCCTGTTTGCTCCGTGAAGCCTTTCACAGGAATAGCTGGGAAAAGGAATGACCCAATATTTGAACTACAAAAGATTGCATTAAATAGAATAGGAAAGATGCGAATCATACCTGTTTAATGACTAAAACTATTGTGCACGACCTAATGGGTATTTTATGCACAATGAGCTCCCTTGTAAATAAACACCTGATACAATTTCAACTGCTTAAAAGGAATAAATTATTCCCATGAAAGGAGTGTCTCTCTTGTGCTTTTGGTTAGCAGACAGAGGAATTGCTTTCAGTACCCTTGGGCCTTCAGCTCATAAGTGGCTTATTATTGCTGTGTCCTCCCCGGAGAGATTCAATTTGATGTAGCTACAAAAGCACAAGTGAGAGGGGCCATGTCCCAATCCCAGGACATGCTGTGTCTGCACATAAGCACTATTGGTGCGCCAACAGTGACAGCAAAGCAAAGTTGTAAGGCAGGCAGTTACGCTGACATTTTAGAGAAAGGACAGTGGCATTGCAGGTGCATGTACTAGCATACACATTCAGATTTGGGGTGAAAAAGAGATGTTAAAGTGACAGGTAAAGGCCAGGCATGATGTAGGTGGGACCAGTCACATAGGCCTTTCCCACACAATTGTCACCTAGCTGGATCTGGTGCGTGCGTGTGTGTGTGAATGATCCATCTTGCACTTCTGAGCCTTTCATGTTACAGCAACACTGTGTGATGAGGTCATGGAAAATTAGTTCCTAGTCCAATGCTGTAAGATGTAAAAGGTACCTGTCTTGTTTAATTTTCGCAGAAGCATATAATAATCATTTAAGGAATAGCAACAAAGAGTCTTGGGGCACCTAAAAGTAGCCTTCCCCAACTAGGTGCCTCTATGCTGGCTAGGAGTTATGGGACTTGCAGTCCAACACACCTGGAGGGCACAAGGTGGGGGAAGGCTGCCTAAAGATGAACAAATTCATTCTGGTATAAGCTTTTGTGAAAACTGTCCACTTCATCTGATGTATGAAGGATTAACCCCAAATTGGCAGATTTATATACAGAGAAGATGTAAACTGTGTGGTCAGAGGGAACTGAAATGCATTTTAGAGTATGTATGTGTCTGTCTGTCTATGTATCCTATCTGTAGTCTGCCTTTACTCAATGCATCAAACTTCTATTCAGTTCCATTCTTCCCTGGAAGTGACCCCTTTTGAACACAGTGGCTGGTATGGCTCAAATAAGCCATGGTGGCTTGATGTTAATACATTCTATTTTTTTTTTTAATCAGTCAGTGCTGAGAGTAATAGAGTAAAAAAAAGAAAGAAAAGAAAAGCAAAAGAGAGAAAAAGTAAGTATATTTAGGCTGCAATCCTATGTGCACTTACCTAGGAATTAAATTCAGTGAGGCTTATTTCTGAGTAGACATGTATAGGATTGCACTATAGGTGTGCTTTCCCCCTATATCTGTTTTCACAACCAATAAACAAGGGTGGGGAATAAACATGGGCTGTAACTGTCTACTACTCTAGTATCATTCCTCTTGCTGGTATTCACAGAAACGATATTAGAGTTTCTGAAAGAATACAGGTGACTAGCAACAAAATCTTTAAACAGGAAGCTTGTGGGACCCAAATATAACTGTATGCTACAGGGACTCAGAAGTACTGTCTACTACTACCATGCCTGTAGATTGAGAAATTGTTTTTCCACATCATTTGGTGAGAACCCAATGAATGTAGACAGTCTGAAGATAACCAGTGCACCTTCCAGCTTTTGAAAACGTAAGTGATCATGTTGCCCATTATGTGTTAGACTCCTTCAGGCAATCTAGACAACCCCCTTTCAACAATTCCTTCAGACAAACATTGCATGCTAGACTGTGCAGGCTCTATCAGGCAATTCTGCAATGACTGCAAAGTTACTTTCAATATCCCTCCCCCACCGCCTCCAAGCCTAGGGGACTATTGACAAAAAGACTGTTAACACATGACTAATTGGATGCAGGACTGCAGCCAAATTGTACCATCATGAGTCCTATTTTATTCTAACCAGTTTTGAACACTTGACCTGTTTTCCAGCACATTCCAGCCAGTTTTCAACACATGACCGATATACTTTAAATAATATATTTTTTTAACAGTTAGGTTGTTATTCCCCCCCCCCCCCGCTGCCCTCAGTTTAGGGTCTTTTTTTTTCTTTTTTCTTTTCCTTTTGTAGTAGGAGAGCATCTATGACATACAAGGTTTCAGTAAGCTGGTTTGGTGCTTTGTATGCCTTGGCGTTCCTAATGGAAAAGACTGAATACATTTCTCCTGTGATCGTGTTGATGCTGCCACTTATCACAGATTAACTAATGCAAATGCTTTGGACACTGCACAATTCAAGTGAACTACATGCAGAGCAAGTGTGATTTGTAAGCAGTTTGTTTTTAAATGCACAGGCAAACATTTCCATAAAGCTTTTTCTGTACTTTTGGCATATGCTGTAATGGAATAAATACAAGCAGAAAGCAAATGCTCCACAATGGAAGTCTGTGATTGGCTAGTGTGTCTTCTTCTCCATTTTTATTGCTTTTGTGCATCCTCATATATCCTAATTAAGAAAGTTGTGCTCAGTGTCAGATTTTAATGTAAATCCATCATACTTGGAAGGCAATTGCTAGTCCTGCCAGAACAGAACATTATGCATTTACAGTATGCGGCTTTACAAAGTTGGAAGTAGTCCTCATTCCCTCTAATAGTGAACTCAAGTGGTGAGCACCAACAGACTTGGGGCTTCTCTACACAAGGCATTTATTGTGCACTCGTGATCCCTTACTCATGGAAGTTTGTGGGCCTTTTCTTGACATCGTCATCCTCCAGGGCCTCTCCCATGTTTTCCAGCCATTTTCACAGAGGAGTTTTACAGCAAGGAAAGTGCAGTATTAAAATTCAAACTGGGACAAAAGCCTTGTGTATTGTTGCAATTCTGCTACACTGCAGCTATAACACCGCCACCTTGTGGTTGGTTAATAGAATATATAGAAAGGCAGAGAAATACAAACCCGGGGGAAAACCCCTGTGTAAAGGACACACTTTTACTCCTGCAATGAAAACTGAAGAAGCAGCTTCAGCAAAGCCATGGGATAAACGCCTCATGTAGAGAAGGAAGCCCTTGGAGCCAAAAAACACAGTCACTGGGAAATGAGAGGGAGGGGAACCCTGAAGTTTGCAGAATCACAAAAGTATTTTTCAAAATAGACCTGGGGGGGGAGGCACTCTCCCAAAAACCCAATGCGGACTGTGTGACATAGAATGCTGAGTATCAGTTGGAAAAGAAAAATGGAAAGCTGGGGCAGGTGCAGCGGGGAGGGAGAGGATGAAGTGCCCTGCTTCAGCTATAGTATCCTGGAGGGGAGCATGGCTGGCTGGAAACCTGAAGAAGAGCTCTTCTGTTAGGGCAACATTTTGCTGTGGGTCCACCTTGTTTCTTCTGATAGTGATTGCAGGTGGCTGAATACCTATTAGTTTTGAAGCTAAATGGGACCATCCACAAAAACCAATGGTGATTTCTACATACTCGGAGGACTCATTCGGTTTGCAGAGCTGTATGCTTGTAAATGAAAATAAAAATATGTTTTGTTTTAAAGAACCCAAATTGTCTGATAAGAACCTGTGGGCTTTCAGGAAATACAGAATGCTGATGGTAGTTGAGCCGAGAGAGAAACAGTCTAAAATAGGGATGGGGAATGTGTGACCCCCATGATGTTGGACTGCAACTCCCATCACCCCTTACTATTGGCTATGCTGGCTAGGTCTGATGGAAACTAGTACAACAACATCAGGAGGGTCATGCGTTCCGCACCCCTGGTCTAAAGGAACCAGAAGTTAGACACTCTATGTCAGGGGTCCCCAACCTTTCTGGACCCGTGGGCACATTTGGCAATTTGATAAACTGCTGTGGGCACCACCACAAAATGCCCAATCAGTGGATCACCACTGTGCCACCTACCTGTCGTATCTATGGATCTTAGGCTGCATCTTATTCAGCAAAACCTTTTGTGTCTATTGGACACTGCAGCGCCTCTTTAATAGGAGATTGTCTAATTCATCTAAGTGCAATACAACTAATTCTTCTTTGAAACATATGTTTTGGCAATGTCCAGTAGTTGCCTCTTTTAGGGAGGAGGTTATTACACAGATACATTTTGTACTGGAACAGTCTTTAATATTCACCGTCACCGATCTACTCGCTCCTTTAAATTATTTACCTGCTTCATGGAAATTAACAAATGGAAGGTGAAATGGATTCTCTGCACTCTTCTGACGGCTAGAAGACTGATATTACAACATTGGAAGGAAGAAGAAGTGAAGCTGGAAGTTACAGCTCTGGTGCTGAAGAGAGTGGCTAGTATCTCCTTCCTAAGCATAGAGCCCCTTGCACTAAGACCTTGCACTAGCATAAATTAACACTTGCCAACATCATTAGCACTTGCAAGTTCAATGGGGGAAAGTGTTGATTTGCCGCTGAAATTTGGTGGTGCAGCAGCAAAAAGGGGTGGGTGGGTTTTTTGCTGCCACACTGCCCAGCTTTGGCAGCCAATTGCTGTTTTCCTCCATTGCACCAGACAGGGTCCCTAACATGGAGTCCGTGGGTGCCATGGGGCCCTCGGGCCCTCCAATGGCGCCTGGGAAGGGGTCCTGAACATGGTGTCCATGGGCACCCACAAAGCTTATTTTTGTTTTTAAATTCACTATTTAAAAAAATATGTATGTGTACATGGATTTATATGTATCCAGAGCAATTAATACATGTGAAATCCTATTTATGAAAATACAACTTTCTAACAATTATACATAGCCTTACTATTTCTCTCCACCCAATCCCTTTGCTTGCCATTTCTCTCCTTTCCCTGTCCCTGGCCTTCTTTCTCTCTCTTCCTAGCCCCTAGCTTTGCTCTTTCTCTCCCACTCACCCCTTTATCATGCTGTTTCTCTCAGCTGCCAGCCTCTAGCCTCACTATTTCTCTCCCCACCTCTTTAACTCAGTTTATTCCCCCCCCTAATTTTAGCCTCGCTCTTTCTCATCCCTCTACACCTTTGTCGTGCCATTTCCCCTCTCTCCCAGCCTTGCCACACACACACATACCTCTTTTGACCAGCCAGGCCCCCACGGCAGCCATTACGTGACTAGCCACATCCCCCATGGGAACCATTTTATAGTGGTGCTCACAGTCACAGCAGTTGCTAAAATTCCCAAATGTGTGCATGGGTCCAAAAAGGTTGGGGACCGCTGCGCTAGCAAGCATAATTATGTTGTGCAAGCATCGATTTATGCTTAGTGCAACGCCATTTGCGCTAGCACTGGGGGCACGGTTGGATACTATCCTGAAGTTCCAGTACATCCCTGGTGGTCTAGAAGAATAATATTCTCATCTCTTTGGGATAGAGAGAGGGAGGAACAGCTGGGCAGAGACACCTACTTGGAAACACTTGGAGAGAAGTTCAACTGGCAGGTAGCCGGGATGATTTGAAGCTGGAAAGGGGGAAGAAATTGAATACCTGAGCTATCTTTACTAATCACTTGTCCATTGAGTGTGTTGAACACCAGCCATTCTGACTCTAGTTTCCTCCTGGGCTAGAATATGAGAGACAGCTTTTCCATTATCCCTGCATTTTTCCCTTTGCAGTGGGATTGTATTACTCTGCCTGTGCAATTCTTCCACCAGCAGGGCAGAGGGAATGTAAGGCAATTCTGCCAAGGTGGTGATATTCTTTCAGTGCCTTTGAAGGGTAGAAAACCCTTTGTCCTTTCCCTACTTGAATTTCTTTTTGTACTGCAGAAAATAGAGGGAAGAATTGAGCCTCCATCCTAATAGCCTTAAGAAAGATTTTGCCTTTTGGACAAGGGTATGAGAAGGGGTGGGGTGGGGGAATTAGCTTGGGTTCATGTACTAACTGAAATAAGGTACGTAGATGTGTGCTCCTGTGAACTCTGGGGAGCATTCTCTCTGAAGGCAGTATGCTAACTTTACCATGATAAATAGAATCAGCTGAAAGGGCAGGTATGCTGTTGCCCTTTTGGTCATGGCCATTTATCTCTGCCCTTCCCAGAATGTGGAGGAGGAGGTTCCTTGCAAGAAGCCCTCATGCCTGCGCACCACTTACTGCGAGTGCTTACTTTATATGCACTTCCTTCTCTGATGCACTGATTTCATAGATTTCATAGATCATAGAGTTGGAAGGGGCCTACAAGGCCATCGAGTCCAACCCCCTGCTCAGTGCAGGACACTAGAGGAGGGGTCTCCCATCCAAGTCATAACCAGGCCTGACCCGGCTTAACTTTCCACGCTCAGCCAAGCTGAGCCAGCGTGAGCCACAGGCCTGTATATGTCTCCTGCTTCCAAGCATCAAATCATAGGGTGGGGGCTGCAAAGCAGAGTGCGGAGGTGTGATTGGAAGGCGAGCAGGAATCATTCCCGCCCTGATGCACAGTTTCACCCTCCCCTGTATTCTTTAAGGCTGGTGTTCCTGAAAGGGGGGGGGGGGTCCTGGGTCTTGGTGCAGCTTCCTGCATCCAGGTGGATGAAAGCTCAGCTCAGCTGTCAAGATTGCCACCCCCACCCCCACTCCTCCCCCTGAATTCCGTTTGGCCCACAACTAGAACTTAAAGGCTTTGCCCTGCCTGGATGGTATGGATTGGGCCCATAATTCTGTGGGAGATATAATCTGCACCAAGAAGGCCACAGACTTTGCAGAGACCCGGAACTCTGCAGCTCCATCCATCTAGATATAACTAGGAAGCTGTATATATCCAGTGTGATAGTAATCAGGGCATTTGTGTACAGGTACGTGTGTATTTATTTATTATGTTATATATCCCTCTTTTTCCTCCAAGGAGCTCAGGATAGCATAAATTGCTCTCTCCCACCCCTTTTATCCTCCCTGTGAGGTGGGCTAAGCTGAGAGAAGGGGACTGACCCAAGGTCATCCAGTGAGCTTCATGGGGATTTGAACCTGGGTCTCCCCCCTCCTGATCTGACACTCTAACCACTGCACTGCACTAGCTCTCATGTAGATATTTTTGTCCTCACCATCCCTTAAGATTACTTCACAGCTAATGGCATCATTGGACCAATGGACACCACAACTATCAACAGGAAGAAAAAAAAAATCCAGCCTGTTTAATGATGAGTTGCTATGACAACAATTACTCACTGGACCACTTCTGACAGCCTCGCTCCACTTACTTCCCACTACTTGTCAATGTCAAACATTGGTGGTGGTGGGGAATCTGGTTACCTGCTGAATCCACCTTTAGTTCTGGGATGAATGAGGCTATATTGTTTTATATGGATGAATTCATTATTAAAAGCATTTATAAACTGCTCTTCATCCTAACTGATACCAAGGCAGTATATACAAGAGGCACAAAAAGGCTAAAAGATGCCACAAATGCAATAGAATGAAACAAAGAACAATGCCATCATTATAAAAACAAATCAGAGGCATTGTGGCATAGTGGTGAGAGTGTTGGACTGGGACTCGGGAGATCTGGATTCTAGTCCCCGCTCGGCTCACCCAGTCACCCAATGAAACTCACTGGGTGACTTTGGGCCAGTCACTGACTCGCAGCCTAACCTACCTCACAGGGTTGTTGTGAGGATAAAATGGAGAGGAAGAGGGAGGAGGATTCTGTAAGCCACCTTGGGTTCCTTGCAGGAAAAAAGGTGGGGTATAAATAAATAAAATAAAATCATCAGAGCAGACCATGCATAAATCATGGTCCCCTTTAAAATGCCCCAGCAAATCAGTTTTAACCTGAAACAAGAATGAAAATAACGTCAGTATCAATCAAATGGAGAGGGCATTCCACAAACAGGGCACCACCACCGAGAAGGCCTTCTCCCTTGTACCTACACAATGAACTCCCCCCATGACAAAGAAACCAGGAGAAGAGCCTCCCCTGAAAATCTGCTGAGGTCCTCCCCACCCAACCTGAGATTTTTGTTTTCAGTTGTATAAATAGTTTCAGGAATACTGCCTGAGTGCTACAAGGTTGGCAAGACAACACTAGGCTATAGACAAGTGGTCGGTGAAATTTCCTCTCAAACTGTACTTTCAATATTTACTGCCTGAACTTCTTAGATGAGGCAGTAATTTTATTAAGAAGACAGAGCAGCTCAGGCAACTGAGTTACAATCCAATTAAGAGCAGTGCCACATCCTCTCTCTGAATTGTTACTGCAATTCTTGCTGATCACTTAACTGGGAGATCTGAGTCAGCAAGTAAAGCCTGTTGTGAATTCAGGCCTGAATTACTGTTGGGATTCCCTTCTTGTCTTTCCTCAAGAAGTTATGCGGTCCTTCCTCTCTGTGTCAAGGCACTGTGTGGTGATGGTGGGGACAGGATTTCTTCCTGTGTCTGTTTGCGCTAACTTCTTGTTGAAACCATGCCAAAAGCCCAAACCTCCCCATGGAGTAAATAATTTACTTGAAGCAAATGGTGTGTCGACTCAGGTTGGATCCACATTACACAACATATGACCTTCCCCCGCATCACGTGCAGCTGTGGGCGGGGAGAAATTCTGCGGACGTGGTGGGAGGAGAAGCAAGACTTACCAGTTCTCGCAGGTACGCTTCAGGTAGGGGGGGCGGGGTTACAGGAGCCAATATTAGGACCTGCAGCACCGCCCCACACCCTCTTTGTTCTTCGCAGCTCCCTCCCTCCCGCCCTGTATTCAGTATGGGCTCCTCTGGTCGCCGTTAAGGGGCCGAGTAGGAATTTTGGCTTATCCCTATTAGGGGGGTGGGCGCGTTTCGCCTACTCCATACTACTGCAGGGTTGGGAGTATTATAGTCAGGGCACATAGCAAGAAAAATGGTCACAGATAGATAGTTGGCAGGTAAGTGCGGGTTAGGGTATTGATAGGGTGAGGTGAGCATCCCTGGCACCATTCAGGTGACAGGCGGTTTCAGGATGCCTCAGATGGATGGGTCAGTAGGCTCAGACATCTGGGGGTCAGGAACGCCTGTGAGGCCTTTGTTCTCACCAAGCTTGTTGTCGTGAGACTCCGAGAGGGAGCGACGCAACAAAGGCTCCCAACACTGGAAAGTGCAAAAAGGGGAGGCGGCGGATTTCCTCGCCACCTCCCGGTTTTTTGATGCTCCGCCCAAGTTCATAACAGAGTGGCCTACCAGGCCAGAATAGAATAACCCGCATTCGATCCCTTTGCAGTTCATTGTATGTAAATATGTAAATAAACATGGCCCAGTTAAACACCAACTGAGTGTCTCGATTCTTCATTTCCCAGCTGTACGTCCGCAATCAAGCAAGCAAGCAGAACGGTACTGCTATATTCACGTTCCTCAGTCACTACTCACAGGGCACACTCTCGTTAAATGTAATGCACTCATCCCGGTGTGCCACCCCACACCTAGCGGTAGAACTGGGGGAAAGGCCCTTTAAGAGAAAGGGTTGTTTGTTTGGGGGTTTGGGGTTTTTTTTTTGGTTGATTAGTTATGCAAGCTGCAGAGGAGTGAATGTGCGAAGGACTGAGATTTTCCCTTGCACTCTCAAGGAGAAGGGAAGAGACCATCTTTTGGCATCCTCCTGTACACTGAAGCCAGCAAGAACAGCCCTTTCCACTCCATCCAAAACCAATTTCCCAAAGCAGTCTTCCCCCACTCCCAGTGCTAAGCTTCCCAAGCAGAAGCTCCAATGAAATCAATGTGATTTACCTGGGAACAAGGTCAGTGAAGAGAATGTGATTTACTTCTGAGTAGAAATGCCTTTTGGCCAATCTTGGGGGGGGGGGTTGTGCAGGGGTGGGCTTTCTTTAAGAGAAAGGGTTTTTGTTTGTTTGTTTTGGTTAATTCGTTATGCGAAGCTGCGGAGGAGCAAGACCGAGATCTTTTTAAAAAGGGGAAAAAAAGCTTTTCCTGCCCTGTGCCTGCTGCACAACAACAAATGGTGGATATAACAGGCCTGTGGCTTACGCTGGCTCAGCTTGTCTGAGCGTGGAAAGCTAAGCAGGGCCAGGCCTGGCTATTACTTGGATGGGAGACCCCCTCCTCTAGTTTCCTGCATTGAGCAGGGGGTTGGACTCGATGGCCTTGTAGGCCCCTTCCAACTCTATGAAATCTATGGAATCTCTCTTCCCCAACAGTTTGGGGGAGACACATAATGCCACATTTCCCCTGCCCCTCAAAAACTACTGGCTAACTCCAGTGATGACACTTTCATGGCCACATCTTGGGCGGACAATGACAGCACCACTTTAGCACACACCAGCCACATACTGTGACAGCGAAACACAATAACTGGGGGGAAAATGTGATAAACGTAGTCCGGGAAATTCTAGAAGAAACAAGGAATGATTACATAGGACTAGTGCAACTGGCACCAAAAAAGTGCACGTGTTGTGTGCCCTGCAAGTTATAGCAGCGAGCGATACAGTACTGCAATAAACCTTAGGTGTGGATCTGGCCTCAGTCACAATTTTTTTTTGCAAGCTTTCTTCATTGGACAAGACATTACAAAAAGCAGGGGGGGAAGCTGAGTTGATGTTGAAGTCCTAAAGTCTGCACGATCAGAGTTTTAAGATTAAAAGTGGGAGGACCTTGCAAACATTCACGAGGTGCTGTGATGCTTTCAGGTTGTACCTGGGACTGCCCCTAAGGCTGCTGGGATGAAGAAGCAAGCAAACAATGGTTGATCCCCCATTTTTGAAAATATAAAATTCAGCTGTTACTGTTTCCATAATTACGGCAAAACACACAGGTATCTCAGTAGGTGGAAAACAGAAGTAGAGAGAAATTAGACAATTTTTATATTAACAAAGCTGGAGATAATTTTAGTTAGTGTACTGTGTAAAAAAAAAAGTCAACATAAGCCAAAAATTATTTATTTATTTATTTTCCTGATTTATATATTGCTTTCCAGTGAGCAATCAAAGCAGCTTACATCATCATCATCATCATACAACAAAAACATAAAATATAATGAAAAATATCTAATAGAATAATCACTGGTTGACAATAAAACAACTATAATGGCTGGGGCACACTTCAGGGAAAGCTTGCATGAAGAGGTGGGTCTTATGCAGACATCTGACAATCAAGACTGAAGATGCTTGTCCAGTGCATCTTGGCTAGCTTTACCTAGTAGTTATCCGCCGGAGAATAAAGTGCCAGTTTCAGGTGGTATAAAACATCTTCTTCCAGTATAGGATCCAGCTGCTGAATGACAAAATTCAGCATTCCCCAAGTCAGTCACACAAAAAGCAAAGGTAGCAAGATGGCAGCTTATAAATATAACATACTTTTTCACGGTCAATAGACCCTGAAGTAAATGATATGTGTATAGTAGTAGAAAATATTAAAATTATAGATAAGGTTAAGACACGTTGCCCATATCCTAGATTAGTTCCTTGCCTTTATTATTTCATGAGTGGTGGTGGAAGGTTCTTTTGTGGAGGGGAGGCGGGGAAGGATTGCTACAGCTCCCACCTGACCGTACCCTTGTTCCATATCCCTTAATTCAGTGCTTTTTCTCTCTGCCCGCCATGTCTTCTTTGCTACTCACATCACACCCACAGAGCAGCTTGTTTTTCACACACACATGCAGAGAGAGAGAGAGATGCTGTGGGACTGGATGGGTCCAAGGAAATCAGCAGGAAGTCCAGGTGGTTCCTCGCAGCGCCTCCCTGCTTTCTTCTGGGGTGAGGAGGTATATGGACGATAGATAAGCTGGGGTCAGTCCCAGCGAGAGGGGATAAGCTCGCTAGCACTCCACCCCCTCCCTCGCGGCTCTTCTTATCACTTTCTACGTATGGAGGGCTGACTGTCTGCAGAGGGCAGCCTCCTCCTCCGTCGGTGGAAATTCTCCCTGAGATTTGAAAATCCTGATTCTTGAAATGAAATCATGATTACCATGAGTTAAGTATTTACACTCTCTTTTATCATATAGGCAAATTTGCAAGAAAGCAGATTCAAATACGTTGGGGTGAGGGTAGGATTGCCAGTACTGTAATTATAAATATCTTTTTAAACAACAACAACAACAGGGAAATTCAATGATAAAAAAAAAACCCTGCTGGTTTAAGACCAGAGTTAAAGTTATCTCATGTTGGCTCAAGCTCCTCAAAGCCAGGAAATTGGAAGCTAAGCCTCATGCCTTAACTGAGGTGCCCCGTGATCAGTGATGATGTTGTGCAAGGTCACAAATTGTGCTTGCTTTTCAACTCACCCTCCGTGCAACCAAGATGCCCCATGTTGTCCTGGTCCTGTATTGCCTTATGAAGCCGTTTAACCCACCCTGCCAGCTGCTGATGTAAGCAGCAAACAGGCATGAGTCAATCACAGGAGGATTCTTCTAGCAATACAGTAAGCCTCAGATGCTTCATAAGGCAACACAGTGTTAGGTTTTGCATGGTGGGCAGAATGAGATTGTCACCTGACATCAAGATTGTCACCTGACATGGAGGATGTCTCCTGAGGTGGTGTGCAAATAGTCACCAGACATAATGTCAAGGTCTATGACTCAGACTCATGGGGACAATTGTAGTAAACATGTTGTGAAGAATAGGTTATATAACTGGCGAGTAATATCCTTACGGACCCATCGCTAGAGTCTTCACAATCTTCTTTAGAATTTCCTCCTTTTATCCCGGAAGACAATCTTACTCGGTCACGAGTGATCGCCTGATGATGATAGATACTATGAATAGGGTCTTACTATATAAGTTGGGGTAAGACACACATCCCCTCACTGCTCACACTCTCACACTTCTGGACTTCAGACTTCTACTTGAAGTCAGTCACTTCACTTCATCTCAGCCTTGCCACTGGGGTCTTGGATTTGAATCTGCAATCATGTAGTGAGGACATCTCTTCTGCGTAAGAGAAGCTTGCATTGCTTGCCTTAATCCCATGTAATTGGGTCTTACAAATAAACTCTTTAATTTTTATTAATTGCTGTTATCTCCTCCTTCCGTCTGCGTGACTGGGACTGAGGGTCACTGGCTAGGTAAGCTTTTGAACTCGGGTCAGTCCAGCTCTCACACACAGGACCAGGACTACGTGGGGCATCTTTGCTGGTCCCAGGCACTCCACCCTCCCCATCTGGATTTGAGACTGAAAGACCCAGGAAAAGTGTCGGTGCATGGAGGGTAAGTTGCAAGCAAGCACAATTTGTGACATTGCACAACATCATGATAGATCACGGGGCATGTCTGTTAAAGCATCAGCCTTAGCTTCCAGTTTCCTGGCTTTGTGGAGCTTGAGCCAACATGAGAGAGCCTTAACTCTGGTCTTAAACAGGCAGGTGTTTTGATAATTGAATCATACTTTGGAGTGACAAGAAACATGCACTTACTTGAACTCTCCACTCCAGCTAAATCTCTGGCTGCAGGTCTCTGTTTCTTTATAAATATTGCAATGGAGTTTTTACCATTTTGAAACTGATTGCCTGACAATGTATCGATTACTATTACTGTTACTATTATTACTGCTACTACGAGACCTAGTGAGTGGATTGAGATCTTACATGTTGCTCCTGTTTTCTTTAAGTACAGCCTCTGCACTGTGTAAAGGACACCATTTTGACAAAGCAGCTTTACATTGCCTACGAGGCACAGGAGGGAACCCCTAGCAACCATTTCATCTAGCTGGCGTCATCAGCAGAGGTGCAGGCAGCTTGGCACTGGCAGGGCTAACTGGAGAAAAGGGGAGGTTAAGAATGGGCAAAAGCAACAGAGTTGAAGCTGTTTTCCTTGCAAACTACAGCTATTTAAGTGTCTGTTACTCCCACACATGTCTTCAAGTTAGAGTAATTAAGAGCAGCAACAACAAAAAACGAACGGTGGAAATTTTCAAGCAATATTAATTCCGAGGCTGGAACTTTGTTCAGGCAGTTTGCATACATAGGTTTGGTTGCTGCTTATATCAAATGCTTCCATTTTAAACCACTAAATGCCCTTCTATTTTCTTATTTATAAAGAGAGGACAAGGATGCTGAATATCCTGGCAAGAAATTAAGGCTGCCATTCATCATGTCAAGCAACATCTTTTTTTCCTCCTTCCACAATTTCTTGTTTGTAAGTTTGTTTGGTTTTGCTCGTCATTCAGCTTGAAGTGGGCATGGCATTCCAGTGACCTTGAAGGAAAGTTCACAACTATTTTGTGCTATTTTATTTGGTCTTACTAAAAGTATAGTGTTACCTTTGCTCTTTCAATTTTTAAAAAAATAAGGAACCAATATGACTGCCTGAATTTCTGGAGAATACTGGATTTAGCCATTGAGGAAGTTAATCTTGAACTAGAGGAAGATAACTTTCCCACACAAATGGTACTTTCTGTGTCCTCCAGCCCAAGGCAATGCGACCCACTTTGGCTTCTACTGACCTACTTCTACCTACTGACCTACTTCTACCTAGCGCACCACCAAAAATGAATCTCCTTTTGCTAATATAAACTTATAAAGACTATCACTTTTCTCTTTACTTCTGCTCTGTGTCTTACAAGGGGACCATCCATGTGTTCCAGTGGCTGCTGGATACACATCTGAATAATAATAATCAAGGACTTTGATAATATAAAAAGGGAGAGCAGCCATTGCTAATTCAACCCTGCCTGCAGCCAGAGATATTTTTCGCACCAGGCACAGAATAACTGCATTAATAAGATGGTCACTTACACTTCACTAAAAAGAATGCATCACTAAAAAAGGACAAAAGATTAAAAATGCCATATGCTAATTTATATGCATGTATACAGATTTGGAAGTAATTATTATAATTTAAATAAAAATACAATACATCGCACCATCAGTGTTGATGGGGTGGGGTGGGGTGGAGGGCAAGATGCACGTGTGCCTGCTCAGCCTGCTGCCCAGGGGCCGGCCAATGGCCATCAGGCAGCTCCAAGGCCCCTGCTCTTCCCTCCTCCATGCTTTGACTGGGTTCACAGGACATGACCACCCCATGGGGGTTGTTGTTTCATGTGAACCCAGGAGAGGCTTGTCAGGGTGGCTTATTTTTGGCTTATAAGCCAGCCTGACAATCCCATGGCTTGTAGCTGCAGCTGTACGACCCTAGATGGGTCTCGTCGTCTCATCCGAACCTGTATGACATGATGCAACATGGGTCAAACCCAACTACAAGTGAGCCACTTTGCAAGAGTGGCAAGAAATCCTTGCCGCTCTTGCCAAGCGGCTGCTGGGCAAGTGCTGCTGACAGCCGCCGCCCCCAAAATGCCCAAGCAGCATTGGAGGAGGCTGCCTGTCAGAAGCTTTCCACCTGCTCCACACCACAGCTGCTTTTGGCGGCAGCAGCACAGGGTAGGGGAGCCGCGATCGTCTTGGCCAGTTTGCCTGTCTGTTGAGCTGACCAAGGCTGCCCCTGTGCCGTGCCACTACCACCGCCAGCCAAGATCGGAGGGGGGGGGACATCCCTCACCCTGGCTCGTGAGGTCTCCTCGTGAGCTGGGGTGTGGGATGTCAGTGATTCCTGCTTCCCCTGCTCCCCCACTGGTGGAGGGGGAACTCGATGTTCCCTGGGATACTTGTGGGAGGACAGAGGGGGGAGGAGGGGGCACCCTACCCCCAATGTGCCCGATCATCTGTAATGCGCATCAGGGGTTGGATGGCTTATGCCACACTGCATAGCTTTCTATGCAGTGTGGCTTATTGTGTTGTGTGAACCTTCCCTTGATCTCTGGACTTGGGCTGGGTAGCCCTTCAGATAGAGGGTGCCTTCAAATAGGGGACTGTCCTGTGATGAGCCCTTCAAATAGAGCATTTTCTTTTGTAAAGTAGAACATATAGCAGATAAAATTGATCGGATTAGGAGTGGGATATCGTACGTCGTGGACACAGGGAGTGAGTGGGAGGAGGCCAATGGCAGACCGGTTTTGTGGGATCGGTTCCGGCTTCTTCCTTCTGATGAAGTGGACAAGGTGCTTTCATCTGTGAGGCCGACCACCTGCTTGCTTGATCCTTGCCCGTCCTGGCTCATTATGAACTGTAGGGAGAGACTGGGTGAGGGGATCAAGGCGGTGGTGAATGCCTCCCTCGAGGAGGGAGTTATGCCATCAGCCCTCAAGGAGGCAGTAATAAGACCTCTTCTAAAGAAGCCCTCCTTGGATCCCCAGGATCTGAACAACTTCTGCCCAGTCTCCAATTTACCATTTCTGGCAAGGTGATCGAGCAGGTGGTGGGTGCGCAGCTGAAGGCACACTTGGATGAAGCCGATTATTTAGATCCGTGCCAGTCGGGCTTCAGGCCTGGACATGGGACAGAGACGGCCTTGGTCGCCTTGGTGGATGATATGAGGAGGGCTTTGGATAGGGGCGAATGCTCCTTTCTAGTCCTCCTCGATCTCTAATCGGCTTTTGATACCGTTGACCACGGTATCCTCCTGGACCGCCTGGAGGGATTGGGCATAGGAGGCACTGTATTGCAGTGGTTCCAGTCCTTCCTCTCTGGAAGGTACCAGAGGGTAGTCCTTGGGGAGGAGGCTTCGGACCCTCGGCTGCTCACTTGTGGAGTGCCGCAGGGTTCCATCCTCTCCCCGATGTTGTTCAACATCTACCTAAAGCCCCTGGGAGCTATCATCAGGAGGTTTGGGGTGCAGTGTCATCAGTATGCAGATGACACGCAGCTCTACCTCTCTTTTAAATTCTCACCGAGGTTGGCCGTTGAGACCCTGTCCAAGTGCCTGGAGTCAGTGGGTGGCTGGATGGGAAGGAATATGCTGAAGCTGAACCCCGACAAGACCGAGGTACTTCTGGTGGGGGACAAGGGGAGGTTAGGGGATGTTGACCTGGTGCTGAATGGGGTACATCTACCCCTGAAGGACCAGGTCCGCAGCTTGGGAGTCATTCTAGACTCCCAGCTGTCCATGGAGGCTCAGGTGGCAGCTGTGAGCCGGGCAGCACTGTATCAACTCCATCTGATACGGCAGCTGCGCCCCTACCTTCCTAATCATCTGCTCCCTTCAGTGGTTCATGCCTTGGTCTCCTCTTGCCTAGACTACTGTAATGCGCTCTACGTGGGGTTACCCTTGAAGAAGGTTCGGAAGCTACAGCTGGTACAGAACGCGGCAGCTCGCCTGGTTAAAGGCAGCCGCCGGTGGGATCACATCACGCCAGTGCTCAAGGAGCTACACTGGCTACCAGTTGCTTGCCGAGCTGAATTCAAGGTGTTGGCTTTGACCTTTAAAACCCTATACGGCTCCAGTCCAGTCTATCTCAAGGAGCGTCTCCAGCAACACCAAGTGGGCCGCTCAACAAGATCTGCCACAGACGGCCTTCTCCTTGTCCCTTCAGCCAGAGCAGCTAGACTGGTCGGGACGAGGAAGAGGGCCTTCTCTGTGGCAGCCCCCCCGTACTATGGAACTCTCTCCCAAGTGACCTCCGCCATGCCCCCTCTCTGCTGAGCTTCTGCCGCTCATTAAAAACTTGGTTATTCAGGCGGGAATATGGGGTGGGCTAAGATTTTAAAATTTTATACTGTTTTAATGTATTTTAATGGAGAAAAATGTTTTAATGTATTTTATTCTGTTTTATTTTCTGTACATCGCCCAGGGTGGCCGGTTTGCCGGCCAGATGGGCGATAAATACCGTATATACTCAAATACAAGTCTAGTTTTTCAGCACATTTTTTGTGCTGAAAAATGCCCCCCCGACTTATAAGTGGGTCAGCGCTCCCCCAGGACCCCCGCTGCCACCGCCAGGCACCGCCAGGCACCCCCCTCCACCCCCAGGACCCCTGCCGCCACCCCCAGACACCCCCACGCCACGCTGTTCCTCTCCGCTCGCTCTTTAAAATTATTTTCCTCCCCCCCCATACCTTTGTCAGCGGCGGCTCGCTCTGCTGGCGCCTTGCGCGCTGCCATGCCGGCTCCTAGGCAGGGAAGCGGCACAGCAGCGCGAAGCGCCCGTAGAGCGAGTGGCTGGGCTGTGTCTCCCTGGCAGGGAGACATGTGGAAGCCTACTCCGCTGTTCCTCTCCGCTCGCCTGTTAAAAATTATTTCCTCCCCCCTCCATACCTTTACCAGCAGCGCTCGCTCTGCTGGCGCCTCGCGCGCTGCAACTGCTGCTTCGTTCCAGGGAGAAAAAAAGAACCCGGGCCTGGACAGGGACAGTGAGTGCTCCCGCCATCACCTCACCTTCTGCTTGTAATTGGAGGCTGCGGCGATGCCGGCGCCGCCTCGTCGCTTATGGGCCGGACGGGCCTCACTTCGGGGCGCGAGGGACCATAAATTCCTAGACCGGCATGGCAGCACGCACGGAGCCAGCATGAAAGAGCGGCCGCCGCTGACAAAGGTATGGGGGGGGGGGAAAATAATGTTAAGAGCGAGCTGAGGCTAGCGGAGTGGAGTCCCATGTTCCCTTCCCGGAGACGCAGACCCGCCACCGGTTACGGGCGCCCTCGCGCTGCGCTGCTGCGACGCTTCCCTGCCTAGCCGCCGCTGACAAAGGTATTCGGGGGGGAAGGAAAATAATTTTAAAGAGCGAGCGGAGAGCAACAGCGTGGCGTGGGGGTGTCTGGGGGTGGCGGCAGGGGTCCTGGGGGTGGAGGGGGGTGCCTGGCGGTGCCTGGCGGTGGCGGCGGGGGTCCTGGGGGGGCTTTGGCAGTGGCGGGGCTTCGGCGGCAGCGGGTGCAGGTACGGTGGCGGGGGGTGTCTGGGGGTTGCGGCGGGAGTCTCCCCTCATACATTTCCCACCCTAGACTTATACTGGGGGGCAATAAGTTTTCCCAGTTTTGGGGGGTGAAATTAGGGGCCACGACTTAAATTAGGGTTAACCTTGTACTTGAGTATATACGCGTATATACTCAAGTATAAGTCGAGTTTTTCAGCACATTTTTTGTGCTGAAAAATGCCCCCTCGACTTATACTTGGGTCAGCGCACTTATACTGGAGGCAATAAGTTTTCCCAGTTTTTTGGGGTGAAATTAGGGGCCTCAACTTATATTAGGGTCCACTTATACTTGAGTATATACGGTAAATGCAAATAATAAATAAATAAATAAATAAATATAGCCACCCTACAGTTTGTCTTTATGATTATTATTTACATTTCTATACTGCCCGATAGCCAAAGCTCTCCAGGCATTTTACAAAAGATTAAAACCTTTGAAATACAATATAAAACATAATTTAATACAATATAAAATTGTATATTATATATATATATATATATATATATATAAAATTATAAAAAAATTTATACTATACTAAATACTATACTATACTAAATTTTTTATATTATACAATATAAAATTGTAAATAATACAAAATAATATTTAATACAATATAAAACATAATTAAAAAACCATTTAGTTACAAAAACAATTACAAAATTACAAAAACAAGAGCCAGTGTGGCGTAGTGGTGAGAGTGTTGGACTGGGACTCGGGAGATCCGGGTTCTATTCCCCGCTCAGCCATAAAACTCACTGGGTGACTTTGGGCCAGTCACTGACTCTCAGCCTAACCTACCTCACAGGGTTGTTGTGAGGATAAAATGGAGAGGAGGAGGACCTTGGGTTCCTTGCAGGAAAAAAGGCGGGGTATAAATATAATAAATAAATAAAGAAAGAAAGAAAGAAAGAAATCCGAGGACCAGTTAAAACCTTATCATATGCTGTCAAGTGCCTGAGAGAAGAGGAATGTCTTAACCTGTTGCTGAAAGGATATCAAGGCAGACCTCACTGGGGAGAGTATTCCATAATCTGGGGGGAGCACCGAAAAGACCCTCCCCCTTATTGCCATCCTCCAATACCACCCTCGGTGGAGGCATCTGGAGGATCGTCTCAGATGACGATCATAGTGTATGGTTAGGTTCATACTGGGAGAGGCCCCCTTCACTCCATCATAAAGATATTGCAAATGGTGGTCTCTGACTTTTCAACAAACACAGCAGCATCCTTTTTTCTCTACCCACTCCCCACTTTTTGCTTAACATCTTCTAGCCTGAAGAAGAAGAGAACTGGTAAATGCAAAAGCTTCCTCACTATTTTGTGACTTCTTTGTTGGATCTAATAATGGTATTGTGCTACCATTGCTTTCTAAAGTCTAATAGACCGACTTGGCTATCTGTACTTTTCTTGTTTGTCCACCAGAATTTGCATTCCCTAAATACAGATAGGTGTTGTTGTTTTCTAATAAAAAGAATATAATTATAATTTTAAATAAGATCACGAACATGGAAGCTCCATTTTCTTTTCTGTAGATCAAACTCAGAAAGCGAAATGTAAGAGGACAATAAATAAATCTACCGCAACACCCCCTCACACTGTAGCATCATCTCCCAGGTAACAGAGGCTTCATTAGGATTCATCTGTTAGTTTCACATTGTGACTGCAAGTTAGCTTGCAGTAGTACAATGAGGCCTGGGGGCGGGGGAAGACTGCTGCAGGCAGTTTAAATCGCCTGTTTAATTCCACTCAGCAGATCTTGAAGACATTGGTACATCCACACATCACGAAACTAACATAGGCTTATGCTTCCGCTTCCCATTTTGCTTTAATGTAAGTGTTAGGCAAGAGGATAACCATGCAGTGGGTAGGTACATTTGATCAAAGAGAATGATTTACCCAGCAGGAGGAAGCCATTCCAGTGCCATGCTTCCCAGACTCCATGACCTGGTTCCAGAATTGTCCTTCCACCAGCGGAAGGATCCCACTGGCGGAATGGGACTTCAGTGTCCTCTCCTCCCCACAGCAGCCACCCGTGTGCCCTCCAGATCTGCTCCAGAAGGCTGAGTCCTTAATCAGTTCTCAGCCTCCCATAATGAATAATTAAGGGTAAGAACTTCTGGTTAGGCATGGCACATATGTAGAAAGCACATCTGACAGTACGCACCCTTCCTCACAGCCTGAGACAAAATGGCAACAGAAGAAGGGAGGGGGAGGGCCAAAGAAGCCAACGGCAGAAAAGTTCGTCGGGGATAGTAGCCTAAGGGCACAATCCTATGCGTGTTTACACAGAACAAAGTCCTATAGCTCCCAGCATTCCCCAGCCAGTCTGGAAATGCTGGGAGTTGTAGAACTTTTTTCTGTCTAAACATGCGTAGGATTATGCCTTTAGGGACCAAAAAGCTTTATGAATAGAAGGTTGCCTTACGGATCCCCTGCAACTGATTATCTACACTGACGTAGAAGTGCATGGCATTCTAGGACCTGGCCTATATGAGGAGGCCACCTCAGGCAACTGATTTTGGGTGTCATAAAAACATAGCAAACTGTTAGTGATTAAGGCTGCAATCCTATACTCATTTACTTGGGAGCAAGATGCACTTCTGAGTAGAGGTAAATCGGATTGCACTGGTAATTAATTTATTATTGTATTTTTACTGATGGAGCCTGGGAGAGGTGCTTGTGGGATTTCCTCGCTTAGGTGCCAAAGTAACTGGCTGACCTTAAATAAACTCTGAACCTGGACCTGGAGTGGTGGTGGTGCCATTTGCTGCTCTGCCTCAGGCATCAGGATGTCTTGAGTCAGCCCTGTGGCCTCATGTACATACCCTTCAACTGTGCCTATTTTCTTGTGATCTGTGCAAGTGTTCAAATATATGTTCCTAATACTGGAATTTTACCTGTCAGCTATACCTATTTTTGCTTGTTGCATGTGAAAATTGGATCTCACCATTTTGTTGGTGTGCAGTGAATGCTGATATGTTGAACCTGCCAGCATTTGTATTGACATCGTAAAAATGTACAATTTTATGACATCTCAGTGTAAAAAATAAATACATCATTTTGGCTTGTAAAGCAGTGTCGAAGTTCATATTTCAAACCTATTTCAATAAGGAATTCTACTGGATCCTAATGAATTGCTTCGCTCTGCATTACACTGTGAATACCTGTTGACTTAATGCAGGTGGTAGACAACCTGGTGATCTCCAGATGTTTTAAACTACAACTCATAAGCCCCACCCAGCATGGCCAGGTCAGGGACTGTGGGAGTATAGTCCAAAACATCTGAAGGCATCTGCTGGCTTGTCTCTGATTTAATGTCACATTCTCCTTTGTCACATGTTGGGGGTTTCCTCTTATCATGCTGACTGAAACAGGGGCTTCAGACCACACTGTACCTCTTTACGCAAACAAGGATGGATTCCAGCTACCATATTTTCCAACCATGAATGCGGTTTATAGAAGTCACCATGCCGTAGATATTTTTATGTGAATGGATCAACAGATTACTTTAGTTCAGCATGTGTCCGTAGAAAGAATATGAAGGATTTAGCAAGCTTTAGACTGTTTCAAGGGCCTTATAGTAATTAGGCCAGGATTCTAAAAATTGAGTGGTTGGTACCATCCTGAGGGATGCGCAGAGGAATGCTATCTATGGTACCCAGATGGTGTCTGGGGAGCCATAGGGTGATGCAGGTCTCTTCCTCCACAACCATGAACAGATGATCCATGATCATGGAGGAGGAGATTTGATTATGGATCTCCCCCCCCCCCCCAGTTGCTGCAGAAAGCTCTGTGGTGGCTTCTCTTCTGGAGTTGCAAGTGTGACCTTGGAAGAGATGTCGGAGAGGGAGAAAGGAGGGGTGGGTGGGAAGATGGGTGGTGAGGGGAGCGAGGAGGAGAGGCCTGGATCTGTTTGGTCCCAGAGCCTCTCTGTCACTGTGCCTAACCACTCCCCAGTAAGCAAGATAGATGGACAGAGAGGCCTGTCTAGCCAATAAATAAATAAATAAAAATAAACAGAGGATGGAGAGGCTGGGAAAGCATCCCTCCCTCCTCCTGCCTTGTCTGGCTCTTGCTGGCAAGGGTTTCTATAGACATTGGAGACTGGAGCCCACTGACTGTCTTTCGAGCTGCAGTCCCTTAGGATTGCACTTTAAATGAGGTAGCCTTGCTTCCCCCCCTTTCTTTTAATAGCCTGCAAACCTATTCAAATTATTAGCTGTAATGGCCATCAGTAATGAGTAAAAATACAGTGATTGCATTTTTTGTGTACAAAAATAGCCCAACCTATGGAATACTGAAAGAGTTTGGGTCTATCTATATACAGTATTTTGCCCAATTAGTGTCCCTCCCAGAGGGTCAAATTAACTAGAAAAGATCCAGAATGTATTGAAATAATTTTGGGGAGAATCTCCGAAAAGATGCAGACCAGACAGTGCAAAATCTGAAAATCATGTGTGGAAAGAAATCTTGTTCTTTAGATTTCACTTATGGATAATTATTATTCAAAGAGGTTGAAAATTGGTCTGCCTCCTGGATATTTCAAACCAACATTTTCCTTATTTAACTTGCTGACACTGAGCAGTGACTGAACAGATCCCAATGGAGATAACATGTACTGGTGTAAAACAAAGTAGATCACACAAACCTGATGTTGACTCACTCCTGTTCAACATGGAATAATAGCTAAACAGTTACCATATGACCAAAAAAAACAACAGTTATGAGTAGGAAAGAAATAGACATCACATTCCCACTTTTCTTAAAACTACACAATAATGACATGAATGTTTCTGATTCTCTGAGCTACTGGATGGCAATAAAAAGCATCTCTTTGTTCAAAACCTGGGGACTTTCCCACATTTAATGTTTCGTTTTCTTTTACCAGCATTGTTAACTGCTGTGTCAACACATTTCCCCCTCCCTCCCTCCCTCTTTTTTTTTTTTTTTTTGGAAAGTAGGTCTAAGCAAAGCAATGTGAGCAATTTGGCTGACATGATGGAGGTCACATCACAGGGCACTCTGTGTTGTAGCTGAAAGCAGCACTGAGCACTCCAGCTCATGTTTGAAGGCTAAAACCTAGCCTGAGGGTCATATTATTGGGCAGCCATTCTTAGCAGCGTCCTCCTCAAAAGGCTTTTCTTTAATTGCATCCTGTGGTTTCAAATTATTTTGTTAGAAAACAAAGCATCTTTAAACAGCATTTATAATCCTCTGGAAATTTTTCTAAAACCACTGAGGTTGGTTGGCTGAAACAAAGTTAAACTGCTAAAAATCTGGGGGAAACATGTTGCAACCAATGGAAAGAATATGCAGCCTGCAGCCCTCTACACTGGGGGTTCATAACCTCAGGCCCAGGAGTCAATACTGGCCCACCTGGGGTCCTAATCCAGCCCACTGGAGATACCCAGATGGCCCTGCCCCTTCCTCTCACCCCACCCCTTTTCACCCAACCACCGATGGTTTCCCAGCTTTTGTACAGTTTTTCTGCCCATTCTAAAAGGTTGAAATGCCTCTCCCAAGGCTTAGTTGCTAGCAGCAAGAACTTTAAGCTAAAATATGCTGGTATTTTGGCCTCATCCCTTTTGCCTTCAGCTCTTCCCACCACTAAAATGCTCTGAGAGCTCTGAAAGGGAATTCCGCCTTCAGGCTGAAAGAGGTTCAAGTTCAACACCCCCTGTTATACACATTTATGGTGCAGGGCCAGCCCTCCCATGAGACAGAGTGAATCCCATGCTCAGGCCGCAAATTGGAAGGGGTGGCACTGGGAGGGCTCCTGCAGGCACTGCCACCACCGCACTGGCCCCACTCCCCTCATGGCAAATGCCACAACAGGAGAGCAGCAAGCAAGCAGGGCTCCTTGGAGGAGTAGCCGCTCCCTGCAATCTCACTCTCTGAGCCCTCTCCCAAGGTGAGAGATCAGGCAGGTGGCCTCTCCGGAGGCTGCTTACATTGGGAGTAAGTCCCATTTAAGCAGAGTGAGAATCCAGGTGCTCATCCCTTTGAGGACTCTCCTAAAGCAAGAGATCAGGTGGTCAGGCAGCCTCTCCGAGAGCCCACCCACCTGATAGCTCACTCAGGGAGACTATCCCCAATGAGAGATTGGGCAGGCAGCATCTCTGGATATCTCTATTTCTGTGGCGGGGTGGGTGGCACAGTGGTGGCACATGTCCCCCATCTCAAGTGATGGGATATCTTGCACGCACCACTGCTGCTTACATGGGGGTAAGTCCCATTTAATTCAGTGGGGCTTACTTCTGAATAGATATATGTAGGATTTTGCTGTAAGGATTTCAGCAAGCTTTGCACCTATTCCTTTTCTCCTCTCCTACAGTGCAGAAATCACAAACTGTCTCAATCTTAAAAATACACTAATTTAAAGAGTGTTAGGTAAAAACAACAACAACACAGGGCTGCAGAAGGCTGGTTCCAGCCATCTTAAAACAATTTCCAGATGGTGAATTGCCATGCAAACATTTGCCTCCTTCCCCTATGTCTATCATGCTCCATCTGGACACACTAGGAATAGGTCAAATCTTTCCAACCAGCTAGGGGTTAATATCTGGTGGAAAGAGGCAGAGGCACCATGAGCCTCTATCTCATTCAACCAGCTCTACTCTCACTTCCAGGCTCCCCCATGCCCTGCATCACAAGGTCAGCTGAACTTCAAGAGACCTGTCAACCTTACTACATTGACCTGTAATCTGATCCAGCAATACAATTCTTATATTTTTACATTCACAGGCAAGAGTACTGTCTGTTTTTAATTGGCAGATTCAAGTCTGTATTTAAACTGAGCATGGGGATCCCAGAGCCAGGCAAACTCTCACCTATATGAAGGCTACAGCTGTCCAGAAGAAGCAGTTGGTGGTGAAGAACACCAAGAGCTGCAGCTGCTCCAGTACTCAGTCACTAGAGATCATGTCCAGCAGGAAAAGAACCCCAATGTTGCCTTTGACAACAGGTAGCCAAGCACAAACTCCCCCTTGGACATCACTCCTAATCACAAAGGCCTTTTGTAATCCAGCCCTGATGTCACAGTTAATGACTGTGGTGGCGGCGGCATGGGAGGTAACAACATGATTCAAGAAATGTGTCCTATTCAGTCTAAACAGTGGACTGCCACTTTAGTGTCTATATCTGGTTTCAAAGGACCTCAGGTTACATCCTATTTAACAAAAACTTGTGTTCCACATTTATTGGATGCCACAAGGTCTCATTAATAAGGGTTTGTCTAAGTTGACTAACTGCTGGAGGTGTGATACTGCTAATGCTTCTTTTAATATATGTTTTGGCAATGTCCAGTAGCTGCTGCCTCTTTTTGGATGGAAGTTATAATATGGATAAACTTTGTATTGGAACACTCTTTGATATACACATTCTTTTAAATCATCTACCTGTTTCTTAGAAGTTAAAGCAAATGGATTTTCCGTGCCCTTTTGACAGCTAAAAGACTGATACTACAACACTGGAAAGATAAAAGCTCACCTCCTATAAAGCAATGTCTGGAAGACCTAATGACACTTTCAATATTTGAGTGGATGACATACAGATGCCACTCTCGAATGAACATATATATGAATATTTGGTCTCCATTTGTTGAAGCTTATGTATAGTTGATAAATCTGAATTTATACTGTTATACTGATATTTACATTTAAGCAAATATTAATTTCTTTTTTTTAATTTAGATTTTGTTTTGTTTTGGTGAAATTCACAATAAAAATAAATGGATATATATTGTCCCGAGTATAGGCCACACTTCCCCCCCTAATGTAAGTCTTTAAACTAGGGGTGCGGCCTACAATCGGGATGTTGCAAAAAGTAAAGATGTTGTAAGCCGAGGAGAGAACCGTGCGGTTGCAAAACTGCCCTTACCTTGCCTCTGTAAATCTGCTTTTACACGGAAAACTGCCAAAAACATAGCACGGGGGTCCAGCGCGCCGGAGCAGCTGGAAGTGATGCTCCAGCTCCGGAGGAACGCAGCTCGAGCAGCACCGGCGGCTCGAGCGGCGCGGAGAATGCTCCGTGCCGCTCAGAAGAGCAAGATCGGGCCGCCGCCAGCACGGAGAACCGAGCCGCGGAGAGCAGCGAGCCCTCCCCAAGGTACGTGATACACCCATAAGCGAGACTCTGCAAACGGGCTTTTACACGGAAGTAAGCCGAGGAGTTGCAAAACTGCCCATAAAACAAACAGGCTGCTTCCAATCAGGGGCGAGACTCTGCAAACGGGCTTTTACACGGAAGTAAGCCGAGGAGTTGCAAAACTGCCCATAAAACAAACAGGGTGAGAACTGTTCCCATCAGTCTCCTTGTTCTCCATTTCTTTCCCCTTCTTTATTTACAGTATACGTAACTACAAAATAGTTTTCAATATTTCTGAGTATATAACATATGCCGTCAAAAGCAGGACTATCAAAAGTGTTAAAAGTGTTAAAAATACTGGTACATGTCTTCCTATTCATTAAATAAAATACTGTTTTACTGTTCTACTAATGTGTATATTTTCTTTAAGTTAAAAAAAGTTAAACATTTATTTTTTAAAAAATAGTACCAAACTTTAAGGGTGCGGCTTATAATTAGGAGCGGCCTATACTCGGAACAATATGGTATATAAGCTGTTGCCCGCAGCTGCGCTCGCATGGATTTTAGGGTTTGGTACAATGGAAAAGATACAGTGTGTCTGACTGAAAGTGTAATGTTTAGGCTGGGTGCTGGCAGCAGAAAACTTTTCTGACAGAAGTATCTGATCTTAAAGAAAAATCAGGTTAATCCTGAGAGTCTACAGGTGATGAAGAGTGACCGTGCCAAGTTTGGGGTAGATCCATCAAAACGTGATGGAGCCTATGCAACAACGCCCCCCACACAACAGTCATTCAGTCATTTAAAAAGTTTCCCTCCCTTTTCACCCCCTCAGAGAACATTCTAATGGCCTAGGGGAGATTTGCATACCCAGCCCTATTGGCCCCTGCAGGAATTCATACGAACATTCTAAGTGTCGTATGGGCTATTTGCATAACTGCTCCTATTGGCTCCTGCAGCAATTCTGAGGTGAGGCCGATTTGCATAACTGCTCCCCTGTTTTGCCCATAGGATATGAGAGTGGTGCGATTTCCCTCCCCTTTTCACCCCCTTAGGGACAGAATTTCCAAAAATCCTCCCTTAGTGGGTGTCTACATCATAAAAGCAATGTCCCTTCAAAATTTCATGTTCCTAGATTAAACAGTTTGAGCTGGGCATTGATGAGTCAGTCAAAATCAGTCAGTCAGTCAGTCAGTCAGGACATCTGCTTTTATATATATAGATATATGATTCAAAAAATGTCAACGCCCTTTTCAGTAGTTTGTTCATGCATGAAAATCAACGTGTGAGCAGGGAGTGGGGTCACACCAGCTAGCTCCATCCCTGATGTCACAAGGCCTCCAGTCCTGTTCTCCCCTGACATCCATGTGCTGAGCTTGAAAAGGTAGAGCCTACATATGTAGAGCTCTATGCAATCAGGAATCCTGCACTATTGGGCTTTCCCTTTTCAGACGTCCATGCTCAACACGGGGGCCTAGGGGAGGCTGAGGCTCACCTGGGTGTCATGTCTCCTAACTCTCAGCCTTTTCAGGGTACAAGAGAAGATTCTGATGATGATGAAGATGATGATCAGCCTGCTCTTCCAGGGGAAGGATAGTCAGTCCCATCCAGTCCCACTGCCATCATCCTCTGAGTCAGAGGAGAAATCCCCAGCAGAACCGCCATCTCCCCAGACTTACAGAAGTCTAAGGCAACAGAATCAAATGACAGCCTTTCAACAGTCTGGGGGGGGGGGGGGAGCTAACAACATTTCAGATTGTGGTTGCCTACATGAGGCTTCCATTGGCTCCAGCTTGCTGCTGAGACAACATCCTCCCTTGTTTCTAGAAGAGAGAGCTCCAGCTGACAAAGCTCACTCTGAACAATCTGTGGTCCTGTTGTAGCTGCCCTACAACAGGGAGTCTGCCTTTATCTAGCTTGTTAGAGAACTGATGCACTTACCTTGACTGGACTCTACCTACCTGACACAACCTTGCCTGCCTTGACCTATAGTCCAGATCTCCTCACTCAGGACTGACCCTGTCAGATGATGTTAGCTTCCCCTCTTCATCTCAGAAAACCCCAGAATGGGACACTGTGTTCCTCCTCTGAGGTCTGTTTCTTACCTGGAAGACTGTAGCCTTCTTCTTAAATGCCTGGAGTGCAGTGAAAACAATCCAGAGCTGCTGCAGTTCCAATACAGTTGCTCCAGATCATGTCCAGCAGGAACTCAGTGCAGCCTGTGACTAGAGGAACAACAGGTGCTCTGGCAGTTTCTGGACCAAGCCCAGACTCTCTTCTTGAAATCACTGCTGCACCACAAAGGCCTTTTGTGACCCAGATCTGCTTGGCCCAGTGGTCTCTGGGGACACAGGCTAGACTTTACAGGTCCAAAGATCCGTAATGCCTACAGACAATAACCTGCTGCGTGCTCTAGTAATGGAAGGGCCCCATTTGCTGATCTGAGGGAAGGGAGGAATATTTGGGAGGTGTTCCTTCCTAAGGCACATAAGACCCAAGGCCATGTATGACTGTAAAGGCCATGGCCCCAACTGAGGTCAAACTTGCCATGGGTAAATTCCATTGAAAGCAGTGAGAATTGTTAATCCTGGCTAAATTCTCCTATTGGTTCCCATGGTACTCCGTGACAAACAAAATGTGACTGTGGCACCCATATTTGTTTAATCACATCTCTGCTTCATTGACTTGTGGTGAGTTTCATGACTACTGAAGCCATAAATATGGTAATTATGTATTTGTGCCGAAGAAGAAGAAACAATCAAGCAATCTCCCCCACCCCCTCTGAACATTATATTGGAGGTATGCCTCAAAAATTATTTTAATAAATACAAATATAGAAGCATTGGGCTATGCCCACTTCCTGTCAGGTCACATGAGGAAAGTTACGGTACCTCACAGAGTCCTGTGTTTTGACTGCAGTTTAAAATATCCCACACTTGGTGTAAAGGAAAGGGATGGGCCAAAACAGAAAGTTCCTGAGCACCTGAAGCCAGGCTTGCAGATTGGTAGCAGAAGGGAACCCTGTGCGTGTGAGAACTGGGGTGATGACCAGTGCGGTGAGGAGGAGACCACTCCTTTTCCTGCCTTCTCCCTCCATCACACCTTCACTTTTCACTTCCTATCCTTCACATCTTCTCCTGTATGTGGGGAGATAAATGGGATATCTTGTTCATGCACTCATCATCATCATCATCATCATCTTAAGGGTGGAGAAGAATCTGGAGCCAAAGGTGGCAACCCTACTAGTCGGGAGGGCCATATATATTCAATGTGTTTATTATTTTCTGGCAACCAATACATGTTCCTTCGACTTGGTGAGCTATTTCCCCCCTCCATGAGCAATATGGTTTCGAAAGTTAGCATACCATCGATTGGGGGCGGGCGTTTCCCTCCTTCCAATGACTACTTGTTGTCATTCTTCCCCTCTTGTTCCTGCACAGCTGGGTTAATGTTGAAAAGGGCCCCGTGTCCCTTGGTAGACTCCAAAATTAAACAGCATGCTGGGCGCAGCTCCTAATAGGCAGTGCATGTTTTGGCCAGCAGGGGGAGAATCATGCCTAAAAGGAACCCTCCTCCGTCCGTGTGCAGCGTTTGCTGGTCTTTGATCTCTCCGCGATCGCTTTATTACTATTTTTTTCTTTTTGTTTTTTTGCTGAATTTATTTTATCTTGATAAGGTTCTCAGTCACGTCTGTGGCCAATTAGTAATGACGTTTCAAATTCGTGATAATAAGCCATGAAAGGGAGGGGGAATGTTATGGAGGGATTTTCGATCTAGTTTCCCCCCACCCGCTTGGTTTCTCTCTTCTGAAACCCCGTAAGAACGCCGTCGATTTTCCTGTATTAATTTAAGCGTTTAAAATTTAAAGCTAAAAGAACAAACAAAACCTAAAGTGATTTTTTTTTTTAATCCACCACTCTCCCCCAAGCACAAATGTGTGCAGGCTCATTAGGGTTACTCTCTGATGTGAGAAGGGCATTTTTTGCATATGCTCAGAGGAAAGCGCATAATAGTTAAAGAGAGAAGTGTGGTGGGGACTCGAGCCTCGCTGGAATTCATGCCAGAAGCCCTGCTTTTTAACTTAATCCCAACTGCAATCCTATTCAGAAGCAAGTCCCATTGACTCCAGTGGCACTTACTCCCAGTTTGCTCAATGGGACTTCCGCTCATGCAGCGGGACATACCTGTCATCTCCTTCCCCCCCCACAGCCCCCCCCCGTACTCCCCAAATCTGCTCCGGAAGGTCCCCCAACCCTCTGTAGCAGGGGGAAGGGGAAATCCCCTCAGCAGCAGTTCCCTTCCACCAGCAGAGCGACACCATTGGATAAAATCCTGGGTGCCTGCTTTTAGGTTTTTTGGCTCATGTATGATGAATACCTTTTTCAGGATGAAAGTATGTGTGTGCAGTAAGTTAGTAGTGCGTGCGTGCCATGTTTGTGGACTTGCAAGGCTGCTTTGTGTGGTAAGCGACTCTACTCCTTCATATTCACGAAAATATGTAAATGTTAATAAGGCCTGTCGTCTCTTAAAACGGGAGTGCAGGATTATGAGCGGCATCATCTTGAGCATTCACACATCAAGAGGTATGAGCGGCTAGTCTGCAGTTAACCCGGCACAAAACTGCCGCCCTCCCTGGAATGTGCAAATGAAGTCCTGGGCTCGAAGTGGGTGTCCTGCATTCTCATCTCATCCTCCACTCCAGTCTGTGGCAGCACCGCACTTGAAAGCAGCTTACGATCCTCTGTTTGCTTGTCTCAAGCTTTTGTTTATTTATCCACCCTATTTATCCATATGCAGGAGTGTCTTGATGTTTTGCAGATGTAGTGGGTCAACATGCTAGTCTCTGATTTTAGATTTTGCATAAAAATGTGCTCTCTTTATATACCTCTTGTTTGTGTGTTTCAGACTTTGGAAAAAAGGAGAGATGCATATTAGTGGGCTTTTGTGTGTGTGTGAAATTCTTCCTATTCAGCTTGACAATAGGCTCTTTCTCTTTGCTTATTCCTTGAAGCATGTTTTTCTTTTCTTTTTGCATTGCTGTTCCCACTGTTCTTCTCCCTGGATGCCATTCAAGGAACAAATTAGGATAACCATGAGTCTTCTCTCCAAGGTGTCTCTCTCAAAGGGGCACTGGGGATTGTACACAAAATATATCTACCGTACTGAATGAAAACTGAATTTTATTCATTCTTTCCTCTTTTCTTTTCTTTTTCTCTCGAAGGTAACCACAAACTACAGTTCTAACATTACTTTTAAAATGACACACATTCATGAACTGGAAACCTAGATCAAAAGAGCAAACACCATTGGTTTGGGTTGAAACTTGTAAGCCTCAAATTATAGGAGAACAGTTGTGGTGTAGTGGTTACAGTGCTGGACTGGGACTCACGAGATCCAGGTTCTAATCCCCGGTCAGGCAATGAAGCTCACTGGGTGACTTTGGGCCAGTCACTGACTGTCAGTCTAGCCTACCTTACGGGGTTGTTGTGAGGATTAAAATGGAGAGGAGGACTTGGAGGACCATGTAAGCTGCCTTGGGTTCCTTGCAAGTGTGTGTGTGTGTGGGGGGGAAGACAGGATATAAATGTAATAATAAATAAAAATAAATATATTCCCACTGAATTCAGTAGAGCAGCTATTGAAGGAATGTAGCTCAGTCAGTGTCAGAGCACAAGCTTTGCATGCAGAAGGTTTTCATTTCAAAGCCTGGCATCTTCCAGGCAGATCTGGAAAAGACCCCTCTCTGAAACCCTGGAGAGCTGCTGCTGGTCAGTGTCAAAAGTACTGAGCTAGATGGACAAATGGTCTGACACAGTGACTGGGTTCAGACAACACGATAACCCACACTCAAGGGTTGAATATGCATTGAGTGCGGGTTGTCATTGAACCATGGGTTGTTGTTGAAACATGGATTATTGTGTTGTCTGAACCCAGCCGCGATAAGAAGACATGGCTTGTTAACCGCAAACAACCCATGAAGAGAACCCATGGTTTGTTGTTGGGTTGTGCACTGAGGGTTGTTCACCATGGTTTGCTATCTAAGCTGGGTTCAGACAACACGATAACCCACGTTTCGATGACAACCCACACTCAACCCTTGTCTGAACCCGGTCAATATAAAACAAGATTCCTTTGTTACTATGCATGCATTTCAAAGGAATCACACAGCCTTTCATTCTGGTGATGTTCTGGTGAAGTTCTTCCAGGATTGTACTCATAATTGCTTGTAGTACTGGGTGCTTTTAATAATGCCACAGACTGCCAGCGTCAGAAGGTGAGAACTTCTTTGGGATCTAGTACTGGGTTACTGACTCCTGGCTCTTGTCTGGTCAAAACTAAAAGTACCAAAAAGAAGAAGGAAACTGAGACTGGACAAAACTTGTAACTCCTTTGCCCCTAAGGGGTTGCTATCTCAGACATCCTGCAGCTGCACACGTCAATAGGAGAGCAACCCTAAATTCCCCTTTTCTCAAAACTGATCCTCTATATTACAATGCTAATTCAGAGAATACTCCCATGCCTCTCCTCTGTGACGGCATCCACGTGAGTTTATCTTCAAAGGGTGGAGTTGACATATGTATATCTTTACAGATTTCAGCAGTGGTATTAGTTGCTTCAAGTCAAGAGACAAATCCGCTTTCCGAGATACTTCTCTCAGCCCTTGAGCAGTGACTAGCATGCAGTCTGATCCCGTTCCAGGCTGTCGCACCTCTCATGGCACCCTGTGTGAGGCAAGTGAAGCAAAGCTGGCCACGTCTACCCTGCTTGTCACTACAAGCAAGGAAGAAACCTCCTCCTTGCCACAGTGCTAAATAATCATACGGCTGTGTTAGTGATAGGAGCTGTGGGCCCATTCCATGGGACTGGAACTGAGCGTGAACTTACAGCTGGCTGCCCTTTCTGCATTCCCCAAAAGCCTATGCCACATAAATGTTGTCCCCCCGCCCAGTGTTCAAGCAGCAGTGGCCAGTGGCTGCTGCTTCTTCAGCACATGGAACTGAGCAGCTCTCGCCAACAGAGCACGGAGACAAGGGCCCCCTAGCAATTGGTGCTTGAGACCCAGCCTGAGGAGTGGCACACAGGCTCAGACTTGTGCTTAGTGCCTGTTGATCAGATATCCTGGGAAACCAACCCTGAACTTACTTTAGCCTCTCATTTGTTTACATTTGTGTGTGTGCATGAGTGTGTGCGTTTTGAGTGAATGAATCAGAAGTTGGAAGCGAATTGATCCTAAATCAACAAACTCATGGCAAGTTAAGGGGGGGGGGGAGCACTCTCCTCTCTTGCATGTAAGCAGGAGCATGGTTAGTATTTTTGCTATTCGCGGCCATTTTAAGGTAATTTACCTTGGTTTTTATGTAAAAAACGCAGCGTCGGGGACCCGGAAGTGACGCACCGGGGACCCGGAAGTCCGCCAGCGCCTCGCTTGGTGAGGCGCTCAGCGGATCGCGCGGTGGGGGTGCTTGCCGATCTCTCGGCAAGTCAGGAGTTGGGCAGTTCACCCACCCCTAGGAAGACCTAAAGATGGTAGTGCATGCGCTGGTAACTTCAAGGCTCAACTTCTGCAATGCGCTGTACATAGGGCTACCTTTGTACCTAGTCCGGAAACTTCAACTAGTGCAAAATATGGCAGCCAGACTGGTCACCAGTACACCTAGGAGTGCCCATATTACACCAGTGTTAAAAGCACTTCACTGGCTACCAATTAGTTTCCGGGTGAAGTGTAAAGTGTTGGTTATTACCTTTAGAGCCCTACATGGTTTGGGTCCAGGCTACCTATGGGATCGCCTTCTCCCATACAATCCGCCCCGCACACTCAGGTCCTCTGGAAAGAATCTACTTCAGTCAGCCAAAACTAGGCTGACAGGTATTACCCAGAGGACCTTCTTCTTCTGCCCCCAGATTGTGGAATGGCCTGCCGGAGGAGATTCATCAACTTAGCAGTCTTTTGGAATACAAGAAAGCCATAAAGACTGATTTCTTCCAGCAGGCCTATCTGGTGGAATTTTAGGATGCTTTTAAGATGTTTTCAAGATGTTTTAATAATGTATATTATGTTTTTTAACTAGTTTATATACTTTCTTTTTATTGTTGTTCCCCACCTCGATCCAAACGGAGAGGCGGGTAAGAATTTTTTTAAAAATCATCATCATCATCATCATCATCGGGAGATATGGTGTTGGGAGGAGGGTTAGCCAAGTAAGGGGAACGGTGGCCCAGACAGTCAATGGCTATGCCATGTTCCGGTCCTTCTTTCATCCGCAGGTTTGCTGGTTGCCTTATCAGCCTGTCTTTGGGTCTCTGGATGCTGCTTCCAAATGCCAGATCGGTCCAAACCAAGACCTCCCTTATCCATCATTTCATAATGGATGAGGTGGCCAATCTGGTATGCATTACCGAGACCTGGGTGGGTGAATAGGGAAGAGTTATGTTATGCCCACTGAGGTACTTGGTTCAGCATCAGGGTAGACTTGAGGGCCAGGGACGTGGGGTTGCCATGGCCTACAGAAATTCTCTCTCTCTCTCTCTCTCTCTCTCTCTCTCTCTCCAGGCCCCTGTCCATCCGACTATTAGTCTGGAGTGTTTGCACCTTGTGTTGGGCCAGCAGGATGGATTGGGGAAGCTGCTGGTGTATCATCCACCCCGCTACCCAGCAATTTCCCTAACTGAGCTGACACTGACAGAGGTGGTCTCAGATATGATGCTGAGGTCCCACAGGCTGTTGGTTTTGTGGGATGTTAACATTCATGCTGAGGGCACCTTGTCTGGGGCAACTCAGGATTTCATGGACTCCTTGACAACCACGGGACTGTCCCAACATCTCATTGGCCCAACGCATGTAGCAGGGCACACTCTAGGTCTGGTTTTTTTCAGCTGGGCATGGGGAATCATAGAAAAGTAGAGTTGGAAGGGGCCTACAAGGCCATCGAGTCCAACCCCCTGCTCAATGCAGGAATCCAGGTCAAAACATCCCTGACAGATGGCTGTCCAGCTGCACCTTGAATGCCTCCAGAGTGGGAGAGCCCACCACCTCCCTAGGTAATTGGTTCCATTGTCTTATTGCTCTAACAGTCAGGAAATTTTTCCTGATGTTTAGGTGGAATCTGGGTTCCTGTAACTTGAGCCCATTATTCCGTGTCCTGCAAACTGGGATGATCAAGAAGAGATCCTGAGGGATAGTGATTTGAAGGTGTGGGACTTTGAATCGGTCCCTTTGTCATGGTCAGATCACTGCCTGCTGAGATTTAGAGACTAACGGCAACTTTCCCCCTCTTAATAGGTGGGGGACCTATTAAGATGGTCCACCACCATAGGCTAATAGGTCCGGATGGTTTCCAGAGAGCCCTTGGTGAGTTTCTGGCTGATATGGCTGGTGGTCCTGTTGAATTCCTGGTCAATCTCTGGAACACATGCCCACTATGCTGAGGCATTTAATGACATTTAATGGCTCTAAATGGCACATAGGGTGGCTTATGTCAGCTTTTTAACAGGTCTAATTGTATTAACTTATTTTAGTTATTTAAGTTGTTTAAATTCTTTCCCCCCATTTTTTGTAGTGAATTTTTATTGTTTTATTGTTATTTGTATTTTACATTGTATTTTATGAATTGTAAACTGCCCAGAGATCTTCCACTATTGGTTGGTATAGAAATACAAATAAATAAATAAATAAAATGTTAGTATAATAAAATGTAAATCATAGGTGTGATGTATATAACAAGTAGAACTTTGAAACCAATGTACTCCAAGGGGCACAGCCGATGTATTTGTGTTGAACTTCCTTGCTTTATGTGATCTTGACTTGCAGCATAGCTTTTCCTCTGTGGTCATATTTTCTATGTGTTCGAGGGCCCTTGGTTTAATATGCAAAGACCTGGACATCTTTCTAGCCTATTTGAAGACTCAGGGTCTCATCTTAGTAGATGGGACAGAATAGCTAGCTAACAATATTTACAGATTGATTGTTCAGTCTCTTACACCACTGGAACACAAATTCAGCATGTTGTAAGGCTCAGTGAGGGTCATGCACAAGCTGAAGATTCCCCCCACCTCCACGGGGAACAGTGGGGAGTGGTATGACTCTTAGTGGAGAGGATCGTTCACTCTGTGCCTGCTCAAAGGCACCTTCTTCTTGATTAACTCAAAGTAACAATAAAAGTTGATTTTGAGGTTCAAATTAGGTCCTGGGTGGAGGCAGGGAGTACTTTTGTAGCATGATTTAGGTTATGTGGGACATCTCTGGGCCGGGCTAGGCCCCTTCCACCTCACATGCCTGAAGATGAGGAAGGGTTGTTACATTCTTAAAAGAGTACGCAGGGTTGGCATCAAGAGTAGGCATAGTTGGGCATTTGCTGAAGGCCCACACTCCAATTGAGGGCCCACTGAGAAGAGCCCCTCCTCTTCACCATTGCAACCTGCATGTTCACCTGCCTTTCACTCTGACCCAGACAGAGTAACTGCAGCCTACACTTCTGTGGGGCCTATGTGCATAGGACACTATGCTCATGTTTTCCCGTATGTGTGGAGGTCAGACATGCAGAAGCCAATGGAGCAATGGAGCTATAGCGATTCCCCCTCCAGACATACAAAATGTACCTGAAGGAATGTTTGTAAGGGCTCAGCTATGCATGTGTGAACGAGCTCTAAATACAGTAAAAGATAACAGAAAATTCCAAGTGATTTATATTAGATCTGTAGAATACTTCTTGACCTCATCTCTTAAGAGTATTATACAGAGATGAGGGAAAGAAAGCAGAATTTAAGAACACACAAAACAAAGCCATTCGAGCAATAAATTAACAGCCAAGATGAACCTAGAATAAGAGGGATTATTTTTTTAAAATTTAGTAAATCAGCCTATTATACTGAAAGTTTGCTTTCAAACCACAAGTTACTTATCAGTTTCTGGACTAGGCTATATCCTAATGATTTCCATCTTTTTGTGGGTAACTAGCTGGCAAAAGTAACAAAGTTTCATCCCAGATTATTTTTAAGGGACATTAGTTATTGAGAAGCAGGGATGGGGATTTGGACTCCAGGACTCGACTCGTGAGTCGGACTGAGTCTCCCCTCTGACTTGAGTCCCACTTGAGTCCCAATATTTTTAATGGGACTCGAGACTCGACTTGGGACTCAGACCAAGGACTCTTCAACATCCCTGGGCTGTGCCAGAAGGAGTGGAGAGAAGTGCAATAGCCGGTGAAGATTTTATTTTTTAAAATTATTTTCCTAAAATGCAACCTTTCAGACATTTTGGGTTTGGCTGCCTCTGCCTGTCTGTTTGGGGTTCCCTGCCTCCTCTGCCTGCCTGGTTTCTTCTTGACCAGTTCCACAGTTTGAATTGTCCAAGACAAACGCCTCTGCCTGCCTGCTTTGGGGTTCCCTGCCTCCTCTGCCTTTCTGGTTATTTTGGGTTTGTCTGCCTGATCTGTTCTTGCCAAAATCAGTTGCAGAGTTTTGAAATAAAAAGGCACACTTGTGCCTAGAAATTATTTAAGCCACACATCTGAAGTAGCCTTATTTTGTTGGGAAAAAAACCCATTGATTTTAATAGGGACTCATGGAGTCAGCTTTGGGAGTGACTCGGAACTCGTGAGTCACCATTTTGGACCAAGGACTTGGACTCGGACTTGAGACTCCGGTCCAAAGACTCATGACTCAACTCGTGACTCGAGACCAAGGACTCTTCAACATCCCTGTTGAGAAGGGACAGAGCTGAAATCTTCAGCAACTTAAATTGCTGCTGCCTTCGCTTCTTCCCACTCGAGAGAGATATTTCCCCCCTGTTCTGCATAAAATAGAACATGCTGTCATCATGCTCATACAGCTGCACCTTAATGATTGAAAGCCCCATTTAGAATGTTGATTCTTCTTACGTGGTTTCATCCTTGCACTAGTTGTCAGTCTTCTTGACAAGAGGAGTGACATATTTCTTAGAACCCAGTTTTGTTTTCCTGCATTCAACAGCAGCAACTTGAATCTTTGATGTTTTGTGACACCATCTAGTGGATAAAAAAATGAAATGAAAGAAGACATGATCATGGTAAATAAATACTAAAGATCTTTTCTTTTTTCTTGGCAGGTAACAGATGACAGCTGAAATAACTATTTCTGATACCGACACTCCATTGGGACCAAAGTGTTAGGTTGTCTTGGGAAAAGGTTTTTTTTAACTGAATTCTTTGGGACTGCAACTCGATGACATGGGGATTTGGGGACACATCTCCATCCTTCTCTTCTGGCACTGTTTCCTGTAATCACTCTCCTGTCAGAGAATACATTTGTTGCTGAACAAACCTTGGTTTAAAAACAAAGAAAAACAAACCTAGATTGATATATACCCTAACTTAGACAACTATATCAGCTTTATGAATTGATTCAGAGATTCATAACAATGTCCCAGTACTCTGATGAGTTCAAGAGCCTGAATTTTCCTGGCATCTGCTCTATGCAATTCAATTCTATATTGATTTCACTGAAGTACATGGACAAGGTGGGCAAGTTTCTAAAAACTTTATAATGAATATCCTGGATGACATAATTGAACATTTACACAATAATAAGTGCTTGCAACCAAACATATTCTAATGAACCTGTAGTTTTCAAGTCAGTTCTTACAATGTTGTACATTTTCACAGTCAAATGTAAACCATACATTTATAGACAGATTGGCAGAATGTAACATTTATGTTAAAAGGATTCCAGTTTGCTGCCTTGCTCTTCCTGCTGAATGGTTGATGGATGAGTTTCCTGCATTTTTCAAAAGGACTATAGGTATGCAGACCCAATTTTTGGGTGAAGAAGAGCCCTGCCGGATCAGACTAAGGGTCCATCTAGTCCAGCATTCTGTTCACACAGTGGCCAACCAGCCGCACATAGGAAACCCACAAACAGGAGAAATACGTATGTCATGATGTCTTCACTTGTCAGTTTCCCCGTGCTTGATATCATTGGGAAGTTCAGTGTAATGATCTCATGCCCTGGGGCAAGCAATCCTAAATGTTTGGGGAAGAAGAAGAAAATGCAAGGATGCTGTTTTTGGCAGCATCCTTGTGTCTATGGGAATTACTTCCAAGTAAATGAGCAAAGGATTGAAGCCAATTATACCATATTTGATTTTTTTTTTCCTTTAGGGTGGTTCTGAGTGGATTTGTTGTTTGGGCTTGAAAGCTTTTCTTGAAGCCTAAAGAATTGCAAGTTCCTTATTTTTGTTTTATCTATTCATTATTTACCTGTTCTTTTCTTTCTTTCATTTTTACAGTTCTTTTAAATACTCCGTTGCTTAGTTGCTGTCACATAGCTGAGACTGGGTTCGCATGACATGACAACCCATCGTGGCTTATAAGCCACGGTGGGTTGTTGTGTCTTGAGAACCCGGGATGGATTTGTCAGGGTGGCTTCAGATGGCTGTCAAGCTGGCTGAAGCTATCTCTGCTCCCCGCCACCACAGCGAGCCCTTTCAGGCTCGGACAGTGGGGAGCAGAGATCACTACAGCTAGCTTGACAGCTGGCTAAAGCGACCCCTGCTCCCACACTTCCCACGGTGGCAGTGAGCCTTTTGCTGAAGTGATCCCTGAAAGATCTTGGTGTGGTAGTGGGGAATGGAGATCGCTTCAGCCAGTTTGACAGCCAGCTTAAAAGATCCTTGCTCCCTGCTGCGGCAAAGGGCTCGCCACAGTGGTGGTGACCGAGGGGGGAGAAGGAGCAAGGAGGTGGACACGGACCCACAGACCCAATCATCTGTCGGGCGCACTGTGGGGCCGCAGGCGATTAACCCACACTGTGTGGCTTGTGCCACAGTATGGATTAACATGTCATCCGAACCTGTCCATTAAGGATCAAATGCAGGCTATCAAAGTGCTGAACAAAGTGCTGTGAGCTCAGTACTGTACCCTTGTTTAGGTTCTGTGTTCTTTTTTTTCTTTTTTTAAAACTCTCTGAGGAACCATCTCTCTTCACTGTGTGGCAGGATAGTAGACCACCAGCCTACCAATTGGGTATACGAGCATGCATTGCATTGTCATCAATGTTATTCATCCCTTTGAAATCACAAAAGAATCTAGGGAGAGGCCTAGGATTTGGTTCTGTTTTCCTTCCAGTAGCTTTGGATTTCTGAAGTTTTCTCACTATGCTCAGTGATGCTGCTACAGCATGTGTGGCACTTGTGGAAAACTGCCAGCAAATGTAACCAGACAGGCCAGTCAGCGTGGGGTGAGGTGACAGCTGTCCCAAGCGTTCAGGGCTTTACATTCTATGTGATCAAGGCTTCAAGACATTTATTAAGTTGGAAGGAGGCCTTTTTTGGTCCTCCCAAATAGTCCAGACTGGATCAGGAGATAGCTTTACATTGACACAAGCCCTATGCATGGTGAGGAGCATGAGTGCACCTTTGTGTTCTACCTCCAGTTTCACTGGACGCCCATGCATGGGCATAACATTCAGATAAGGTGTGGCGTGTGCACATAAAATCCAACATACCGTACTTGGCCTCCATCAACACAGTTGATATTCTAGATACGGTCTGGGAATCGACCACATGATTTGGACCCACATACTCCCAGTGTACTCCAGGCTTTGGGGGGCCCTTGTGAAGACACCCTTAATGCACCCCCTCTGTTAGTGAGTCTACCTTTTCACCGTCATGGCCACTAGCTGCTGCTGCTCTTCCTCCTTTTCTTCCTCATTGCGATCCCCTGCTTGCTTGCCAAGCAGAGGGCCAGTGAGCAAGCAGGCAGTGGCACCTATTGTCCCTCCTTCTCACCACCACCATTGTCTGGGCCAGAGTGAGAGGCAGGTGAACATGCAGGTTGCCATGGGGAAGAGGAGGGCCTCTTGTCAGTGGGCTCTCAACAAGTGCCTGACCATGCCAACCCTTGATGCCAGCCCTGCATACTCTTTTAAGCACATGCCAGCCAAGCATGGACATCAGTGGTGTCAGAGGTGGTACTAGAAGTCATGCTGTTGCGCCCCACCATGCATAGAAGTCAGATCTGAGTAACGGTATCATCTGATCCAGGCCTTAGTTAGTTGTATCCCCCACATTATTCTGCAGCGCTTGATACATAACCCATACTGTGTTAGGGTAGGATAAATTCAGGCTTTGATGCACTTACTGACTTTTATGTGTATGTATATTAAAAGTTACTACTGTGCGCCATGACATCAGGTGGCTAATGTCAATAACAATGAGTATTCCTTCTGGATTTACCAGTAGAAGGAATACGAGTAAAAATATTGTGTAGGAATGTAATAGCCATACTGATGGAGATGCAATGTTGGCCTGGGAAATATCTATGAGAAGACGCACGTGCTTTGTGCGTGTTACAGATGCAACATTTGTGGTAAGCACATAGAAGAGACTTTTCAGTGGCAGCCAAACTGGGCCTAAGACCGCATGGCTGAAGGGATAACTAAGGGTAGCTTGGACAGGGAAGTATACAGATTGGTTGACATGATGGGTTGTTGTGTCATGCGAACCTAGTCTCTGCTTTTGAAACTGAAGTGCTAAAAAGCCTGGGAAAATAAAAAGGCCTTCACCTGGTGCCAAAAAGACCACAACATAGGTGCCAGGTGAGCCTCTCTGAGTAGGCCATTCCACAACTGGGGTGCCAGCACTAAAAGGGCCCTCTCCTTAGTAGACACCCGCCTCACCTCATTTGGCAGGGACACTTGCAGAAGGGGCTCTGAGGATGATAGTAGGGTCCGGGCAGGTATATATGGGAGGAGATGATCCTTCAGGTAACCTGGCCCCAACCTGTTTAGGGCTTTGAATGTTGGACTGGCAGCCAGTGCAGATGGAAAAGTACTGGCAAAATATTATCATGTTGGCCAGTCCCCATTAACAATCTTGCTGCCCTATTTTGGACCAGCTGAAGTTTCTGGACCATTTTCAAAGGCAGCCCCATGTATAACACATTGGCTATGGAACATTATTGGCTTTCTCCAGGTGTGGTGTCAGGGCTGTGCTGTATCCAGTGCTGGTGGGGCTCCCATCATTGAATGTCCCTGTGTAAAACAAAATTCCCTGAATATAGACAACTAACACATCAGGGTAGGGCATCCATTTATGAATCAGCAAAAAAGAGGAAATGCATCAACAAAATAGAGGACAAAAGCCACAGATTTGCATACTGTTTGCATCTGTTAATTCATACGTACAGTATAGATAATTATTATGATTTAAATAGAACTACAGTCCATCTCACCACAGTGCGGAAAAAACTGTGACCAGGTGACCTCTGTACCTCCCTCCCTGTTCAGTCTACTATTCTGTTGACTGGCAACAGTTCTGTTGGTTCTTTATCTTTAAACTGGGATTGGACTGGACAGCCCTTCAAATAGAGGACACCTTCAAAGAAAGAACACCTTCTGGCAGCCCTTCAAATAGAGGATTGTCCTCTGGAAAAGAGGAGCAAATGGCCACCCTATGAAGGCTTGGCTACCACCTTTTTTTCTCATGAGGTGGAATGGTATGGAGGTTATTTCATCATCCATGTATACCATCAATGAATTTGATGGTACATTGATGATGAATTTGGTATTCTCCTCCTCACTGAGGACAATTTAAACTGGCTTTTTATCTTATATTCCTCTTTTACTAATGCAAATCGCAAGCCTTTCAGTGTGTTCAAGCTCTCCTAACTCTGTGTTAAATTGTGGCCAAAATATTCCCATCCTTAAGATGTTTTTTTCCAGTAAAAAACACCCCCCCATAAATCTTTAAAATATAATCAAACATAGTCTAAAAGGCTATAAAGAAAAGCTTATAAAGAACCAGAACTTAAGTAACAGAAACTCCTATGTAAAAAATGCAGCCAGATGATAAAAGACTAATGTGGAAATAAAGTGGTTGATGTGGCATATTAATTACTGTAACAGCTGCCTCTGTGGTAATAACCTATTTGAAGCACACACAGCTATACATACCTCCATGTCTCTTGGGGTAATTTAAACCATTTTTTCCCTTGGTAATTCATTGCTGACTACTTTTGTTTTGAAAGTTGTTAAATTTTATTTTTTAAAGAAATGTTCACGATTGAGTCAAAGGTGTTCTCTGACTCTTATTATCCTTGGTAGGCTTCACTGAATCTGCCTAGATATTTCCCAGTTTGCCTGTGGCTGAATTATTAACCCAAATCTGAATCAGCCAATCAGGTGTGTGAACAGTACTGAATAACCCCAATAAAAGTTATTGTTAATATGAATGTTAACAATATAACCCAATAAAACAATACAACTCCAATAAAATAGTAAAACAATACAACCCCAATAAAATAATAAAACAATATAACCCCAATAAAAGTTAATGTTAATATGAATGTTAACCATGCCAACAATGAATGCTCCATCCATACTGAAAGCCAGTGTGGCGTAGTGGTTAGAGTGCTGGGCTGGGACTCAGGAGATCCGGGTTCTAGTCCCCACTTAGCCATGAAGCTCCCTGGGTGACTTTGGGCCAGCCACAGACTCTTAGCCTAACCTACCTCACAGGATCATTGTGACGGAGAGGAGGAGGATTACGTATGCTTCCTTGGGTTCCATGCAAGAGAGGAAAAGGCAGGATATAAATGTAACAATAAAATAAATAAATGAATAAATACATATTGTAGAAGTAACTAAAGATTAACTCCTGTAACAGAAGAAAGATAGCATATGGTCATACCAAATTGTAATACTGAATTGTCTGTATTGGGAAATAACAAATTCTGGCAAGTTGAAGAAAACAGCAATCCCACTCATATCAGCCCTTCGCACCTAAAATTGCTTAAAGGGGAGCAGTACACTGCTGTTTGCTTCTATGGTATAAGCCAGAGAGTGAGTTATACCCTTATTTTCAGCCAAAATCCTCAAAGTAGTGACAAAGATAAATCACTTAGAACAACCCTTCCAAACCTGGTGCCCACCGGGTGTTTTGGACTTCAACTCCCACCAGCCCCTGCCAGCTGCAGAAGGAGTACCCTGTTTTCTGCTATCTTGTTCCCATTTGCTTTCTTCGAGAAACCTCAGTCCCAGTGGCACAGAAACAAACAGAAAAGGAAGAGAAGGAAGGAAGCTTCTCCCCACATTGGCGCATAAGTCTTGCTGCTTGGTGTCAGGGTGGAGGAGAAACATGACCAGAACTCCATGACCAGGCAGTATATCTATGTACACCAGTTGCTGGGGAACATGGACAGGAGGCTGCTGTGGCACTCACGTCTTACTTCTGAGTTTCCTGTGGGAAGCTGGCTGGCCACTGTGCGAACAGAATGCTGGATTAGATGGACCCTTGGTCTGATCCAGCATGGCTTTTTCTTATGTTCTCCTTTGCATCCGGTCAGGGCAACAACAACACTAAAGCAGGGGGTGGGATCTTGTAGCACATTCTCCCACATATATTCTTAGTTGAGACTTTCTGGCCACACTAGGAACTGCAACCCCTATTGCCTGAATGAGAGTTGTAATGAGCAATCCAGAATTCTCATATATTGTTACCAAATCTATCTATTTATTTATTTATTTATTTATTTATTATATTTATGAATTGCCCATCTGGCCAGACATCCGGCCACTCTGAGCAATGTATAATCCAATAAAATACAAGGGGGGGGGGAACACACACACACACACACACACACACAGTATAAAACACAATTAAAAACAGTACAAAACTTCAAAATCCTAACCCACCCCATATTCCCGCTTGAAAAACCACATTTTAATGCCCGGGGGAAGCTAATCAAGGAAGGGGCATGGCGGAGGTCACTGGGGAGAGAGTTCCATAAATTGGGGGCTGCCACAGAAAAGGCCCTCCTCCTAGTCCCCACCAGCCTGGTTTCTCTGGCTGATGGGACAGGGAGAAGGCCATCCGTGGCAGATCTTGTTGAGAGGCCTACTTGATGTTGCTGGAGGCGCTCCTTGAGATAAACTGGACCAGAGCCGTACAGGGTTTTAAAGGTCAACGCCAACACCTTGAATTCAGCTCGGCAAACAACTGGTAGCCAGTGCAACTCTTGAGCACTGGAGTGATGTGATCAGCAGCAGCCTTTAACCAGGCGAGCTGCTGCATTCTGTATCAGCTGCAACTTCCGAACCGTCTTCCAGGGTAACCCCACGTAGAGCGCATTACAGTAGTCTAGGCGAGAGGAGACCAAGGCACGAACCACTGATGGGAGCAGATGATTAGGATACGTGTGTGCAAACTCACGTGTACCTGACGAACCCAGAAATATAGCGATCTTTTGCACAAGGAGTGTGTGCACATGGCAGACTTTATGCTATACTTCAGCAAAGTTGGGGAAATTAGCTCATTGACAAAAATTAAGAATAAATAATACAAGTTTTATTTAACCACAAATGATTACAGAAAGAAGAAGGTTTGATTAGTATACCAACCCCCTAGCACTAGACTGGCAAATTATTTCCAATTATACAGATAAGGAAAAGATAGAGGCTGGTAGTTATAGTTCACCAAATAAGGAGCAGGGAGGGTACTATAGAAAGGGCGAGACAGGTCTTGGGAGGCTATGCGCAACACGGGATGCTTCAGGTTTCAATGGTGAGATGTTTGGGGCTATGCCAGGGGCAGCACAGATAGCTCTTGAGTGATATCAGGGGGGAAAAGCGGAAGAAACAGAGTCAAATCAGGTAGATTTACCTTGCCTTAGAGTCTAAGAGGAACCCAAAGGATCTCACTTCTTTATTTATTTATTTTATTTATTATATTTATACCCCGCCTTTTTTCCTGCAAGGAACTCAAGGCGGCTTACATAATCCTCCTCCTCCTCTCCATTTTATCATCACAACAACCCTGTGAGGTAGGTTAGGCTGAGAGGCAGTGACTGGCCCAAAGTCACCCAGTGAGTTTCATGGCCGAGCGGGGACTAGAACCTGGATCTCCCGAGTCCCAGTCCAACACTCTCACCACTACACCACACAGGCTCTCAACTTCTTGGTTGGTCATGGTGGATTCTTGGAAACTTACAGTGGGCATAGGCTACCCCTTGGTGTACAGGCTTTTTTTGGGGGTGATCAGCTATTTTATTTATGGCCTCAGCTATGGCCTCAGTCTGGATGGGACTGAGGTCCACAATGTGCCATCATCCATCTGGATGATATATCCAAATGTGTTTCTGAGTTAGATGATGATGGGGAGAACCAAGGGCTGACACAGCCATGAAGCTGGCTGGAGCCCCATAAAACAATGCGGAATAAAGTTTAAAAATAGAAATTGGAACAGATTGGAACAGAGATCAAAGCCACTCCTAGGATCCTGACTACTCCAGGGAAAATAACAAAGATGGTGAGAGACAAGGGAACTTAAGGGTAGAGGCAAGGGAGGAAAGCTAGCTAAGGGCACAATCCTATGCATGTTTAGAGAGAGAAATTCCTGCAACTCCCAGCATTCCCCAGCCAGCCAGCCATAGTAGCTGGGGAATGATGGGAGCTGTAGGAATTTTATCTTCCTAAACATGCATAGGATTGTGCCCTAAGTGTGTGTGTGTGTGTGTGTGTGTGTGTGGTTGGCTCAAGAACCTGAAATACCACCGCACAACACCCTGAGCTCCCAGTTTGTCCACTGGAGAAATAACCCACTCTGCTTAGAAGTCAACACAATGCATAACTGATGGCACCACTTTCTCTCCTACTGCAAAGCATAGCTCCCTGGGATCTCTGCAGAGGCCTGCAAACAAGCTCAGTGGCCCTTAGATTGTGGTCATGTATTAAGTATGGGAGGCCCTCAGAGGTCCCAGGAAGTTTACAGTGTGATTGGGCTTCATCAAAGGAATGGAAGCTGGCTGGAAAGCCAAAATGGGATGAATCTCTATCTGGGTATATAAGGCAATGGATCTCTCTGGGCATAAAAGGCTGTGAGGTGACTCAAGCAACAACAGGAGAAGAACTCTGGCCCTGGGAACGTAGGCTAAGCACCAGAGTAGAGAAGGAGAGTGCTAAGGAGAATCACAAGGAATGGTCTGAGAGCCAAGCAAACTCCAAGTGGTTCTTGGAGCTGTATGGCAGACGTTCTGTCTGCACTGAAATAATCCATGGCCTGTTGTAGGGTTATTTGAGGGTTGTTTAACCCTCAAACAACCCCTGCAGCCCAGGTTTGGATGACACGACAAACCATGGCAACCCCCCACTGGGGGTTGAATATTCAAAATGGCCATCGCCATGCGCCACAACCCACCATGGCTGGGTTCTTCATCCAAATAAATAAGCCATGGTGGGCTGTGGTGATCGTGCTAACCTGGTACTGGGTGCCTGAACTCTCCCAACTTAGGCTGAGAGAACAAAGTGGCAACAACTTTCAGGGGATTAGAACAAAGGGATCGATAACTTGATTTTGGGGAATGAAAGGAAACCTTCATTTGGATTCTTGACTACTTGACTGAATTAAAGCTAACTGATTAAGCACTATAGACACCATGCTTCTGAGAGACAGCTAGGTAGAGGTATATGGAACAAAAGGGTGCCCCGAGGGGTGCCCAGGTGGTGCTTTAACCTGCTGATCATCTTGAGGTGAGGACCCTTCGGGATTGGACTTGGCAGGCAGAAAGGCATTTGCATGTATCCGGAATTCCCAGGTGTTGCATACTGCAGAAGGGCAACTCCTTTAGTTAAGTTACAGTAGGGCACAGACAGCTCAATGAACTTCAATTACAATAAATGCATGGAGCATAGCATACTAATGACAGGACAGGATCCACTTTCTCCTAGCTGCCATATATTTGTTGCCCATGCAGCCTTTCTCAGAACAAAGGAACTGTTAGGCAAGGTGCTAGAGTGATGCCAGGGCGGGGGGAAATCAAAATACACATGAACAAAAGCTTTCATGGCTGAGCTTCTCAGTAACAACTCATATATGAGAGTGCAAAGGGTCTCACAGCTCAAATGTGATTCTTGTATATGTACAAGAATTCTCACACAGGACAAAGACACTGCCCAGGTGTTTGCTCGGTCTTATTTTGCTAAACAGTGATGGCCTGTTGGCCACTAGAGGGCAGTGTAGTGTTCCACTGTGCGTTGTGCCCCTTGTACAGAGGCCCGCTCTGCTTGCAAAGGTTTGTGTGCAAGGGGCTGAGCAATTTGGTGACCAACTTGCTGCTGGTGCGACTGAAGCCTATTGATTTAATTGCGCCTATGTACCTGCTATTTTCAAGATGGTTAAAGCCCAGAGGTGTTAAATCACTGGCTAATAGGTTCTGCTCATGTCCAATAACAACAAACATTTGGAAGGCCATGTTTATTTATTTATTTATTTATTTATTACATTTCTATACCGCCTTTCTGCTAAGGCACCCAAAGCGGTTTACAATGTTTAAATACACAAACAAACGTTACCCCCCCCCCCCTCAAACCAAACATACACCAGTTCTCTCAGGCCAACTGAAGGCTTCTTCTGGAGCTGCTGGTACAATCTCCCTGGCCTGGGCTTTTCTTCTGCCTTCCCTCTGTAGCCCCAGGGAAGGTGGGGGAGGGGCTGCCCCAACAGTCCTCTCAGGCTGGTGATGGTTGTTTCAGGAGCTGATGGCAGTTGCTCCCCGGCCTGGGCTTCTCTTCTGCCTTCCCTCAGGGCGCACAGGTCTTAAATAGCCCCAGGGAAGGTGGGGGAGGGGCTGCTATGTTGGAAAAGATCAGAAACATACCAGGATGCGTGTTGCTCTACAGACCAAAGATGGTGTTTCTTTGTTATCTGAAAACTTGTTTTTGGTGAAGAACACATATTAATTACATACTTATAGACAGCAGCTAGGATCTGCATTGCTGCTACTTGGAAATCCTCTATTCCTCCATCTCTGATGGACTGTTAGTCTCCAATTTGGATGATTATCTTAATGATTAAGTTTATGCATTACAGAAATTCCAAAGAAATAACTCCCTCAAACAATGCTATTGAACAGTGGGGTTAATTTATTAATATAAATAATATTGATTTGAATATTTAATTTTAATTTGGGGATACAGGCCTGTGGGTTACGCTGGCTCAGCTTGTCTGAGCGTGGAAAGCTAAGCAGGGTCAAGCCTGGTTATGACTTGGATGGGAGACCCCTCCTCTAGTTTCCTGCATTGAGCAGGGGGTTGGACTCGATAGCCTTGTAGGCTCCTTCCAACTCTATGATCTATGAAATCTATGATATTGTGCAACCTTATCATTTGCTTTCTCTTGTTAATTGTACGTGTGTGTGTGTGTGTGTGTGTGTGTATATATATATATATATATATATATATATATGACTAGCTTTTGCCTGTGGCTTCGCTCGCGTGATGAAGAGTGACCGTGCCAAGTTTGCACGGGTCGTCATTTTCCTATAGGCACTATTTGTTTGAAATTCCGTAAGGTCGCTGACCGCTGTTTTGAATTGCTCCATAGGAAAGGTCCCCCGGGACTACATAATGGAATCCTAGCTCCCCCAGGACTACCAGCTCCCCCGGGACTTCCAGCTCCCCCGGGACTGCACAATGAAATCCCAGCTCCCCCGGGACTACCTGCTCCCCCAGGACTACACAATTAAATTCCTGCTCCCCCTCCCCCCCAGGACTACACAATGAAATCCCTGCTTCCCTCCCTGGACTACACAATGAAATCCCTGCCCCCCCCGGGACTACAGAATGAAATCCCAGCTCCCCCAGGACTACACAGTGAAATCCCTGCTCCCCCCATCCGGGACTACAGAATGAAATCCCTGCTCCCCCCCCCCCAGGACCACGCAATGAAATTCCAGCTCCCCCACCCGGGACTACACAACAATGAAATCCCAGCTCCCCCCCACCCCGGGACTGCACAATGAAATCCCTGCTCCTCCCCCCAGGACTACGCAATGAAATCCCAGCTCCCCCCCCGGGACTACACAACAATGAAATCCCAGCTCCCCCCCACCCCCAGGACTGCACAATGAAATCTCTGCCCCCCCCGGGACCACACAATGAAATCCCTGCTCTCTCCCCCCCGGGTCTACCCAACAATTGTAATCCCAGCTCCGCCCCGGCTGTGGTTCATATGAACATTCTGTTTTGACGCAGGAGAGATTTGCATATCCGCTCCTGATTGGCCCCTGTGGCAGTTCATACAAACATTCTATATGTCGTTGGAGCGATTTGCATAACCGCTCCTGAATGGCCCCTGCGAACATTCCAAGTGATGCCATTGGCTCTCATCTATTTTGGGCCGTACAGGCGCAGCGAGGGTTTTTCAGAGATTTGAACCCACCAGTCTTTGTCCTTGGGTGATGGAGAGTAAGCGTGCCAAGTTTGGGGTGGATCCGTCAAAACGTGATGGAGCCTATGCGACGACGCCCCGCACACAGCAGTCATTCAGTCATTTAAAAAGTTTCCCTCCCTTTTCACCCCCTCAGAGAACATTCTAAACGGCCGAGGGGAGATTTGCATATTTATTTATTTATTTAATACATTTTTATACCGCCCAATAGCCGAAGCTCTCTGGGCGGTTTACAACAGTTAAAATCATAAAATACAATATAAAATTTAAAACCACAGATTAAAAACAAACAGCAGAGCTAGTAGCAGCAGTTAAAATAACGGAATAAAAACAATTACAAGATTGAAATGATTAAGATGATTAAAATGCCTGGGAGAACAGAAAGGTCTTCACCTGGCGCTGGAAAGAATACAAAGTAGGCACCAGGCGAGCCTCTTTGGGGAGCTCATTCCATAACCGGGGTGCCACAGAAAAGGCCCTCCTCCTGGTAGGCACCTGCTTCACTTCCTTTGGCAGGGGCTCTCAGAGAAGGACCGCTGATGCAGATCTTAGTGTCCGGGCAGGAACATATGGGAGGAGATGATCCTTCAGATACCCTCGTCACAAGCCGTTTAGGGCTTTAAATGTTAGCACCAGCACTTTGAATCGGGCCCGGAAACAGACTGGCAGCCAGTGCAGATGAAAAAAGCACTGGCATAATATGTTCTCGTCGGCCAGTCCCCGTTAACAATCTCGCTGCCCTATTTTGGACCAGCTGAAGTTTCCGGACCGTTTTCAAAGGCAGCCCCACGTATAATGCATTGCAGTAATCCAAACGAGAGGTTACCAGAGCATGGATAACTGTAGCTAGGCTATCTCTGTCCAGATAAGGACGTAGTTGGTATATCAGCCTAAGTTGATAAAAGGTGCTCTGTGCCACCGAGTTCACCTGTGCCTCGAGTGACAGTTGTGGATCCAAGAGCACCCCCAAACTACGAACCTGATCCTTCAGGGGGAGTGCTAGCCGGGCAGACAAACCACCCACTAACAGTACCTCCGTCTTACCTGGATTGAGTCTCAGTTTCTTAGCCCTCATCCAGTCCATGACTGTGTCCAGACACTGATTCACAACAGCCACTGCCTCACCTGGATTTGATGAAAAGGAGAGATAGAGCTGGGTGTCATCTGCATATTGATGACACCTCAGCCCACACCTCCGGATAACCTCTCCCAGTGGTTTCATGTAGATGTTAAACAGCATAGGGGATAAAACAGAGCCCTGTGGCACCCCATGGCATAACTGCCAAGGGACAGAGCAGTAATCCCCCAGCACCACCTTCTGGAATCGGCCACCCAAGTAGGATCGGAACCACTGGAGCATAGTACCTCCAACTCCCAACCCAGACAACCAATCCACAAGGATTCCATGGTCGATGGTATAAAAAACCGCTGAGAGGTCCAAGAGAATCAACAGGGTTGCACTCCCCCTGTCCCTCTCCCGGCAGAGGTCATCCCACAGGGCGACCAAGGCAGTTTCCGTTCCAAAACCAGGCCTGAATCCAGATTGAAATGGATCTAGATAGTCCGTTTCATCCAAGAGTGCCTGGAGTTGACCAGCAACCACCCGCTCAAGCACCTTGCCCAGGAATGGGATATTAGCTACCAGCCTGTAGTTATTAACATCATCCGGGTCCAGGTTAGGCTTTTTGAGGAGTGGCCTAATCACCACCTCTTTCAAAGAGGCCGGCACCACTCCCTCTCTCAAGGAGGCGTTTACAACCTCCTGGACCCAGCCGGCTATCCCCTCCTTATTTGATGTAATAAGCCATGATGGGCAAGGGTCAAGCACACCGGTGGTCGACCGGACTTGGACAAGCACCTTGCCGCATCCTCGGGCCTCAATAACTGAAATTCATCCAATAAAACCAGACCAGACGGTGCTCTGGACACCTCTACTAAAGGAGCTGCACTAACTGTGGTGTCCAATTCATGACGAATTTGAGTGACTTTATCTTCAAAGTGCCATGCAAACTCATCACAGCATGCTACTGAGGGTTCTATCATTTCTCTCACTGGCCCGAGTGTAAAAGGCCATGGACCACTCGGAAAAGCACCGCTGGACGGCATTGAGAAGATGCAATGGTGGCAGAAAAGAATTCTCTCTTCGCCACCCTCACCACCACAGAGTAGGCTCAATAATGAGCTCTAACCTGTGTTCTGTCAAATTCAGCACGAGTTCTCCTCCACCTGCGTTCCAGCCATCTTCCCTCTTGCTTCATTGCCCTCAGCTCTGGTGTGTACCAGGGAGCTGGCCGGGCTCTGCCTAGAGGGAGAGGGTGCTTGGGTGCGATCGTGTCAACCGCCCGGGTCATCTCTGCATTCCACAGAGCAACCTGGGCTTCAACAGGACCACCAGCCATAGCAGCAGGAAAATCCCCCAGAGCCCTCTGGAATCCATCGGAATCCATTAACCTCCGGGGGCAGACCATTTTAATAGGCCCCCCACCCTTGCGGAGGGGAAAGGCTGCTGAAAGTCTAAACCTCAATAGGAAGTGATCTGACCATGACAGAAGAACAGATGTTAATTCCCCCACTTTCAGATCACCATCCTTCTGCCCAGTCGAGAAGACCAGATCAAGTGTATGTCCTCTTACATGCGTTGGGCCAATGGCATGTTGGGACAGCCCCATGGTCGTCATGGCAGCCGTGAAGTCCTGAGCCGCCCTGGACACAGCAGTCTCGGCATGGAAGTTGAAGTCCCCCAGAACCATCATCCTAGGGGTCCTCAACACCAAGTCCGAGACCACCTCCGTCAGCTCAGGCAGGGAGTCTGCTGGGCAGCGGGGTGGGCGGTACACCAGCAGAATCCCCAGTCTGTTCCGAGTACCCAACACAAGATATACAGACACTTGAGACCTGTACTTGAATGAACAGGAAGATAGAGGGAGATAGAATTCCTATAGACCACAGCAATACCCAGCCCTATTTGGCCCCTGCAGGAATTCATATGAACATTCTAAGTATCATATGGGCTATTTGCATAACTGCTCCTATTGGCTCCTCCTGCAGGAATTCTGAGGTGAGGACGATTTACATAACTGCTGCCCTGTTGTTTTGCCCATAGGAGATATGAGAGTGGGGCGATTTTGCCCCCTTTTTTCACCCCCTTATGGATGGAATTTCCAAAAATCCTTCCTTCATAGATTTCATAGATCATAGAGTTGGAAGGAGCCTACAAGGCTATCGAGTCCAACCCCCTGCTCAATGCAGGAAACTAGAGATGGGGTCTCCCATCCAAGTAACAACCAGGCCTGCCCCTGCTTAGCTTTCCACGCTCAGACAAGCTGAGCCAGCGTTAGTGGAGGTCTACGTCATAAGCAATGTTCCTTCAAAATTTCACGTTCCTAGATTAAACGGTTTGAGCTGGGCGTTTATGAGTCAGTCAATCAGTCAGTCAGGACACTTTCTTTTATATATATAGATTATTAAGGTGGCACTCTATGTACACTTACATGGGACTAAGCCACATTGAACTCAATATGACTTACTTCTGAGTAGACATGGAATGGATTTCCCTGCTAATCCTAATTCCATCTGGGGTGTGGTTTTTTTTGACATGGTGAGACATTTCCTGTTGGCCAATGAATACCTCTCAGTCTGCCCCTGCATACCCGTTAGGCTCAATTCATGAAGTCACGCTTTCTTTGCACTCAAGAATCAAGGGAGGATAAACTTGCTCCTTCATTTTCATCTGAAAATGAAGTGATTGCATTTTCAGATGTGCCAGATGAGCTGGCTGTTGCAGGTAGGAAGGCTGAGACTGAAATGACCTTTCTGGAAGATTGGCACTTTGCCCTTCATAAGAAGAGAGTGCTGGTAGAACTACTGTTCAAATGGAGGATTTTACTTTGCTTTCCCGGGCCAGTAGATAATGCCCCATAGTGCTGTGTGCACAACCTATAGATGATAAAGCTATCAGTAGTAGCGACTAGTCATGATGGCTGTATATTATCTCCTGTATCAGAGGCGGTATTCCTCTCAATACCGGTTGCTGGAGAACACAAGTAGGAGAGTGCTACTGCATTCATATCCTGCTGTGGTGGGATTTCCCAAAGGCATCTCATCAACTACCGTGGGAACAGAATGCTGGAGTAGATAGGCCTTTGGCCTGATCCAGTGTGGGATCCCATGAAGACCTCTGGTGCAGCTGGGGAATCTAATGAACCCGCTTTAACAACAGAGCAGCCTGAGTCACCCAGTCCCAAGGACACCTCACCTGGTACCCCTGAAGACCTCACAAACCATTCCTGAACCCCCACCTCAACCTCAGACTCTCACCCTTCACTCTCCCCAGGAATTGAGGTGGTAGCAGATCTGGCAAGGAGTCCAGAGCTGGTGGAAGAGTGCTGGCCTGGCTACTGGACGGCTTCAGTATCAGTGCTCTACTCAGAAGAGGGAAGAAGCCAAGGAAGAACTAGGGTTTAGTTGGAACCAAGCAGATGACCAGAACTGACTGAGAGGATATAAACCTGCCTGTCTCCCTTGGGCCTTTGCTGGGATAACAGCTCCATATATGACTCCCATAGGCAGCTCCAGATCCCCCTGCCCCGAAATATGGGGAAATGATGATGGATGGATCGTATCTGCTTGCCCACTGTGGAATGCAGGTTGCTGGACTAGATAGGCCTTTGGTCTGATCCAGCAGGTCTCTTCTGGTGTCCTTATGTTCTCCCTTTAACAACAATGGGCCTGCACAAGAGACCAAAGAGAGACCCCTGAAAATAATTAAAACATTGAGACATTTGAGCTATTGGGAGAATTTGATTGTATGGGTTTTGTTCTATCTACATGTTCATGTTTTCTTTATTAAACTATAGAACTTCAAAACAATACTAATAGAAAAAAAAGTATACTGCAATTAGAGGTCAAATTGCTGCACTCCTTGTCATTCTTGCTTAAACAGGAGCTATTTTTCTCACTACAATTCCTGTGCTTCAGCTGAAGTAGGAGTACAACAACCAAGTGCCTTGCAGACAATAGACACATACAGTTGACACATCTGCTGATTTCCAATGTACTGTAAAGGTGCATGTTTCCATTCTTACCAGCAGTGATTAAAGTGAATATTTGGGTATCATCTCGTGTATTATATCCTCCTGCAAATGTAAAACCTGACCAGTGCAACCCACCACCCTGGCCCCAGTTTTTCAAATTAAGATGACGATGACGACAACGATGATGATGGTGGTGATGATGATGATAATGGTAATGGGGATGATGATTTACGAGTCACCCTATAGCCAAAACATTCAGGGACTGGGTTCACAGGATACGCTAAGCCTCAGTAGGTTAATTACTACTGAGGCTTAGTGTGTTGTCTGAACCCCGCATGGTAAGCCGACCTGGTGTGGTTTATAAACTACCCTGCTAAGCCATGGCTTGCACTAGGGTTAAGGTAACCCTAGTAGGCTTAGTATGTTGTCCGAACCTGGACAACACGCTAGCCCACTTACAAGCCAAAAAGGCACAGAGCCCCTTGGCCAGAGCAGCAATCAAGGGCTACTGCTCTGGCCAAGGGGCTCTGGCTGATGACAGCTGGCCACATGCCGAAGCGGCACTTAGCGCTGTTGTCGTCGGCTTCCGCGCGCACTGCTTCCAATGTCCTGCATCGGCGGGAGTGCAGGGGAAGCCGCCGGTGTCTGCCACGTGCCCCCTTCTCAAGTGGGAAGAGGGCACGCACCTGACTCCACCGCTGCCACTGCCCTCCTCCTCCTCCCTGAGCCCCAAGTGGGGCATGGGGAGGAGGAGGCGCACAGTGGCAGCAGCAGAGGTTGGCCCTATGGGGTGGCCCCCGCCCTCGTTCCCCTTCCTCCCAGGTGCCGCTGTGAAGCAGCGCCTGGGAGAAGGGGAAAGTAGGGCAGGAGGAATGAGAATGACCCCCCACTCCAGGACTACTGAGACCAGCTTGGTAGTTCTGGAGTGGGTGGCGGCTTATTCTTTCTGCCAGGGAGTTGCACAGTGCTGGCAGAGAGAATGGGTGCCCCCCCCAACTGCCCCCCTCCCTGCTCTCACACGGTGGGGCTCAGGGAGGAGGAGGTATGTGGTGGCGGGGTCTGCTCCATGCCCTCTTCCCACTTGGGAAGGGGGCGAGCAGCAGACCCTGGCTCTCCCCCTGCTCCTGGTTATTGCGGTGCCTGCTGGCTCCACAACAAGTGAGTGCTGGCGGGTGAGAGGGGGAAGCAACCTTTCATGGCACAGGCACTGCTCAGCTGAGCGGTGGCCAGGTTGCAAAAGGGCTTGGGACGAGCATTTCCTCTCTAGGAAATGCAGTGTCATGGGTCTCGTTGCTCTTGCTCAGCAGGCAACTCAGCTGAGTAGCGGCTCTGCCGAGAAAGGGCAACTGACAGCTACTGAAAAGTGCTACTTTGGCACTTTTTGGCAGCAGTCATCCCCTCAGTGCTCAGTGCTCAGTGCTCCCGCAGTGTGTGCTCGGAGGATACCAACAAGAAGACTGAGGGAAGAAGAAGGGAGAAGCGGTGCCTCCAGACCCCCCCGCTGTGCCCAACCATTAGTCAGGCACAGGCAAGGCCCGGGGCAACTTTAAGCCCACAGAGTGATGTGCGAACTCGCTTAAAGTGATGTGCGAACTCGGCCAGTGTGTCATACACCACACAAACAAAGATCGGTGCTTTAACCTTTCATCAAAGGTCTTGCATTCTAAGACCTTGACCACCTTGGTTTTCCTGCTTTAGAAGCTCCTCTAATTTGTCAACACACATAAAGCTGACCTAACAACCGTGGAGGGAACATGCTGTACTACCCAAAAGAGAAATGCAGACTGCGAGCAACCCAGGAGCTTGGAGCAGGACAGAGCTTCATGGTGTACTGTTCCTTGCAGGCCTCTGTTGCCTCAGTCCAAAACATCTAATTAAGACACTCTTGAACATGTACTCATTTCTTGAAGCGAAGAGCTGTTGGACTTGCTTGTTGCTATGGGTGACGGAAAGTATTAATGCAGCTGAGAACCAGCTGTCCTACCTTACACCGTGTGAGACATATAAACTATAGACTGGGGTTCCTCAGTGGGTTCCACTGGGAGTGCTTCCGGATGAAGCTTTCATGGCATCATCGCCAGGTGCCTCATTCACGGAGGTTTACAGTACGTGTGTGTGTGTGTGTCCAGATGCCAATGACTGGCTTCACACAACATGATAAGCCATGGTGGCTTATAAGGCTTGTTGGCTTTGAAGCCATGTTTGTTTCAGAGTGGCTTGTCGTGTTGTTTGAACCAGGACAGAGTGACTTGTGCATGGTTAACAAACCATGCTGCTGGGTTCAGACAACATGCCACGCCACACCACTCTGAAACAAACATGGCTTATAATAAGTCACCATGGCTTACAGTGCTGTGTGAACCCAGTCGCTGTCTTCTACTCAAGGCCCTCCTGTGTTTTCTCACTGCTTCCTCCTTCTTTTTCTTGATGTAGAAGAGCTATTTATTTATTTATTTATTATATTTATACCCCGCCTTTTTTCCTGAAAGGAACCCAAGGCGGCTTACATAATCCTCCTCCTCCTCTCCATTTTATCCTCACAACAACCCTGTGAGGTAGGTTAGGCTGAGAGTCAGTGACTGGCCCAAGTCACTATTAAAGAGAAAAAGACAGAACAACTGCGCAATGCCTTCTGGTTGCTAGTGCTAGGGGCGCTCCATCTGGAAGCACCCTTTGTCAGCCGTAAATTTGACCTGCTCATATAATCAGTGATTCAGAAAGCATCATTGCCAGAAGTATTTTTTCCTCTTCCACCCCCATCCCCAAAGAGCAGATGTGGGTTTTGCAGACATGGCTCAGCGTCAGTGAAGCTGGCAACTAATACAAAATGTGATTTAATGACATGGAGTCTCAAAGTGCTCTGCTGGCATGAGTCCTATTCTATTTTGGGGAATATATATAAGATTTAGATGAATAGTGTGCAGGAAATAGTATATGTTGAGAGAGGGAAATAATTTCATTCACATACTCACCACATCAGATCATTTCCCCATCTTGCTATCCTTTCGTCCAGCATTCGCCTTTGCCTGTTTCCTTCCCTAAAGCCATGGAATTTAGCTGACCATGTGGTGCCTTTCTATAGACATCACAGATAAGCATGAAAATAGGCCCCAGGAAAATGGTTCCCATGTTGCTGTTGTGTCATAAGGATTGGGCATGAGTGTCAGATCCTGCCCAGCTATCATGGGCAATGGTTGTTGCCAAGACATGTGGGCAAAGAGGTCACATTTAATTAGGAATTGTTTTGCTCTGTCCTCAAATGCATGGTGATATTACCACTCTTCATTGTACTGCCACAAGCAAAAGTTGTATGGGAGCTTCCTGGGCCTACATGCATTGCATCAGGAAAAACAAAACAAAACAAACAAACAAACAAACAAACAAACAAACCAGACTTGCAATATATATGGTATTGCACTCAGCAACAAACTACTTCTTTTAGGTCAGGGGTGGGCAACTTCAGCAGGCCAGTTCCCCTCCCCCCCAGAATCCACTGGGCGTTGCGCCTCTCCCTGCCACTGAAATTGCCACCCCTGCCAATTTTGCTGCCAAAATTTGCCATGATTTTCTTTTAAAAACAAGGTGTGTGGGGGAGCGTGCCTTGTTGGGAAGCGAAATTGCACTCCCAGGAGGCTTCTGGGAGTGTGATTCTGCTTCCCAACAAGTTGTATGCTCCCCACGTGCCTTGTTTTAAATCATGATTATTTTGGCCACTGCCACCATGGCAAATTCAGGGGAGGGCAGCTGGGTCTGCAAAATTGGCCATGGGAGTCCACATGCGTCCCATTTCTCACCCCATTTTTCAGTGTACAGGATTATAGTGCATGCCGCCTGCTGTCGCATTAATTATATGGCCTCAGTTACTTGCACTATGTGTGTGTGTGTGGGGTACTCCTAACGTTCCCCTGATATTTGGGGAAAGTGAGACAGCTTCCAGAAAGGAGGCTTAAGGAGCTCTGCTGAGATCCTTGTCACTTTGGTTCTCCCCTCAGCCGTTGCGGCAATATCATGATCCTCGTGACATGGCTGCGTATGATATGCTCTGTCTGTTGCTCATATAGAGCCGAGATTCCCCCACGGATACAAAGGGGATTCAGGATTGCCCATGTCTTTTGCTCTTCTTGCTGCAGGGTGGGGTGGGTGATGTAAGGCACATTATATAGCGAGCCCTGACATGGTGACATGGCACAGAAAATGGCTCCACACACACATCATTCATTGTCAGTCTTAACTTATACTTGCTCAAGTGTGCAATTGGACGGAGTGTTCATCAATTTTCAAGGAACATTGTTTTGTTTACTTTTAGACTAGATACCACAAACCACAAAGAAAGTATATTTATATCCCTGTCATGCACCCACTTGGAGCTTGTCTCCACTCCTTCGCACATCAGTCGCAATGGTGTCTTGTTACCTTGAAATCAAGTATTAAAACTGCATATGCATGGAATGTCTTTTCTTGCTCCTCTTTCTATGCCTTTTCTCCACTACTAGGCACAATCCAAGGCGAAGGACTAAATTGGAGAGTTGCAGCCCAAACCTAGACAGGTTAACTCAGAAGCAAAGCTGCTGTCCTATCCACAACTGGGAGTAGGTGCCATGGGAGTAGACATATATAGGATTGCACTGTCCCACTGATTTTAATTGGACTTGTTTCCAAATGTCAGTTTAGGACTGGAGCACACGTATAATGTATCATTACATCTATTGTGTCCTTCGTAGCTAACTCCTCCTGGGTCTTGCCATTTTGCTTTCCTACATTGTTCTGTACCCTTACAGGCCTGTGGCTCACGCTGGCTCAGCTTGTATGAGCGTGGAAAGCTAAGCCTGGGTCAGGCCTGGCTATTACTTGGATGGGAGACCCCTCCTCTAGTTTCCTGCATTGAGCAGGGGGTTAGACTCGATGGCCTTGTAGGCTCCTTCCAACTCTATGATCTATGAAATCTATGAACACAGGAAGCTGCCTTATCCTGGGTGGGATCACATGACACTTTAAGCCCACAGAGACTCTGTAACCTCTGTAACCTCTGTTACAGTTGCCCCAGGCCCCAGCTGTGCCCAACTAATGATTGGGCACAGTGGGGGTCCAGAGGCACCGCCTCTCCTCTCTTCCTCCCTCAGTCCTCCCACCACAGGAGCACTGAGGGGAGCAGAGTGGGGGTGGCAGCTGGCCCAAAGTGCCCGAGTGGCACTTCTTGCCAGCTGTCAGACTCAGAGGCTTCCCTCATTTCTTTCCGCTGCTCTGTAGTGCCGCTGCCGGGCAACCGGGAGGGGGACACGAGCCGGGTTGTGCTGGGCTTAGAAGAAGCCCAGCATGAGCCGGCTTGTCCCCTCCTGTTGCCCGGCGGAGCTGAGCTCAGCTGAGCAGCAGTGCTGTGGAGAAACAGGAAAGGGGGCTGCTTTCCCCCCATGGCCTTCTCCTCCCAGGGAGACCATGGGGGAAAGCACCTCCTTTCCCTCATAGCTACTCCAGCAGCGGGTGGGGGCTTCTTCTCTCTGTCACCAGTGTTCATGTAGTAGGCGATCACTCGTGACCGAGTAAGATTGTCTTCCAGGATAAAATTACAAAAAGAAAATTATAAAAGGAGGAAATTCTAAAAAAATTGTGTAGACTCTAGCGATGGGTCCGTAAGTGACTGTGGAGGCCAATTCTAGATCCACACAGCACATTTCTCCCTTTCACCTTGCACTTGGGCTTCTTCAAAGTCCATAGAACCTTTGTGAAAGGCCAACCTCCAGTTAGATCGTTCATGGGCCAGAGCTTCCCAGTTCATGTGCACACCAGTGACAAAGAGAATAAGCCTCCCCCGCACATAGGAAGGGGGTGCGCGGCAGACACTGGTGCCACCACCACACATCTCCTCTTCCCCGAGCCCTTTTGGCTTGTAAGAGGGTTATCGTGCCATCCGGGTTCGAACGACATGCTAACCCTACTAGGGTTTTCTAAACCCTAGTGCAAGCCATGGGTTAGCAGGGTGGTTAAGGAGACTGTCATTAACCACCCTGACTAACCCATCCTGGGTTCGCACAACATGCTATGATAAGCCTCAGTGGGTGGGTTTGCACGTCAACCCATAGAGGTTCTGAAACTTCTGTGGGTTTAAAGTTGCCCCAGGCCCTAGTTTTGCCTGACTATTTTTGCACCACCTCTTCCTTCTTCCCCGCTCAGTCCTCCTGCCAGTATCCCAGGGGACTCTGCGTAGGAGCACTGAGAGGACCAGGGATGGCAGCTGGCAAAAAGTGCCCAAGCGCCACTTTTGCCAGCTGTCATTTTGCCCTTTCTTGGTGCGGACACTGCTCTGTTGAGCAGTGGCCGCACTGAGAAAGGTTCCTTCCCCCCCCCAACCTCCCGGAGAATGAAAAAGGACGGGGGGAAGGAGAAAGAACCCGTGCCCACTGCAGGAGCTACGAGACTGCAGTGTGTGTGAGGCTCATTCTTTTTTCCATTACCGCGCGCATGTGTGGCACTTGCAGAGAAAATCCCCCCTCTGTGTTGCCGTCGCCACACTCCCTAGCAATGGCATGTTCAATGCACCATTGCTAGGGAGCGTGGCGTGGGTGGTGCAGGGGATTGGCTGTGGGCTGACAGTGCACAGCCAACTGCTCCCACCACCGTCGCCATCCCCATACTCCCCAGCAACAGCGGATTGAACACGCCATTGCTAGGGAGTGTGGCGATGGCAGCAGTGGCAGTGGGTGATGGCAGCAGTGGCCTCCTCACTGCCCCCACTGTTGCCCCTGCCAACATGCTCCTTAGCAAGAGCGGGTTAAACCCGCCTTCACGAAGGAGCATGTTGGCAGTGGCGGTGGTGAGGGGTGGATCCCACCCCTGCTGCAGTCGCCGCTGCTGTTCTTTTGGGCAGAAGGACAGCAACAGTGGTGGTAGGGGCAAGATCCAGCCGTCCAGGGGTCAGAGGGGCATCCTGAAGGGGTCAGAGGGGCATCCAGGTGCCCGGCCTCGCTTTCTCTCAGGAGCAAGCGATGCTGGGCACCTGGATCCCGTGGCATCACTGCAGACCTTTGGAGCTTTCCCCTGCACTCTGGCCAATGACAGAGCATCTCCCGGCATCAGCAGGAGTGCAGTGGGGAAGCCCATGGCAGCCGCTTGACACCGGACTGGCTGTCATCGGCCAGAGCCCCTTGGCCAGAGCAGCAACCCTTGTTTGCCACTCTGGCCAAGGGGCTCTATGCCCTTTCGGCTTGTGAGTAGCTTAGCATGTCATCCGGGTTTGTAACCCTAATGCAAGCCATGGCTTTGCAGGGTGATTTAGAAGCCGCACCAGGTTGGCACTCCACAGGGGTCAGATGACCCGCTAATCTTCAGTAGGAAGTAATCTGCTGAGGTTTAGTGTTGTGTGAACCCAGTCAGTAGTGATTAACCTACTGAGGCTTAGCATGTCATGCAAACGCAACCACTGATTCAGACCATGAGTCCATCTAGTCCAGTATTGTCGACGCTCTCCAGGGTTTCAGGCAGGATTCTAACCCTACCTGGAGAAGCCGGGGATTGAACCTGGGACTTTCTGCATGCAAAGCATCTGCTCTTCCACTGAGCCGCAGCCCCTCCATTCTTTGCCATCTATTGTATACAGAATATTTTCTATACAGTTTTGTATATAACAGACAGAAGTACGTTGTATCTTCAAGCAAGTTAGCTGTACTGAAGACCTAGCAGCCGACACAGGACTAAGCAGTAGTCAACTGGAGCTGGCCTTGATTTCTTCCCATGTTAACAAGCTTTTTTTAACTTAGATGATATGGCTTAACATATGGCAACAATGTTTTTTTATAATCCAAGCAGCCCTTAAAGAGACTTTAGGGAGGATCAACTTACAACTCAGGACTCCAGGGAAGATCTCATGTCGGCATTAATACGATTTTAAAACTTAATGACCTTTCATTGGTCTTTTTAACCATTATTGTTGCAAATCCACTCCTGGAGTATGTTAAAGTAATATTTTAAAGTCATTTTCTTTTCGTTCTGCCTCATGACACACACACACACACACACACACACACATTATATAACAAAATGCAAATGTTTAATGTATGTCAATAATTCATTTTCATGCATAAGGCTCATCACACCCTAATACGTAAACGTTTTTCAAAATATGGCAACTTGGGGAGGTTAATTTACTTAAACTGCACTTTAATGCTTATTAGACACATCTCTGGTTTGTGAGAGCCACTAAATTGATTCTATATATAGCATCTTAGCTGTCCATAAATGGGAGGGAAGGGGCAGTAGCCTTCCTTTAGAGTTAGACATTATTTTTGTTTTCCTCAGCCCAGGGCTTGGTAAGCTGGGCAGGGCAGTTCTTCCTCACTGCTTTTCCATTTCAACATCTCATTAGGTAAGTATGTGTTCGTTTAAAAAATTGTATGCATTATTCAGATTAGAAGAAGATGCTTTTGGGGGGGGCTGGGGGAATATGTATATTTCTCCCTCCTGTGTGCAGTTAATGACCTCAGTGTCAAAGAACAGGAGAAGAAGAAGAAAAAAGAATAACTTAATGGTTATTTTTGAACTATTCTTTTCATCTTCATTTGGCATCTGCTAATGCCACCACAATCCTGCACACAGGCTGTTTAAATCCAGTTGAAGCCAACGGGATTTAAGCAGCTTAAGGATAGCAGCGCAATGGTCCATCCCAGCTCCATTAAAGTCAACGGGAGTTTAACATTGCACATCAGGGAGAAGAATATTTCACTCTAGATCTATTTACACCAAATGCAAGTAAGAATAGATACTTCCCTTTATAAAAATGCATTAATAATGATTAATTGCTTTATTCATGATTTACTAACAATTCCTTCATTTAGTGTTTGGATATATTTATAGGTAATTTGGGTAAAAGTTTGTCTAAGAATAGTTTTCAAGTAATGAGCACACACACAAACAAACAAACATGTTAGCAAAACCCATCAAATTGCTTGGTGTGTGTGCGTGTGTGTGTGTTAAATCTAGATTGTTCATGACATGTTTGTAGTCCTGCATTTTAAAAGACAGAATTCTGAATGTTAATATTGCCTAGTCTTTACTGTGTGAGTATTATTTTTTTGTATCTACCGAAAAAGAATCTCTTCATGTTCCTGGTCAGAGGGAGAGAGTTTGGAAATGCCATTTCTGCTCTTGAAATGGTGTTTGCTGGAAATTGAGAATGGTATTAGATGTGCAAGGGCACATGAGCTAATCAAAGTTCCCTTATGAGGGATAGAAGAATCCAGGGTGGTTGGAATTGACTCCCTTTCACCATTTCACTTGTTTTGTGTTCTTTGTGTGTGCCATCCAATGAAAAGGACAGGACAGGAATATTCAACATGCATTTGGGATCTTCAGACTTAATAGGCAGTATGCTGCAAGCCCTTTTTTATGCAGGAAGTTTGGTGGATGAAATTTTCAGATAAATTCAAATTAAGGTGCAATCAATGTGTGGGCCCAAGTAGCCTCTGGGCCTCCATTACAACATATTTAATTGGTTTCATAACTGCCCACCTTTCTCAGTCACCTTTCAAAACCATGGCCTTCCCAAGGCAGCTTACATTACAACACATGAATATATAAAGATACAAACACACACACACGAATATAGTGGAATACAATTGTCATGTTTTTCAGAATACTGTCAGCTTGTTTGATTGTAGTTAATTTTGTTCTTTCTTTTTTTAATGGATGACTATAAAATGAAAGGCTAAAGATCAGCTCTCTTTAGCCTTTCATAGTGCATATATAAGTCACCAGTTGCATGTCCAGTTCTTTCAGTTCTGGTGGAGAAGAGGTATTGCCCGTGTGACTTTCTCCTCCACCATCACTGAGCATACTGAGATTGCTGGGAGGAGATACTCCAAGGATAGTCATGGGCTTTTTGTACCATGTTCTTTCTTTGAAGGAACAAAAAGTGGGTGAACGCTACAAATTTAACTTGCTGGATATTGACTTTAATGGGCATTCTCTGAACAGTAGCCTATTCAAATGTCATTGACTTCTCAACTCTAGGGGGACTATTTCCTCAATGGTCACTGGTATTACAGTTGGTCTTGATCTGGATCTGATCCCAGCCCCTCCCAGAATGCAGCTTCATAAGACCACCAACATGTAATGCCTGACCCCTCCCCAACCCCAGCCTATGAGCAGGAGCTTCACAAATATAAGGAAACCAGTGGCAGGAGTACCCTGCACATGAGGAGTATCCCAGGTCATGGCATAGAGAATTCCCTGCTTGGATGCAAAACAGTCTAGCATTACAATAGCATAGTCTGTTCTATGCTGGCTGGGAATTATGGGAGTTGCAGCGCAACACATCTAGAGGGCACCAAGTTAGGGAAGGCTGGTTTAGATTGTGACCGTGGAATTCTCAAGGAAGCATCATCATGACAAAATGATGGGGGGGGGGGGAAACTCAGGGTGAATTTTTCCTTTGTTAATGTAAACACCAACCATTTCAAAGGAACATTCCTCAAAACACCTTGGCAAAGAAGAGTGTGTGCAGAGCTTAGCTTTGTGCAGGATTGCATTTTTAGGAATTAGCAGTATGCCATCTTAGATGTGCTGCATCAGCAAATGAATGTCATCATAACCTGCGTTGTATTGTTGCGCACACATATTACTAGAGTCTTGCATGTAACTGACTGGGTTCGAAGACTTCAGACATATTTAATCTATCCACAGATTTATCTACATAGACTGATGCTGACCACATGCCACAGGCATTTATTTGAAGCAGGGCCGGCATCAAGGATAGGCATGGCTGGGCGACTGCTGCTAAGGGCCCAGCGAGAAGGACCCCCTGGACTTGCTCCTCCTTTTTATCACTGCAACCTGTTTGTTCACCTGCCTCTCATTCTGGCCCAGACAACCGTGGTGGTGGTGAGGAGGAGCAGGAGCAGATGCCACCCCCTACTTGCTCCCTGGTTCTCTGCCCGTCATTTATTTATTAATTATTTATTATTTCCAGTTATTTATCGCCCATCTGGCCGGCAAACCCGCCACCCTGGGCGATGTATATCAGATAAAAACAGGATAAAATACATTTAAAACAATATAAAATTTTACAATCTTAGCCCACCCCATATTCCCGCCTGAACAGCCAAGTTTTTAATGAGCGGCGGAAGCAAGTCATGCAAGCAAGTGGAAGCAATGATGAGAAAGAGGATGCGGAGCAGCTGGTGACAATGGTGATGAGAAGGCAGACTCACTGAGGGAGGGGCCCCATTGAAGGTGTCTTGCCCAAGGGCCCTCAAAAACCTGGAGCTAGCACTGGTTTGAAAGATATATTGGCGAATATCTTTTAGATATACCGGTAAACATTTAAATGAATGTCAGGCCCTTCTTCCTTCTGAATGGAAACTCTTGTTTGCAACAAAATGGCAGGCGGTAACTAATTATATTTGATTAAGCTAGAAGACAGATAAATGTGAAATATTTTGAGGCTCTAACTAGATTTTATTGGGCCTTTGATATTCACAGAGTCAGGGGAGTGAAAAGTTCTAGGCACTCTTTCTCCCTTCAGTTTGTGGCTTACGAAGGAGTCAGGGAAACCAATAGGCTTTCTTGCTTTCCTGCTGGTCTACGGCTGTAATAAACTGACTGACTGACTTTCCCTATGGAACAAAAGGATGGGCAATCTAAGAAATGCAGTTGGCACATTGTCCCTCATAAAGAGATGAGTAATTTATCGAGTTCCTCCTCTGCACCATTGGTTTAGTTTTTAGTGAGAGCAAGACTCAGATGCAATATCGCTGTGGAGGAAGCTGACCTAAATAAGAACTTGACGTTCTGGCCCAGGGTCCTTTAGAACTGGCTTCGGCCACCACTGTAACCCGACCACCTCTGGTGGGGAATGTGATGTATGCTCAACTGCTTATAGCAGTGCAACCTCACCGCTTAGGACAGGAAGTGCAGAACTCCTATGTCCAATTAAAATTTCAGGTGGAACCTGGACAGGCAGGAAGTGATTATGAGGCATTTTGCTGCCTGAGGCAGAGCAGCAAATGCCCATCCTACCCTAAGTCAATGCGCATAGTTCTCAAAGCCAAAGGCCAACCCAAGATACGTTGGTGCCTGAGGCAGAGCAGCCAGTGGTGCCCCCCTCCCCAAGTCAAAGTGCATAGCTGTGGTACCCGTGGCCAATCTAGTTACTCTGGCACCTGAGGCAGAGACTCCCACAAGTGCCTCTCCCTCTCCCTGACGTAAAAATATAATATTAATAAATTAAGACTGGAATCCTATAGACTCCAGTCTATAGGGCTTACCTTGCAGTAAGCCCCATTGGACTCAATGAGATTAACTTTTGAGTTGATGTGCATAGGATTGCACTCTAACAATTAGTTAGAGTGACTAACAATTAGCTGCTTTGTGTCCTTTCCTGACACTACCTCACTTTGCCCAATTTATTTTGGCACCTGAGGCAGAAAATTCCACAGGCACCTCCCCTCTGCCCTGCCAATTATAAATACAGTAACAATTAAATAACTATTTGCTGCCCTTTCATGACACCTCAAATCTGCTGCCTGAGACTGCTGCCCCACTCTGCCTAATGGTAGGGTCAGTGCTGTGACTGGAATTTGGCCCTGACACCACATCCTCACAATTGCAAAAAAGAAAAAGAAAAAGAAAAGTCACGTCATGTTGGATTTTGACTATGCGCAAATAGAAAGTGACTTTCCAAGCACAGTGGATTCTCTTAATGCTTGGGAATTAGCTCAGTGCTAATTCAGTGGGAAGTCTGCCACAAACAGAAAGTTGTTGTGTCGCTTCCAATAGCATCCCCATCTCAGTCCTGATCACACCCAACCATGCTTTATGATTTATACCGCGCTTAAAATAACCCAATCAAGCGCTTTACAGGAACTTTAAAAAGACAAGTCTCTTCCTGAAGGCTTATAATAAGCATAGGTGAGACAGAGGAGGGAAGAGATGGCAGAAGGTTGAGCAGAACATGCAAAATAATGTAACTTTGATAAAGTGCAGTGTCTTAGTAAACATGAACTGTTTTTACAAGTTAATAGAATTTTCCGTCCTTTGTAAAAAAGCAAAAAAAAAGCAAAGCTATGTATGGATTCAGGGCCTGGCTGATGGCAGGTGCCAACTGGAAGGGGCAGTTCTTCAGCTGATCTCTGGCCCTTGGCAGGTGATCCAAGTCCAGGTTCCTGGTTCCTTCCTCCAGAGGGACAGGGCAGACGGAGCTGCAGGTGGATTCTGGCTAGGAGATCTGTAAGGAGCAAAGCTGCTTCCCCAAACCTGGTGCCCTCCAGATGGGTTGGACTACAACCCCCATCATCCCCAGTCAGCATAGCCAATGTGCATGCTGGCTGGGGATGGTGGGGTTGTAGTCCAACCCCTCTGGAGAGCACCAGGTTGAGGGAGGCTGGAGAAAAGCAAGGCACTGTTTCCTTGGCAACTGTTGTAACGGAGAGACCGGGCACACAAGATAGACCGTGGGTTTGTTAACCACCCCACCCAGCCACCCTCACCAGGTTCGGACATCACGACAACCCATGCCCGGCGGGGGTAATTCAGGAAATCAGCTGGCACGTGACTGGCACATGCGGGGATGGTTAACAACTGACCATGGCTTATTAACCACCCCCGTGTTCTGTGAAGTGGCTCAGAATATTTAGAACAGTGGTTCCCAACCTTGGGTCCCCAGATGTTGCTGGACTACAGCTCCCAGCATCCCTTGTCATTAGCCATGCTGGCAGGGTATGCTGGGAGCTGTAATCCAGCAACATCTGGGTACCCAAGGTTGGGAACCACTGGTTTAGAAGAATCTGGAGTTTGTGAAACTTAGAGACTCTGTTCCATAGGATAAGGGGGTATAAGGGGCTTTACTTTACAATTATGTCTCTCTTGGGAAACACAGGTTATCCTGACCTGAGGTGTCCGAAGGGGTGTGTCAACAGAGGAGAGAGCCCTGGATCATTTCAGTGGATGATAAGGAGCTTTTCTACACTAGGCATTTATTGTGCACTCGTAATTCCTTCCTCACATTTCTTTATGGGTTCTTTTGATCAATATTTTTATATTGATATAAAACTTCTAAATGTCAATCCAAATGCCATGTTTTTCATTGAAGGCAGTAAATATTGAGTAATTATGTGATGAGAGATTGAGGGCCAATTCAAAACTGGCCTCTGTGCATTGGCCCTTAAGAATTCAATACCATACAACAGGGGTAGGCAACATGGTGCCCTCCAGATGTTTTGGACTACAACTCCCAGAAACCCTTACCATTGGTCATGCTGACTGGGGCTTATGGGAGTTGTGGTCCAAAGCATCTGGAGGGCACCAGGTTGCCTATCCCTGCCATACAACTTACACTATAGTACAGGGGTAGGCAACTTTTTTGAGGTGGGGCTGTGGGCACATTTGGCCATTTGAGTAACTACTGTGAGCACCACCACAAAATGTCTGCCATTTAGTCATAAAGGAAAAGTAACCTGCCCAAACAACTGTGCACAAGGCAGAGGTGCAGTCTGAATTACAATACACTAGAAACTCCTTTGAACCCACAGCTCTGAATGCCAACAAAAATCTGTTTCACAGGAGGCAAACCCTTTTTCTCTCTTCCCTCCTCTGCCAGCTAACTCATCCCCCACATCCCTTTTTCTCTCTCACTCTGGATCACCGCCCATAGATGCTCTCTCTCTCTCTCTCTCTCTCTCTCTCTCTCTCTCATGCATGTGCGCGCGCACACACACACACACACACACACACACATTCTTTCTCTCTCATCTTCATTTCCTAAGAATGTCTCCAAGCCCCATCATGTAGCCCAGAGGCATTTAATAGGAAATGAAGATAGCAGCAGCTGGAGGCCCTCACTTTGCTTTGAAGCAATCCCAGCTGCCAGTAAGTAAATGTGTTAATTTTTTTAAAAGTGGGATAGGGCACCTTGGAGGGTGCCAAGAAAGGTGTCTGGGAGCATGCCTTGTGTTGGGATGCATGTCCCCTAGCATATGCTCCTAAAAGTTGGATCCAGTCTGTTTGATGGCATCTGGCTTCATGTTAACTGATGCAGCCGTTGCCATCCTTGGTCAAAAATACTTGTTTTGATGGTGCACACCATTTCAGCCTCAGGTTGCAAGGGAAACAACGACGTGGACTGAAGGGCCTGATTAAATATAAATGTTACTGTTTAACTTACAGGAGCAGTGAGCAGTGGCAGATTCCAACATGTCGTCGAAGAGAGTGCCATTCTACCAAAAGAGGCACAAGCACTTTGACCAGTCCTATCGCAACATTGAGACAAGGTATTTGCTCCAGGAATATTCAGCAAGGAGGTAAGTACCATACTTTTGATACCCATATGAAAATAGTACAGTCCTGCACAAAGTTGACCCATGAAGCCAAACCAAATGAAGTATGCAGTCCATGAATGGTAGCCCACTGGGACTGGTAATAATGAGCCTCTTGTTTTTGCTGCTTGCTTGGGACAGCAAGAACTGGCCTATCAACCATGTGGCAGGCTGCAGTATATGGCTGGGGTGGGGGGCTAGATTTGGCTTGGTAGGACACAAGTTGTGAGTGCCTGGCCCAATCCTATGAGGAGTATCTGTACCGACACAACAACTCATAGGACTCATTTTAAAGGTTCCAGCATTGTTTTGTCACTGCTTACCCCTTAACTTGGTGCTGAAACTTATTAGGACATTTTATATCCCACCTTGATGTCCAAAAAGCATGATCCTCAGGTTGGCTAGCTGCTCTCCACCAGTGCAATTTTTATTTGGGTTCAAAAGAGTGGTTCTGTGTTTTGGAGCTCAGACCCTACCTCTGCCATGTACTTAGGCTCTTGGGCAAGTTACTTTTCTTTTAGTCTCACCAGTTTGGCTTCTGAGAAATGGGTGTTCTGTAACCAGCCATGCCCACCATGGCAGACATTTTATGAATGGGCAAAGCACCCCCATGGCAGCCATTTTGTGAAAGTACCCATGACACTCCAAATTCCAAAGGTACCCAGCAACCAGAAAAGGATGGGGATCCATGACCTAAGTGTCGGTGGAGTTTTCTGACTAATTTCACCTTTTGAACATTGGATTTGCTCCCCATCCATCTCTCCACAGTTCAAATGTATGTTTTGGGCAATTTCACAACCCTGAAATGGACAGCTATGGCTGCAGAGGGTTCTTGCATTCAGGGAAGGCTCTTTCATCCACAACCTTGCATCACGGTTCTTGCTGTCGTGCTTTCTGTGTGGGGGAGGGCTGCCTTACTCTCTCAGTGTTAACTGGAAATATTGGTATCATACCGGATACACGAGAAGTTTGCCTTCTTGTGCAGAAAGAAAGGCTAATGGAAAAGCTGTCCCACAGAGACGTCCTTTGTGACCTTCCAACATGCTGCAGTACCAGCCCCAGTGCTTCTATGAGTGCAGAGGAGTTTGTTAGGTTCTCAGTTCAAATTCAGGTTTATATTGAATAAGCCCAGCCCTTTTTTATCCCTCTAAGCTGTCTAGGATCACTACCTAGCTAGTCTGAAACAGCTGTGACCTTTACAGCCACTTTGATAACCCACTTTAATGATGGGTAAAGGAAAATATGCAACTTGTCTGTGTTTCATGTAGGCAAACGAGCCAATGGCTACAATTCCCATCGCCCAGAAAGATGTGGAAATCTTACCACACTGCATCATTGTAAGCTATCATTTCCTTGTATCTGAAGGGCTGCTTCCAGGCAGGCTGCTTCCTATCAGACAACATCTTCCGGTCTGGGAAAAACAACATGCAGACTTTGCGCCAGGAGGTTCCATACCTCATCTGAAGAGGCATCACATGAATCCCAGGCAAGGTAAAGCTTTCTTTCGCCATGTTATCTAAATTATAATGCATTTTCAGATTTGGTGATGGTTGTTGTTGTTGTGGTGGTGGTGGTGAAGAAGCTTATGCCCCTCCCCTAATCTCTTCCTCTGTGATTGGCTGATCAGCTCTGATGTTGCAGAGGGGCTGGATAGGAAGGAAGGTATAGGTGCCATCGGCTGAGGTGCTCAGATCCTAGAAAGAGACAGGGTAAGCACAAGGGCCTCAGGAAAGAGAAGAAAGCAGGGCTTAGGGGAAAGATGGGGACTGAGAAAGCAGCAGGCCAAGAGAAATGGGCACGATAGGAAAGGAGGCTTGGGCAAGAAGAGGAAAGGTGATGTTGAAACAGCCAGACTGCAATCTCAGATCTAGTTTCCTTTTAATTTTCATGTGGAGTGTCTTCTTATCTCTAGTGCCAAAGAGTTCTGTTGTGTCAGGCACATCACTAAATGTGCCTTGGGACATTTTTATAATGGCTGGCTATAGGGATTCCCCCCCCCCCACTGCCGCCATTTCCTCAAAATCCTCAACAAGGAAGGAAATTAGAATCCTACCTTAAGAACTCTCAAAACCTTATGAAAGCCCTGGAGAAGTAGGTTTACTGGCAGAGCTGTCAACATGATAAGACACTTGTAGTGTGTGCCGTGTTCTTCACTGATTTATTAGGTCTGGAATACCGAAGCATTGAATGTCTCATAAATCTTAAAGCTGACTTCTGCCAATACCGAAAATAGACTTGAAAAATTGGGTTAAATACAAATCTGTACTGAATGTGTGTGTATGTTTAAGCAAATGTGGTATGCTCTTGCTAAATGCCAACACTATATGTTTGAGCAATATGCTCAAAATATAGTTATCTTCCTCACATCCTATTTATCACGGGGGGTGGCTGGGTGGGTTAAGGTGACATCTCAGTTTCAGCCGAGAGATGTTCTCCTGTAAACAATATGCTGACAACTCTATTCCTGTTTTGTGTGAGTGGCTGTACACCCACTGACGTACTGTACAACAAATACACCAGAGACATGGACATGGTATGTTATGAAAGGTAGAGCTATCGAGATATAATCATCTCTTCCCTTCAGACAAGTTAAGGGTCCTCAAGTTACCTGTTGGCAGCACTGGCATTGCAAGGAGTGGAAGGCAAATGCCGACCTTGGTTTAAATAATTAATCCTAATTTGAAGATTGAGTCTGTTGTACAGAAATAAATTCAGAATGTCAAAACCAGAACACAATTTCATATGATAGCTTTGCAAAATGGTTGCCATTACTGTGCAACTCTCCCTGTGCACAATATCCTTGGTCTGTAGTGACCAGAACTGTACACATTCCAGTGTCACTTATGCAGTAACACTAGAATGTGTACAGTTTTGCTCATTACACCTAAAAAAGGATATTGTACAGTTGGAAAAAGCTTAGAAAAAAGGTGAGTAAGGGGAGACATGATAGAGATGTACAAAATTATGCAAGGCGTGGAGAAAGTGGACAAGGAGACATTTTTCTCCCTCTCTCATAATTCTAGGACCCAAAGGACCATGATGCTGATTGGTGGGAAGGTCAGGACAGATAAAAGGAAGTCCTTCTTCACACAGCGCATAGTTAAACCATGGAATTCACTTCCACAAGATGTAGTGATGGCCACCAATCAGGATGGCTTTAAAAGGAGATTAGACAAATTCATGGAGGAGAAGGCCATTGGTGGCTACTAGTCTTGATTGCTATATGCTACCTCCAGTATCAGAGGCAGGAGGGTGCTGTTGCATTCATGTCCTGCTTGTGGGTTTCCCACGGGCAGCTGGTTGGCCACTGTGTGAACAAATTGCTGGACTAGATGGTCTGATCCAGCATGGCTCTTACATTCTTATGTATGTTTGTATCACACAGGCAGGCAGACTCAGTTGGGTCTTCCCATAGTAGCATCAGTGGAGAGAGGATGGAAGTATCCACATGACCTGACCTACCAATGTCATATTAACATACTAGTTATCTATGTCTTTGGCAGCCATGTTACAATGATTCAGTTGTATCAACTGCAGCTAAGTTAGGAATCTGATGAGTGTTACAAAAATGGTGCACAACTAACCAAAGAACAGAAAGAGTGAAATTATTGGAATTATTTTGACTAGAGTTAGAGTGGCAGGTTAGGAATGGAGAGACCCTGGTTCAAATCCCCTCTCAGCCATGAAGCTCACTGGGTGACCGTGGGCCAGTCACAACAACCTCTCAGCCTAACCTACCTCACAGGGATTGTGTGAGGATAAAGGGGAAGGTTGTATGCTGCTTTCAATGAGGAAAAGTGGGGTCTCAGTCTAATTGGACGGGTCCTGCATTTTGCAGGGTTCTCAATCACATGTACAGAGCTTCTGTGTGCATACTTATGTGTTCATACTTGCATAGGATCTATCCACACAGACAGTATACTGAATGTGAGTAGGTAGAGGTGGGGCCAGTCACTATGATCCTACACCCTCCGCCCAGTCATTCCAGGTATGTTGTGTGAAAAGGTTTGCCCAAACTGGAAGCAAACAAGGTCTCATTGGCCTTAGTGTAGCCACTCCAGACAGGACCAGTTAGGGCAGCCTTCCCTAATAATCTGATGCTCTCCAGATGTGTTGAACTAGAGCTTCCATCAGCTCCAGCTACCATGGCCAACACATTTGGGGGACACCATGTTGGAGAAGGCTGCGCTGAGGTCTAATTCAGCAAGCTACTCGCAGGAAGGGAAGAAAAAGAATCCGGGCTGCCTGTGAACCTTCTCCTCAAGATTCTTGTTGCATTATAATGGGAGGGGAAATAGTTCAGACTACAGAATCTCTCCATCTCCTTAATGCTGCTAATGAGAGTTCATAGCCTTGTTTGGCCTGCCACAGTGTTCCTATAACAATAAGAAGCCTTTCATGCTGGGTCAATCCTATCTAGTTTGTCCTCTGGTTGTGCAGGAGCCAGGCCCAGGAGCAAAAGTCTCAGCATTGGAGCGAGCAGAGGAGGATCCGGTATGTCACCAGTTTGGCCTCTTTGGAAGAAGAGCTTCGCACTGCCAGGCTCCTCGCTAGAGAACAACTGGATAAAGTCACCATACAGAGGATGGTACTGTAAGAGTGTCTTCTTTGTCCTGTGCTCAGTTTTGTGGGCATGCTTAAAATCCCCCCAGAGGTTCTTGCTTTTCTTCTTCACTGTTCACAGCAGGGCTGACTAGTTCTCTCCTGCTTCTACTTATCTTAATTCCACACCCCTCACCCCCTTGTGTTACAGGTAGAAGAAAGAATGGCTTTGGAAAGGTATGCAGTTGAAGAGAGTATTAGCCGAGCCCCTGAAATTTTGGTACGGCTCCGGTCTCATACCGTTTGGGAAAAGATGTCTGTCAGGCTTTACTTCACTGCCCAAGGATTTCCTACTCCTGTTGTACAATGGTAAGGCTTTGACCCTTTCCAGGAATCTCAAAAAGGTGTTCAGCTTTTTTCATTTGGTAGCTTCAGCCCAGCTATTAAGTGTCGCATGGAGAATGGCTACATTTATTTGTTTAAAAAATCCCTTTATAATCCTCAAAGACATGCTGGATGGGTCCTGTTGTTGTTGCAGCTAAAGAAACAGAAGGTCCAGACTAGACTGCAAGCATATACTGAATATTTCAGAGTGCAAAATATATTGCACGCTGATCTACCTGCATAGAAAACAACAAGGGAAGACATGCTATGTACTCTTCTAAAGAGCCTTCATTCGAATATCTTACCTTACTCTACGAGCTTTTCTACATTATCATAGATCATAGAGTTGGAAAGAGCCTACAAGGCTATCGAGTCCAACCCCCTGCTCATTGCAGGAAACTAGAAGAGGGGGTCTCCCATCCAAGTAATAACCAGGCTTGACCCTGCTTAGCTTTCCATGCTAATTTTGTTGCAGAACTTAGATCCGAGTTCTACAAAGAGCTTTTCCTGTCCTGCTTTTCTGCTACATAGCCTCTAGGTGGTGCTGTGTGGAATAATGAAATTACACAAATAGGAAAATACATTTTCTTTTGCTTTTGCAAATAATACTCCATTTCTCCCCCCAAACCCCCTCCCCCCACAAAAGTGCTCTTAAAAAACAAGTGAAACTGGAGGGTCATGTCACTGAGCTTTTCTAAAGGCATTTATCGTGTGCTCATCATTCCTACTCACAGTTGTTTACAGGTTCTTTAGATGACATTGTGACCCTCCAGTTTTGCTTCTGTTTTTAAACAGCATTTTCAGAGAGTATTTTTAGAGCAGGGGAAATGTGGTGGTATTTGTGAAAGCTAAAGGAAACACATTTTCCACTTTTGTATTTGTGGTATTCTGCTATACCACAGTGCCACCTAGAGGTTACATTGTGGAAAAGTAGGAAAGGAAATGCTCCTCGTGTAGTGCTCGGATCTCAATTCTGCAACGAACCAAAAGTTCATACAGCGGATTAACAGCCTCATGTAGAAAAACGCATTGCCTAAAGAACCTGCAATCAACTGTGAGTAAGGAATGATGAGTGCACAATAAATGCCTCATGTAGAAAAACTCTACAGATCAGTGGTAAAACTCCCAGAAATGAGTGGAAATGCTCATTTCTGGGATGGGGGAGGTCAGCGGAGCTCACATAAGGGAGCTCCGCCGACCTGCCCTGATCCAGAAATGAGATTTCTGCTCATTTTGAGGCTTCCTATAAGAAATGCTAAATCTCCATTGCATAAGCAGTGGGCCTCACTTGCACAACACAATCGGCAAGCGGGGGTCCCTTGTGCAATGGAATTGGCAGGAGGGGCTGCTTTCACAACAGCCCCATTGGATACTGCCTCACTGACAACACCCAACCACTTAGGACCCCCCCCCCCTTTCACAGCAGGCAGCTTACATGCCAAGGGCCTGTCTGAATAAAAACGTACTTGCCTGCCGGCGGAAAGACAACAGAGAGGGAGCCAACATAGCCTCCCTCGACAGGATGTTCCAAAGCTTGGGAGCAGCCACTGAGGATGTGTGAGAGATGTACTTCCACTATGCTTTATGGTAGCAAATATGCTGCCTCCCCCTCCCCAGCTGCCTACTGTTACTATCCCTGTAAATTCACATGTATGTGAGAGGTACTCTTTCCCACTTCCACCAGTCATAGGAACATAGGAATCCACCTTATACCAATTCATAACATTGGGACATCCAGCTAGCTCAGCATTATCTACATCAACCTTCCCCAACTGGGTGCCCGCCAGATGTTTTGGACGACAACTCCTAGGATTTCTGACTATAGACCATGCTGCCGGGGCTGATGGGGGTAGTCGGGTAGAAGTCTAAAGCATCTGGAAGACACCTGATTGGAGGCCAGTCTGCATTGACTGGCAGCGGCTCTCCAGAGTGTCAGACAGGAGTCTTTTCCATCCCTACCTGGAGATGCTGGGGATTGAACCTGGGACCTTCTGCATGCAAAGCAGGTGCTCTGCCACTGAGCTACAGCCCTTCTCCTTTCCCTGCCATGCTTAAGATAAAAACTCTGGTGGCTGATTTTGGTAAGTGTTGGTGATGGACGAAGACCAATGCTAGGATAAAATCAAATGTCAATGCACACAACTGGCTATGCTCTTCCTTAATACTCCCAGAAGAGTCAGGGAGGATTTGGATGACCCATTACATGTTGGGGAATTAGAAGCTTATCACATGGTATCTATAACCCCAGGAACTGGCAGTCACTTGCAGGTTCTGACCGCGTGGTTGAGCTCAAGGTGCTGGAGACCATGGATGATCATGTGGTTATATGATCCACGCAGTAAGCTTTTAAATGGTTCCCAGCCATTGGAACATCAACCAACCCATGAAGCAGAGGGAGAAAGTGGTGAAGAATCCACCCTCCCAGGTGACGATTGGCATGACTTGTTGCAAAGGAAGATCTCAAGCTTTTCATAGATTTCATAGATCATAGAGTTGGAAGGAGCCTACAAGACTATTGAGTCCAACCCCCTGCTGAATGTAGGAAACTAGAGGAGGGGTCTCCCATCCAAGTAATAACCAGGCCTGACCCTGCTTAGCTTTGCACGCTCAGACAAGCTGAGCCAGCGTAAGCCACAGGCCATGAGGCATGTATCATGTGCTCGTCATTCCCTACTCATGGTTGTTTATGGGTTCTTTAGATGATGTTGTGACCCTCCAGTTTTGCTTCTGTTTGTAAACAGCAATTTCAGCTAGTTTTCTTAGAGCAGGGGAAATGGGGTATTATTTCTGAAAGTGAAAGAAAATGCTGTTTCCACTTGTGTATTTCGCATATTCTGCTATACCACAGTGCCACCTAGAGGTTATGTAGCAGAAAGGAGGAAATGAAGCACTCTTCGTGTAGTGCTTGGATCTCAATTCTGTGATGAAACTGAAAGTAAATGCAATGGATTAACAGCCTTCTGTAGAAAAGCCCCTCCTGTACCTTTCATAATTGCACAGAAGAAGAAATGATTGCAGGTCAGCTTATCATAAAGGGAACGGACAAGTGAAGCGAAGCTGCACCTACCGAGGTTCCCACTTCTGTACAACCATTAAAGGTACAGGAATCCTGTCCTTCTATGTGTCCAGCCATCTTCATTAGTTTGAGTAGTGAGAACCTAATTAAATGAGATGACGGAGACCCATGTTCAGATCTGTCTCTTTACATTTTAGCAAATATAAGCCACAGGATGGTGGTGTGAATTTGGATTGGGACCCTGGCAATGGGGGAGGGGGGTCAGCACTTCCCCCCCAGTGCTGCTTCCTAGGTGAAAATTGCCCCCATCCCACCAAAGTTGCTCCGTTTGGGGAAATGTACATGTACAGCCTTGGATAGTGCTGAGCAAAAGAAGACTTGTATAATACACATAGCTTCTACATTGTTCCTATGCCATCAGTTCTATTTATCTGTGGATGATCATTAAAAACTGAATAAACATCCTGTGCCCAAACCCTTTTGTGTCCAAACTGCATCAATTCCTCCTTATTTTACTGTTGCAGTTTGTTTACCTGTGGAATTTGTTTTCCTTTCATTTGTCAGGTATAAAAATGAAGAATTGATTACTCCTGCAAGTGAGCCTGGAAAGTACACAATTGAAAGCAAATACGGAGTGCATATGCTGGAAATAAACAGGTAATTTTTTGGGGAGGCACTACCAGTGTAATCCTATACATATCTGGGTATGAGTCTTGCAGCCTACAGATCATTATGTGATTATGTAAATGACCACTATAAATATAATGTACTGTATAGAAACAATTGTAGGGGAATTCATACAACCCCCTTCAAAGAATGTGTGCGAGGGCTGCACGAGGGAGTCTCACTGCAGCTGTGCCTGGCAGACCATGTTCCACCACTGTCCGTAAGTTTGACATGCATGAAAGGGGGGCCCTACACAAGGTGGGTCCTGAATGGGTCTGGGTCTCCCACTTGTATGGAGGAGTTCTATGTGCATACGTTGGTAAGTACATTGGGCTGGATCCACATTTAGATGCATGCAAGTGGGCTGGTGAAAGAGAACTCCCCTGCCCCCTCCTCTCCATGGCAGCCCCTCCAGACCCTTGAAAATGCTACACAGAGTCTGGGGATTCTGCTGAATGGGGTGATGGTGATGCAGGCATCTTCCATGAGCGGAGCCCTACATCCATGGAAGGCAGACCCTGGATCTAGCCCATTCATTCAGGGCGCAATCCTATGCATGTTTAGGCAGGAAAAAAAGTCCCACAACTCCCAGCAATCCCCCCACCAGCATGGCACTAGTTCTGCTCCAGTTTAATATTTGTGTGTATACAAATATTTAATATTTGTGTGTACAAAAGCTAGTGGTCTTCTATGATTTTGTGCTCAGGGAGCTGCTTTCTGTGACCTGGTTCACATGACATGAGAACCCATCGTGGGTTCTCATGCCATGGTGAGTTTTTGTGTCATCTGAACCCAGACCGCTTACTTCAGGGTGGCTTATTTATGGGTAGCAAGCCACTCTGACAACCCATGGCTTGGTGTGTCGTCGAACCCAGGAGAATTTTTTTTATTGTGGGTTGCTGGGATCACCCTTTTGAAATTATTTTTTCGTCCCCAGAAAATTGCGCAATTGTGTTCATTTTTTTTTTGGTCGGCCTTTTGCAAATGTGCCCTTACGTCTCTCTTCTATGAGAAGTCTTGCCTAGTCAATTTCCTTGCCTGTTTTAGCTGTCAAAGGGAGCTGGGAAGTGCAGTAGCTAACATACATGGAAACTGACGCCTATATGGAGTCTCACCTTGTACATTTCCATGTATGTGAGCTACTCCACTTCCCAGCTCCCTTTGACAGCTAAAACAGGCAAGGAAATTGACTAGGCAAGACTTCTCATATAGGACAGCTGTAAGTATGCAGTTGCAAAGGACTGTCAGAAATAATGATAACAAAAAAATTACAAACACAATTGTACAATTTTCTGGGGTTGAAAAAACAAACAAAAGACTGACCCCAATTGCTCTTTTTTGAGGCTCCGTGGGAAAAGAAAAGAAAACTCCAGTGGCAAATGAAAAGGGGTAGCGTTTGGAGCTGGGAGGGGGAGACAAGATGGGTTCTGCCGCATAGGTCCCTGGGATACAGTTGGAGGACTGAGGGCTAGAACAACCCACAGCAAGCCTGATCGTCTGTTGGGCGCACCATGGGTTGTTGAACAACCCACACTGCGTAGCTTATTTACAGGGTGGCTTAGTGTGACGTGTGAACGCAGCCGGTATCTCTTTGGCATTATAATTCTTTCTGGCTTTTTGGGAACCTTAGGGCCAAGCCTGATGTGCAAGTATACATGTCTTTATCCCTTGCATGGCTGATCTTTTTAAAAGATAGTCTGCATGGGGGAGGACCCAGATTGGGCCTGTAGCATGAGAGGGGGGGCGGCTTGAACTCTTTGCAATTGCAAATAGCAGTTGTGAGGGGGGAGTTTCGAGCAGGATGGCCCCAATCTGGTTCCAGCTGTTTAAGTTTTTTTTAAAAAATCTGCCATGCAAGAGCTAAAGATTGGACTATCCTCATGACTAGTTTGGCCCTGAAAAGGACAATTGGGAAAACATCTCCATAATCTCTGGAAAAGCCAGTGAATTAAGACCTAGTCAGGCATTCTAAATCTGAGTAACTGAGTGAGGTTGGGGAGTTTGCTAGCCCTGCCCCTCTCTTTGCACATGTCTGTTGCCCTCTACTTATGGAGTGTGATGTTCTGAAGAGGAAAGCCTCCTGTATCTGTCAAGGCTCTCCACATGACTGAGAACGCTGGAAAATCAGGGTTCTCCATCATGTAGAAAGCCCCCCCTCCCAATACTGGAGCCTCTCCTCTCCAGAAAGTCGCCCTCTACGAGTACAGAGTGACAGAAATGTGTGAGGAGGGCACGGGGCTAGAGTGCTCTTCCGTGTCACACATTTAGCTATGCTTAGATTTAGAATGCCAGAATAGGGCTTCTGGGTTGTTTGGAGGTATTGGGGTGGAAACGTTTCTTTCTGGGTTTCTTTGCTGTTGGTATCTGTGTGATTGAAGAGTGTGTATGTGAATCACCCTTTGTGATTGTCTGCTTGGGTAAAGAGCTAAATGAGGAGAGGAACTAGATACATTTGATGGTGCTAATAGGAAATGTGCTGGGCTAAGATACCCGCTGAGAAACTTGCTGAGCAAGTGTGTTCGGGTCTGAGCATTATTTGTTATTTTGTTATGTAACTGAATATGGGAAAATTAATGCTGCCCAATGAGTGAATGGGTAACAAAGTGGGGATTATGCTCTCTGTTAGCATATCTGTGGGGTTTCCCCCTCCTCTCTTTCCCAAGTACATCCTCTGCAGCAGCTTTCCCCAACCTGGTATTCTCCAGATGTTATGGGCTACAATTACTGTCATCCTCAACCATTGTCCATGCTACCTGGGGGCTGATAGGAGTTGTAGTCTACAACAGTGGTGGGGAGAAAGTAGATCTCCAGATGTTTTGGACTTCAACTCCCCGCATTCATGACCATTGGTCATGCTGGCAGGGGCTCCTGGGAGCTGAAGTCCAAAACATGATCTGGAGATCAATCTTCTGCCCAACTCTGGTCCAAAACATCTGGAGGGCACCAGGTTGGGGAAAGCTGCTCTACATATACATGCACACAGAGACACACACCTACCTTGATATCCTTATTAATAATTATTGACATGATTACAACATATGTAATGATGTACATAACATGATAAATATTTGCATTGAACTACAAAGGGTAGTTTAATCAACTTTTCATGGCAGTTAAATATGCATGTTTATGACATTATTGATTTATCTGTCCTGTCTTTCTATCGGTGAGCTCAAGCTTCCTCCCTCCCATTTTATCCTCACAACAGCCCTGTGAGGTAGGTTAGGTGAAGAGATCATGACTGGCCCACGCTCAGCCAGTGAGCTTCAATGCTGTGTGGGGCTTTGACCCGGGGCCTCCCCAGTTCTAGAATGATACTCTAGCCCAGCCATGTCCACCTTGTGCCTCTATATGTGTTGGACTGCAACTCATTTCAAGCCCGCATGGCCCATCCTGGCTGGGAATGATAGGAGTTGCAGTCTAACATGCCTGGAGGCCACCAGATGGGGGAAGGCCACTCTAACCACTACACCAGACTGGCTCTCGCTGTGGATTATGGTTAAGATGATTTAGCCCTATTATTGCATCCGAAAGGACACCTACAGCTGCCGCGACTGCTATTGCTCCTTAGAGCTTTTTCAAAAGCGCATCACAATTTAGTACTCTGCATATCAACACCATAAGGCAGGCCACATTATAGAAATGATATAGAGAGATGCAATAGCAGCCAAGATAGGAAACTGTGAAATAAGGGAAAGCCCCTCATGGGACAGGATGGAGGCATGTGGGAACCTGCTCTTCACACATTTTCACAGTCCTTAGAATGGACGGGGGCGGGGGGCGGCGGCGGGGGAGGGACGTCCAGTGGCAGGCAGGAATGCATCTATGCTTGCACAATGCAGCCTGCATTCACTAGCATTCATAATGACGATGCTCTGGCAGAGATATTATTACACAATTTACCCCGTGCCGTCATCCACAGTGCCATGCATGATTTGCACTCACTTTGACGGTTCTTCCCACCTAACGTTCTTGTCCCTGACAAGAAGGGAGAGCCAATCGCGGATTTCCATCACCTTGCCTTGCCCTGTTTTGGAAGGCTTTTTGGGACTAGCCTGTGATGTGATGGAATGCTGTTTTTTCTTATGTATATTGTACTGTTTTTAACGCTACACACACACACACACACACACACACACACAATTTTCATATTATTGACGATTTAATTCTATTTTTAACTTTTGTATTTTTGTATTTTTGTTTCAATTGTATGAGTTTTAAAGGCTGTGAGCCGCCTTGGGTCCCAGTGTTGGGAGAAAGGTGGGATACAAATAAATCGTCATCATCATCATCATCATCATCATCATCATCATCATCATCATCCTCCTTTATTTAAAAACAAGGAATTCATGACAGATGGCCAAACTAGACAAGAAGGAGATTCATGATTTGACCTCCCATATGTTTGAGGGACGGACTACACCTTACATTAAGTGCACAGCAAGCAGTGTTGTCAGGGTGACTTTTTAATAAATCTTGGCTTATTCACCTTGGTGTGTGCGTGTAAGCACCGATTCGGACTGATTCCAATGAAGATGTTTTTTCTCTTTTTAACACCCCACCATGGGGGGGGGTAGAATTTGGGGATGAAAATGGGTAGGAGGAGCTTAAATCCCCACCTTCCTGGAGCACCACAGTCCCAATCCAAATTAGGACCACACGCACTTACACTGAGGTAAATAAGCCAATCCTATTTGAAGAAGAACATGTAGTTTGGCCCTGAGTGTGACCCCTGCCAATTTTCATCAGGACCATAGTGCACAGGAAGGGGAAGTTAACCCTTCCCTTCCCAGCTGCAAACTCCACAACACCTCCCACAGCAATGCAAAACATCCCCCATTGGCATCAATGGGAGATGTTTTCCAGAAGGTGTGTGTGTATGTGTGTGATTTTGTGGGAATCAGGGCTGGAGAGGACAGGGTGAAACCTCCACATACATGCTATGGTCCTAATAAAAAATCACTCCCTCTCCCCGCTCAATATTAACTTAAAAAATCCTACTGACAATGCTGCATACTATGCATTTAACATAATAATTATCTAGCCCCCCCCCCCCGTTTTTTAAAGTAATTTGGGAATGGTAAGGCATGCTTCAGTATGAGACTGTGGCACTGGGGGGGGTTGGTTGACTTCCCCCCCCCCTGTGATGTTTTCTTGATAAAAATCACCCCCCCTCCGAAAATCCTATTTGTCCCATAGGGAAGACCAATGGGTACATGCAAATACCTGAATTGTGGCCCCACAACTGCTTTTACAACAATATAAAGAGGAGGGAAATCCGATTGTGGATTCCCATCATCTTGCCTACTTTTTGGCCTACACTTCTTTGAAAACTGTGAATCAAGCAGGTCACATTGAAATTAGCTGGCTTCCAAATCAGATGCGTATGATTTAGTTGAATTACCATTTCTAATGAATCACGGGTTATTATTGGATCTTTCCTTTTATGCAAGATTGATTTGCAGATTACGGTATACCAAACTTGAAACTTCCGGAAAGAAGTGGATTGCAAAACCAATACTTTCTTGAGGTCTGGAAACTTGCCTTGTCAATGTAGGGCAGAAAACATTTGGTCATTCCTTTGCAGTTATAAATACAGGAAAGACTCAAACATCTTCAGTGTTGAATTTTGGGGATATAGAACAGTTAGGATTCTTTGCCTATTTCAGTATTCTTCTCAGCTGTTCATGCCAATATGCTGAGGTTCAAGTCATCTGATATGTGGCTACTTAAAGCAGCTTAGGAATTTCTTGGCTGTCATCTTATGCAGAGAACTTTTCCTTCTGATGCAAGTGTGACATTTATTCCTATGAATATACTGGGTGCTCCCTGGCTCCAGTGGAAAAAATTCTTGAGGAGCCAAAGATGTGGCATCACCCCATCATTTTAAAGTTGCAACTGGATACTCTTTCATCTGCCCCTTTGCCTGTCTCAGAGGACTCTTACGTCTGCTCAAAAATCTAGAAGCTTTTCATTTAGGATTGGACAATTTGTTCCTCTTTTAAAAAAAACCCAACACAAGCAAATATTGCACCTATTTTCATACACCGTTGATTTTCATGAAACTTTTTCTTGAATATAAGCAAGAAGACAAAATGGCTTCTTTTTGCTATTCATAGCTTGTCATTTTTCCATGTTTCTCCTTACTTTTGAAATCAGAAAACTATATCCTAATCTATTACACCCAGCATCAGATGTGAGATTTCTTCTATGTCCAGCATTTCTCCAGGTACTATTTCAATATGGTTTCTGCCTTGCGAATACCTAATGTTAGTTGCTTTCAGACTTCACTCTGTGGTTTCCACTGAATTATCTACCCTGGTAATACCCTCAATGATAGCTTAAGATGAGGTTCCTCAGGGATTTGCTTCTACCACATGAACCTGCCTGCGTATTATGATGTGCCTTAAGGTCCCAATCCTCCTGTGGTTCCATCCTCCTGGGTTCCTCAGATGGCCATGCCCCTTCCCCTGGCCCACCCCCTGGCCCACCCCCTTTCTTCTGACAACCAATCATTTGGTGGTGTCCTGGCTTTTGTGCAGCTTTTTCCCCATTCTAAGAGGTTGAAAGGCCTCTCCAAAGGCTTATAGATTTCATAGATCATAGAGTTGGAAGGGGCCTACAAGGCCATTTTTTTTTTTTTTTAGAGTAAGGAAAATGTAGTAATTTTTGTGAAAGTGAAAGAAAATGCTTTTTCCACTTGTGTATTTGTGCTCTACCACAGTGCCACCTAGAGGTTATGTAGTGGAAAAGCAGGAAAGGAATGACCCTTCGTGTACTGCTCAGAAACTTAGTTATGTGATGAAACTGAAAGTAGGTACAATGGATTAACAGCCTCATGTAGAAAAGCCCCTTGTAACTTGTGGTGATGTAGCAGTGCCAAGGGTTTCTGACTCCCAATTGTTTAACAACAGCATCAGGAAAGGTCTCCCCTCTTTTCTAAATTAGGCTGCTAAAGCACCATTGGATGCAACCCATAGTCATTTTAACTTTTCAGAGGTCTGGGAACAGTTTTAGGTATAGTTTTAATTTGCCCTTTGAAAATTGTGTGTAAAAGTTATGCTAACTCGATAGAAGAGAGTATGATCTCAGATTTATATTTATTGTTAGGTAGTTTCTCTGGAAAGAAAGTAAGGTAATTTTTAAAAAGGAATTGAAATAAATAAGTAAATAAACAAATAGCATCCACAGCACAATTTTTTTATAATGACTATATTACACACATTTTGTAGTATAACACACAATATTCATGACGAGTCGACTAATTGTACTGATTTGCCTCTGGTTTTTGCAATGCATGAATGATATTATGCCTCTAGGGGGAGCTATAACCCTTGCATATCGCTAAAATGATTCATCCTAGGCTATTCCTAAGCGAGCTATCAAAATATAATGAATATTCCACCTTTCACTGATGTCATAGTCTAAAGTAAGTGCTCTGACTGCAGGTCTTTCCTCATTTTCTTTGTTATTCCTTCCTGCTCCTCTTCCGATCCTTTCCCCTCATGCAAAGCAGGGCTGTGACATGCCTGTCTCTTTCACGGAAGGCATGCAGTGCTGCACACCACACAATCCACAGCCCCGTAACACCGGGTATCCAGACCCCGTGTCAGTTCTTATCTGTCAAATCAGATGTTTCCAAGGCCACAGGCAACAGTGAAAGCAATATTTAGATCCCTTTCGCCTGACTTCCCCAAGAACTCACGCACACACACCAAACTGATCTTTGGAGAGGAAATCTGATGCTGAAACCTTCCATTAAAGACATGGAAAATTCAAAGAGGTGGTCTCTGATACCTTAGAATATGTGTGCCCAGCAAACAGGTGAGGATGTAATTGGATTTTATACAAAAGTATGCAAGCACGTATTTTCAAGCATACATCCCGGAAGTAGTCAGTTTTTTAAAAAGTTACTTATAGGGCATTAGATGCTGAAGGCTCAGTGGACGTGGAATTTTGCAATGTGTTCCAGAGAATTTGCTTCTGCACTTGCCACTGCCCTCTTTTTTTTGGTATTATTCTGGGCAAATTTGTTTATTGCACTGGAAAGTCTTGATTCTAGTGTGTAATATCAGACATTTATTTATTTATTTATTATATTTATATCCCACCCTTTTTCCTGGGAGGAACCCAAGGCAGCTTACATACCGGTAATCCTCCTCTCCATTTTATCCTCACAACAGCCCTGTGAGGTAGGTTAGGCTGAGTCAGTGACTGGCCCAAAGTCACCCAGCGAGCTTCATGGCCCAGTGGGGACTAGAACCCGGATCTCCAGAGTCCCAGTCCAACTCTCTAGCCACTACACCACACTGGTTCTCAACAGACTTGTTGCTATTGTCCCGCAGAACCTGAGCCTATATGTGGTATTTTATTTATTACATTTATACCAGAGGTGTCGTGGAGGAGCCAGGCTCACAGGGATGCAGTGCCGGCACTTTTTAAATTTCCCTCTGACCTTAGCTGCAGTCCTCGCAGTAGCTGGGCAGAAATGAATTTTTTGCAATTCCCTGTTGTAAATTCCCTGCTGTAATGCAAAGTATTTTGGGGGGTCATTTGGTCTCAAAGGGGCAATTAAGACCTACTAGTTTTACAAAAGACCTGCATCTTGTAGAGAGGAAAACTGCTAGAATAGGTTTGTTGGGCTGGACCAACCCAGCTGCCTGAATTTCTGGACTCTCCTTGGGGGCGTAGCTGTGCGGATTGTCACGATGAGTGCCTGCACTTCAAAACTGAGCACCACACCACTGATTTATACTTCAAGGTTCTTGAACAGAATTCAAGGCAGCGTGCACGGGGCTCCCAGGCAATCTCCCATCCAGGCACTGACCAGGGCCGGATCTACATTACACTGTCTTATCATCAAGATAGCAGAATGGTACTGCTATATTCACCTTCTGCAGTCACTACTCACAGGGCACACTCCTGTTAAATGTACTGCAGTCCTCCCAGTTTCCATCCCACACCTAACTCCATAGCAGTAGAACTAGGCCTTGAACATGCAGGGGAAATGGCCCTTTAAGAGAAAGAGGGGTTTTTTTTGTGTGTGTGTTTGCTTTTGTTAATCCACTCTGCAAAGGTATGGTGGTGCGAACCTGTGAAGCAGAGAGATTGTCTTAAAAGCGGGGGGGGGGGGGAAGCTTTTCCTGCCCAGTGCCAGCTCACAAAGCAGAAGGTGAAGGGAAGAGGCCCCCATGTGCTGAAGCCAGCAGGATCAGGATCAGCCCTTTCCCCTAAGGTTCCCATGCACTAACTCCATTGAAATCAGTGTGATTTGCCTGGGAGCAAAGCCAGTGAAGAGAATGTGATTTACTTCTGAGTAAATATGCCTTTTAGCCAATTTATACTTTCTTTTTTTTGTGGGGGGGCTCTTTAAGAGAAAGGGTTGTTTGTCTTGGTTAATCAGCTCTGCAAAGTTATGGAGGTGCGAACGTGTGAAGCAGTGAGATTTTTTAAAAAGTGGTGGGGGGGAAGCTTTTCCTGCCCCATGTCCACCACAAAACCACAAATGGCAGACACCTCTCTTCCCCACCAGTTTGGGAGACACACTTCACGCCGCATTTCCCCCGCCCCTCGAAAACTACTGGCTAACTCCAGTGATGACACTTCCATGGCCACACCTCTGGCGGGCAATGCCAGTGCCACTTTAGCACATGCCAGCTGCGTACTGTGACAGCGAATGACAATAACTGAAAAAAACCCCAATGTGATAAACCTAGTCCGGGAAATTCCAGAAGAAATAAGGAACAATTTCACAGAACTAGTGCGACCGGCACTGAAAGCTGTGTGCCCCACAAGTCACGGAAGTGATAAAGTACTGCAATAAACCTTAGGTGTGGATCTGGCCCAGATGCAGACCCTGTTCCGCAATCAGCAAGGTTGCTGCCTTCATGAGCCTTCTGCCTATGCCCTAACATGGGGTGGGGAACCTGAGGCCCTCCAGATGTTATTATTTCATAGATCATAGAGTTGGAAGGGGCCTACAAGGCCATCGAGTCCAACCCCCTGCTCAATGCAGGAAACTAGAGGAGGGGTCTCCCATCCAAGTAATAACCAGGCCTGACCCTGCTTAGCTTTCCACGCTCAGACAAGCTGAGCCAGCATGAGCCACAGGCCTGTATTATGATCATCCCTGACCATTAGCTGATGGGAATTAGAGCCGAACAACATCTAGAGGGCCACAGCATCTCCACCCTTGCCCTGGACATGCCCGAGTATGTTGACAAGTTATTTTAAGCTCAATTCCCATTGGACCTGTAGCAAAAAGATGCTCCTATGACTTGATTAGAAACTAGGAGGAAACTCGGTGCTTCCTGAGCCTGGTGGAGGCCTGTTAGTGTTTTCTTGATTGTATTCCACACAAGAAATGCAGTTGCTTTGCAATCAACCTCTCTTTACTCCTAACCTAAGAGGAAATGTTACCCTTCATGGCTGCATACAAATGTGACGTAATTGGATTGGCAGGGCTGCTGCGAAAGTGCACTCATCACCACATTTTCATCAAACAAACCACTTTTGGTCAGGGGAAACAAGTTCTGTGAGTTCACAACAGAAGCTGTCTGTGCTCATTGCTGAGTGACTGGCATATGCCTATGTATGTTCTGACAAAGCCACCTCCATCATGCCTTCCCAGGAGGAGCTGCTTTGCAACTCTTTATAAAATTGATTTTTGTTTTGTTTTAAAATAATTAACGTTTATATAAATAAACATGCACATTGCACTCAATATTTTTAAAACGGTGGACAGATGTCCTGAAGTGTGTCTGTGTGTGTGCGTATGTGAGTGAGTGATCAGACTGATGAATGAATCAGCATTCAAATTGCTGCTATGTATGCCTGTCTTTTACATAGCAAAGTGGGGCGGAACCTGGAAGTGAAAAGTATGCTGACTGCTGTTTTAATAGTATGTGTATACAAAAACTACATCATCTTATATCTTTTACAATCTTTTATCTTGTAACACAATAAAATTAAAAGTGGGTCCTGTATTAGAGGTTTTGTTTAATTGTGGGTTGCGCATCCATAAAGCTTCCAGGCTACTTTGCTATTACACTGTTGTGATGTTCTTTAGTCTCCTTTTGCCTGGTTTTATGCCTTCCTTCCCCAGCCTAGTGCCCTTCAGATGGCTGGACTATAACTTCCATCACGCCCCAGCCAGCTGGGGATAATGGGAGCTGTAGCCCAACCCATCTGAAGGATGTCAGATTGGGCTACAGTGTTCTAGCATAATTTAATTGTGCTAAATAAATGTAATTGTGGTGTTGACATCCTACCCAGCTAGGGAGATTACCCTGGTATAATGGGAAAGAAAACGTAACCTCTCAAAAACCCTGAGCAAAACACAGCCATGCATTGTGGTCTTCCAGGAGCTAAACAATCGCCCTGTTTTTGCAGGTGCAGACAGGCATCAGAAACGGGTTCATCGAGCTCATGGTTAGCCAGCATCCATGTCTGACAAGCTGTGTTTGGCTTGTGAGCTATGAGTTGTTCAGGTCTCTTAGATTATCCCTGCCCCCGCCCCCCGTGTAAGCATTTGAATGTATCAAGAGTTACATTTTGTATTAATGTCTCTCTCCCTCTTACCATGTTTAGAGCTCACTATGATGACACCGCTACCTATACTGCAGTGGCAACAAACGTGCATGGACAGGCATCAACCAATGCTGCCATCATTGTGAGGAGTAAGTAAGCCATGGAAACATGTGAAAGAGAAATATATGCAACGATGCTTAAGAAATGCTTGTGCCATAACTGTGTGTCACTTTCTTCCAGGGTACAGAGGGGACGAAGAGCCATACCCTGCTGGAGTTGTACCCAGTCACTGTAAGTTCACTTTGCAATTTGATGAAATCATATGGGTGTTGGAAGCCTCCTCAGTAGCAATTTAAGATGCTAGTTTTTGACCTGTAAAGCCCTAAATGTCCCAGAGTCAGCATACCTCAGAAACGCCTCTCTCTGTATGAGCTTGAGCCCCTGTTTTGGTCTTTAGGAGGGGCCCTGCTCTGGGTGCCTGCACCCCTCTAACATCTGTAGGGGAAAATAACAGGGCCTTCTCAGTAGTGGTGTTGTGGAACTCCATCTCAAAAGAAGAGCACCAAATGATCGATCCTTTTAGGATCTTCAAGGCAAGTCACAACTGTACTGCATTTAATGTTTAATGGTTAATTTTTTGGAAATCGGTGCTTCTAATATTTATGCATTCCTTTAATGTTTGTAAGCTACCTCAGTTAGAGTTCCAAAAAAAGGGCAATGGAACTTCAGAAGATGGTGATAATGATAATAATGCTAATGATCCAAAAACCTCAACTGAGCAATACCTTTATTCATTAGGACCAACCAAAATGCCACGAAAGAGTATGCAAGCGTTTGAGTTTTCCAGAACTCTTTCTTAGGCTTGGTGGTACAAAAAAGAAAAAGGGAAGGAAAAAAGCAGGGAGCGGGGGAAGAAATAGAAAGTCCAAAAATCTGGTCAAGTGTTGTAGCGCCGAGATCTGCAGTTTAGACTCAGTCTCAAGATGGAGAATGCAGAGTGAATGAACTAGTCACGCGTGGTTGCTGCAGATATCAGATTACGCCTGGCATCAAAGAAACAATGTCTGATGATCCCCAGTTTTGAAAACGTAACAGCTGGCTGTAACCCAGATCTGATGCTGATGTGATGCTGATGCTCCAAACACATGTCAATCTCTGATTTCAGCCTTGGACAAGAGGGATGGATTGAATAACCATTTCTGTTTGGGAACAACAGACATTTTTAAAGTGGCTGATTGATTCACACTGTGCCCATGCTCTCCTTATTACCCATGCTGCTTTTAGCTTCCTGGGGGAAATGGTTCTGAATGAATGTGGCTTTGTTCACGTCCCTTAGAAACTCCACACACAACTGACAAGGAAGCTGCCTTATACCAAATCAGGCTATTGTCTATGCTGACTGGCAGCGGCTCTCCAGGGTTTCTTTCCCAGCCCTACCTAGAGATGCTAGTGCACTGTTCTCCAACCTTGGGTCCCCAGATGTTTTTGGCCTACAACTCCCAGCATGCCCCAGCCAGCGGGAGTTGTAGGCCAAAAACATCTGGGGACCCAAGGTTGGAGAACACTGCGCTAGGGAATCATGTACTCTGCCACTGAGCTATGACCCTTCTTGAGGCTGGAATGAGGCTAGACAAAAAGCAGGGATGCATCAGATTAATAGAGGTCATAGGGAAGGAGAAGTGGGCATGAAAAGATGGAGGGACAAAATATAGACGTTGGTTGTGAGATTCTCCATTCCCTTTTGACAATTATCTCTGGAATAATGTATGATTACCAAATTGTCTTTCATAGTTATAGATTTCATAGATCATAGAGTTGGAAGGAGCCTACAAGGCTATCGAGTCCAACCCCCTGCTCAATGCAGGAAACTAGAGGAGGGGTCTCCCATCCAAGTAATAACCAGGCTTGACCCTGCTTAGCTTTCCACGCTCAGACAAGCTGAGAGCCCGCGTGAGCCACAGGCCTGTTCTTTGGGTTGATCCAAAGAATGAGGGAGGAAACACAGCAGAACTTGAGTAGTCTACAAAATGGGCTCCATAACTGCAGCAGCATACAGGCCACAATGTGTTTCTTCGGCTGGAGATGGATGAATAACTTTAACGAGAGTTGAAAGTGGTGTTGCTGCCCTTGGTATACACCCATGTGTTTATTTTTGTCCCACACTCAATGCTGCATAAATGGGTTTTGCACGTTTCTGAAAGCCTACGAAGCCCTGCAAACCCTATGGCCTAGTGTCCAATGCTGCCTAAGCGCCAGTGCTTGCACAACAGGGATGTAATGCTTTGGATGGGAACCGGATTTGGTCAGAAACACTCATTTCTGGAATGAGGCAGGTCAGCAGAGCTTGCATAACGGAGTGTCCGCCAACCTGTCCTGACCTGGAAACAAGTGTTTCCGCTCGTTTTGGGGCTTGCTTTATGAAGCGCTACATCCCTGTTGTGCAAGTGGTGGGTCCTGTTCGCACAACAGAATCAGCAGAAGTGCAGCAGCCCTGTTGGATATTACCTCTGAGTGTATATACATCACAGGCACTGATGCCCCTATTACACCACCTTCAGCTCTCTGGAAGAAAAAAAAAAGTCTTAAGTTCAGCTAGTCCCTTGGTCTCTGTGTCATTGCTGTTTCATAATAAAGTGTCTACATGATAAGTTGTATCTCTATGAAAATCCTTCACACCAGCTTCATTCTTGCTTTGCATGCAGTGCCTCTGCCACTGGACATGTGCTTCTCCCATTTTGATGTTCAGTTTTTGGAGAGGTTTGGTGTCACCTTTGGTGTGGAAGGGGAAACACTTACTCTCAGATGTGATCTCCTGGTCACCCCAGAGCTGAATCGTCTCCGGCCTCGTGCTGAGTGGTACAGAGATGGTAAGATTTCCTTTCTTCTGGGGAAGTATGTGGCTACCCTTAAATTGGTTTGGGAATTTTCAAGAGGCCTGGTGTAGTGGTATCAGTTGAAAGCTCACTCTGCAAGTGTCTTTGGGCATATCCCTCACCTTCCCAAGAGCAACAGACCTGTAAACAGTGACTGCTGTCTTCATGTGAATCTTCTGTGAGCTCTACATTCCATTATTAATCGTGGTGGGTGAACTTACCCCAGGTAAATTTGTTATTTCCTTGGAAAGTAATGAATTCACCCATCTTAGCTCGGAGGAGAGTTCTCTTTTAATATGAACTCTTGTTCTGTGCATATGAGTTTTTGCGCATGTGCAATATCAAAGTGCACCTTGAGAGCTGTAGCTTGGAATCACGTAGTGCGGCATAATGTCATGCATCACCATGTTATGTGCCCCCTTCCTGACTGGTTGTTTTACTGTGGCCTGCCTGTGTGATGTGACATTCACTCTCCATTGCTAATCACTGGAATATGGAGAACAGAAGAAGATGGACTTGCCGATTCCTCCTTGCCGAATCAGAGCTGTGGCAGTGGCGACAACAAGGGATGCAGCAGGAGACCCACTGGATCATTCAAGAGTTAAACCAACCAAGTCAGAGCATGCACAGAAATAGCATTGTTAAGATGCAGACTTTACATGTGCTGAGGCTCACAATCAATTGCGAACTTAATAGCAAATTCATAATACATCGATCTACAAAGGTGAACATAATGAACAGATGAGTTTTGACCAATGAGCCAACCAATTACAAAATCCGGCAGCATCGCTAATTATTAATAGTGTTAGACTCGAAGGCCAATAGAAAAACCTTATTGGTAAGAGGGATACCAGTGGACTGAACACGATGACTGTTTTTCTAAAAAAAAAAGTACCAATTTTAGCATAATCAATATAGAAAAGACTGTTTCATTTTCCTTTGCTTTTTAAATAATACATTTTTCTTCACCTTCTTTTTCTCTGAATTAATTATGATAAGCTGCTGAGGTGGACTTCTGTGGTTTAGTTCTGCTAATTAGACCCATGGGGATGCTGTGCTTGCTTCAAATTACTGTAGTTTAAAGCATTTATTGGCTATTAAACTCTGGGGGACACCGTATCTGTTAAAATCAGATCCCATGGTATGGTTCTCAACACATTGTACATTTCAGATCCTTGCTGCAGATTCAAATGCTGGGAATTCCATTCCCAGATAATTGGGAAAGGCCCTGATCCAGCTGTGCCAGCAATCAGACAATTGACAGTCATGAAGAAGACCAGCTGTTTGGCTGGGAGGAGAAAACAGGAGGCAGGGCACTACATTCAGCTCCCGCCCCTGCTCCCAAACAACTTGAGCAATGCCATTGCTGATAATAGGTTGGGGTTACACTTGCTAAGCCCTGGCAGCTGAACTGGGTTCAGGAGGCGTGCACAGCACCCATTTACGCCCAAACAATTGCATATCCAAACCCAAATATGATATCTATGGATTACTTCAATGTTTTGTATGTGGTGCTGCCTTTGAAGACTACTTGGAAACTTCAGTTGGCACAAAATGCAGGGCTGGGCATATAGAAATATCCTCCAAGTCTTCAAGCAGCTCTACTGGCCTGATCCATTTCCAGGCACAATTCAAAAGTGCTGGTTTTAATCATGGAAACCCTAAACCAGCTTTGTATTTAACAACTCACCTGGTCGCCATAGGTGATCAGGAATTAAATGCAGACAACTGCACGGGATTCCATGCAAGCGAGTGAGGAGGCTGATGGAGGGAGGAGAGTTGGATCACTCTGCCCCTCCTCTGTCAGTCAGGCCAGCCTGCTTCATTTCTGGGCTAGCTGCAAAGGAAGAAAAGCCCCTTCCTTTGCGACTAGCACAGGAACACCGCAGGCTGGCAGAGGAGGGATTCATTGTTCTGTCTGTCCTCTGCCAATCTCCTTGGTAAAAGACCATTCTTTTTTTTTTTACTGGTCTGCTAAGAGACTAGTAGCTTTTGTTTGCATGCTGGCAGAATAGAAATTCAGGTTCCTAGCTTTACTAGCTTCTTAATAGGTTAGCATTTTGGGGGGGGGGCAGGCGAGTGATTTTTGTGGGCTTATTTCCAAGGCTACCCTAAGCAGCTTTGGACCACAGAACATAAGGATCCCTTTTCTCCATGTGAACTTGCCTGGATATTAAGATCATCCTCAGATTTTCTTCTTGGGGTCCTTCCCCAATCTTTGGAGGTGAAGCAGGGGGTGACGAGATAGGGCCTTCTCATTTGTAGCTCCCTGACTCTGGAATACTCTTCCCAAGGTGGCCTGATGCAGAGCCTTTTTGGCAAAAGGTTTTACTTGGCCAGGCTGTTTAGATTTTCTGTTTTTAAGTTTTTCAGATCATGTTTTAACCTGGCTTGAAATGGGTATATGTTAGGCTTCTCAATTTGTTTACACTGTATGTTTTCTTATTGTTGTTTCATTATGCTTTTCATTATCACTAGCTGCTTTGAGAGCCTTCAGGGTAAAGGGTTTGATTTAAAAAAATGCTCTAAACAAATAAAATGAATGGGAACATGCTTTAGTACATACCAATTCCTTGGCAGGATTGGTATGAAGAGCATAAATATGTCTCTTGTAAAATATTCTGAAAGAGCCAGCTAGTAGTATATGGGACAGATCCAGACATGCTCTTCCATGAATGGAAGCACTCCTTTCATTTGCAAAAGGGGCTGAAATCCAGCGCAGGCTCCCACTCTGGAGGAAGGAGGGATTTTTTTTTGCTGATTTCCCTTTCCCCCTGTAGTGCCCCTCGCCCATTGTTCCAGAGGATCCCCCTAGACTTGAGAGCAGATTTTTGGGATGTTCAGGAGGCAGGAGGAATGTTATTTACTTCTTTAAAATATTTATAAGCTGCCTTTTAGGGAAAACCCTCCTAACAAGGCAGTGTACCAAACTGAAAACCACACAACACAATGAAACAATGATAAAAGCAATAATAAAATTAAAAATGAGAATTAAAACCAGATAACACTATATATGTAATGGCTCCCGATAAAACCATGATGACTCAACTATAGGCCAAGGTAAATGGATAAGTCTTTAGGGCCCACTTGAAAGCCCGGTGCATATCAGTGGAGTTCCACACGTGGTGGTGGTGGTGGGCTGCTACCGCCTCCCCCTCCCCCTGGCAGAAGTGTGGAGTTCCACCCATGGGAAATCTGGATCCAACTGAGCAAGACTTATGATGAGCACAAACCTGTTCTATCTGTCAGTGGGGACATTTGTAAAAATTCCCCTTCACTTGCTATTTGCTATCCGTTTTTGTGATATCAGCACAGTGGTTGGACGAAACCAATAGCTCCGTCCACCAGTTTCCCAACCATCATTGTGAGTGACTCCTATTTTGCATTGGTTAAATCAAAAAGCCTTTTGATTTAAGTAGCTAAACAGGAGTTCCAGGCAAAGGACAAAGAAATAATCAGTTTAATCAAATATTAGCTCTTCAAATGGGTCTTACAGTTTGGCAAGTTTGCTAACGCAAGGTGAGTACAAAGGAAAAATAGTCTCAGAAACTCACAAGTTAGCAGAGTTTACGAGCCAATTCCCTAGAATCCCTCCATGTCCAGAAGTAGTGGGGCGGCTTCTATTGTATAAGAAAAAGACCCTAAACATAGCATAACTGCTTTGAGTTCATTCATGCTTTTATTTAAAAGCGGTACTATTAAAAAAAAGAAAAAGTAAACAAAGGATGATAGATGATTAAACTGAACAATACAAACAACACAACATAATGGAAGGAAATGGAAGGAGGCTGTAACCTTTCCCTCCACATGGAGAGTCAGGGTTGGAAAAGATGAAGAAGACCTCCTTTACAGGCAGTTCAAAGCCAGTAGAAGATCCAAACCACATGTCACTTTAAAGACAAAGCATGCTTCCAGATGAGGCTTTTATAGCGAAATCGACCTGCCTCAGACACGGACTTTTACAGGTGTGTTTGTGCGGGTCCAGACATCATCTCCCATTTGCAACCCTCCATCTTTTTTCTTACCACCAAAAGGCTGTTAAAGAGGGAAAGATGGAACAGTTGCACAATAGCTTTTGACTGGTACTGCTAAAAGCTGCCCATCTGGAAACACCTCTAGCTAGCAGCTGTTTTAATATAGTGTTTTATTCTTTTTATTGTTCACCACTCCGGAATCTGTTTAGATATGGAGTGGTATATAAATGTTATAAATAAATAAAGTAAAATAAGCCAATACATTTTTATTGTTATTTTTACTCAAAAGTAAGCTCAGCGGACCTGAACTGGACCACGACCCTGGCCTGGGGGGATTAGGGGGGTTAACCCTTTGCATACCACTGTGGACTGGTTGCTCCATGCCTGCAATTTACATTTCCAAAAAGTGATCCATTGAAACAAATATGTCTTTAGCGTGGTCTAGTTTTTATGGATTTCTTCAGGACTCTGTAACCTCCTAAGGTACTGGAAGTGCCCATTTGTACTTCTGGTTCTTGTCTAACATTCCTCTTGTTTCTGGAACTCCTAATGAGTTGGTCTCAACATGTGGTGGTATACTACCAGGACATCAGTCTATAACATTGACATTTCCTTCCCTCAGCCAAAATTGGGCTTGAAAATTCTACAATGGCCTGGTTTCCATTTTCTAGGCATACTAATGGAGAGTGTTCAGCCTGAGAAGAGGTTGTTCCTGACCTTGACACAGAAAAATAACAACTGATAGGTCTCACGCAGGTCTGAAGGCATTGCTTTCCTTATCAAGTGTAGCATTTAATGGCCGCTCTCACAAAAGGATTCACAATTGACTTTTCTTACCTTCTTCGAGAAACCAATCCCCGCAGTTCAAACAAATTGACATCTTAAACTTATTTTGCAGAAAACTGAATGAGTGGCCTGATTTTTTAGTACAGTAGAAACAGCTCTCTTTATATTTAACCTACATTCAATGATAACATTTTTAAAAAAAAATATTCAAAGATTGTTAAAATGAGTTTGTAGAGCTTGAGCAAAAGCACTGCTTTTCTTTGGTCCCCCTCCCTCAGCTGTCACCTGGCAACAGCCATTCCATAAAGCATCAGCAGTGGGAGATAGGAAGCAGGGCCAATCCATTAGCTCCCCTGAAAGACCAGCTTAACTGGACTCCTCCTCTCCCTGAACTGTCTCCATTCCAGCTGGTGGTTATAAGAACTATTTGACTGCAAGAATTTGTACCTTAGTTTTCTATGCCAGTGTGGCGTAGTGGTGAGAGTGTTAGACTGGAACTCAGGAGATCCGGGTTCTAGTCCCCGCTCGGCCATGAAACTCACTGGGTGACTTTGGGCCAGTCACTGACTCTCAGCCTAACCTACCACACAGGGTTGTTGTGAGGATAAAATGGAGTGGAGGAGGAGGATTATGTAAGCTGCCTTGGGTTCCTTTCAGGAAAAAAGGCGGGGTATAAATATAATAAATAAAATAAATAAATAAATAAATTTTACCTCTTCCCTCCCCTTCCCTTTTTCCTTTTGTGTTGTGTCTTTTAGATTGTACGCCTGCAGGCAGGGACTGTCTTGGTTTATCAATTATATATAAACTGCTCTGGGAACTTTTTGATGGATGAACAGAATAAAAATACTTATACTACAAATACTACAAACAAGCAGCATCTAAAGCACAACAGACAGGAAATAAAGAAAATATAGGAAACTGCCTAATACCAGGTCAAACTAAATGCCCATCTAGTCCAGTATTGTTGTCTACTATGGCTGGTAGCACCTCTCCAGGGTCTCAGGCAGAATTTTCGCCATCACCTGCTACCTGGCCCTTCTAACTGGAGATGGCAGAGATTGGATCTGGGACCCTCTGTATGTAAAGCATGTGCTCTAACAGTGAGTTATGGTCCTTACCGATATGTAGATGAGTTTATGATTAATAAATGAGGCACAGAGGCACTGCAACCTAGAGTAGTTTCATAAGAATAAACACACATGTATGAAAATGTATGAGTGACCAAATAACGGATTCCACCCCCCATCTCCCACAGGTCATATGGGCAAATAGCTGCTATCCCTCACCACTAGCTTGGTTGTTTGAAAATGTGGGACATACGTCAGTTTTGAGCACTTGGTGATCTAGTAGTATATATAGTCAATGTCTGGGATCAGAGAACACGATAACCCACACTCAAGGGCTGAGTTGAGTGTGGGTTGTTGCTGAAACGTGGGTTATCGTGTTGTCTGAACCCAGCTGTGCTAACAAGCCATGGCTTGTTAACCATGGACAACCCATGAAGAGAACCCATGGCTTGTTGTTGGGTTGTGAACTGTGGGTTGTTTCACCACGGTTTGTTATCTTGAGTGTGGGTTATTGTGTTGTCTGAACCCAGTCAGTGTTCAAAATGTTGGCTGCCTATGGTTTTTTGGAACACTCGATTATCTAGTATATATAGTCACTGTATAAAATTCCAGGCCTATGGCTTTTTAAAATAGACTGTGTGTATGTTTTCTTTCAGCAATACTGGAACAAGGCTGCATTGATTAGAATATATCTGTACAGAACAGTTATCAGGGAGACACACACTCCCCCACTACAAAAGTAACCAATCAATTATTAAGCTAATAAGTAGAAACCAAAATAGGTAGGAATTTCTTTGACCATGATAAAATATTCTACACATTTCATTGCATCAATTGCACCAGTCAATCAGACTAATTTACATTAATCTTGAGTTGCAACCTCTCACCTGTGAGAAATTCAAACTTAATTTGATTCACTGCTCAGCAGGAATGCCCAAAAGATTTTAAATTAAGTGTGTATTTATAGCCGACTTCAGATTAAACTGAAATCTGGCCTTAAGTCATTTTTTTCCCTTCCAGTTTAATCTGACACATGCCTTGAATAGAGAAGTTTATTAAAAAGGATCAAAAAGTGCATAGAGTGATAACTCCTGATCAGGGGTGCAATCCAGCCAAAGTTAAGCATATTTAAATCCCATTGATTTCAGTGGGAGAGCAATGTCTTTGTTTAACTCGCTGCTGTTGAAATCAATAGGATTTAAAAAATACTTGACTTTGGCTGGATCACACTCTAGATTAGCTTTTCATGACATTGCTTCAAAAGAATTGGTATTATTTTGGGGGGTTCTAGGTGAGTTGGTTTGTTAAAAATGGCAGCAGTGAAACATCCTGTCACTAGGTCTCCAAGGGACAGTGTTGAATAGTACAAAAATAGGGCACATGCTTCTTTATATAATCAGAGGTGGCATAAATCTGAAGGTTGACAATTCTGTCCTTAAAGGTAGAATTTCATAAGTTTTAAACTTCCTGCTGCCTACATTTGCTCTAAAATGGCTGTTTCAATTACTCATGCAGGGCAGACCAGATCAGGGTCAATCATCACTGCTTAACTTGATGACATATGCTTTATCGCAAATGTCTTCCAGATGTGCTAATAAAAGAATCTAAGTGGACAAAACCATTCTTTGGAGAAGGCCAGGCAGCCCTGTCTTTCACCCACCTGAACAAGGATGATGAAGGCTTATACACCTTGCGCATAATTTCAAAAGGAGGAGTGAATGAATACAGTGCATTTCTGTTTGTGAGAGGTATGGCGTTTCTGTTGTTGTTCATGGGCTGATGAACAGAGCCGGGGGGGGGGGGGGAGGTCTCAGCAGCCTGCCTTCACCAAATGCCAGGTAGTGATGAGACATGTCCCTTACAGGCACTCCCTTTCAGTGGTTATGGTAGTGGTGGCTGAACACCATACAGAGGCTGGGTGAAGAACTGGCATGTCCACATCACGGTGTTCACACATACCAGAGAATTTAGCTCTATTTATGTAATGTCCAAGGAAGAAAAGTAAAAGATTTGCCTGACAGTTTTTTTTCTTTTAAGATGAAAAGGAGATGAATACATTAAGACAGAATGAGGGTCACAATTTGACCTCACATTTGCATTTACAATTCCCCTTGCAAGTCAGAATACGGTGACATAAGTCCTTGTGGGCCAAACTTCAGCTTTACATTCTTTCTTCTTCTAATTGAGCACCTTTCTGTGTGCGCTGCCTTTTAGATTCTCTTAAGTCAGTGCTTCAGGCTTAATCCTCAGCATGCTCTACTGAAAGCAACAGAGTTGTGGTGCCGATTGATACTTTGTAACATTTTTGGCCCTGACAACAAACTTATTTACTTGTAAGTAAGTCTAACTGATTTCAGTAGAATTTAATTCCATCTAAGCGTACTTAGGATCGCACCCTTAGAAATACAATGGTTTGCGCATGCAAATCTTCCATTCCATTTGTGATACCCCTCCATTTAGTTTAATTGAAACCCTGAATGAGGCTGTGTTTGCCACATTTATGCTATCAGCTGAATTATGGCCCAAGTGTGATTTAACTGAACTTTTCCTTGGTTTTAGATGCTGATGCACTGGTAATGGGGGCACCAGGAGCACCAATGGATGTGAAATGCTATGATGCTAACAGAGATTATGTTATTGTTACTTGGAAACCACCAAATACAACCCATGAAGCTCCAGTTATTGGATATTTTGTGGACAGGTATATGTCTGGAGAGAAGAGTATTTGTTTGTTTGGTCTATCAAATCTATGAGCAATACTTAAGGGAATATAACTTTTTTTAACCTGAATGATCATACCGGTTTTGTTCCCTGTAGTGAATTAGAGCAATATCATTCCAGTCCCTTTTATTATTGTTGTTTCTGCGTGGTGTTTTATGGTTTCTCCACAAAGAGCAAGTCTCCAGCCTCAGCCCCACAGCAATGTGAGCTGGCTCACACATTCACATACAACCACTTGATTACCCAATACCTGATAACTCACGGCTGTATGTGTGAACTGACTCCATTTTGTCTGAGGTGATCTGAAAGCTCTGTTGTGGTCTATGCATGATCTGTGACAGCTCATTCCTACATGTGAGCTGCCACATAATGCTGTAGCCATCAAGTCAGCAACAGACTCGTGTGAATAATTTTGTTTCCTCGTAGCAGGATGTGTCCTACTAGTCACATCCAGTGTGTGGATAGTGCCAGTGTGCATAGTGGTGAGAGTGTTGGACTGGGACTCGGGAGATCCGGGTTCTAGTCCCCGCTCGGCCATGAAACTCACTGGGTGACTTTGGGCCAGTCACTGACTCTCAGCCTAACCTACCTCACAGGGTTGTTGTGATTGTGAGGATAAAATAGAGAGGTGGAGGAGGATTATGTAAGCCGCCTTGGGTTCCTTGCAGGAAAAAAGGCGGAATATAAATATAACAAATAAATAAATAAATAAATAGTCAGTATGATACATGACTTTCAGATTAGATTACCACTATATTCCATTTGTACCATCGGTTACAACAGTGGGATCCTGTTTTCCATCCAGAGTTGCTACAGTCATTGACTCCACCTTACATTCAGTTGTGGATGAAAGGCCTGATGGCAATAAAGTGCCATATGTATATTCAACAGTCCTGATGAAATCCCAGGATATCTATAATCCCATATGACCTGCCCATTCGACATTGTCAAGAACCCCTATTTTCTTTTCAGTCTCTAACTGTCTGTAAGACTGCATTTGGCCAGGCTGAAGTTGCACGTAGTGATGCCACCACCTGCATGTGGGGTTATCTCAAGATGTCTCTAGCTTCAAGCTCAGAGCAAGACTCAGTTCATTGGACTGAATGGTATCAGCTGCAATCCTGTGGGAACTGTTGCCTCCTTAAGGGTTTGGGAATGCTGTTCCAGCCAGCCTGTGACTGTGATTGGCTAACAGAGATCTTCTTGGAGTTGTCAGGGGCTTGAGCATACCTCAAGAGTTGTGTGTGCTTCCTTCCAAATAAGCCTTCGTACTAAATCCAAGTACCCAAGGATACTTCTGTTTGGTTATTGCTACTATTTAAAGTCTCAGGCCTATGGCTTCAAAATAGGGGGTGCTGGTTAGCACCCTTATTGCTTAAGGCCTAGGAGTGTTCTGTAAGATCTGAGAATCCCCTGGTTGAAGTAGACATAAGGGGTGATGGCAGCCTACCTTGGTAATTGTTTGTCCCTGCCTTCAGCGCTGGGAGCTAAGGCAACCCCCTTCCTTCCTTCCTTCCTTCCTTCCTTCCTTCACACACGTGATTCCATTAGTCAAATGTTCTTGGAGTGCTGTGGCATCCAGGCACAGGGAAGCATCTCATTCATCATAAATGGATCATTATGAAATGCTGGAAATCCTTTCTCCCCCTCATGCCTTTCCATAATTTTTCAAATCAGGTGTGAAGTGGGTACCGAGAACTGGGTTCAGTGCAATGATGCTCCTGTAAAAATCTGCAAATATCCAGTGACGGGATTGTTTGAAGGGCGTTCCTACACATTCCGTGTGAGGGCAATCAACCAGTCTGGCATCAGCAGGCCATCGAGAGTGTCCGAGGCAGTGGCAGCCCTTGACCCTGTTGATTTGGAGAGGTTGCAAAGTAAGTAGTAGTAGGCGATCACTCGTGACCGAGTAAGATTGTCTTCCAGGATAAAAGTTACAAAAATAAAAATTTTAAAAGGAGGAAATTCTAAAAAAATTGTGTAGACTCTAGCGATGGGTCCGTAAGTGACTGTGGAGGCCAATTCTAGATCCACACAGCTTCCCACAGTGAGGACACAGGTTACCAGATGGAGGATGGTCCTGTAAAGAATTCGTTTGATGTGCTTTTCGCTTAGCACGTTTCTCCCTTTCACCTTGCACTCGGGCTTCTTCAAAGTCCATGGAACCTTTGTGAAAGGCCAACCTCCAGTTAGATCGTTCATGGGCCAGAGCTTCCCAGTTTTCGATGTTTATATTGCATTTTTTTTAGATTAGCCTTAAGAACATCTTTAAACCTCTTATGCTGACCACCGATATTCCGCTTTCCATCCTTGAGTTGGGAATAAAGTAACTGCTTTGGGAGACGGCAGTCAGACATTCGAACAACATGACCGGTCCATTGAAGTTGGCGTTGAGGGATTATTTTTTCAACACTAGTAGCCTTTGCTTCTTCGAGTACACTGACATTTGTTCGCCTATCTTCCCAAGTAATTTGCAGGATTTTCCGGAGGCAACGTTGATGAAATCTTTCAAGGAGGTGGAAATGACGTTTATAGATAGTCTATCTATAGATAGATAGTCTTTATTGCAGGCATACAATAAAGTTGGCAATACAATGGTTTCATAAACCAGTGTTTTGGTCTTCTTACAAATATCCCGATCCTCGAACACTCTATGTTTCATTCGAGAAAACGCGGCACTTGCGGAGCTCAAACAATGCTGGATTTCACTGTCGATGTTAGCTGTAACAGAAAGATAGCTGCCAAGATAGAGAAAATGATAGACATTTTCCAGTATTGCCCCGCCAAGCTGGATAGATGGCATCACCAAAGGGTTAACTTGCACTTGCTGATGAAGCACTTGCTGATGAAGCACTTTGGTTTTTTTGATGTTAAGTGAGAGACCAAGTTTTTCCGTATGCTTCTGCAAAAGCATTTAGGATAGTTTAGTAAATAAGATGGGAACGAAGGAACTCTTCAGTATTTACTCAAGCTGCAATGCTAAACCCACTTTCAATGGAGTAAGGACCAAACTTCTGTTAAAGACATGGCATACAGCTGGCCTCCTGCTTTTTAGAAGTAAGCATGCAGGCCCCTGATCTGGACTGGGACCACCATGTGCAAGGAGGGGAGTTTGAGCCTTCTCCCCTGCTCCCCTCCTGATATTCATCCCCCCCCAAACATGGGGGTTTAAAAAAAGAAAAAAGTCAATTGGCACTGAGTTTTTTTTCTTTTAAAACCCCCATGCAGGGGAGGGGAGCAGGTGGGGGAGGGAGGTTTAAACCTCCCCATCTCGCTTGAGGTGGTCCCAATCCAGACCAGGCCCCTAGGGCTAGCACACTTACTTGTGAGGAAAGAAAAAGCAGAGGGACAGCTTCCTATTATGTATTTAATGTAATGTGTAGTTTGACACTAAACCTCATTGAAATCAATGGCACTCTCTTTTTTTGAGTAAACATTGATAGGACTGTACTGCCTGTATTTGAAAGGAAGATTTTGTTTCTTTAAAGCAGAAAGACGAAGGGCTAGCTATTGCCATCTTTGTTTTCTCTTTTCTGATACTACCTTCACTTGCTAGTGCTAATACATGAGAACACAGACCTTGTGATGTCTCATAGCCTTGATATACTTGTGTTTGTTGCTGCTGTAATTAAAAGTTAAAGGCTGTAATCAAATGGGCTCCTTTCAGTTGTTCTCAAGAGCCTGCATGCATTTATTTTCTTAATTATTTCTACAGTATAATCCTCTTTCCAGATATCATACAGAATGCATATGGCAGAGTAGCTTTGTACAACCAGCAGCATGGTCGCTTTTGGTTAAGTTCCTCACTTTCTTTGGAAAGTGTGGATGCATTCAAATAACACAGAGAGTGAAATAGAAAGAGTTAATAGTGTCAAGCCACCTGGAGTGCCATTTTTCTTGGTAGAAAGGCAGGGTACAAATAAAATAAATTTAAAAAAAGAATATTTTTTTGTCTTGATCTTCAGCTATTCATATGGGTGGAGGCAAGGACATCGTAATCTATCAAGATGACCTTGAAGGTACGTTACTGGTCTGTAATTTCATCTCCATACATCTGCACTGGTGCCCCTCTCCCTTACAGCTTTGCTTGTTCCTGGCTATCCTTCAGTTTTCCTCTGTTCCTTCTGCCCACGCACTCTTCTTCCTTTTGGCTTCTTAATCTAGAGATAAATACGTGCATATATGCACCTTAATCTAGATTGCAGTTTTGAATACTGGGGAGAGTAGGTTGCTGTTTTCTGCATATGTGAGCAGTTAGTGCACTCTCAGGGTACTGTCAATACTAGTAATTCAACTGTCATGGTTTCCCTCAAGGAATCCTGGGAATTGTAGTTTGTGGAAGTACTTAAGAGATTCTCTCTCCTCTGTGGAACTGTAATTCCAGGCTGTTAGAACAGTTCAAAGTTGTATTGTGTGTTTTAGCATGCCTTCAAGTGTCTGCAGTGGGGCAGCTACAACATCGTAGACCCTGGACTTAATGGTCTTCTGGGGAGCACCTTTAGACTGCCTCGTGCCGCGTTACTTCAGTTGTGAAGCACATAACAGTCAGTTCTCTTCTCCCCCACTCCATTGCCGTTCCATGCTTTACAACTGCTTCTACATTCCTGGTATATTAGAATGTGTGCCAACTGCCAACCCTGATAAAAGAAGCACTCTGAGCATGAGTTATATTTGTTTGGGAAGTTATTACTGCGTAGTTTCAGCATGTAACTGGTGCAAGGCAAGCGCTGTAGAAAGAAACACTCACGCTGCTACTTCAAAAGCAAACTGTGTTTATTTATTTTATTTATTTATTTATTACATTTATACCCCGCCTTTTTTCCTGCAAGGAACCCAAGGCAGCTTACATAATCCTCCTCCACCTCTCTATTTTATCCTCACAACAACCCTGTGAGGTAGGTTAGGCTGAGATTCAGTGACTGGCCCAAAGTCACCCAGTGAGTTTCATGGTTGAGCGGGGACTCAAACCCGGATCTCCCGAGTCCCCAGTCCAACACTCTCACCACTACGCCACACTGGCTCTCAGTGTTGTATTGGGCGTTCATAGCTCCTGGGAAAACATTACAACAAATGTAGTTTCCTGTTAGAAAAGGTTTAGTGGAGCCCTTATGGTTGCTGCTCAGACAAAGGGACACTTATTACTGATGAAGAAGGAGGAAGGAAGTAAAAGCTTGAGAGTTGCAATCTACATCAAAGAGTACATTACATTATTACATTTATGAATTGCCCATCTGGCCGGCCACCCGGCCACCCTGGATGCACCACTATGTCTGCCTTCCTGTCTGCTTCTTATAAAGAGTAGTTATAAGAAGAAACCAGTGGAGGAAGTACCAAACAAGTTCCCTTTCGTCTATCGCCCCCCACTGGCTCAGGTGACGTATCACAGGCGTTGTTGCTTTACTCCAACACAGTTTTGCGTTTTAAGCTCACTTAAATTATAGCAGTATCATGACTACAGAAATAAAAAGAAGTTTGCTTCTGCTACCCTCATCACCTGCCACTCACTGAGTGGTCCATGGGGAGGGTCCTGAGTGCAGGGCCCTGGACTTTGGCTCCAAGGTCCAACCCTGGCTGCACCACGATGTCTGCCTTCCTGTCTGCGTCTTTGAATATGGAGCCCACAAATATAGAAAAGTGTCAACTTATACCACCGTGGCGCTTATTGGCACTTTTGTTCTAAAACTGAACTGTTTTTCCAACTGTAACTTCCAAATTATGAAGTATATAAGGCTTTCACAGCAGAGATGCTAAAGGACAGAGGAATGCCCTTTTCACCCATATAGAATCATGGCAAGTGGCAGCATTCAGTTTTTACTGGAAGTTCAGGCTGTGTGTCACTTTTTCTCACTTTTTTTTACCTGCCAGAAGTCTCAGGGGCAGGGCTTAGATTAAAAAAGGAAGCAGAAACTAGGTGTGGGGCATGCCCTCAAACTGTGACTGGGGCAGCAGCCACAACAGCAGCCCCAGTAGAGAAGTGGCCTTCCTGTCAATGGTCACAATGAGGGATGCCTTGAGATATTGTCCAGACAAACACAAGGGACCCTGCCATAGAGAGCAGTGCAGGATGGTGGCTTCCAGTCAATGGGGTGGTGTATCCACCCCAGGCTTTAGTCGAAACTTTTAAGGAGCTATCCGTGGTGCTGAACCCTATCCCCAAATAGGTTCCATGGATAGCCACTTTAAAGGTCAGACTGGAACCCAGTGTGGATACACTGCCCCACTGACAGTGGCGCCACCAGCTACTGCTGAGAGATGGGCAAGTAGCCTTGTGCTCACCCTAAACAGGCCTGTGGCTTATGCTGGCTCAGCTTGTCTGAGCGTGGAAAGCTAAGCAGGGTCAGGCCTGGCTATTACTTGGATGGGAGACCCCTCCTCTAGTTTCCTGCATTGAGCAGGGGGTTGGACTCGATAGCCTTGTAGGCTCCTTCCAACTCTATGATCTATGAAACATGAATCAGGCCCCTTTTGGCATTCCATTTGAACGTTCAGGGGCCTGATCCCCTCTGTTGCTTGTTATCCTATTTACAAGGGGGGGAGGAACTCACCTTCTTGGAGATCAGGTTAGGGTAGCAGGCAGTGGAGGTAGCCCCCTTAAAGATGCCCCACATCACTTCCCACTAGGAATCATGGCCTGGGGGCTGTAGTTAAACCCCCATGATCTCCAGTGGAAAAACTGGCATATTGCCAGTGTCTCTATGCTGGAGTGTCTTTACTTTTTTTGAACAGTCGGGGAAAGGAGGAGACCTCTATCATCTTTGAGGGAGCCTGTCATCATCTCTTATTCCATCCCTGTTCCCCAACACAAGGGGATGGAGTTGGAGTTGCAGGTGATGTAGGGTGAGGGCTTGAACCAGCAGAATCGAGGCAGGTGCCTGCTTGTAGTGGGCTCTTTATGAGTGGGAGTGAATAGATACTCATCCCATCCCTACGGGCCTTCAGGAAGGTTAGCACCTCTTTAATAGAGTACTTGGCAATTGTATTTGTCATGAGTAATCTTATTCCAGAGGTCCTTGCAATAAACACATCAAGGATGAATGGCATTGGCATACATCTTTGAACTGCTGCATACCTATGCCTACGAGCCCTGAGTGGGCTGCACTTCCTTAGTGCGAGTATGTGCATCTTCAAGGATACTTCTGTTGAAAGCACTACATGTTTGCTGCAGTAAGCACTGCTGTAACACTGTTGTATCCTCAGCAAACATTACTGCTATGCCAAGTGTGAAGTAGCTCTAACTTTCACAGTAGAGGACCTCCAGGTAAAAACAAACAAACAAACCCCTAATCAGGCCATGAAAGAAGGATTCATGGATGTTCCTGAAAACAGCTGCCCTGAGATAGCCCCTCCTTTCTCACCCTGTAATATTTAGTAATACAGAACATGTGATATCATACCCTGAGTTTCCCCACCTTCACTCCATTTCATTGGCTGCTGCCAATGATGATGTCACATCATACATTTTAGTATTACTAGACAATATGGTGAAAAGATGAGGTGGGGATTTGGGATTGCTGTTATTTTTGGGCATTACTCACGCATGCAAGCCATCAGGCAAACTAGGCCAGTGCAATCAGAAACTAAAATCCCCATTGCCTCTCAAGTATCCCAAATTACAAGGTCTTGAATTGCCACTTGGTGGGAATTTGAAAGCAAAGGTGGTTAGATGAAAGGTATTCCTCATTCCTATGCTGTACCTTACCTTGGTTCTCATTGTCATTCCAGGGGTAGGAGAGAGATTCTTCCATGATACTTTCCCCTCCATGCTTTACCTGTACTGTGTTATACTTAATTGCTGTGATCTTTCATGCAAATTCTTCTCCTTGCTCATTTTTCAGGGGCGAAGCTCTAGGGCTCCTTTCTTTGATCAACCCTGTCTTGAATTTGCATAAAGCACGAAGACTTTATCAAGCCATTTAGTACAGCAGATTAAAGTGATTCAAATGTGATCAAAGCAAAACAAAAATCTTGTGAGACGAATACACAGAGATTCCCCACCCCCTATTGAAAATTTTATATTAACTGTGAAAAATCGATGCTTCACTTTTAATTGGCTTGCTTGGGTTTCTCAAAATAGAAATGAAGCAACCTTCATAAACTGTAAAGCTGATATTATAGCCCTTAATAGCAAAGCAATGCACTCTAGCAAGGGACTTCAGAAAGACAAACTCTCACATAAGCGCTGACCTGGGAGGTTAATCTGGCATTTAACACTTACTGAGTTTATTATTCCTCTAGGCGACGTTAAGATTCCAGGACCTCCCATCAATGTACACGCTTCAGAAACCAGCAAAACATATGTTGTACTCAGCTGGGATCCACCTGTTCCCCGTGGCAAAGAGCCATTATCATATTTCATTGAGAAGGTACCATGCCGTATAGATGCATTCAGCTGTAAGGCATTTCATGGCCACATACCATTTCATTTCAAATAATTTTCTCAGCAGCCGCAAGCAAAACAATAAAATTAGCAAATATAAGCTAGGCAAAGAGATCATAGGAAAAGGCTACAGAAATGGAATGCTTTGTTATATGTATTTAAATAGTGTCGAAATACGAGACATGAAGAATAAAATTCTCTTTCAGTGTTTGGCTCAGAGCTGTGTGCAAATGGCCTCTTGAAATTCTCCACCCTATTTGTGATCAGAGAAATTGTGGGGACCATTTCACTGAATTTCTCCAGGGTGAGGAGAAATTCCCTCTAACGCTTTCTTAGGGGTGAGGCTCACCTTTAGCAGTGGCAGTAGCACAGCTTTCTTTTTTCCTAAAGTTTTGCCAGCTGTGTTGACAGCCACAATGCCCTGGACCATTCTGGGGCAGTGTGTGTGTGTGTGTTGTTGGGTGGGGGGATGGTGGCCATCACACACAAAATGGTGGAGAGTTCTAAGAGAAAGTGGCCTTCTTTTTCTTGGTGGATGAGAAAAAGGAAAATCTCAGAAATTTTCCCAGAATAATGTATTCTGAGAAATTTCAGCTCAGCTCTAGTTTAGTTATTCTTGTCTAGAATGAGAACGAGGCAGTTGTATTGTAGGCACTGTAGAGAAACTGTGCTATTTTAGCTTTCCTGCTACAAAGAGCTTGTGTTGTGGGGTATGAAACTGCCTTGAATAACAGGTAGAGTGGTACCACCTACCAAAGGGTCCTTCTCTTGGTGACGTTCATGTTCTGCTCCCTGATGGTTAATGTACTAGGCAGTGTGTTGGGACACCAACAACCCTTAGCCAAATGTTGATGCCTGTTGGCTTGTTTCCTGCTAGCATACATAGAAGGAAGAGGAGCCCCTAACTCTGCAGTAGTATGTGTGACAGGAAAATCAGTATAGGTGACCAAGGCTACAATCCTATACAGCAGGGGTGGGCAACTTGTGGCCTTCCAGATGTTTTGACCTACAGCTCCCATCATCCTTCACCATTGGCTATGCTGGCTAGGGCTGATGAGAGTTGCAGGCCAAAACATCTGGAGGGCCACAAGATGTCCACCTCTGCTAGACAGCCTTATACATTGCAACCCTTTACAGCCTTATAATCCTTATAATATACAAACTTGAACTCAGTGGAACTTACTTCTGAGTACACATACTTGCACCAGAAAGAACCCACTCAATTCTCAAGAATCACAAGGTGCTGTATCCAATGCTTTCACAATGCTACTGTAAACCAATGCTAGCTCAATGTCATTAGTACTTGCTAGGCAAAAGGGAAAAGTGGCGAATTGCCACTGAAATTTGGTGGCAAATTGCTGCTTTGCCTAGCAAGTGCTAAGGATGTTGCACCAACGTTGGTTTATGCTAGTGCAATGTCATTAGCACTAGTACTGTGACACCATTGAATATTGCCCAAGGGTAGTAAAATAAAACCTGTATCGGGCCCAAGCGATGTTCACAATGTGGTTCATTCCCAAATTGTTCTAAACAATTTCCAAACACTTGGAAAGAAAATATCCCTGCTTGAGAAGCATCTGTTCCAAGAGTCTTTAAAAACAATCCCTTTACTTTTCTGTTATTAGTGTCAAGTTTCACATAGACCTGCCACTGCAAGGTGAAAGAAAAAGGCCATGTTATGTTGGATTTGGCAGTGCGAAACCATGCTTAGACAGTGATAACCAGATAGCTGGCAGCTTACTATCTAGAAACAATATGGATTTGTGGCTATGGTTCATTAATTTACGTATTTTGAGGACCTCTGCCTACGGCTCTCTCACAAAGTAGTAATAATCTCTCTCAATTTTTTATAGTCCGTTGTTGGCAGTGGAAGTTGGCAGAGAGTCAATGCTCAAGTGGCAGTGAGATCTCCTCGCTATGCAGTGTTCGATCTTGCTGAAGGGAAATCATACGTGTTCCGAGTTTTGTCAACAAACAAGCATGGAATTAGTGATCCTTCTGAAATAACAGCTCCGATTCAAGCACAAGAGGCTGTTGGTGAGGAAGCATTTAATTCTGAACAAAATACGATGTCAAAGAACAAGTGATGCTGAACAGTAGAATTGTTCTGGCAACAAATGAAATGATGCACAATACTATGTATTGGGCAACATATACAAAATAATTGCAGTACTACGGAGTATGTTGACATTCTACCGAAGTCCCTAGTAATGTCTGTGGGCCTCATATTTCCTAGCAACTAGAACTCTTCGAAATTCAATCCTCTGATGGGACACATGCTTTGGATTCTGACTTCTATCTTATAGTAGCAGCATTCCCACCTCATTTAGATTAGTTATAAGATGCTGGATTAATTTAATCAGCCGTTATGATTAGCATTTCTAAACCTTTGTTTTGGTGCATCTGTCTGTAGAACTAGTATAATATCACTGTAATGTCAATGCACTCCCATGGGGCACAATGTGAATGTTAGTTTAATGTCTTTGGATAAGATTCTGCCAAAGTTAAGCACCGTCAGGAAGGAATAAGCATATGCTTTGTGATGAGTGAACTCCCCTTGGCTCAACGTGGAATCAGGTCAGCAGTATTTAACATCATTGGAGGACACAAGAAAATTCTTAAATGGATCTCTTCTTTTTGCACATGCACACCTTTTTTCTGGGATGCGCGCACATTCTCACAAACAATGCCTCTTGGGAACTGTGCAGCAAGGGAAGGCAGCTCCAGTGGTGGCATCAGCATCACTGAAACCCACTAGATGGGTGGCAGCAGCTGCCTGGGAGGAGGTACCTGTTGCCATAGCGTGTCTCCTTCAGTTTACTCCTGGTCCTCCGCATGTGCAAGCAGAGCCAGATCCCAGTGAGTGACAGTGAAGAGTTTTTACAAGGTCTTCCCCCACCCCCACCCCAAGGTCAGGCATGTGAATTTCTTGAAAGGTCACATTCACGTACCTGACTCTTTTTCAAACATGGAAATTCCTGATTGCTCAGGAGCCAAGATATTCTTCTTGCCCATTTTAAAAAAGTTATAGCCAGGTACAGCAATCAAAGATAGTTCCACTGAGCATAGGGGAACATTTGCCAACAGTGGCTTCCAGCTTTGATTACCTAGTCAGATGAATGGAGACCACACAGACACAAAATCAGCACATAAACTCATAATAGTGTTATTTTGCATTCTGATCACAGTTCATACTTTAGGCCAGTGTTCTCCAACCTTGGGCCCCCAGATGTTTTTGGCCATCTACGCTGGCTGGGGCATGCCAGGAGTTGTAGGCCAAAAACATCTGGGGACCCAAGGTTGGAGAACACTGCTTTAGGGCAAGGAATCCTGAATTTGTTATTTCTAAACTTCAGCTCCATCACACTTCCCATTTAAATCAATAGGACTGGACAGGTCAAAGCTTTGATTGCATTACACTGTCATTGTGCTGGTTCCGTGGTTGGGTTATCCTGACCACGTACTTTCTTGCTGGTGTAACAGCAGGTCTTAGATTTGGAGAGTAAATCAGTTATATGTTGACATGTAAATTGCTGCAAATAGAGTCAATACTTTTCTCTGTGCCACAGTTGTTCCATCCGCCCCGGGGCGTATAGTGGCATCCAGAAACACAAGGACCTCTGTTGTTGTACAGTGGGACAAGCCAAAACATGAAGAAGATCTGTTTGGGTACTATATTGACTGTTCTGTGGTGGGATCGAATCACTGGGAACCCTGTAACCATAAGCCTGTCAAGCATAACAGGTAAAGGAAATTGGGTTTATTATTTATTACATTTTTAAAGCAACTCCTGCCCTTCTTCCATGTACTTTCAGAAGCGAAAATGGATTTCATACAGTCATCTCTGTAGGCATATGCCAGGATCAGAACTTCTTAGCTTCAGCTACCTTCAGACCATTATCTGCACCCACACTGCTATACAGTTAATTAGAATGGCCAATATTCACTGTGTGGTGACATCTTCCATAGCTGTTTTGGAGTGAAATATTGCTAGAATTGTATTATATGACACTGTAACTTCAATCCTGGACTATTGTATTGAAGTCTAAGGCCCAATCTATACATTATTATAGTGGCATGGTGGTCTAGTCCCATATCACTCTTGTAACATTTGGGTAGAAGAACCATGTAGGTAGGGGGAAATCACATGGTTCCTTTCCATATAAATTGTTGGGACTTGAAAAAGATACTAGGAGAGGATATATTGTGGAGTAATATCCTTCCTATCTCACGTTAGTGAGATCAGCAGAGTAGAGTCCCTTTCCAGCTTAAAAGAAGCTTAGATTTGGCTAGTGTTAGCCAGTTAGCATTTGGTAATCCAGGATGCATTAAGGCAGACTGGATTTCCCTGGTTTTGCCCCCTTTTCTCTCCCTCAGAACAATAATCAGAGACACAGTCTACATTTACTCACTCAGATTATGCAGTTTCATTCAGGCAGGCTTAAAAGACGTTTCTTACAGTTGGTTACAGTACATTTGTAGTTACTTGGGGTCTGAACATGTGGAGTTCAGACCAGCAACTCTGGTTACATGCTGCTGCTAGAACAATGTGGGGACAACAACTGGAAGGTGCTACATTCACTAAGAGTCTGAACAGAAAGAGGAAGAAGCTGAGAGCTACGCCCACTTCCTGTTCAGGCTGTTAATTATTCAATGAGTATCTTCCAGTGAATCCACACTAGAAGATACCAGTGATCTTAACTATTTCACCCAATTACCTGGTGAAACATTAGCCATAGGTTTTGACTGCAATTTTAATTATCCAACACAAATAATATTGCCTGATGCCCAGGGCATGCTGGAATGGAAAGGAACCACAGCATTTGCCCCACCCCTGTGTTTCCTCCATCCATACATTACCAGCGGGGTGTAGGACTTAATCATAGGGAAGTGGCTTCTATGCCTTTGCTGTAATATATAAATCGTGTCTAAGTGGAGTTTCAAGTAGCCTAATGAGATCATAATAAGTTGTGCAATGCTGAGTGCATGACTTGTGCAAGCAGAATCAAAGTATTGCATTTTACACTTGCACAAGTATGAAAATGCAATCTCTGCAAATGGCAGAAAGAAGCTTTGCACTAGTAGAATGACACCATTGGATAGAACCCATTATAGACTTCTGGTTCTCTGTCTCATGCTCATTTTGCATTTTGGAATGCACTTGAGATACCTGTATAGGGCAGGGATTTTCATTGTGTAATTTAGTCCAAGCACATACCTTTAAAGTGAGACAACAACCACCTACATCCCTATTTTCTTTCAGGTTTGCTGTGCATGGCTTAGCAACAGGAGAGAAATACATCTTCCGTGTGAAAGCTGCAAACGCAGTGGGGATGAGTGAAAATTCTCAGGAGTCTGAAGCTATAACAGTACAGGCAGCCCTCAGTAAGTGAGACACTCTAAAGCATAATCTTTTCAAGGAGCAATCAAAAAACACTTTGAACCCCCTTTAGTATTTGCATGTGTATAAGGGTTGGTCTACACATCATCTGATCCATGGGGTGAGCTGTATCCCTGCAGTGACTCTGTGGCCTACTATACCACGTAGCACTGCTTCTCACATAGAGGCATCAATACTTGATGTTCCTGGAAGCATCTATGTCTCACTTGCATGGGAACTTTTCACATTAGCAGGAGTTTCCACATGAGAAATGATATGACACATTACAGTACATCAGGATGTGGGGAGTCTCCATGGGGAAGTGGTTTTCCACACAGATCAGGCGGCTTGGCTCATTAAAGGAATTTAGTTGTAGTACCCAAGAAGAAGAGTGCTTTCATAGAAGAAGTTTTGCTTAGTAACTTAACCTTCTGGGTGTTTAGGACACGAGGGCAATGATTATCCTAGCAGTCTTATGTTAATATCATGGTCACAACATGTGGAAGAGTATTGCTGAGGGGTGATGGGAAATAATGCTTTGGTTAAGCTTTTCTCGGCCTCTAATATGTTTAGACAAAGGGTGGGCAACTGAGGGAGGTCCAGGGGTCTTTTTTTGCACCCTGGAACCCCCCACCCCATGGGCCACACACCCCTCCGTAGGTGCCAAAATATTTTTTTAAAATGGTATCCATAATGCCTATGGAGGGCCCAAAGGGTCAAAATTAGCTTGTTTGCAAGCTAAATTTGACCCTTTGGGCCCTCCATAGGCATTATGGATGCCACTCCCCCCAAAATATATATATTTCCCCGCCAAATTCATTAGTTTCGTTATTCATAAAGTGGGGGCCTGTGTGGCACGGGTTGCCCACCCCTGGTTTAGAACTTTTAAAATTGCACTCCTAAATGCTTACTGGGGTAAGCCCCATTGAACACAAAGAGACTTACTTCTGAGTAAATATGCATAGGTGTGAGCTGTAAATTTCTTGTTTACTTAGATGAGTCTCAAACCATTATTTCACCATAATATAATCAAAATGTAGCAGAGAAGCAGCTTGGTATTATTATTTATGTGAGTGGTTGTATTTGGACATCGTTATAACGTTACTTGTACTTGACTCTTTAAAGCCTGTCCATCCTATCCTTATGGTATCACACTTCTCAACTGTGATGGCCACACAATGACCATCGGCTGGAAACTCCCAAGATACAGTGGTGGATCAAACATTCTAGGTTATTACATAGACAAACGGGAAGTAAAGCACCACAACTGGCATGAAGTCAACTCTTCCCTTGTTAAAGAGAGGATTTATACGGTCAGTACTGTTTCACACCGTCAGTATTTAGATTCGCTTTTGCTTTATTTATACCATTTCATTTTGGCCGCGATGTACCCATACAAGCCAGGTTCCAAAACACTGACGGAAAGAAAAGAAACACAGGGCTTGATCTATCCTCCCCCACACACAGCTGCACACATAAGGAGAGATCCCCATACTGGGTCAGTGGAGTCCTTCCTCTTCTCACTGGCCCTTGGCCAAGCACAAGTAAATGACAACATGCATATCCACACTATCTTCTATAGGAGGCCCATTTATATCTCTCATAGGCAGAGAGAGATGATCCATGATGAACATGATAATGAACATGATGATTCATGTTCCTCTGACCAGAACAACAACAACAAAAAGATGGCAAAGAAGATGGATTGCTCTGAAAATGTTTAAAGTACATATACAGAATTGTACAACATAAAGCAGAAGTGGTAGCATGTTCTTCATACATACATTGTTTGACCCATGCTCGTGTGTCCAAATGTGTGACATGAGATTGCACTGGTTCATGCTGGGCACTGATATGTCATGTACAGTGAGCAGAGCTCCTTCAGAGTTAAAGCAGACATCCTGCCAGCACAATGTGCAATAAGGAGTGCTGGGTAAAGTGAAATAAAATAACTGGTGCTTTAACTGAATTATAATGTAGTAAATGCATCTTCACTTTTCTTGCTTTGTTGGTGTTCTGTAACAATGCTCGGTTATAAAGTCTCACTACATACAGATTATTTTTTAATCCTTGTGTGCTATATGGAATTTAGTGTTAGTAGACTATCTGGACAACAGGAAGAGAGTGGCAGAGATATGTCCAGTAACCTTATAGGCTCCTTAATTGCTGTAAACCACCCAGAGAGCTTTGGCTATTGGGCAGTATAGGAATAAAATAAATAATAATAAATAAATAATAATGATAATTAAATATATTGGCTGTAAAATGGATGTTGGCAGAATGACCATATTTCCAAATCCAGTTCCATTAATTCTTGACATTACAAACAAGACAAATAAGACCCTACAATGTGAAATAAACCAGAAACACACTCTCTCTCTCTTTCTCTGATCCCAAATTGTTTAGTGATACTGCTTTCTCAGTTGTATGTCTTGTATTTTTTTTAAATTTTTTTTGTAATGCCAGGGTTCCACTTTCATGTTCCCTTTAACTTTCTGTCCTTCAGTTCCTGTTGACTCTTGTTCTTTTAAGCTGACTGCTCTCAGGCTACACAAAGATCTCCTGATCTCTCATCTCTCTCTCTCTCTCTCTCTTTTTTAAATTAACTGATCCCACCCCTTTTCTGTTGCTCTGTACTCTTGGTCACCCTAGAGTAGACTGAATATTAAGAGCAGAAGACCTTGCACCTTTTTCTGCTCCTCTCATGGTGGAACAAGGTTTCTAATCAGGGTTGTGTTCATCATGGTATAGAGAAAGAAATGGCAAACACATTCCCCTATTCTCCTGGATCATAGTAGCATGAGACTGTGTATGTGACCGTGACTATGTCTGTGTACATATACAAAAATCTGTGGAATGTTAGAGACTAATTAATTTGTTGTAAGATGAACATTTCTGGACAAGAGCTTGCTTCATTTGTAGGCGATTGCCTACAAAAACTCATGTCATAACAAGCCAACCACTGAGGTGCCACAGGTTACTCTTTTATTTAAAAATAAATAAATAATTGCAACTGACCAGCCAAAGCTACTCTTCTGGAACCTGCCCATATTTAGAAAGCAAAGCATTTAGAGCAAGACCTTCCCCTCCCACCCCATTTTACTTGCAAATTCAGCTTCAAGCACAGCAAAGAGATTAAATCTGAATAAATGAATGGCTTTTGAATATTTTCCCCCCCCCATTAAGAAGGTCATATGAATATTACCTACATTAAATTTGTTTTTAATGTCAATTGTTCTGTGAAGGTAGAGGATTTGACAGAAAATGCATACTATGAATTCAAAATTGCTGCTTCAAATATCGCTGGCATAGGGCAGGCATCTGAACCCAGCGAGCATTTCAGATGTGAGGCTTGGACAATGCCAGAACCTGGTGAGTAGTTTCGTTATTCATAAAGTTGATGCTTTCTTTAAACAAATCACAATTTAAAATCCATCACTCGGTGGTGGAGGTACTTATTTAACATGTTTGCTTTTTAACCACAGTTCTCCCCTAAGAAAGTGTTTGCACAGTTTGTCAGGGGTAAGCAATAGAAATGCTGTGGGCTGTAACAGCTAAAGGCTCACCCGTCCTGCCTCCATGTGGTGAGTCAGACATGGTTTATTATTCTGTAGGAAAAGCTTTGTCAGAAGAAAGGTCTTGGTGGGCCAGATATCTGATGGGATGAGCCGTCACAGGTTCACCTTGGATTCATTGAGAAATGATGCAAAATCTTTAAAAGTGTTTTTGAAAGATCTCAGATCATTTCTCAAAGCCAATCTGGGGGACTGGGGGCTGGAAAAATGCCCCAACGTATTCCTACAAGCCCTCTCTCCCCCAAAACCCTCCCAGCCAGTCCCCCAACTCCCAAAGCACACTCATTCCTTCCCTTATCTTTCAAGCAGTGGAGGGGCACGAGCAGTGATGGCAGCATGCAAGGAGAGGATTGGAGGGAATTTTTTGTACCAGGGTGCAAAAGTCCAGATCACGGGGGATGTAGTGCTTCCAAGGGCTTTTCCAATTGCAGAAAAATTTGCTCGGAAAAACTATCCACATCTCACCCATTTTCATCCAAGGTGAGCTTCAGAGAGCTTCTCCATCTCTATAATTTATTTTTATTTATCATATTTCTTTATCATATTTATATCCTGCCTTTTTTCGTGCAAGAAACCCAAGGCGGCTTACATAATCCTCCCCCTCTTCTCCATGTTATCCTCACAACAACCCTGTGAGGTAGGTTAGGCTGAGAGTCTGTGACTGGCCCAAAGTCACCCAGTCAGCTTCATGGCCAAGTGGGGACTAGAACCTGGATCTCCTGAGTCCCAGTCCAGCACTCTAACCACTATACCACACTGGCTCTTAGTAACCAAAGTAAACAGCAGTTTCTGGTTAATATGGTTTTCCTGTTTTATTTTGGGGAAATATGCCTTTAGCCTCAAATTTTTAATCTTAAATAAATTCACATATCAAAAAAACAGCAATTTGCATGATGATAGAAAGGGAATCACTGTTTACTTCTTTGAGTTCTTTCTCTAATCTTCAGCTTCAGATTACGGCTTTCTTACATGTTTGCAGGATATCTGCTGAATTTCAGACTGGGTTCTTAGTATGTAATAGATGCATCTGGAGCAGGCGAAACGTTTGGTTTATATACACTCTGCCTTGTCCTGCATTATTTGAGTAAAGCAGGTTGAATTAAGTTGGAAGGCTGGCAGAAACCTGCCATGGTGCTTCTTATATGAGGGTACTTTAATACTTGGGTATAAATATTAATGTGGCAAGCTGTGTTGCACTGGAACTATCAACGGCAGCCATAGAAAAATAATCACAAAGTGAAAATTCAACCTCTCAACATAGAAAGACATGAATAAGACACCTGCTTCTAGCTAGATTCAAGGGAAATAGCGTTCAGTGCCTTTAGTTTTTTCCTCTAACCTTCCACTTCATGCCATTTTTTCTTTTTTCTTTTTTTGCTGTATTAACATGAAAAGTACTTTCTCATAAAACAGAAAGCAGATTGATACAAAGGCCCCTGAAACAGAAATTCAAAGACACTTGCTGCTTTGGAGAACTTTATTGGAGACTCCTGGTTTCCATTTCATGCATGCTATTCATGTGAAAACAGTAGAATCAATATAACAGTTAATGATATCATTTGAATTCAGTGACAAAGTTAATTCCAAACTTAGTGGAGCAGGTTGGCACATCAGAATAATAATGAGCTGAAGTGGTATTAAAAGGAACACACACACACACACACACACACACACACGTAATATTGTTTGTACTCCTGGATTTTCCTACTGAAATGCCTCTTACCTCAGATTGAATACTAGGTCTGCAAGATATGCTCTTGACTACCAATATATCACTCTTGCACAAGGAAAACAGTGGATGAATCCATGCAACTATATTTCCCCCCTGTAATGGTGGATACAACCTGCGATATGACTTAGGGTGCTTCAGATGGAGGGCTCCTAGCACTACCAATGGGAAGGCATTGTGTTGTGCAGATATTCTGTCTTTTCCTCCTTAATGGATTCTTTCTGGTAAAAAAATAAAATAAAATAAAATAAATTGGAAGAAGCAGTGGGAAAACAAGGAAAGATGCAAATGGAAGATGACATCATCTGGGGGCACCCGACCCCCTGCTCCCTGTAAAATTCTGTGAAGGAGGCAGGGCAATTGTAGGATGAAAGGTTTGTCTGGAACCAACCCACTTGGTAATCTGCACTGTACTTCCAAGTGGTGAGGGGAAAAATTCCCACTCACTTTCTTCCCCAGATTTCTAATTGCAAATGTGTGGTAGAATTCTCTTTAGTAGTTGGCAGAAAGTTACAGCTTACTTACTGGCTACATGAACACTAGCGGATGCTCCCACTTACCGGTAGTTAAACAGTCACCTGCATTATTTACCCAGTATGAAATGAAAATATGACAGGAAGGAGGCATGAATATTGTAATCAAAGAAAGGATGACAGAGGAAAATCTTCTTCTGTAGAAGAATGACACAAATATAAAATGGCAGAATTAGGGCTTTTCTACGTGAGGCTTTTATCGTGCACTCATTATTCCCTACTCACAGTTGCTTTAGACAATGTTGTGACCCTCCGCTTTTGCTTCTGTGTCTAACAAGCACTTTTGGCGAGTTTTTTTAAAATTATTTTAGAGCAGGGGAAATGCTGCATTTAATTGTGAAAGAAATCACTTTTTTCAAATGTGTATTTGACTTGTGCTATACCATAGTGCCACTAGGGTTATGTAGTAGAAAAGCAGGACAGGAAATGCTCCTGTGTAATGCTTGGATCTCAAGCAGAACCAAACCGGATGAAACTGAAAGTAGATACAGTGGATTAAGAGCCTTTTGTAGAAAAGCTTATTCAAACGTGTGTTGTTGTTGTTTTGAGAATATTTTTACTTCATTGTTAATCTCCTCTATCTATTGCTGTAGGTCCTCCCTATGATCTTACATTTTGTGAGGTCAGGGATACATCCCTTGTGATTCTCTGGAAAGCTCCTGTTTACATTGGCAGCAGCCCTGTTACTGGATATTTTGTGGACTACAGGGAGGAAGAAGGGGAAGAATGGATCACTTTCAATGAGAAACCAAGATCACACCGTTATTTAAAGGTAGAAAGACTTTGGTGGCTTTATTTTTGCGTTAAGTTTGGGATTCTGCCAGTCCTAACACATTTTTTAAAATTAGTTTAAAGAACTTCTTTGTTTGTGTCCTTTAAGATCACTGAATTACATGAGGGCAAATGCTACGTATTTCGAGTTCGTCCAGTGAATGATGCTGGTATAGGGAAGCCCTCGGATGTTTCTGAAGCTGTGCTGGTTCAGGCTAGACCAGGTATGGATATATGATGTTGATCCCTATACTTCTAAAATGCCAAAATATGCACAATATGGAACAGATGTATACTTAAGAATGGTTCTGAAATCTATTTATTTTCTTGTTACATTTATATCCCACATTTCCTCCAAAAGGCTCAAAGTAAATAAATAAATAAAGTTCCCTCCCCCTATTTTATCTCACAATGGCCCTGTGAGGTAGATTAGGCTGAGAGAGAGAGAGTGACTAGCTCAACATCAGCCAGTGAGCACTATCACTGAGTGGGAATTTTGTACCACAAATGACCTGAATGGATCCAAAATGACCTGAAGCATCCGCAAATTTATGTGAGATAGTTGGTTGGAACCACTTGAAAATCTCCATATACTTTTAAACACACTTTATACAAAATAATATTTCCTGAGACTAGGCTACCCTATTATTTTATGCAGCTGGGATAAACTGTGAAGGTGTGGCCTTAGTGTAATTAGTCCTTAGTGTAATTACTCATATATTTTATTATTAACGTTTATATACCACCTTATTTGCCTAAAAAGCCATCAAGGCAGTGTATAGCAATTTAAAATGGTAAAACCTTAACGCAATAAAAACAAGAACATTAAGAACAGTAAAACATTAAAACAACTGCATAATTTCAAAGATGTGTCTTCTTCACACCTTTTCTAAAAACCACAAGAGTGGAAGCCAATCATAGTTCTTGAGGGAGCGCATTCCACAGTTTGGGAGAAATACTGGAGAAACGGACCACTATGGATAATGGTGTCTTCAAGATGGCATCTCCTGCAGATCTTAATAACTGAGCAGGTTCATAACAAGGCAGGTGGTTGGTTAGCTAGCCAGTTCCTAGGCCGTTTAAAGGTTTAAAGGTTTAAAGAGAATAATTTCAAATTGATTCCCCCTAGTAGCACTCTTCTGTGGGAGGAAGGAGGGTTGTTTTTGCTGCAGCCTGTTGATTAGAAGGAAGGGAAGGAGCTGGTTTGAAACGTGTGGCATAGTCTTGTTGGCTAGGAGCAGTGTTTGTCACCAGCGAAGCAGCTGCATCCAGGACTGTTGCTGAGGGATGTATAAGTCCCTGCCGTCCATTTTCTTCCCTCGGTCAAAGGATCCCTGAATCACTGCAGCCCATCCTCTCACATAGCACAGTGGTGTATTAACCACTACTGGATAGAACTGTGATGGAATCTTCCCCTTTGCTGAATATTGGGTCTTGTGCCCATTGATATTTTTTTTTTTTAAATAATTTTTTTGCCCTTCACGCTTTGTCTTCCTTGGTACTTTCTCAAACAGCCGGAGGGCAAGGGAATTTAAAGCATGCAGATTTGGGTCTTGTTGCATGTTCTTCTGTTTGTCACAGTTTTGACACACTGTGCCAGCTTAGGATGTAAATATCAAAGTGTTGTCTGTGCTTAATACATAAAAATACAGATTCGGGGAGGGGGAGACGGGGGGGAAGGGTGGTGTATCACCTTCCTGTGACAGGACATGAAAGTAGGCTGGGGTAAGTCAGGGGTAAGAATTGTCAGGGGTAAGAATACCTTTTAGTTGGGACACTTCCCAAGTTTTATTACTTGCTGTATAGAAATCATATGAACAAAACATATCTATTCTCCAGGGATTTTTTTTTTTTTTTTTTAATGGCTGGGTAGGTAACATTTCAAGTTCAGAAAGGATTAGATGTAGAGATTATATTGCTATCTGGCTGTATAGTCTATGGCTGAAATCTTTTGCTTCTGGCTGAAGCCTTTTGTGACCCATGCTGTACTGGTGAGTCCGCTCATGAGTAGCTTCTGGAAACTACGGACAACAGAGGCCTTTTATTGTCATTTCGTTATGTGAGGATATTGGATGATGCATGTAATACTTCCTGCAATGGCCCCATTTGTCTTTCCTGTTGCAAGTTCTAGAAATAAAGTTGTCTTTCCTCACCATGTGTAAGCCATGTGTCTTCCTCCTGGTTGCGGCAGCAAATTGAACTAATTAAAATAACATTCCAGACTTTAAGCAAATCCTTAAATGTTCTTAATTGAATCAGACTTTGGGAGAATTTATTTATTTATTTATTTATTATATTTATACCCCACCTTTTTTCCTGCAAGGAACCCAAGGCGGCTTACATAATCCTCCTCTCCACTTTATCCTCACAACAACCCTGTGAGGTAGGTTAGGCTGAGAGTCCGTGACTGGCCCAAAGTCACCCAGTGAGTTTCATGGCCGAGCGGGGACTAGAACCCAGATCTCCTGAGTCCCAGTCCAACACTCTCACCACTACGCCACACTGACACTTTCCCTTACTAATCACCTTCTAACTTTTGTACATTCTAACAGCAGTCATATATTACAGACACCAAAGAAATCAGTGCAGGTGTGGATGAAGAAGGCAATATTTACCTTGCCTTTGACTGCAAAGAAATGTCAGATGCCTCTCAGTTTGCTTGGAGCAAATTCTATGAAGAGATAGATGATCTTGAGAAGTTCAAAGTTGAAACGATTGGAGATCAGTAAGTTCTACAGTAATTTCATAGAAATTGTTGGAAATCTGGGTACTTTTAGTGAACTACTAAGTAGTAATTACATATTTTTTAAACTTTCTTCTTTTAGTTCTAAACTGTACTTTAAAAAGCCTGACAAAGATGACTTGGGAACCTACTCTGTTGCAGTTAGTGATACTGATGGTGTCTCGTCCAGTTTTATTATGGACGAAGAAGGTAAGAATAAAACCTTATTTTCTTGTAAGATATGGCAGAGCTAAGTAAAGCTAAACAGGTAACTCTATTAACTCCCAAACTCAGTGAACGTGTCTTGGTTTCTATGCCAAAACCCTTCTTGGTTTCTATGCCAAAAAGGACCTGAAACTTTTATAGAATGCTTTTATGGCTGGAATCTTTTGCTTTTGCTTTTTATAGGGGGAAAAAAAAGAACTCTGAGAAAGAAATATTTGGAATTTTCAACTTGTAGAGTTTGGCATTTTTTACTTTAGAAATTTTTGCTAATATTATTCCAGCTCTACATTCCTATTATTGTTATGCTTCTGGCATCCAAAGTCTTTACAGGTCTTATTTCATTTATCTCACATGTTCTAATAAAAGTTTGAAATGAATGGAACTTACTTGTACATAATTCCAATTAGAAATGAGGTACAACTATGTGTTGGTTTCCTCAGTGTTTCACTTGCTAATTTTGTATTTTCTTTGTTATTTGCAAATTTGCACACTATGCAATTAGTTCATTTTTCTGAGCCCTTATTAGCAATTATAATATGATAAGTAAGGCTAATCTCTGTATCCAGCTATGTAGAACCTAGCCTTTTGCACAATTTCTATGAGTATTTACTGACATTTACAGTATATCTCAGTAAACATTTCCTGTCCACCAGCTTTCATGTTCTTTTGCAAATGCTGAAAAGAGATCCTTTCAAAGTGATACACCACAGAATAGGGTAAGCAGATGAAAGGAAGATGTTGATGCTGACATCCTCCTAGCCTAGGACATTTTACCTCTTAAATGTTAGTGCATTTCATTATGAATACTTATTAAATTCATGGGCTACAATTTTTTTAAAAAACTTTCTGGCTGTATTCAAACCTCAAGATAAACCATTGGTCTACCTCAGGGCTTGCACATTCCCCTCCTCTCTCCTCCTCCGGTGCAGCTATACGGAAGAGTTTGGAAGCTTTTGCTTCCCTTTTTGATTAAGCACAGTGTAGCATTATGTCCAGGCCCTAAACTGTGGTTAATCTTAACTATGGGTTGTTTAACAAGGCAGCTTCATAAATGATGGTTTGAACTTGGCTTGTTTCAAGCAAACCATAGTTAAAATTAACCACAGTTTGTCAGGTTCAGATAACACAACAAGCTGTAATCAAAATTGGAAGTGAAAGCTAGTGCATGAGCCTGGATGCAGTCTATGCCATGGCTTATCATGATGTCAGAACTCTCAATGCACCCTCTGTCTCTTCCCATTTTTTTGTTTTGTTTTCAAAACCTGAATTTTCATAGGTATTTTCCTCATTGAACTGAAGATTATTGGTGCTTTTATGGACTCATACACTGTTCTTAACATTTATTTTGACTGTCAGAATAAATTAAAACATGAAAATTGTTCTTCGTTTCAGAGCTTGAACGTCTGATGACATTAAGCCATGAAATCAGGAATCCAAGTAAGTAGGACTTCTGAATCTAATATTCAGTCCCAGAAGGAATATATTTACACACCACTGATTGGAGTAAAGTAATGAAAACTTTTTTTTAATAGAACAGCTTGCTTATCCTCCTATTAATTAAATGCAAATATTAGTTTCTGTTTAAGAGAGATCTTCTTCACCACTGCAAATGTATTTGGATGAATGGATTCAGCTTGGATATGTCTAATATTTACTGGATTATGTATTTAAAAGCCCTAAATAGTGCAATAAATACACACTTCAGCTTGTGCTCTGACTCATGCAAAACCAGCTTTAATGCACATCTGTGCAAATACAGTTGAGGGTTTCCATTTAGCTTTCATAACATTTCACTTGTTTGTTGCTTAAGATTCTCAAAAGCCTTAAACCGCCGGGACTTATCTTTTGCTAAAATATTCAAAAAGGCCTTCACGTGTTTGCTTTGTGCTGTGCTCTTTTCCTGCAGCAATCCCTCTGAAGTCTGAATTAACCTATGAGATTTTGGACAGAGGACAAGTTCGTTTCTGGCTTCAGGCGGAGAGCATTTCACCAGATGCCAGCTATAGATTTATAATCAATGACAGTGAAGTTGTCAACAGCGATGTAAGTACATACCTAGGAAGATTTTGTTGAAGCCCCCTTTGTAGGAGAAGTGCTCGGATCTGGCAGTGAAGGAATGTTTTCTTTTATGGCATCCCTCTCTATATATAGATGCGAGGTCCAGACAATGGGCATAACCTGCAAAACTGTTCACATGACAAGTGCCCACTGTAACAAGTGAGAGAGCATAATGTGAATAAATAAAGGAAGTATTTAATTTATTATTATAAAACATTAATGGGATGGTCAAGTGATAGTTGGCAGGCAGCACTGGACCTGCAAGTGGATGTTCTCTTGCCTCTGCAGACTATCACCAGTGGCCCAGAAGCAAAGCCAGCCCTAGATTTTAGGGACCCCTTGGCAAAGTGTCATCTATGGGGGCCCTCTTTACCTCGGTAGTCCCCTAGTGGATTACCTGGCAGTGGCAGGCAGCAACAGTGCTGTGATGGAGCTATAATTTAAATTTCCCACAATGTCCCAGAGTGATGCTATGTCAGGAGCATTGTGGGAAATTAAACTGGTGGCGCCCAGTGCTTATTGGAGCCCTAAAACAATGGTTTAAAGATGGGGCCATGCAAGGTGTCAGCACAGTGGACCCTGCCAGGCTGCTGGGGTTCCAACGGCTGCCTGAGGAAGCCATATGCTCACGTTGAGCCTGTCCAGGAGGATTGGATCATGGGAGAGGTTGACAGGGTTGTGGAAATGCCTCAGCTTCCTTGTCTGCCTTCATGCCATCCAATCTCTGCTCCTTACAAGATATACCCTTTCTGGTAGACAGCCTGTGGACTTGGTGCTGCCTTGCGTCCAGGGCCGGTGCTACCATTAGGCCAACTAGGCGGCTGCCTAGGGCGCTGGGCTAAAGGAGGCACCAGAAATGCCTTGGGGAAAAAAAAATACATCACGTATTTTACCAAGTTTGTTTTACCAATCATGTCCTGTGGCGGAGAAGGGAAGGCGAAAGAAGCGCACCCCTCCCTCTCTCTCCTCCAGCTCGTTACCAGGAACAGCAGCAGGCAGGCTCCTCCTCACAACCAGCATCAAAAGAGGCAGAGAAGGCTACAGACTGGAGGCGGGGAGGCGGGCAGGGGCCAATGATGGGAGGCTGGTGGGCGGCACCTCCTTCGCCTTCCCTCTCAAGGATGCACCTGCAAACACCCCCTTGCCTTCCCTCCCTCGCGTGAGCCTCAGGTTCCTCAGCTCAAGGTCCCCTGAAAGCAGTTATTTCCAGCAACCAGGGAGGGAGGGAAAGGTATTTTAAGCTAGCTGGGGCTCCAATGTTTTAATTATTTACCATGCTGTTTCTGTGTTTTGGTTTTAAATGGTTTTAGGATGCAATCCTATGCGTGTTTGGAGGGGGGGGGGAAATCCTACAACTCCCAGCATTCCCCAGCCAGCCATGCGCAATCCTATGCACGTTGAGGTAGAAAAAAGCCCCACAACTCCCAGCGTTCCAACAGCCAGCCATGCTGGCTGGTGAATGCTGGGAGTTGCGGGGCTTTTTTCTGCCTCAACGTGTTTAGGATTGTGCCCTGAGCTGTTGATGTTTTCTTTACTGTACTTTGAATATTGTCTGCCTTGAGCACTAGGCTGGTAAAGGGAAAGACAGGATAATATACATTATTCTGATAAAGAAATATTGCAACAAAGTGATAGAGAGAGGAGGGGAAGTAGCAAGTTTCGTAAATCCCCTCCTAAATTTGAACCAGATGATCCACGGGCTCTCTCTTTGCTATGTTTCTACTACATGCATCCCCCCCTGCAACCCAGAAGGTGTACGAGTCAAACCGGTGTCTCTGCACCTCCACCCTGCGAGGTAGGACAGGCTGCAAGACGCCCTTTTGTCTCTATTCCTCACAGGTAGCGCCACCACACCTCTCTCACATCCTTTTTTCATATCCCTTGTGCTGCCTGCAGGAGGAGACAGGCTTTTACATATATATGGAGTAGGAGAAGGCCCTTGGGAGTTCCTGGCATAGCTGGGCTGATGTTGCCTCTTTGCTTTCCTCGTGAACACAAAGGAAAAGTCTCAAAGTCCACAAAGTTTTTCTATGGGGCTTGGCAGTTCCCAGGGAGGGAAATTTATTTCATAATGGGCATAGGGCTGGAGGGAGGGAGGGCTCAAGTGGGAAGGGGGGGCGCTAAATATCTGATCTTGCCTAGGGCACCAAATTGCCTTGCACCGGGCCTGCTTGCGTCCCAGTATTGGGGAAAAGGCGGGATATTATTATTATTATTATTATTATTATTATTATTATTATTATTGATGGGGCAGGGGACAAACAAATCAGTTGATAAGAACTCCAAAGCCCAGATTTTATAAGCTTCCCTTACTGTGCTCTCCAAATGGATTTTGTATATACATTTGTTCGGAGCAGCAGTAGTATCCACATGCTAGCCATCAACATAATGCAGAGAACTCATTCTTGCCTCTGATGTACCCATCTTCCCCCTGCAATTATTCATCACCATTTTACAGGAGGGTGTGAGGCTCCACCTTCTTCCTCCGTTATATAAGCAGTGACTCAGCAGCCAGTCGTCTTCTCCTTTGTAAGAGGTCATAGGACTAGCACTGCCCTTTTCAGCCTACTGCAAGCCCACTGTCTAATCAGTTAGGCAGATTCAAAGTCCTCTGAACGTGGCTTTCATCATTCCTGTATTATACAGCAGGGGTGGGCAGGAAGCAGTTCTCCAGATGTTTTGGATTTCAACTCCTAGAAGCCCCCCTGCCAGCTTGGCCAATGGTTAAGAATACTGGGAGATAAAGTCCAAAACATCTGGAGATCTACTTTCTGCCTACCCCTGGTGTGCAGCACCCACTGGAATGAAATAAAATTGGTAATAATCATAGTATTAGCAGCCTACACACACATACACCCCCACTCTATTCTTCTGCACAGGGGTGGCTTTACAATGCTACTTACATTTTTTTTAAAAACCACTTCCCAAGTCCTTATATAAAAGAACACTTTTGTGAATCCTTTCCATTTTTGTAAACTCTCAAGAGCAAGGATAATTTTACTGGTTTTATAGGCAGGTCTAAATGGGAAATGTTCTCTACTTAGAATATTATATTTACCCTACTTTTCATTTCCTTATTGGAGCCGTAATAACCAGGGACCATCTCCTTTTCTTTCCTTTTTTTTTTTTGGCCATTTCCAAATCTGAATCATCTCTCCTCATCCTCCCCTCCCCAAGTTTTGTATTTTTAGCAATGCTACGAATGCATTGGCATCAGAGCTACTTTTTTTTTATTTTTATGGAACTGTAGTATTATTTCACCTCTTTAATTAGCAAGCTACAGGTGACGTTTGCATTTGGAGATTGATGATATTTTTGTAGAAATTCACATAAAAGCCCTGTATTTATGGCTGCCATAAAACCATTGAACTTCATCTTGCTGCATAATGGCAATAGCGAGAAACCTAATTATGTTCTAAAACCTGCCTAGAGACAGGCACTGCAGCCGCTGATCATGTTCAATAGACCATCATACTTGCAATAATATAGTTTTGTTCTCAACAGTGGCCAAAAATAGATAATTTCCAATGAGGCCCTAATTGGAACAACTTCCTTTGGCCTTTCTTTCAAAGGGTTTTTGAAAATAAGTAACATTAAAAGAGGAATAAATTCACTAGCTCTTCTAGTTGGCAATTTTAATCCCCCACCCTCTGGCTAAAAGAAGGGAGAAGAAAAAAATATTTCAATGAAACATAAAGAACAGAGGGTGGAATCTTTGTTTCCTTTTGTCTAGCAGAAACACAGTCACTTTTTCTGTTTTGAATATTGATCTATTGCAAATGTAGTGTATTTATTTATTTTGCCATTTGTTGGGGGAACAGACTGTGGTAGAATCAGTAGGCACATTGCTTTCAAAAGGTACATTAATATCAAGGTGTGCACAGCTGTGCTCTTGAAGTATTTATTAATCTCAATGGGGCTTGTGTAGTAGATGTTCCCTATGGATTGTGGAAAGCCACTAAGAGGGAGATGCCACTAAAAGACAGATTCAAAGGAGACTATTATTTCAGGCTGTAGAGCCCTTCTTCAGAGGAATATCTTGAGGGGAAATGATAAAATCCTTCTTAAATCATTTAAAAACGATTTTTAAAATCCTTTATTAAAATGATGGTATGGGACTGGCAAGACACATCTCAGATAAACAACCTATAAAAGAACATAATTTGTAGTAATATCTGTGTAGCGTAGGGATTAGGAGGCTAAACTATGTATCACATCGGCAAGTCCCTCGTTCAGATCTTGCCTTTGCCACTGAACTTCATAGGTGGTCTTTGGCATGACTCTCTCTCTCTCTCTCTCTCTCTCTCAGCTGCAGTCCTCCCACCCCATTTGCAATATGGGGGAATCATAGAATCATAGAATAGTAGAGTTGGAAGGGTCCTCTAAGGCCATCGCGTCCAACCCCCTGCTCAATGCAGGGGAACAGATGTGGCAGCCCCGGCAGTCACCCATCGAAGCACTGACCATACCTGTCATACCTGCTTAGCTTCAGCATGTGGCCTGCATTATGTGCTCTTGACGGGATAGTAATGCTGACTTACCTTACAGGGTTGTTGTCAGGATTGCACATCGATAATGTATGTGAAGCGCTTTGAATACTTAAAGCGTGATACACATGTTAATAATATTAATCATCATCATTTCGAGTTAAAGGGATTTGGCTTCCTGAAACAGTAATGGCTTTCAAGACCCTATACTGGAGTAACCCAGTTGTGGAAATGTACAGCAGTGAGAAAAATAGTTTTCTACACGACGAATCCTGTCTCTTATGCCCTTTTACTTCTGTGGGGGGAAAAACACCCCAAAAAACCTTTAGCTAACCCTATATAGGGTGCAATCCTATGCATGTTTAGACAGAAAAATGTTCCACAACTAGCAAATTCTGGGAGTTGTATGTCTTTTTATTGTCTAAACATGTATAGGATTACACCCTTAGAGATTTAGGCTGCAATCTTATAACCAGCTAGCTGGGAGTAAGCCCCACTGGATTCAATGGGATTTATTCTTGAGTAAGTCATATATAGGATTGCACTGGAATTATATCATGCCCCAGAGCTGAATGACTGCATCTCTGCAGTGCTAGGTAACAAGTTGATTCATATTCACATTGAGAAGGGCTGGCAGACCCGTGCCGTGTGTGTGTGTGTGTGTGTGTGTGTGTGTGTTTGGGAGAAAGAGCGAGGATTAACAAATGAAATACAACATACAGACATACCAGTTGGCTGCTTTGCATGCTTCTAAAATGGAAGCCTTAATCATCCCACCCTCTACATAGGCGAGAAAGTATGCCAGGTTTTTTTTTTACTGTTCTGTAATTTCACAGAAAACGCTACAGACAGTGAAGGGGAAATTCAGATTGTTCATGCAAAACTATTCTTTGAGTGGTTCTCTGTGAGATTGCAGAACTGTTCTTCCACATTCTGTGTGTTTTTTCAGATCTTTAATCACAGATGCTGGGCAGAGCTTATGGTGCCTGCGTGGAACTGAGTGGGTAGGCACTTGTTCCACCCTTTATCCTGTGTTATATGCTTGAATAACGCTAGCCAGAGTTGCACGATCTTTTCCCTGCCCCCACGCGTGCCAGGCTGCCTAATTACTCTCACGGTGCGTGGCTTGCCCTGTCATCCAAACCCAGCAAGGTGGGCGGTGGAGGGTGGAAGCTGGGTTTGGATGACAGGGCAAGCCACGCACCGTGAGAGTAATTAGGCAAATCGCGTGGCACGCGACCGGCATGCCTGAGGATGGGGAAAAGAAGCCACCATGATGATCCTGCAAACCTAGACACTGATAATAATAGCTCCAGGGATAAAGTATTTTTTACAGTGCAATCCTATACATGTCTACTCAGAAGTAAGCCTCATTGAGTTTAATGGGAATTACTCATAGGTAACTGTGTATAGAATTTCAGCCTCGTGGTACCGGTATTTTCTTATACTCTCTCAAATCCTTAATACTTCATCTGGCAGTAATATCCACTGATTTTATTTGGTTTCCAGCATTTAAATTACCCATGAACAGCGTCAAGTTATTCTCATCTGAATCAGACCTATCCTATAGATACTCTCTTTGACCTATCTCATTTTCAGACGCATAAAATTCACTGTGACCATTCCACTGGTATTATCGACATGGTCATGGATCGTTTTACTATTGAAAATGAAGGCACCTATACGGTACAGATCCAAGATGGAAACGCCAAGAACCAATCTTCATTAGTTCTCATTGGTGATGGTAAGTTGCCTCTCCTATTTGGCTGAGGATACAGCACATTTGAAAAATATTTCTGAATAGCTGAGCAATCAACTTACCTCCCCCCCCCCCCCCGCCATCCTCTGTCTCTTTTTAGCATTTAAGGCTATATTGGCTGAGGCTGAGTTCCAGAGAAAGGAGTTCCTGAGGAAACAAGGTAAAATCAGGCAAGCTTTGTTTTTCTTTTCTGATGGAAGGGAACATTCCGTCAGAACAATATGTACCCTTGATTTGCATTGGCAGCAATGAATGCCCAGAATGCTGAGCGTTCCAGTAATCAATATTTTGTATGGCTGGGCCTTTTGTTTCCCATGAAAGAAATCCATAATGCACAGTCTTTTCATGTGCTGCTTTCAACATAGTTAGAGTGCACATTTTCTGTCGGTTTCTGGCTGAACTTCCCTCCAGATTAATTTCTGACATATGTTCAAGTTGCAGTAAATTAATGCAACACCTTTATTGGGTTGGAGTTTTCTTTTCAAAGTATCTATCATTGTCCTCTTTAGGGTAGGTAATGTAGTAGTGTCTGACAAAAAGAAAACATATTATTGTGATCTCTTCCCATAATTCTTCCAGAAGACAAAACCTGAAAAGAAATACAGGCATTCATACAAGACACAGAAAATATGTTTAACTACACATTTTGTGAACAGTAAAATTTGGCTTTTCTCTGAATGAATATTTTATGTATCTTTTACAACTGCATTTTGTTTCCCCTGCAGTTTCTAATCAGTGAAACATCCAAAATTCCTATATAAATTATGACTTGACTTAAATATATGTACATTTCGGCAAGGGTTTTACACTAAAATAAATCCCAACATTGCTTCGTTCATGAACATTTTTATAAGGATGAGTTAGCTTTCTCTCCTCTCCCACCACAACTCTGAATATGCTCAGCTGACCTGTTCTTTGTTTTTTAAAATTAAAAAAAATAATTTAAGTCTATTCCTATTCCAAAGTTTGGATACCATTGTACTCCTGATTGGATCGGGAGTGTGATGTGGTGTGTGAGCACCACCACCACCTCTGCACACACACAGGGCCGGTGCTACCATTAGGCCAACTAGGCAGCTGCCTAGGGTGCAGGGCTAAAGAGGGCGCCAGAAACGCCTTGAAAAAAAATACTGCACTCTCAAGTGGGAAGGGTGTGTGTGCTAAATATCTGATCTTGCCTAGGGCACCAAACTGCCTTGCACCGGTCCTGCACACACACACACACACACACACACACACACACACACACAGCCTTCTGTTCCTGCCTCCTTCCCTTTCCCCAAACCTTCCTGGCAGCAACAGGGGACCTTCCTTATGTCCTAGAATGCTATACTTCAGCATCCTAGGCATCAGGATCCCTGGGAAATCTTGTTCCTGTGGCTCCTGATATTGCTAGTAAGAATGTAAAGGAACTACTTTGCCCAGAGTTCCTGGCACCCAAAATTCTGCTACACATGCTTGCAATAATGTTCTAGACATCAGGAACCTTAAAAAAAAAAAAAGCAGTTCTCAGGAATTCAGGAACCCAGGATCCTGATGATTGGATTTAGCCAGAACACCTTTTTAGGGCACAGAGGAGAATGTACTGCAAAGTGTCTCCATTGCTAAGTTTAGATGAGGCAGTGAATTGGGAGGGGTGGTGCCTGGTCGAAGTTTGTATGGGTCTTGGCCTCTGTACAAAATGTGGCCAGGGAGGGAGGAGAGAATATCCACATTCATATGTTGAAATCCCACCCCCCCCAGCCCCATCATTATCAGATTCAGTGCCATCACTCATAGGGAGTAGTTACTAAAAGCCACACTATGTCGTGCAAACCAGATCATTGACTGGTAGGGCTGATCAAAAGAGTAAAGGTCATTTAGGGATAACCACTTAACGGAGGGGTGGACAACTTGTGGTGCTCCAGATGTTGCTGGACTGTAATTCCCATCAACCCTAGCCAACATAGCCAATGGTGAGAGATGATGGGAATTGCAGTCCATATACCTGAAGGATCACAAGTTGCCCACTCATCTTAATTAGTGGTTCAGTTCTGCTTTTATTTTTCTCTGCAGAAGTGACAGATATATGCTCATCTTATTTCTTATTTTTTAGGTCCTCATTTTCAGGAGTATTTGTATTGGGACATTTCAGAAGAATGTGAAGTGCTGCTGCTCTGTAAGGTGAACAATATTTTTTTTAAAATATACATTTAAATAAAATTACTCCTTCCCCAAAGGGGCATAAATTTAAGTGGTTGTAATGAACAGGAACTTAGAATGAAGGTGAGTTCTCTGTTTCTGAAACATTTTATATTTTGGGCTATTTGCAGAAATAATAAAGTAAAAAACAACAACATAGAAACAGAAAACAACGATGGGCATGATCCAGCCAAACTTAAGTACATTTACAGTGCACTCCTCTGAATGACTACTCAGAAGTAAACTCCATTCAGTACAATGAAGCTTACTCCCAGGTAGGTTTGTACAGGATTGCAGCCTCAAAGTGGCAGTTCTGTGCATACTTACTTGACAGTAAATCTGTTTGCATTCACTGAGACTTATTTCTGAGTATGCATGTGTAAGTTCAGCTCCTATATTTCTTTATTTACATAGCTTTATTTTAAAGCTAATCAAAGAACTCTTTGTTCAAGGCAGAGGTCTTTCCCAGCCCTGAAGTCTGTGATCTTTTTAAACTAGAGATGCTTGCAGTTTAATTGGCTACTGTCTTCAGCAAAGCATGCGCTCTACCACTGATTTTTGGCCCTTTGATTTCCATAGTGGGGGAAAAAAATCAATATATAAAGGATTTTTTTCGTCTCAGATTTTTGTTTAAAAGGTACATGATCAGGCCATTCACAAATAGCATTTGATGATAATTTGTTGAACATCATTAAGCCTAGTGTTTTGTTTTTTTTGTCCCTTGCTTGGAACAGATTGTGGCATAAAATGCCTATAGCTTGACATTTTTTTACTTACCAGGACTTGGAGCATGCCACTCCCCTTCTTTTTTTGTTGTTTTGTTTTCTGTTTCTCCTTTTGGCAATAGTTGCTCTCAGAAACATGGCGTTGCACTCATCTCACTTCTCCCAGCAGTTAAAAGTTTCAGGGTGCAGTGCTTACGCGGTACCTTGGTTTGGTTTCCTTTGGAAGAAGGTCAGCCGAGGCTTATGGCATTTTGTAATATCTGAATTTATTTACAAATATATATACTGAGTGTAGGTGGAGGCACAGCTTAAAAGCTCCAACAGACAGCCAATGTCCACTGCTCCCGCATCAGGTTTCTAGAGTGAGACAGCCCTTCTCCTAAAATGCTGTTAGTTAGCTTACAGAGCCCAAACTCAGCTCTCTGTGGGCCAAACTGAACATGATTTTAATCACATATACGTAGCTGTTCCCCTTACTCTCCTGCAAATGTGCATGGCTCCAATTTGGATTGGGACCATGGTGCTTCTGAAGAGAAGCATTTACGCTTCCTCCCCCTGCTTTTTGTACTGAAATGTCACTCCTACCCAGGGATGTTGAAGAGTCCTTGGTCTCGAGTCACGAGTCGAGTCACGAGTCTTTGGACCCGAGTCTCGAGTCCGAGTCAGAGTCCTTGGTCCAAAATGGTGAGTCACGAGTCACGAGTCACTCCCAAAGCTGACTCCACAAGTCCCTATTAAAATCAATGGGTTTTTTTCCCAACAAAATAAGGCTACTTCAGATGTGTGGTTTAAATAAATTCTAGGCACAAGTGTGCCCTTTTATTTCAAAACTCTGCAACTGATTTTGGCAAGAACACACCAGGCAGAAAAACCCAAAATGACCAGGCAGGCAGCGGAGGCAGGGAACCCCAAAGCAGACAGGCAGAGGCGTTTGTCTTGGACAATTCAACTGTTGAACTGGTCAAGAAGAGACCAGGCAGGCAGAGGAGGCTGGGAACCCCAGACAGGCAGGCAGAGGCAGCCAAACTCAAAATGTCTGAAAGGTTGCATTTTAGAAAAATGATTTTAAAAAATAAACTTGCTGTACTTCCTAAAACCTATCCATGTTGCATTTGAGGAACATGATTTTTTCTAAATGTTTGGCCCCCATTCTGGAACAATTCCACCCTCACTGAACACCCGCTCCACTGGTGATGAACTTGCTGGAACCAGAAACACACTCAGAGCAGCCACACAGAGTAATCTCGGGTCCTTCTTCTGCCTCTCCCAAGTATGCAACACATCAATCAAAATAAATCTTGACACACTGTTGGGGCTGCACTCCTGGTAGCCGTCCATAGTGGCCGAGCAGCGGCACACCTCGCTTCCATGCGCTCTTCGCCGGCAATCATGCTCCACTCCTTCTGGCACAACCCAGGGATGTTGAAGAGTCCTTGGTCTCGAGTCCCGAGTCGAGTCTCGAGTCCCATTAAAAATATTGGGACCCGAGTCGAGTCAGAGGGGGGACTCAGTCCGACTCACGAGTCGAGTCCTCGAGTCCGAGTCCCCATCCCTGCTCCCACCCTGTGTGTGTGTGTGTGTGTGTGTGTGTGTATGATTAAAAAAGGGGGGGAAGTCTTCATTGGACTCAATGGAGACTTTTCTTCTTTTTTTAACCCCCCCCCCCCGGGTGTGTGTGTGTGTGTGTGTGTGTGTATACTTCCCACAGTTTCATAGTTTGAATGAAATATGCACCTATAGTTAATTGAAGACTTCCTGGTTTGTTTGTTGGTTCACACGAAGGGGCTTCATGTGCAGGCAAAAGGCTCATTCATATCTCAGCTTCATAAAATATTATCTGAACTCTAACAATAATCTGAACTTTCCCACTGTTTCTCCCTTGTCGCTCAGAGCTGAATTTCCACTATTGATTCAAAAGGGCTGCTCTCAAGCAGCTTCTCTGTGCTTCATGCCTCCACCCTGTAGGAGGAGATCTACACCTCGTAGCAATTCTGGTCCAAGGGCATTTAATGTGTGCTCATGATTCCTCACTCATGTGGTAGATTGCAAGGAGCTTTACACGACGTCATCATCCTCCAGGGCTTTTCCTGTGTTTTTCAGCCATTTTTGCGGTTTTTTCTTAGAGCGAGGAAAGTCAGCTATTATTTCCTAATCTTGCAATAAGATGCAGTGAGAAGCTCATGTATTTTTGGAATTCTGCTATGTCACAGCTATACCACAGTGCCACCTTGTGGTTGTGTAATGGAATATATAGAAAGGCAGAGAAAGAAAACCTCTGGGAAAAATCCATGTGTAAAGAACCCGCTCTTAATCCCCGCAAAGAAAATTGAAGCAGAAACCTTGGTAAAGTGGTGGGTTAAAAGCTTCATGTAGAGATGCCCCAAGACTATCATTGGTCCCCAAGAACTAAACTTATTGCAGAACTGTAAAGTAAAGTAATGCACAGTGGAATGTTGCATCCCAGAAAAGATTTGAAAAAAAATGGAAGATCTGCATCTCAGTGCTACAGCACATGCTTTGCATGCAGAAGGTCCCAGCAAGACTTTCCCACCCCACTGAGTACCCCCCAGCATCTCCAGTTGGGGCCAGGAAAGCCTCTTGACTGAAACCCTGGAGAGCTGCTGCCAGTCAGTGTATATAATACTAAGCAAGATGGGCCAGTGATCTGACCCAGTGACCTAGTTTACACATAACGAGAAGCCACCATGGGTTAATTAATTTCCCTGAGGGGTTTGGTCTTGTGGTGCCAGTCACCATTTTAAAAATGCAAGCCACAGCGGGGCACACTGTGGCTTGTCGTTGCCTGTGAACCTGGCCAGGGTGGGTTGTTGGGGTGGCTGACCCATGTCCCATTTTAGGGTTGTGGCTAGTTAACCACCCCAACAACCTACCCTGGCTGGGTTCACACGTAACAACAGGCTGCGGTGCGCCCCCTGCCACGGCTTGCACTGTTAAAATGTCGGCTGGCATGCAATGACAAACCCTGCAGGGAAATTAGCCTATGGTGGCTTGCCGTTATGTGCGAACTGTCCGCGCTCGGCCATGAAACTCACTGGGTGACTTTGGGCCAGTCACTGCCTCTCAGCCTGACCTACCTCACAGGGTTGTTGTGTGGGTAAAATGGAGAGGAGGAGGAGGATTATGTAAGCCGCCTTGGGTTCCTTGCAGGAAAAAAGGTGGGGTATAAATATAATAAATAAAATAAAATAAATAAACCAGCCCAGTGTAAGGCAGCTCCCTATGGTTCCTATGATCTCTGGCCTACTGTGTGTGTGTCTTCTTGACCATTCAGAACTTTTTTTTTTAACCATGTGAATTGGCATTCAAGCCCATTAGTTTCATCCAATTTATTTCCAAATCATTATACTTACTATCATGGTCTTACATCAAATGCAATACATTTTAGTGCTTATTCTGATCATTTTCAGTAGAAACTATGTATAACATGTCAAAAATATTTCTCTTGTTAAAAAACATTCTAACCCACCTCTCAGTCAAAGTGACTCTCAAGGCAGCTAGCAACGTTTTAAAACAATAAACACAACAAAATGATACTACTACTACTACTACTACTACAAGAACAACAACAACAACGGTTTAAAACAAAATAAAAGCCATAAAGAATCAAGTCAGCCACTGCAATGCAATGAGATTCCAGTAAATACAGGAGAAAATTAAAAGGCCTGATGAAGTGAAATGTATAGGGAGCTTCAAAAGTGAAGGGCCCACGAGGAAACTCTCCTCTGCATTGTTACCCACTGCAGCTCAGAAAGTAGGCAGGGCCTCCAAGGAAGAACTTATTGGCTGGGTAGATTCATGTGGGGGCAGGCAACCCTTCCAAATGTGTGGTCATCACTTATGATTGTTAAGGCAGACCAATAATCAAGGCATATCTTGTTAGCAGAATATATCCTATTTCACTGATTTCACTGATTTTATTGTTGTCATTGTTCAGGTTGCAAACATCAAGAAGGAGACCTTTTTCAAGTGGTTCAGAGATGGAGCTGGAATTGAGCTTGAAGAGTTGCCTGACTTGCAGAAGGAAGTGTGCTGCCTGACTATTCCAAGGGTATGCTGCAATGACTCCTGAATGACACACTTAATGGACTGTTTCCTTCCTAACATCTCACTGGGAAGCATAAGATCAAAGAGAGGCACACATGCTGGCTGTTGGACACATTTAGAACTCTCCTTTGTGTGTGCTTTGATTGATGCTCCAATGCTAAGCCTTTATTTGAGGTTCCTGTTTTTTGGGGGGGTGGAGTTAAGCTTTGTGTGTGCAGATTTATTTTTTTAAAATGTGGGTTTGCATCATGTTTCCTATCCATTTTCACTTAAAGCTTCTTTTTATTGGTTTTATTTGTTTTCAATTCTTGAATTCTTCAGAGAGGTGGGATGAAATGAAAACACTAAAATGTAGATCTACATTCAGTTAGCACAACTGTGTGTGATTGTGCGAATGGGATATTAAGGTATTCAGTGGGGTGGGAAAGTCTTGATTCAGGACTTAAAGAATGAACTTTCTGTGAATTTATTTAGAATGAAATCTAATGACTATATGTCCATTAGTGGAAGGCCATCAGAGGAACTGGGAGAGAGGGGGAAATTCTCTCTCATGGGTTAACCATGGGTAAAATAAACCATGGATTAGTATTATGTGTGAACTAGATGACTTTTTTAAAAAGAGGTTTGAGAGAGGCATAATTTCATCTGGTGTACACACACATTTCTTTCGTCTCACTGTCACCTTTGGACAAATAGGTTTGGCAACTTTTTGAAACAATGCACAAACTTTGGAAACCTATTTAACAGAGCCAAAAAGAGTGGTGATGCCTCTTCGGAAGTCCTTTCAACTCTCTGAGAGGGTTATAGTCTGCCTCTAGCCTTAGCTTCTCTGCTTTATTCCTTAGTATTCTTCAAAAACAAGCCAAGATTCCTTCAGTGTGCTATTAATGTAAAGGATATATATTTCTATTTGCTTCATCATTTTCTTTTAAACTTTTCTCGATCTATGCTATTGGTTGTTCGGTTTTTTACTTGACTTTTAGCTTCCGTTCTATAAAAGGTAACAGAACAGGATGAGCTCTTTTACACTATTTAACAGCCCTACTGTTATGCCCTAACCTTTCCAATTCTATTTTTGATCAATATATGCGCATGTCCTATGTACTGTTTGTCTATTATAATATGTTGTAATTCCCACATGACACTTCTGTGTTTTAATTACCTCACCTGAAATGTTTGATCTTTTGACTAAGTACTCTTAATTTTTTAAACAAAGAAAAAGTGCCTATGTGTTGCTTATAATAATGAGAGCTTGCAGACTCTCAGCCCAGTCCTAACTACAGACATGATCTAGCCAAGGCTAAACATGAATCCTATTGATTTCAGTAGGAAAGTGAAGCATGTACTCACCTTGCTTGCACTGAAATCAGTGGGACTTTAAAAGTGTTTAGTTTGACTGGATCATGCCACAAGTTTATTCAGCTGTCAGGCTCATTGATTTCAATGAGACTTACTCCCATCATATGCTTATGATGATGCAATATCTATTGCATTTCTTATAGATGATCATTGCTACATAATTTTGGCTGCAATCTTATATCCACTCACTTGGAAGCAAGCCCCACCGAACTCAATGAGACTTACTTCTGAGTTGACGCATGTAGGATTGCACTGTTGTTCTGTTATGGTTGTATGTTGAAACAACTCCTGCATGTTTAATGGGTATAAGCAAAAACTGAGAAGTCAAATTCTTTATCACCATATATATATATATATATATATTTAAAGCTAACTATTATTGTCTCTCTCTCAAAAGGAATAGTTCTTTGAACTTTACAAAGCTGGTTGTGATATACCCTGATAGAAAATTATATCTTCAGAATGAAGAGCTTGAAACGAAAGACAGCTTAGTTAATTTTAAGCAGTAGATGTAAGCATATGAATGCAATAATTCATTAGCCGTGCTATCACCTCAGTATCCTCTCATGTCATTTCTGTTCAGGCAGCATTCAAAGTAAATTTTCTTTCTGATACAGGAAATGTAGCAAGTATGTAAATGGCTTTCATTAATTTAAATTGCACAATAACTATGCCATATTTTACTTCTAGCTGTCTAAGAAGGAGCAGGGCGAATATAAGGCAACACTGTCAGATGACAGAGGTCAAGATATCTCTGCTCTGGATGTATCAGGGAAAGGTAAAGCTCTATTCTTTCTGTATTGCTCCTGGATAGTTAATAATTCTTTCAAACCATGGGAAAGTATTTCCTTTAGCTACACTAAACAGAGCCAGAGAATCACCTCTGAAATGGAATTGTCAGGAATTCTGACACATTTATAAGTCTGAATGTTTTCTTCTCCTTCTAATATCATGACTTTCATCCATCTTTTTTATAAGTTTCCACAAAATAAAACAAAACAATAAGAAAAAAAGGAATACACACACACACACACACACACACACATATATACAGTCATGCCTTGGATTGAGAGCATAATTCGTTCCAGAAACGTGCTTGTAATCCAAAACACTCTTATATCAAAACCCCCAAAAAATTTGTACAGAGATTTTTAATTTAAGCTGTACTACAGTACTTGTATTGCAAGACATCGCTTGTATATCAAGTAAAATTTTTTAAAATAAATATTTAAAAATTTGCTTGTCTTGCAAAACGCTCTCAAACCAAGTTACTTGCAATCCAAAGTATTACTGTATTTGAATTTTGTCAAAGGCCTTTTCAGCATCCAAAGAAACAATAGCAGCCTTGTCTGTTCTATCAGAATTTAAAGCTATTAAATCAACAACTAATCTAAGATTATCGGCTCCCTTTCTATGTTTAATAAATCCCACCTGGTCTGGTCAAACCAATGTTGTAATAACTTGTTGCAATCTATTGGCCAAAACTGCAGTTAATATTTTGACATTCATCCAAACTGTCCCCAAATAGCCCAGGCCTCACAAACCTCTGCGTGCCCCTGCATGATACTTAGAGGAACTCATCCCCTTGGATAAGTTTTTCTGATCACCAAAGATTTGCACATATTGTTTAACGATTCCTTTAAATCAGGAGTGGGAAGACTTCAGGATTGTGTGGATCTACTTTGTTGTTGTTGTTATTGTTGTTTACTTGAACCCTGAGACCCACCAATCTGGTACAAGTGACATACACTTAGAATGAGAAGAATTCTGAGCCCGAGGATTTGTTCTGAGTATCAGAACTGAATGGAGCTCACAGCCCTTCCATACAAGAAGTCACCTCTGGTAACCCCAAGCTTTCTTCATTTCAGCAATATAATTTGGGGTGGGGAGTCATTTTGGATCTGCTATTGTCAAATAATTGGGCTCCAGTCTTTGCCCAATGTACCTTCTGCCCACCCCTGCTTTAAATTCCAGTTACTCCCTCATGAAACCACTTACATTAGCTTAACACTCATTCTCCATCCAGTGTGGGGAGAGTGTGGGGATGTGTTTGCTGCCGCACCCGCTCCATCATATCCCTGACTGCCTGGCACCATGCAGGGTTCTAATTTTCATTAGAAGCCTCCACGAATTCAGCAGGCTCCCAGCTGCAGACTTTGAGAGTCAACATGTGTGTGTGTGTGTGTGTGTGTGTGTGTGTGTGTGTGTGTGTGTGTGTGTGTGTGGCTAGGCCATCAGGAATGTGATGGAGGAGGCCAGGTCAATGAGTGCAACTCTGCTCTCCCCCCCCCCCATGCATGGGGGAAATGAGTGAATAGGGCTACAGTGACTGCAGTGTGTGGCGACTTCATGTTCTACAGCAGTATAGCGATTGATGCATGGTGTCTGCTGATACATCTGGTGAAACGCTGCATACACACAGAGGAGGCACCATGCAGAGGTATTTTCAGGCTGCCTCCACCGGGCAGCCATTTCCTGTGCGACAGGCCACCTTAGTAAAAGCATCAGCAGGTTCTAGAGGCAACTGGTGTGTGCACATCACAACTGTCCTTTCCAGGAGGAAGGGTAAGCCTTTTTTACCCTCTTCATCCCAGAATGTTTGGTGGTTGCCCTTGATGGGGTTCACACACACACACCAAGATTAGCAAAATACAGTACTGATGAATAAGCTGACTGGGAGGGGTCCAATGAGTAGACCCACTTGCTAAGAGGGCTTCATGCTCTTTTAACAGACATCACTCCAAGTCCAGCTGGCAGATGTGCTAGCGTTTGCAGATTTGCTGGCAATGGAAGGGATTAAGGTGCTCAGTTGCAATTTGCAGATTTTCCTCCTGCTGCTTGAAACAAAACTTTCCCCAAAGATTTGCATCAGATTTGCCAGCTCAGGAGGGCTCCCTTTCAAGTGGGAGGCTGGAGTCTTCCGAGGCTGAAGGAACTGACGCTCCACACAAGTCAGACTTTGCAGCAAACATCATGGGGAAAGCTGCTGTTCTTTAAAATAAAGCAATGAATCAATGATCAGGGACTGCACCCAGGCTTGGGAACAAGTTACACCAGATGTTTCCAGGATATAGCCAAGGAAACAAACTGGTGTGAACACACCACCCTTAGTGTCATGGAGCATTGTATCGCTGAGCATTTATTTCAATGCTTAATGGTAGAAAAGTCTGTAAGTAAGCTTCATTTTATTTCCAAGCTGTTCTTTTGTTCCAAAGTAACAGCTATATTCCCTTTGAGACAAATAGTGCTGCCATAATTTTGACCAGCATTTATTACTTAATAAAAGCGATTGTAATTGTCACCGTAGTAGCAGTACTGTTAAGACCCACAGCTGTTGCTCAGGTTTGCACTGAACACAGTGGACTTTGTAATTGCAGGGTAAAAAAAAAAAAAGAGAGAGGCATGCCCCAGAGCCCCATTGCTTTCTAACAAGGCTGTGCACATGTGCCAAAGGGCACTTTGGGTCTTGAATTTTTGAGGATTTGGTTGGCTTGTGTGTGTCCTCTGATGCCGGTATCCATTGACCTCCAGATGGTTTCTTCCCCTCTCCCTACAATTGTACCTCCAATTTTGTGTGCCTCCATCATGGTCGCCAACCACTGCTTCCTGCCACCATTGGTGCCACTGCCTTTGCTGCCATTTTAAATGAACACACATGTGTGCAACAGTGGTGGTGGAGCAGCAAATGGCCAACAAGAGTCATCCAAATCACCAACCTGATGTGAATCTCCAGATCCAAAGTCTGAATTGGCCTCACTGGGGCTTATCCAAAGCCTGTGTCTACTAAGACCAAGGTTGCTAGATGCAATAGGCAGAGATATACAAGCATAAAGCTGTAGTGTAAGCCCTTCCAAAATAAATATTACAACATCACTGTTTATCTACACAATGCTTGCTCATGTGACTACGGCGTAGCTATATTTCCCACGCTGACAAGATGTTGTCTCCCCATCTCTCCTCAGTATATGATGACATGATCCTGGGATTGAGTAGAGTCAGTGGTGAGTAAATGCTGTTTCTGCTTCATTTAAAAATATATATTAAACCTGTCAGAAACTGAGGGAGCCTGTTGTCACCGAGAGCAGAAAATCTCAAGCGATCCATATCCTCTTCCAGGTGTGTAGTTAACATTCCGAAGAGGTTTCTGACTTTGTTAACTGACATTATTAAATAGGAAGAAAATATTGTGGCACCTCAGCTTAGGATAATATAGTTTGTTAAGTTTGTGGTAAGAAGTTACCTTGTGAGACCTGGTCTTTGTTCCCTTCACTACTGATCTAATTCTTCTAAAGAGAGCATTTGAAAATACTGTATCAGTGTAAAACCTAAGTCACCTTGAACAGAAATATGTGTGTTATGCTAAACATCAGAAACTTGATGAATGTTGACATTTACTAGCAAATTCAAAGAATTTAGGAGGCCCAGCTAAAAATGATAGAAATCTTTATATCTGGAGGCTTGTTTCTGACATTTACCTTCTGACATAAATGTGTGTGTGTGTGTGTGTGTGTGTGTGTGTGTGTGTTGCCATGGTATGGGGGTAAATGTCAAAAACAAGCCTCTTTTCGGAAAAGAGGATATTGGACTTTTACTAGGGACACTGGTAGAAATCAGAATTTTCTGACATTTCCCTCTGACATTCCCTTTTAAATTCTTATTAGTAAATGCCAACAGATTCCAGATTTCTGACATTTACTACAATATATGTAAATGGCATAATAATAATTCCTTAAAATATTATATTGTCTTTAAAAAAGTTCTATTAATTAAACACATGGCAGTAGGAAAAACAAAACCTACTTCATCAGTTGCATTACATTGCAGGCCTTTAACAGAAGTTCTCCTGGGGGATTTGCCCTTTCACCGTTCGTTTATTGACTGAAATGTGGGTTTTGTCAGTAAAATGAACTATGCTAAGATTCTCTCTTTGCTGTTTTTTCCCCCTGATTTGAGATATTAAAACCTAAACACGGGATCTGATTTTTTTTTTTTTATGCCTGCAGGTAAATCTGCTTCTGATCTGAAGATCCACTGTACTCCAGAAGGCATAAGGCTACAGTGTTTCATGAAGTACTACACAGAGGAAATGAAAGCGAGCTGGTATCACAAGTAAGTGAGAATCCTGGGTGAGTTTTACCTGGCATTCAGTGACTTGCGAATAAACATTCTGGCATTGATACTGATATTGGAGTTGCGGCCACTGTTGGGAGGGGAGTTAAACCTTCAGTGTCCCTCTCTTAACTTGCTTTAAAATAATAATAATAATGAATAAGTGACATTCTCAGGCGACAGGTTTTTCATAAGAAATGAGCCAATCCTTGTTTTTCATGCTATCCTCAGCGCAGCTGGCAGTATTGCATGTGAATCCCCAGTCAGCCCTGAATCATCCCAGCACTTTGCATAGCAGGGAGCATAAAACAAATCCTAAAGCCAGCATGCAATCATCCACTCATTGCACTGCAGGGAATCTACCCGAACTTCCTTCTAGAGGTCGGCGTGGTTGAGTGAGCTGAAGCTAGTTTAGCAAAGCAAAAGCCAACTAACTATATATTTCATTCTTTTCATATTAGGCTTTTTATCATCATTAGGTCAAATCCCTTCCATTAGGACTAATTTTTTTGCTGATCAAAGGGACTCTAGTCTTTGTATCATGGAGTTAATGACGATTCCAGGGGGAAGTTAAGCTGAAGTCATCAATTCTAACCACAGGGATGTAGCCATTTCTAGATGGCGTACTTGGGAAATAATAATTTTTTGAAAATTGTCTCAGTGCTGGGCATTTATTCATTCCAGTTCCAATTGCATCATTTCAACGCTTAAATAAGATTCCCAATGTGCATGTGGGCCAATCATTGTTTGCAAACCAATTCTTTATTCCCCAACTTCATTCTGCACTGCAGTTTCCTAGTCCACTGGTACATATAATCAACTTCCCGAAAGTATTAAAAAGAAAGACGAGGCTAAAGAACATACAGATTGTTTATTTAATATATTTATATCCTGCCTCATCAAAATGTTTTTGACGCAGCTTACAAATAAAATAAAAATATTGCTTATTATATTAAATATATTTTGTATAAAGCTATGCAAAATCAGTAATGACAAGATAAAACCTAACAACAACAAACTGACACAGCACCAATTGCATGCACAACTCCCCATTTGCCCTGGGTACTGTGTGAAAGCCCTGCTTCTGCATTCATGTGGCCCCCAGCTGTATTGGGGTGCCCATGTTTAAAGAATAACTTAGATTTTGATGGAGGGACTAGTTGAGTCCCAGGTCCAAACCCTGGCATCTCCAGTTAAAAGGTTAAGGTAGCAGGTGGTGGGAAGCACCTCTGCTGGAGACGTAGGAGAGCCACCACCACCAGTCAGAATACACATACTGGGATAGATGGGCAACCAGTCTGACCTAGTATAAGACAGTCTGCTGGGTTCTATGTTCATATGAAGATACAAACAAGAACACCTGATTCTGCAGAGCTCTGGATTATAGCCCAAAGAGCTGCAATTTGGGGTCCGAAGAACACAGCTTCATACCTGACAATGTTGCCTTGTCCTGAAACTGATAAAACAATGAGAATTTCAGTCTTATTTTTGAAGTGTTTTTGAATCTGAAGGATATGATTAAAACATTGAAAGTTTGACTGCACAGTATGCTAAATGTCAGAAATGAAAGTAGTAGATGGGGGGAAATGCCTTTTTGGTGTTGTTAAGTTTCATGGTTCTTCATCACACGATGTTGGAGCATTGCTCAAGGTTTTTGAACATTTGGATTAGGCCATAGTAGGTCCTCAGCAGATAAAGCAGCAGATGGGATTCACATGACAAGAACCAGGTACCTGCAACCCTCCCTTTGGTATTTGGATGGAGTGGCCCATACCCTCAGTGCATGGGACTAATTGTCTACCTGGGCTATTGTGAGGGTGACTGAGTTATTCCCTAACCGTCCCTCCCTCAGCCTCACCCACTGCTGTGGAGCTTCTTAGTCCTTGAATGTTGAGCATAAAATACGCTTTAGTACATCTAAAGTTATCTGTTAGAATTCAGTAGTGGCTCAGGTAAATAATAATATCTCACCCGTTCTAGAGCCTTCAGCAACTCAGGATGAAATATAGGATTTTATTTGAGTTATCCACTTCTAGCAAACTCAGTTGTGCTTTCTTCCATGCTGCCCCATATGCCTGAAGCCAGCTGAAAATATACCTCTCATCCTTCAGATAGGAACATAATAGGAAGTTGTCTTATACTGAATCTTAGCATCGGCCCATCTAGCTCAGAGTTGTCTGCACCAGGAATGTTGCACCTCTTTAGCCCAGGGACCATATTCCATTTTGGAGAAGCTCTCAGGGGCACATTCCAGCATTAGGTAGGGCTGAAGGCAAATGGGGCAGGGCCAAAAATACAAAACTATCAGCACGTTGTAGCTTACAGCTCTTCTTACTGCCAGTAATGAAGCCTCCCATAGGAGAGGCATTCCAGCCTTTTAGAATGGGGGGAAACTGCACAAAAGTTGGGAAACTACCCAATGACTGGTGGTTGGGGGAAAGGGGGTTAGGTTAGGGGAAGGGGTTTCTGGGAAACCCAGGAGGGCCAGATTGGGGCCTCAGGCAGGCTGAGTTTGGCCTTCAGGCCTGAGGTTCTGCACACTGACTGGTAGCGGCTTTCCAGGGTTTCAAGCAGGACTCTTTCCCAGCCCTCCCTGGAGGTCCCAGACTCCCAGGGATTGAACCTCGGACCTTTTTCATGCAAAGCATGTGCTCAGCTGCTGAGATGAAAGCCTTCTTTTCCTCTCCCTCTATTCCCTTCCTGCTTGTATTCACAACACTTTGGCTAATCTAATCATACATGTACCTGCTTTTGCTCGCTCTCCTGTTGGGTCCTCTTTCATCTCCCCTCTTTCTCCTTCCCCTTGCTGTCACTCCTCCTCATCTTGTCTCTTTGCATATGACTCTTATTTTACTCTGAAAATGCAATGCACATCTTGAAAGCACTATAAATGATAAATAGCAGAAGTAATAGAACCCTCCCTGGGTGACAGATGTTCTTCCTTTAAAAAAAAAAATCCTTTTAAGCTTCATGTAGATTATTAAATTGAAATATGAATAGACCAAAAATAAGCATAAAATAAATTCAAAATGAAATAAGAGAGTGTCATAGGTTTTAAAGGGCAGGGGGGAAACAAAGGTGGAAACTTCACTCTCCAAAAAAGAATCTCCCACTCAAAATTGTCCTCTGACTATAGCAGAGGTGGGCAACTTGTGGACCTCCAAATGTTTTGGCCTACAATTCCCATCAGTCTTCAGTATTGGCTATGCTAGCTAGGGCTAATGGGAATTGTAGACCAAAATACCTGGAGGGTCTCAAGTTGCTCATCCCTGGGCTATAGGCACAGAACATGTTTTTATGTCAAAGACACTGATAGCACTTGGGTAAAGTTTGCCTGCAAACTTCATCTTGTGTTTTTTGGTGCTGGAGCTGATGATGAATCCTTTGAATGAGAGAACAGATCTCTTTCCACTAACCCCTGGCCTGTGGCTCCAGTACAATACCGCAAGTATGTTTTGGTTTGCAACTTTAATTGTAATTCTTAAGCTAATAGTCAAGTTTGATTAAGGTTGGCCCAGGGGTTTGGGCATGGCTAATAGAATGCACTGATTTCCTTTTCTTTTAAACAGCATGGTCTACAATTCCCATTAGCCCTAGCCGGCATAGCCAATACTTAAGACTGATGGGAGTTGCAGGCCAAAACACTATGCCTCATCAGTGGCCTGGTTTGCATGACACGATAAGCCATGGTGGGCTGTCACCATGGGCTGTTTCAGGGTAGCTTGTCATGATGTCTGAACCCAGTGCATTTTTTAAAAATCATGGGTTTGTTTTCCACGAACAAGCCACCGTGAGAACCCATGGCTTGTTGTTGAGTTGTTCAGGGTGGCTTTTTTTCAGGGTGGCTTGTCGTGACGTCCAAACCTGGTATAGGGACTTCGTCGTGGGTTGTCAGGAACAGCTAGAGAGCCGCCTGGCAAGAGCGGCGGAAACCCCTGCCCTTCCTTGCAGTCTTGCTAGTGCTGCTGCCATCCACCCTCATCCCTTGTCAGTGCCCTCTGCCCTGTGTGCCTAAAATCCAAGAAGAAAGGACACCGGAGAGTGTGCCGAACACATCTGCAACCTTAAAAATGAAAAATCGCTTTTGCACAAGTGCGGACATTCAAAAGTCCACGTGTGAAGAGAAAGCCAGCCAGGGCAGGTACACACAGACCACCCAGACCCCCACCTTTCACCTGATACTGCGCTTGCTCACAATAGAACACACATGCATACCCCCAGGCCACTTCCCCTCCCTTGGCAGCCAAAGGAGCTGTGAAACATTCCAAACAGGAGAGGGGCGCCAAGATGCCTAGTGGCCTCAAAGAAATGGCAGGTACTCCTAAGCACCCTAAAGTACCCGGAGAAACAGGTACTCCTGACCCGTTCAACAGGTCAGGAGGGGAGGGGGGCACAGGAGGGAGGAGGGAGCCAAGAAGAAGGGATAAAAGAAGGGGCTTGTGGCGGGAAAAGGTTGTTGGTCATGGGCAGCAAGCTGCGCGGAGGTCCAGGGCTTCAGTCTGACCTCAGGATCCAGCCCCGGACAGCTCCCAGTGAAACTAGCTGAATTTGCCTAGCCGCTGAGCTACTGCGGCTGTCGAGGAATCAGGGTCATTCCAGGTAAACCTTGTGTGTACTGTTGCTGTGACTCGCTCTATACCCATGTCCATAGGCGCGTGCTTTGCGTGCTGCCTTTGTGTATGTTTTGATACGCTCAATTAAACTCTGTTTACCTATCAACATTGTAGTGGCTCCCAATCATAAAACTGCTTCTTTCACTGTCCTAGCGTTAAAATTAGCTGCGGCTTTTGCCTAAGTGCCGCGGACCACACGTAAAGGGCTAACCTTGCTCTGGTTAACCCCTTGGTACCCAAACCCGTGCAAAGGACCGGCTTTGGTCCTTTTCACACCATGGCTATGAAATTTGCATAATTTCCCGCTCTGCTTTACTGCTCTGCCATGAAACTTGCATATATTTTCTGATCCCACTCCCTACTCTGCCTTGAAATTTGCATATCTTGAAATGTGCATATCTTTACTGATCCCTCTCGCTCCCTGCTCTGCCTTGAAATTTCCCCATCACTGCTCTGTAACCCATATGTATAACTGACAGCTAACAACAGGAGGTCAGCGGAAGTAAGCAACAAGCATGAAGGGAGGGAGGAGGAAAGAGCCGAAAGTGGCTGGCAGCTGCAGGAGAAGGAGCTTTTCAGGAGGGTGTAATTACTCTGTAGTGCAGTGATGGCGAACCTTTTTGAGCCCAAGTGCCCAAACTGCAACACAAAACCAACTCATTTATTTCAAAGTGCCAACACTGCAATTAAACCTGAATACCGAGGTTTTAGTTTTAGAAAAACAACTCATACAGTTGCCCGAACTAATTAACATCTTTTGTCTTAAAGAAAAACACAATAACAGAGCTTTCAATGATACAAACAGTTTTTTGTTGGAAAAAAAAATCAACTCAAAAAATTATTATAGTACTACATTGTACACATAGCCTGAAGGGAATTTATACAAACTTTTTAAATAATTAGGCACATGTATTTTTGGATAAGGGATTCTCAACTTGTAATATGATTATATGCCAGACTGAAATTGTATGGGGCAAGCTTTACCCCGGGTCCTTTCCCTGCTTCTACAGGTGTCGGATTAGTAAAAGTAAACGTCAACCTGTACTAGGATGAGCAAGATAAACAAGAAAACTAAACGTGCTTAACACATTTTAAACATGTTATGTCTTGGACTGCAAACACTGGATTAGGTAAAAGTTTGCATTGGGCATGCTTTTGCACAATTAATGTGATTTTTGCTATTGCATGCATGCTGATAATTTGTCAAACCTTGGCTCATACTCCATTAGTTTGAGAGCAACACATGCAGCACTCAGGTCAACTGTTCGGGCTTTACATCCAAGTCATGCTCTGAGCATCATTCTTCAAAATCTTTTAAATGTGATAACAATGTAGAAAAGAATTCTGTAACAGGAATTCTAGAATAAAATCATTCTGTTCCACACTGTGAGAAAGAACAAAATCATTAGTGTTTTGCAGAAGGGGATGGTCTTTTCGTGATCTGGCGATCAATGGCTCGAGTGCCCACAGAGAGGTCCCTGCGTGCCAGCTGTGGCACCCGTGCCATAGGTTCGCCATCACTGCTGTAGTGCATGAAGCAGCCTCTCCTCCCCCCCCTTTTAAAGGTGTTCACTAGCAAGGCAAGTGGGGAAGTGGAAGATGAAATTGACAAGGCCATTGATAAGAGGGGGATATTGGTATGCTGGGTAAATAACAGACAGTCCATCTTGCACTTGCGCAAGACCCCAAAATAAATAAATGAATAAATAAAAACATTTGCAAACACATTACCGTGTTCATATGGACTCAGAAAATTGTACGCATTTGGCGATCTGATGCAGGAGGTGGGGAGTTTCCCTGGGGTGAGTTGGCAACCCCCAGGGCCAGGGAATCAATTGCAGAAAGGGTGCTGACATAGGGAATGAGGAGTTCTGCTGCAAAGGCACCTGGGATACATGCCAGGAGGTGGTGGGAGAACTGAGGAGGAAGCAACCCATGGCAAGCCACAGTGCTCCTGATAATCTGTTGGGAGTAACGTGGGTTATCGAGCGAACAATCAACATACGGTGGCTTAGCATGATGTGTGAACTCGCCCACTATCTGCTTTTGAAAGTCTTCAGTTTCAGAAGTGGTTTGGTATATATATGGCATGAGGTTTGAGAAACAGAAGCCAAAGCCCACCTGGGTGCTTAGAACTAGTTCCAAGGCTCTTTGGAACATACTCAATCTGTTGGTTTTTTTAATGCCTAGGCATTAAAACTGAGTGTTTTGAAAACTGCCTCTGTTCATTTTCCTAGGGAATCTAAGATTTCTTCTAGTGAAAAGATGAGGATTGGTGGTAGTGATGAAGTTGCCTGGATGCAGATATGTGAGCCCACAGAAAAGGATAAAGGGAAGTACACCTTTGAGGTGTTTGATGGCAAGGAGGCGCATAAGCGGACAATTGATCTATCTGGACAAGGTAGGAATCTTTAGCTGTGATACAGCATTTATCTCAGTGTAATTTGGGGCCATCTTACAGTAGGGAAATTTCCTTATTTGTATTGTGTATACTAATAAATATGTATCTTGTTCCAAGAGTATTCAAGGCACAGTACCAACTTCATTCATTCTGTGTCTCTTCTCACCAGGGCTGACTTTGATCCCTATTCTTAGGTTTTGTTTGATGTTTCTCTGCCATGTTATAGGTTAAAAACAAAAACACACCAACAAAACACCAACATGTGTGACAGTATTTGTGCTGATTCAAAAGGCAAACTTTCTAATACACTAAAATGTTTCATTGCAGCATATGATGACGCCTATGCAGAATTTCAGCGACTCAAGTAAGTCTTATGGGTTGTTTTTTAAAAAATTAGACTGCAATTACCTTATCTTGGCTGCCAGTGTCATTGTCATTCTAACATGATATTTTATTTCTTTCCCCCCATTTTAGGGCAGCTGCTTTTGCTGAGAAGAGTAAGTCAGTTCTTTATGGAGGAAGCACATTCCTCTTATGGAGGGAGCATACTGATTATTTTTATGTAAGACCAGGAACCAGCATTCTAGTGGGAAAAGCCCTGGTGGACCTTGATCATTTAAAATTTTTTTTTGGTTATTTATTGTTAATTGAAAGTTTTTTTGAGATTGGTTTTTTTTTAAACAATGAAAGATCCTTCTTCCTTCCCAATTATACAATCGATAGTACAAGACATATAACAATAAGCCTCCATTTCCCCTGGTTCCCTCCCTTCAGGTCACTGACATGTGCTAAGTTCTGTGTCTTACATAATTAAATCAATACATTTCTTTATGCTACTGTCGGACAAGAATTGTTGCCAGACCTTGAGTGTATTCAGTCTAAATGGAATAAAGGAGCTTAAATCAACATTAAAATCAGTGCTTTTTTTCTGGAGAAAAGGGTACCGGAACTCTTGGATTACATTTCCTCGGGAGTAGATGGCGATTAAATTGGAATGCAATTAATAGAAGAAAAGGTGCTGGAACTCAGTTCCAGTGAGTTCCACCAGAAAAAAAGCCCTGATTAAAACCATCACAATGAAAAGCCACCCGTGAAGCTATAAAGACCTCCACCTTAGATCTCTGTCTCAGGTTCATCCAACAAAAAATACTCCCACCCCACCCAAATGTTTTTAAGCTTAGGCATCCAAACAGACGGTGACTGCTGGAGATGTGAAGGACCTTGATCATATTTTGAGTATCTATGAAGTTCAACAAAAATGAAGGAATAAGGCATTTATTTATTTAGTTGATTTGTACTCCTCCTTTCTACCAAAAAAAATGGCACTCAAGGCTGCTTACAGAGACAATTTGAAATTGGTTAAAACGATACATTAAAATGCAATAAAAATATAGCCGTTACAGAATAAAAATTGCACCCAACCGAACAGACCCTCTTGCAGGCCAAAGAAGGCCTTCTTGAATAAGACCTCCTTGTGCCTGCTGGCAGAAGGATAGCAGAGAGGAAGTGAACCTTGCCTCCTTTGAGAGGGTGTTCAATAGCCTGGGAGTGGTCACTAAAAAGGCCCTTCTCATGTCACCACCAAATGTGCCTCTGAAGGTGGTGGTCTCTCCAGAAGATCTTAAGGACCAAGCAGGCTTGTATAGGAGAAGGCGATCTTTCAGGTGCCTTCCATTAAAACTTTTTGAGAGTATGGCTGAGAGCAAATGCAGTGCATCTTCAAAGTGAATAGATAGCTGCATGTGTAGAGAAGACCTGGACAACTGGTGACCCACCATGTATGGTGTCTCCCAGGGGTCAATAAATATATTGTTTTTGCTACCTATCTGAGACTGAAAAAACAGGTGGAGATTTGTCAGTCAAGCCTGTCTTTGGGTAGAGAACCTAAGTGTTTGGTTCATCTTGGGAAGTGAGTTGGCAGGTGGGAATAGAAAAGGGGGGAGAATGGGTATCCAGCAAAGACCTTCCAACTCAGAGACTATCATAAATTGGGTCTTAAGAGATGACAGTGACAGCATACTGTAGGTAAGTATATATAATGCTGGCCAGAGACAAAGGATTACAGATTAGACATTGATGGTGGTAAGAAATCTGAGTGATGCAGAAGAACGAGGTGATAATATAGTTAGGAGGACTCTCTGTCATTCACAACATGGGTTATAAGTCTGGCACCCTGACCCTAAGCATACTTATTTATTACTTCCCTGTAATAAGCTTTGAATTGTAGCCTAAAATTGTAGCTTCCAGGGGAATATCTTAGTTCATCATATTGCACTATGACTTCTCTAAACCATTATGATGACATTATGATGAACCATTATGATGACAGAAGCTAGTCATTTCATATTTCCTGTGGCAATCATTTTACCTGAAATGGTCAGCTAAGGTATTTATCTATTGTATATGCAGGACATCCAAACTCATAGATGCAAACTAGGCAACCTCCTGAGATGAAACATTTCATATCTTGCAGAGATGAACTACTGGCTGCATTTTTAGATTTATCTGCCTTTTCAATGCCTGCCTAGAGGTTAAATGGGGATTCTCAAAGCAGTGTTTAGTCCAGATTAATAAAATTGTGGAATACAATGGTATGATAGTTAAGTTAATGAAATTAAAAAGATGATGATGATGATGATGATGATGATGATGATGATGGTAGTATTCCAGTCAACTCTCAATCATTTAATGTGCTATTATTATGCTGCTCAGCATATGATAAAACATAGGTGGTGACACAGGGGGAAACAACTTTTAATTCACCTTGACCAGCAAAAGCCAAAAACAAACTTTTGTCCAGATCTGTATATATCGTAATAAAAAGCCACCTGGTACTACTGTTGAGTCAGGGGAAGTGGGATACTTTGATTTTTCAAAGTGCTTGAACATGTTAGATAAGATTTAGCATTTCTAGGAGGAAACTGGGGATATTGGCCATGTTCTTCTTAGTAGCCCTGTTCAGGTGTTAAGCCTGAACAGGGTTTGGCAATGCACAAGTAGCAGCAGAGGGCTGGCTTCATATGCTGGCCTGGATCTGCCTCCTGGTGAATGTTGTCCCCACCCTATGAGTTCCAACCTTTTTGTACTGAGTGGCAAGGTCTGAAGAAGGGTTCTACTCATGTTTGTTTGCATGCGATGCACTGCCCTAGACAGGGCTAGTGTTTAACTAGAAAGTATGTGCCAAAGTCACCACAAATTCCTTTACATTCCAGTGCATTAAGGCTTAGTTGTTTCCCACTTCCAACTTTTTTGAGCCTTCCAGAAACCTTGCTTTATGGAATTTGGAGCACATAAGACTTTGTAAATGGGAAGCTTTGAGAAAGCATGGAGAATAAAATGCTGCAGAATAGGCTGCACTATGTAATAATCTGCAATATATACGTTCCAGTTAACACAGCATACAGAGATTTCACATTTTCTATATCCCTTAAAATCCAGTGTTGGGAGTGGCTTCTCATTCAAGAGTTCTTTGTCCCAGCATTCAAACCAGACATGAAGTAACTTTTAGGACACCTTCATTAGACCAAGATTCTGCAAGCTTATTCTACTACAGGCAATATGCATTGGCAATTAGTGTATGATAACTTCATTGTTTTATATTCACAGATCGTGGTAAAGTGCTTGGTGGCTTGCCCGATGTCGTGACCATAATGGAAGGAAAGGTAAGGATAAAACACATTGCTTGGCTATCTTGGCAATTTTTGAATGGGGCTATAGTGGCAGTGGAAAAAAGACTAAGAAAAGTTCGTAAAGTCTGAATAAAATTAGACTGGTGTTTAAAAACATGCCTATAAACACATAGGGTTCTAGCCTGATTATAGACAATATTCTGTTGGCAAAGCATTATATGACAAGTAATGTCAGCACACTACACTTGTGGCATTGCAGTGGCAACAGTACTACCACTGCAACAGTGCCGTTACCCCGGCGTTTGCATCTTGTTACTGGGGCAGAGCAAAGTTGCTGCAGCCTTTCACCTATCCTCAAAGGAAATGGTTGGGTGTGTTCCTAGCCAGGGAAGAATCTGCCATGTGTTTTAGGATTAAGATGTGTTGAATCTTGAGCTGAGATGCGGGGCTGGGGCAAGTTTTACAAACACTTTTTCTGATCCTTGAAAAGTATCCCCTATTTTTGGTGGGGTTTTGGGGAGGCACTTGAAGGACATGAAAATGTTCTGGTGGAGAGGTAGGATTTTTGGATCGTTATTATTTTGATCCAGGCTTTTATGCATATTAGTAGACAGCAACAACAAGGCTTTAGAAGACTTCTAATGCATGCTAGCACATTGCAACAGATTTCTAAAAAGAGACTTGTAATGTGCATTAGCATGCACATTAGTGCACACCAACAAGCTTAGGGAAAGAGTCTTTTGATTCCCCTCGTTGTTTTTAAAGCCAAGCGTTTATTTATGTCAGCACATAGCAAGGCTATTATCTTTTTGAAGAAACTTTAAGGCTGAAATTGTATACACCAGGAAACTTGTTGCCCTCCAGATGTTTTTGCCTACAACTCCCCCATCAGCCCTCACCATTGGCTATGCTAGCTAGGGGTTGATGGACGTTGCAGGCCAAAACATCTGGAAGGCCACAAGTTGCCCACTTCTGCCAAACACACTCACCTGGGGCTGGGAGTAAGCCCCACTGAACTCTCTGGGGCTTATTTCTAAGCAGACATGCATAGGATTGCACTGTTACTATAACTAGTATACACACGTTAGCTCCCATTAACAGGGCAGAAAAAAGAGTGCAGGCAATGCACAATAATAAAAAGTCAAAAGAGCAGCAGCAGATCAGGATGCAAACACACATGAAAAAGATTGGTAAAAGTGGGGAAACTGAGTGCTTTTTCTTGACCTTTTTGCAAAAATTCTGGGAGTTAAATAAGGCTGGGTTACCGATCACTAACATCAGGGACAAAAACACCAGCACAAGTAACTCACCAAAATGACATCTATGCAAATGAAATTAATTAAGCTCCCCTGAGGTTTCTGACTCTGTCTGAACTTGTTTGTTCACTTATGTTCAGTAATCCCAAGTGCTACAAGGGGGTGGGGGGACTTGAAAGATGTTTTTTTAAATGAATGACTATCTGAACATCATGTCTGGCTAATGGTTTGATTGGGGTCCTGCTTCAGGCAAGTCTGCAATGACCTTCCACTGCTGACTGTCTGCATACAATGCTACTCTTGAGCTATTATTGCTGCTAAGATGGAGATGTGTCTAAACCAAGTACATTTGAGGAATATGCTTTATGCCTTTGTATCAGAGCCAGGACAAGACTTCAGCAAACGCATGTGCAATATTAATAAACCACAGTGTGCATACTGAAAGTGTAAAACAAAACCTTTTCTTAAATCTATGTCAGGCATTCTCTGAGAGTTTGCAGTGGCTTGGATCCTAAGATAAGCGAATGGAGGAAAAGTGTCTCATCCCTTCCTCTCCCCTAGAGCCTCCTGTGTACCCTCTGAAAAGCATCTTCAGAGAGCCAGGTGGTCATCCTAAACAATACATAATGGGGCACTGGGGGCTGCAGGGGTGGGTGGGAAACCGGCCGCCCAAAAGGTAGAAGCACCTATGCAATTTTGGCCAATTCCCCCCACTTTCCCAGCAGTCCCCAAGGCCCGTCCCATATTGTTCAGGAGGGTCCCTGAAGTTGATCAGGGGGCATGTGGGGGGAAGCAGGTATGGAAAACTTCCCTTCCATTAATGTCCTTCTGTTCACTTGTCTTAGGATCAAAGCCAATATTTCTTGAAGAATGGCTGTGATGGCAAAGAGCTTGGTCTAAAATAAATAAATAAATTGCACAGGGAGCCAGTGCCTAATTTGGTTGTTTTTGTTTTCCTTTAGACTCTGAATCTGACCTGCACTGTGTTTGGCAACCCTGACCCTGAACTGGTCTGGTATAAGAATGACAAGGAGCTTGAACTTAATGATCACTATGTAGTTAAACTAGAGCAAGGAAAGTATGCCGGTTTGGTCATCAAGGGGGTGGCATCGGAGGACTCGGGAAAGTACAGCATCAATGTCAAGAACAAGTACTGGTGGCGAGATGGTGGATGTCACCGTAAGTGTGTACAAACATGGTGAAGAGTTGCCTGACATTAAACCTAGTACAGGTGCTAAAGCAAGGCCAGTACCTCCGGCAACAGTTTAAGAGTCCACCAAGCAGGATAAAGCTGGGCAAAGTGGCAGGACGTAGATCTGGAAGGGGTGTGTTTGACAAACAAAAGGCTAGAGAGAAGCTGTAGTTGTTCTGTAGTATTTTTTGCAATAGATAAGTGGCAATGTCCAAGGAAGAGTTAAGCTTTCTGAAGTGTGCATCACAGTCTCGGTTGTCTAATAGTACCATCCCCATATGCAATTTCATCATTATGTACAGAAATGTTATGCGGCTTGCCAACAACAAAAGGCCATTACAGTGGCAGCTGTCATTAACTTATATTCAGATCGTTATTATATCTGTGGGATGCAACTCTGCGTATTGCAACTGAAATAACAGACTGTTTAGTTACACGTAAAGAATCTCACTTTTTAATCTGAGCTGTGACCCTCGATGCTTTTGTAAAACCCCACTGAACTCAAGGGGACTGCAGTGATGTAAACACATTCAAGACTGCAGCCACAAATAAATCAGATGAGCTGAAAAATGACCTTCTAAAGTTATCCTTTGTGGCATCGCTATTTTGTAGTGCAAGCTGATCTTCAGTAGTATTTTACCATCACCGTGGACTCATTTATTTAAACCATAAGTTTCATAGTTGTTTGTTTGTTTCCCCCCCTGCTTTGTGCTAATAAAAACTTTAAAAGTCACCTTGTGTTCCTCTCTGCACCAAATTACACTTAACTAGTTCCGTTTTACTCTTTTTCACTGTTTAATTATGGCTTATTGCACAATTTCACAGCTGGTAGCATGCGGACAATGGACTTACAATAAAGAAAACAAATTATGGTTAATCATAGTCACTCCATGCCACTTACTACATTAATTTTACACTTTATGGCATAGTCAGCAAGCAGTTAGGAAGTAGTATCAGGAGACACCTATGCCATTTGGTAGCTTCCTAGGATAATTATATGTCCAAGTTGGGTCTTATCCCAGGAAGGCAAAATAAAAACTCTCTTAGTGTTGAGGCTGGCCCTAAACTCAATCCTGCAAATGTTTTACCACCTGCAGGTGCATCATTCCAGTGGGATTACTCATGGGTTTTGTGGCAGATGGGTAGTAGTGGGGCAAGGGACTGAACTTGTATTCTTCTGTGTGGTTATCATTCAGGTGACACAATGAATCTATAACATGTTTATATCTGGCCAGCAGAGAATTGCCTTGCTGCAGGTGTTCAATTCCAGACTTCGGCCTGTGTTTGCAGTTCCCACCTAGTTTAGGAATGATTGGAAGTATGCTGAATCTAACAGAGTCTGGCTTCATTTATCTTCCTCAATTTTGGATTATTTCTTATGCCAGAGGTAGCAATTAGAGTACCCCAGAAGCAACCATAGCTGGAACTAACTTAAGCGCCGCTTCATTAACACATGACTTCTCCTCGCCGCCCGCCACCCCCTGCCCCCCGTAAAAGGAGATGATCTCTGAGCGGAGAAAAGCTGTCCCTTCTGAAGTGCTGAGTAACTAGCTTATGAAAACCACTGCACACATAATCACAACATGACAACTTGTAAATAAATTCTTTTGGGTGGCTAATCCACTCATTGCATTGGTTCAGCCCCATATAAGCATCAATGTGACATCAATGGTCATTTAATTCACCTTCTTCATTAACAAAGAAAGCACATAATTTTGCTTGACTGTTTTTACCATGCAGTTTCTCGTATTTTGCATTTTCATCTTTTTAATTCTGTAAACTGCCTGTCATGAGACCAAATGTAGTGAAGGGCAGTATATAAATATGTTAAATAAATAAAGTAATCCCTCCCTCACAATCCCAGTTTAGTACATACAACTTTTGGGGTACCGTAGTTTAAATGAATCATGGTGCTGAACATTGAAATTTCTAGGCTTGGAACATGAGCAGCTGCTAATGCTTGCCTTCGTGGCCCCAAGAGTTCTCTGGCTTGAATTATACTGTAATCTGATCTAAAAAGGACCCCCTCCCTGCCTCTGTCTCCTTCTCTTCTCCCAAACTAATCTGGTGGCAGAGCTGGGGCAGTGAAGCAGGGCTGGCCCAAGACATTTTGCTGCCTGAGGCAAAGAACAAAATGGTGCTCCCTCCCATTCCATGACCATGTACAAAAGCCAACTTGACTGATAGCTGAATCTTACTTCAATACTAGGGATGGGACAGCACCTGAAGGCAACAGGCTAGTTTAGGGAGCACAGAGCAGGCTGTGTGCAGGGATGTTGAAGAGTCCTTGGTTTCGAGTCACGAGTCTTTGGACCCGAGTCTTGAGTCCGAGTCTGAGTCCTTGGTCCAAAATGGTGACTCATGAGTCACGAGTCACTCCCAAAGCTGACTCCACGAGTCCCTATTAAAATCAGTGGGGGGTTTTCCCAACAATATAAGGCTACTTCAGATGTGTGGCTTAAATAAATTCTAGGCACAAGTGTGCCTTTTTATTTCAAAACTCTGCAAATGATTTTGGCAAGAACAGACCAGGCAGACAAACCCAAAATAACCAGGCAGGCAGAGGAGGCAGGGAACCCCAAAGCAGGCAGGCAGAGGCCTTTGTCTTGGACAATTCAACTGTTGAACTGGTCAAGAAGAGACCAGGCAGGCAGAGGAGGCTGGGAACCCCAGACAGGCAGGCAGAGGCAGCCAAACCCAAAATGTCTGAAAGGCTGCATTAGGAAAATGATTTTAAAAAATAAACTTGCTGTACTTCCTAAAACCTATCCATGTTGCATTTGAGGAACATGATTTTGAAACATGAGTCCTTAGTCTCGAGTCCCATTAAAAATATTGGGACGAGTCCCGAGTCGAGTCTCGAGTCCCATTAAAAATATTGGGACTCGAGTCAGAGGGGGGACTCAGTCCGACTCACGAGTCGAGTCCTAGAGTCCGAGTCCCCATCCCTGGCTGTGTGGAACAGAGCTCTCTCCCCCAACACCTTGCTGCTGCCTCCCAGTATCTGCTGCCTAAGGTGACTGCCTCACTCTGCCTAATGGTAGAGCCAGCCCTGGCAGCAAGGTCTCCGGAGGCCCTCCCTGTCTCCAGATCCTAGAATGCTATAGCACCAGTGTCCTGGATGCCAGGAAGCCTAGGAATTCTAGGATCCTTCAGTCCGACCTGGGGCATACTGGCAGTTGTAGGCCAAAAACATCTGGGGACCCAAGGTTGGAGAACACTAGTTTAAGCATTCACAGTGTTTGTGGGGTGTTGGAGGAAAGTGTTCAAAAACACCATTGTGTTCCCAGTGGTATCACTGAAAGTACAATCGGATTTCCAAATTCAGGACTGGGGATGAAAACAAAATCCAGGATATTTTCTCAATCTGGGGGTAAATAACCTGGTTTGTTGAACAAACAGGGGAATTTGTACATCACAAGTTAAAATATTACTGAATTCAGTTAGGAACTGCTAACAGCATACAAAACAACCATCTTTTTTCTGTGTGTGTGTGTTTCTTTTACGATACATAAGTTATATTTAGAAGAGACCCAGATTACGCTTTTCGGAAGTATCCTTGGGCACTGCAGACAAGGTTAGACTCATCTCAGCTGTGCCTTCAGCTGGCCGATTTTAGCTAACTAAGCTCCAGCCATTTCCTTTCAGGTAGAGGGGAAATAATTTATGATGACATTTAATCCTTTGCTGAAGTAGAGAAATTAGCACTTGCTGGAACACTGTTTTTAAAAGGCTGAAGATTTGTAATAAGCACTTACCCCCCCTCCCCCCGCATGCAGGGCAGCAGTTCTTACTTCATTTGGATTTTTAAAAAAGTTTGCACAAGGAACAGACATTAAAATACTGATTTTTCCAGTCCAAGATATGGGCAATATGCCAACGGAAGCTGCCTTTAGTGCATGTATCCTTATCTGGAGAGGGACTAATGCATGGAAATAGGCATAGAGTTTACAGTTCCCCTTCTTAATCCAACCTCTGGGGCAGCACTCATGATTCAATATTCCCGCCTGTTCCATGCCAAACAGGTGATTGGCAGTGGTTTTAGGGCTACAAACAAACAGCCCTCTCTGCCCTGCCAATGCTCTGCTGCATCAGATCCAAACAGTTCAGTCGTATTGGGGATATAAGTAAATAAGAGCAGGAGGGGGCAACAGGCGGACTGGGACCCTGGCCCTTTTTCTGCCCCCCCCCCACTGCCCCCGCCAATGCTGCTGATGCACTACCAAAATTTGGTGGCATGGTGGTGACAGAGAAAAAAGGTCACCTTTTCCAAGCAAAAAGCTGTTGTTTGCTGATGAAATTTGGGTGTGTAGTGGCCAAAAGGAGCTGTTTTAAAGCAAAATAGCCCCATTTCCCAGGTGCTGGTGCTGTGCCACTGAAATTCGGCAGGGGCAGGGGTGCAGTCTCCAGTGGGGTCCTGGGGGGCAATGCGGCCCCCAATGCCTGAAACTTCCCCACCCCTGAAACAGAGAGGAACCTTGGGTGACTTTTTTGACAGTAGCAGGATCAAGAGGGTTATTTATGGGAGCTTGACCAAGCATTCTGTAATTCGTAGTTTAAGGCCAGGGTAAGATGTGGCTTATTGCTAGTAAAGGGTTGGCCTCGCTGTTTGGGTCCCCCACCATTTTTGGCTCAGGGCGAGTTGCTGGATTTTTTTATTTTTTTTTTGTATAAAAACATAGAACATTGGGCTGATTGCTTAAAGGAGTTTTTGAGTCAAGCTGGAGGAAAATACAGTAGCAACATTTCATGCACTAGGCTTGCTTCAGTTGTGCAGCTCACATGCATGCACTGAGAAGGCAGGTTGTTGAGCTCAGCCCCAGCACAACATCTTATGCTCGAGAGAGAGATTGCGAGGTGTATACTTAGCCAATCCCCACAGACTCTGTTGAGTTGAAGGAGGCAGGGTTGGAGTGGACTGGTAAAACAATATGGGGACTTCTCATCTGAGGGTGTGGGCACTGATGTCACACTTCCCTGCACTGGTCCTTCATCCCAAACCAGAACCCAAGTGTTCAACTACCATATCTGCCAGTAGCATTGCAAGTTGCTGGGGGGAGATCTTGAAACAGGGTGTCTAGCAGCCAGTCTTCCGCACCGTACGTCCTGCACAACCAGCTTCTGGTCAACAAACCAGGCAAATTATGCCCTGTTGGTCAATGGTGCCCTCTAGGCTGCAGTTCTAGCATGACGACAGCCAGCTGACCCCACAGGGATACATTGGGCCTTATAAAATCCTCACATCCAAGTCAGCTCCTCATTCTGAACGACTAATCTCATTGGCTGTCCATGCAGACTTCTTCCATAATCTGACCACCAGCCTGAATTTTTATTTTTTTAAAAAAAAAACATTACATATACATCCAATTAAGAAATAAGCTATTAAAAGAACGATCCTATGGCCCCTAGATATCATCTGGGGGTCCATAGGATAATTCAGATTCCCAGATCTGAGGTCAGAGACAGCGATCTGACCTCAGACCTGGGAATCTGCACTCCGATCCTCCTCCCCGCTCACAGCCGGTGTGGAAAGAACCACACTGGCTGCCTCTCTGAGGTCAGGAAATCGACCTCAGAGAAGAAGAAAAGGGGGTGTTTGGGGAGGTGGAGAGGGGAGGAGGCTGGGGCCACCTGGACACGAGGTACCCTGATGGTGCTCCAGCCTCCTTGCCTCCCTCTCTGAAGTGCCTCAGCGAGATGTCAGAAAGCAGACGTCTGACTAAAATGCGGAGCGGGAGGTGTTGGGAGGCGGAGATCGCCTCTGCCGCTCCTCCTGCTCTGCACTGGATGCTCATAAGCCTTTGAGTTCAGGGGCTTACGTTACGAGCACTGAGGGCGCAATCAATAGGATTGCACCCTAAAATTCATATTAATAATGAAAAACTCATAATCAGCAAAGACAAGGGGGAAAAGTCATTTACAACCAACATCATTTACAATTGACAAACAACAACAAAAGAAAGGAGGGGGAGAAATCACAGAATAAAGGCAGAACCGGTGTGCACAGTATGGGGAAAGAAGACTTAGAGATGGTTCACCCAATCAACAACTGTCCATGGATTATTTCGGGGTTGTTTAACCCATCAGCAAGCCATGCTGCCTGGGTTTGGAGTACACCACAAGCCACGTGCGCAGGCCATGATTATTCAAATTGCGCCCAGCACGTGCCACGGCTTAAACAAGCCACCATGGTGATCGTGTGAACCAGGTCATACAGTTGTACTTTATCTTGGGGAATTTTCTTCATCAGCCTATCTTTGACCATATCAGCTGCCTCTGCCCCTGTGGACCCTTTGACCCTATGGACTGCCTTTGCGTCCTCTCTGCCAGGAGGCTTTGCCTGTATCAGAACCACCACCACCACTGGCCATGGCCTGTCTGAGTGTGGAAAGCTAAGCAGCGTCAGGCCTGGTTATTACTTGGATGGGAGACCCCTCCTCTAGTTCATAGAATCATAGAATCATAGAAAAGTAGAGTTGGAAGGGGCCTACAAGGCCATCGAGTCCAACCCCCTGCTCAATGCAGGAATCTAGGTCAAAGCATCCCTGACAGATGGCTGTCCAGCTGCACCTTGAATGCCTCCAGAGTGGGAGAGCCCACAACCTCCCTAGGTAGTTGATTCCATTGTCTTATTGCTCTGACAGTCAGGAAATTTTTCCTGATGTTTAGGTGGAATCTAGGTTCCTGTAACTTGAGCCCATTATTCCGTGTCCTGCAAACTGGGATGATCGAGAAGAGATCTTTGCCCTCCTCTGTGTGACATCCCTTCAAATACTGGAAGAGTGCGATCATATCTCCCCTCAGTCTCCTCTTCTGAAGGCTAAACATGCCCAGTTCTTTCAGTCTCTCCTCATAGGGCCTTGTTTCCAGTCCCTTTATCATCTTTGTTGCCCTCCTCTGAACCCTCTCCAGTTTGTCTACATCCTTCTGAAAGTGTGGTGCCCAGAACTGGACGCAGTACTCAAGATGAGGCCTAACCAGTGCCGAGTAAAGGGGAATTATCACTTCCCGCGATTTGGAAGCTATACTTCTATTAATACAGCCCAAAATTGCATTTGCCTTCTTTGCAGCCACATCGCATTGCTGGCTCATATTCAGTTTGTGATCTACCACAATTCCAAGATCCTTCTCACTTGTAGTATTGTTGAGCCAAGTGTCCCCCATTCTGTAACTCTGCATTTGGTTTCCTCTCCCTAGGTGCAGCACTTGGCATTTATCCCTATTAAATTTCATTCTGTTGTTTTCGGCCCAGCGCTCCAGCCTATCGAGGTCACTTTGAATTTTGTTTCTGTCTTCCAGAGTATTAGCTGTTCCACCCAACTTTGTGTCATCTGCAAATTTGATAAGCATTCCCCGTACCTCCTGATCCAAGTCATTAATAAAAATGTTGAAGAGCACCGGGCCCAGGACCGAGCCCTGTGGTACCCCGCTCGTTACCTCTCCCCAGTTTGAGAAGGAACCATTGATAAGCACTCTTTGAGTCCGATTCTGTAGCCAGTTGTGGATCCACCTGATAGTTGTTCCATCTAGCCCACTCTTAGCTAGCTTACTAATCAGGATATCATGAGGCACTTTGTCGAAAGCTTTGCTGAAGTCCAGATATATAATGTCCACAGCATTCCCACAGTCCACAAGGGAGGTTACCCGATCAAAAAATGAGATCAGATTAGTCTGACAGGATTTGTTCTTGACAAATCCATGCTGGCTTCTAGTAATCACTGCATTGTTTTCAAGGTGCTTGCAGACTGACTTCTTTATAATCTGCTCAAAAATCTTCCCGGGGATTGATGTCAGACTGACTGGCCTATAGTTCCCAGGTTCCTCCTTCTTGCCCTTTTTGAAGATGGGAACAACATTTGCCCTCCTCCAGTCGTCTGGCACTTCACCTGTCCTCCATGATTTCTCAAAGATAATAGACAGTGGTTCTGAGAGTTCTTCTGCCAGTTCCTTTATTACTCTAGGATGCAGCTCATCAGGCCCTGGAGATTTAAACTCGTTCAGAGTAATCAGGTGCTCCTTGACCATTTGCCTATTAATCTCAAGCTGCAATCCTGCCCCTTCAGTCTGCACTTCAGGTTTGCCAGGGGGGTCATAGACCCTCTTTTGGGAGAAGACCGAGCCGAAGTAGGAATTGAACACTTCTGCCTTTTCTTTGTCTTCTGTTATCAATTTGCCATCCTCATTGCGTAGTTGAACCACCAGTTCTTTCTTCTGTCTTTTACTGTGCATGTATCTGAAGAAAGCTTTTTTGTTGCTTTTAGCATTCCTCGCTAACCTTAGCTCATTCTCAGCTTTAGCCTTCCTGACACTATTCCTGCAGTTCTGTGCTACCTGCCTGTACTCTTCACTTGTAGCCTGTCCTTCCTTCCACTTCCTATACGTGTCCTTTTTTGTTTTCAGGTCGTCTTTGAGTTTATTGTGAAGCCACATTGGCTTCTTCTGTTGCCCTCTGCCTTTTTTCCTTTTGGGAATTGTTTGCAATTGTGCCTTTAAAATTTCCTTTTTTAAAAACTCCCACCCCTCCTGGGCTCCCTTTCTCGTGAGAGTCACTTGCCATGGGATCTTACTAATCATTGTTCTGAGTTTGTTAAAATTGGCTTTCCTAAAATCCAGGGTACGTGTTTGGCTACACTCAGCTTTTGCTTCCGTTAGAATCAAGAACTCAAGTATAACATGGTCACTTTCCCCCAGAGTTCCCGAAACTGCCACTTTATCCACTAACTCGTCTCTGTTGGTTAGAATCAGGTCAAGGATAGCCGATCCTCTAGTTCCTTCCTCCACTTTCTGTAGGAGGAAGTTATCAGCAGCACAGCTCAGGAATTTCTTGGAGGGGCCATGTTTGGCTGAAAAAGTCTCCCAACAGATATCAGGGAAATTGAAGTCTCCCATTACTACCACATTGTGCCTCCTTGAAACACTGGCAATTTGTTTTTCAAAAGTTCCATCCTCGTCTTCTCCTTGATTGGGTGGTCGGTAGTAGACTCCAACCGCCATGTTCGTTTTATTCTTTGCCCCCTTTATTTTAACCCAGATGCTCTCAATGGGGCTGCCAAGCTCCTCTTCCTGTATCTCTGTGCAGAGATACGTATTTTTAACATACAGTGCAACTCCACCTCCCTTTCTGTTGCTTCTGTTCCTTTTGAACAAGTTATACCCTTCAATTGCTGTATTCCAGTCATGGGAGTCATCCCACCAGGTTTCAGTTATCCCTATCAAGTCGTACTTGCCCTCATGTATCAAGAGTTCAAGTTCGTCTTGTTTGTTGCCCATACTCTGGGCATTAGTATAAAGACATCGAAGACTATGTGCTTTATAGTCCGACTTTCCCCCTACATTTTGTGGTAGACTATCAATGGGCACCGCTGGAGCTGTTCTCTCCATTGTGGCATAGAGGCCTTCTTCCATTGGTACCCCCGAGTTTATGTCTCCCTCCCCTGTTGGATTCAGTTTAAAGCCCTCCTGATTAAGTTCCTCATGCTGTGGCCAAACACATTCTTCCCAGTCCTTGTGAGGTGCAACCCATCCTTTGCCAGCAGTCCATCTTCCAGGAAGTGTAGCCCGTGGTCCCAGAATCCAAATCCCTCACGTCGGCTCCACCTTCGTAGCCAGTCATTCACTCGGAGTATTTTTCTTTCCCTTTCTATGCCTCTTCCAAGTACTGGAAGGATGGATGAGAAAACTATCTGGGCCCCGAAGTTCTTGAGTTCCCTTCCCAGCTCTTCAAAGTCTGCCGTGATTTCTTTGTAACTCCGCTTGGCAGTATCATTTGTACCCACGTGGAAGAGAAGAAAGGGGTATGTGTCGGTGGGCTGCATGAGCCTTGGCAGCTGCTCTGACACATCCTTAATCCGTGCTCCGGGGAGACAGCACACCTGGCGAGTCCATGGGTCTTCGCGACATACTTTGGCTTCGATCCCCCGCAGGAGGGAGTCTCCCACTATGAGTACTCTTCTCTTCCTCTTGCTGTAGGCCTTGGTTTGATTGCCTCCACTCGACTGACCCTCAGCCTCTTGCTCGCTATCACGTTGGGTGCCCGGTAATCCGTCCTCTGCAGGCTGTCCTCTGCTCTCGTCCTCAAGTACATGGAAGCGGTTCCATAGCTCCACTGCTTCCACAGGCGCAGAGTGTCTTGTAGTTCTTGTGCTCCTAACAGTCACCCTTTTCCAGGGAGTTCCCCCTGCGTTATTTTCCCTTGCCTCAGCAGTCTCCGACTCCGCCTCATCCTGCCGTTGCCCTTCTGGCTCCTGCACTGTGCTTTGGTGCTGTAGATCCACCGTTCTGTCTAAGAACTCCTCGCTTTCTCTTATGCTCCTGAGGGTTGACACTTGCTGCTCCAGTCCTCTGACCTTTTCTTCCAACAGCGTGACCAGCTTGCACTTGTTGCACGTGTAGGCCATGTCGATCTCCGGCAGGAAAACAAACATAGCACACCCCTTGCAGGTCACCACCACTGCTGAGTCCTTTCCTTCCATAGTGCTCGGTTTCTGTCTTCCTAGATTTTTTTTTATTTTTTTTTTTATTTTTTTTTTTTTAGGGACCTCCCCCTTGACCTCCCCTGCCGAACTCCGCTGCCAAACTCCTGTTTTCTCTCCCTGTGCGCTCGCTCTGTTCGCTCGCTCTCTGGGAGCCTGCTTGCCTTATCACAGCCCCAAAAACAGCTGGAGCCTCTCTCCTGTTGTGCTCCTGCTCAGCTGGGAGTCAGGAACAGAATGAGCTGTCAGGCCACACCCTTCCTTTTAAGCTCTCAGACCACACCCTTCCCTTTCAGCTCTCAGGCCACACCCTTCCCTTTCAGCTCTCAGGCCACACCCTTCCCTTGCAGCACTAGTAGTTGTTGTTTGTACAGCAGCACTTGCTGTTGCAGCACTTGTCGTTCTACTCCGCTGCCAAACTCCTGTTTTCTCTCCCTGTTCGCTCGCTCTGTTCGCTCGCTCTCTGGGAGCCTGCTTGCCTTATCACAGCCCCAAAAACAGCTGGAGCCTCTCTCCTGTTGTGCTCCTGCTCAGCTGGGAGTCAGGAACAGAATGAGCTGTCAGGCCACACCCTTCCTTTTAAGCTCTCAGACCACACCCTTCCCTTTCAGCTCTCAGGCCACACCCTTCCCTTTCAGCTCTCAGGCCACACCCTTCCCTTTCAGCTCTCAGGCCACACCCTTCCCTTGCAGCACTAGTAGTTGTTGTTTGTACAGCAGCACTTGCTGTTGCAGCACTTGTCGTTCTACTCCGCTGCCAAACTCCTGTTTTCTCTCCCTGTTCGCTCGCTCTGTTCGCTCGCTCTCTGGGAGCCTGCTTGCCTTATCACAGCCCCAAAAACAGCTGGAGCCTCTCTCCTGTTGTGCTCCTGCTCAGCTGGGAGTCAGGAACAGAATGAGCTGTCAGGCCACACCCTTCCTTTTAAGCTCTCAGACCACACCCTTCCCTTTCAGCTCTCAGGCCACACCCTTCCCTTTCAGCTCTCAGGCCACACCCTTCCCTTTCAGCTCTCAGGCCACACCCTTCCCTTGCAGCACTAGTAGTTGTTGTTTGTACAGCAGCACTTGCTGTTGCAGCACTTGTCGTTCTACTCCGCTGCCAAACTCCTGTTTTCTCTCCCTGTTCGCTCGCTCTGTTCGCTCGCTCTCTGGGAGCCTGCTTGCCTTATCACAGCCCCAAAAACAGCTGGAGCCTCTCTCCTGTTGTGCTCCTGCTCAGCTGGGAGTCAGGAACAGAATGAGCTGTCAGGCCTGCATTAAGCAGGGGGTTGGACTCGATGGCCTTGTAGGCTCCTTCCAACTCTAGAATCTATGAAATCTATGAAATCTAAGCTGTCACAGGAGCAAACAGAATGCTTTTGCTATTAGCTTGTTCCCTTACCTGTGCCAAGCAAAGCCTCCTAGCCCCACTCAGTTACCTGAACTTTTGAAACAAAAATATTGTCAACTGTACTAACACAACAGGGAATTAAGGAGAAGTAAGCAGTGGTGTAGTGGCAAATTTTGAAGTGCAGGAGCTCATAATGGCAGCCCCCAAGGGCCATGCCCCCAAGGAGAATCCATAGCCATGCCCCCAGGATAGACATTTCCTCCTTTACTATTATTTATACTCAAAGGAGCTAACACTTTGGTTAAAAACTCCATCATAAAACACAGATATCCAAAACAAACAAACACAATTAATAAAACGTCACAATTAAGTTTACAGGGCATGATTGTATAGTTACCTGGGAGAAAGCTCCATTTAATTCAGTGGTGCTTACTTCTGATTGCATAGCTTCAGCTTGTAAAACATGTTGAGTTTCAACAAAAGATCTTCAGCCAGCTGAAATGTAACCTTTTCACTTTTAATTAGGAAAGGCAAACAATCTTGCGGTGAAGTGTTGCCATTTAAACTGCTAGCCTGAAGTAGGAGCTCCATCAAAGAAAAGGAAAGAAGTATTCAGGCTCTGCTTGATTATTTTCCTCATTCTCCGGCCTTCTTTGCTAATTTGTCACAAGCAATAGCAAAACTTGAAAGCCTTGTTATCACTTCATTCACTTGCCAGAGCAAGGAGAATCTGTCAGTTACCTGGTGCTCCGGCAGATGATGTAATCATCCCAGCTCTGGAAGACAAGGAAAAAAAGTCCTGGAGCTATGCTCCCCTGAGTCCATTACCCCACTGGGAGTAAGCCAAGCCTGAGATAAAGGACAGACAGGTATGTATGAAGGAGCAAATTCAAGCTGAACCTTGGGCCTTGGGCCTTGAACCAAGGACTGCCTGAACTGTTGCAGGACTTTAGGAAGAAGGAAAATAAACACTGGCATGCCTAGCCACAAGGGAGAGATGGAAGGAATCTTCTGACTAGCCGTAGAAAGCTGCAGAAAGCCAGCCAGAAAGGAACCAGGCTTATAACCTATCGCTGGGTGTAGTTTTCTAGGATATGAAGCTCAGCTAGGCTGCTGTGAAGTTTGAGATTACAGCTGCACATGCCATGTGGCTGAATAAGTGCGATCTTTGATGACACTATTCCCATATTTAGTTTTGATTAAAATACATGCACTAAGGTTGAGTGAGGGAGGGACTGGACTGGAGCGTACTTTTATCAACTGGGTTCGATGGCCAGTTGTCAACCAGTGTCACCTTCTCGAAGGCAACAAAGCTGTGGTAAATGACAGCAGCTGGGGCTTTGGTCTTCCTTCCCTCCACGTCGGAGCCCATTACGGAGCACTAGCTGCTCCTAATGGGAAATGTTTCTTATTAGAGTGATGTTCTGTCTCGCTAGTGAGCTACATGTTGGACAACTTTCCTGTTGTGCTTTTCTAGGCAGTCACAGCATGAAATGGAGCATAGTTGGCTGGTCACAGGAGGCAAGCAAGATGCCAGTCAGTTATGCTGATGAGTGTAAAGTTGCTTCTGGCTCTGTCATGTTGGCAGGCCAATGTGAAGCTTCCTTGCCTCCACGCACCTGCTTCCTTTATATCGTCTTTGATCTGTGCGCTGTTGATATGCTTAAAGTAAGTCTTGTGCCATTTTCTCACAAGGGCAATTTACAGGTGTGGTTTTTGTTTTGTTTTTTTAAAAAATAAAAACAGATGCAAGATTCTTTGTGACTTGATTGTCCTGTGGTGCAAGTTGTTCCTTCCAGCCCAAAGGAAATACATGTCTAATATAAAACTACCCACATATGGTGCAGGGGAGCGAGGGGAAAGTACCGTTGAAGTAATTGTACCCTACATGGTCAGAAACCTACAGATTGTTCTGAAAAGGAAACTTTGCGGGAGAAAATAAGGCACGTTCTTTCCATAATGGTTGAGTATGTTGATAAGGCCTCTAGGTGGCACCAAAAGAACAAAATAAAACTGAGGAGGCTCTTAAAAATTCTTCCAAGCCTTTTCATATCAATCGTCTTGATGCAAACACATCACTTAGGGAATAGGAGATTATTAAAAGCATTATACTTCTGCCAGGGACAAGGACAGGTCCAGCAAATTATAGTTTCCAGGAAATGGGTGATTTTTTTACAATAATGCAGCGTATTTATCTTTGCATGATACACGTTAGGTGAAATCAAAATGCAGTCTGTGAGATATTACAGCACTCTTATGACACTGAGATTTACCTCGAAGATGACATAAATATAGCATGCAACACAACCATTGCAAATAGTCATTATAAACAGAGATGGAGATTTCCGCTGCCAGATCTCACTGTTTTACATATTTCACTTCAGGACCTCACTGTTAGGCCCCACGGTTCAGACCCCAGAATCTGAGCTGTAACTATGTAGTTGCAATGTCCAGTGTAGGGCTGGGTAAAAAATTCATTAGGTGTGTGTGTGTGTGTGTGTGTGTGTGTGTGTGTTTCATTTGGGGTGTGTGTATATGCACTTCCCAAAGTTTGCAAATCTCTCCATAAACAGGATGGAAAGAATTTGAATTTAAAAACAAAAACCTGAATGTGGGAAAATGCAAAACTGACAGATTTGTCTGTCCATCCAGGCAGAGGGCTTTGAGTGCTTAGCTCTTAAATCTGGGTTTGAATCCCTGTGTATTCAGTTTGTGATGCTGAATTAGGGTTGCCACTTCCTTTTTCTGACAGGCTCCTCATCTTTAACATGGCAGGCAGGTACAACATGCTCCTCTTCATGATGGAATAGCTGAGCCTATTGAATTCGCCCAGTGCAGATGGGCGAGAATTTCATTTGGTTCATTGTTTGAGAAGATCTTATCAAAATCTGCACATTTCTTCATAAACAAGATGGACAGAACTTGTGGGAGAAAGCAAAACTGACAGATTCGTCCATCCCTAGTTGGTGTCAAGTTTAGTAAGTTTTACATCAAAACCATCCCTGGCCAGGGCCTTTGTCCAGTCATAGAAGGCCTGTGGCTCACGCTGGCTCAGCTTGTCTGAGTGTGGAAAGCTAAGCAGAATCAGGCCTGGTTATTACTTGGATGGGATACCCCTCCTCTAGTTTCCTGCATTGAGCAGGGGGTTGGACTCGAAGGCCTTGTAGGCCCCTTCCAACTCTATGATCTATGAATCTATGAAGGACTAGGCTTTCACTTCAGATAGACTGGAGCTATTGTAACTACTCAGTCCTGTTACTGGCAGCATTGAATGGCTGCTGGGCATGAGGTATCTCAGTTCTCACTATGCCTAGAATACACACTGTGCAGTCTTTTGTGCAGCCAGGGGAAATTGAGATGCATAGAATTTTGCCAAGTCATTGAATATAACACTCTGAGTCTCGACGCTACTTCCCTTGTGTGCTTTGGGAGATATTGTTCTTGAGGGATTAATTATCTCCAAAGATAAAATGAATGTTATTGCTGTATTTCTATCATGATCTGTCAACATGTGGATCCCATTTCATCTTAAATCAAAAATATCTTTGCAATGAAAGCTTAACTAGTTAGCTCATTGTAAGCTCTTTGGGATAAGGAGGTAAAATTGCCATGACATTGGCTACTTAATTGTTGGGGTTGGAGTGAAAAAGTGGTCTGTTTGCTAGCAAGCTAAGCAAGCCACTTTAGCTGGAAAGTTTAAGAACATTAAAAAAAATTAGTTTAACTTTTCAGCAACTAGAACAAGTGATTGACACCTTGCATGCCCACTAAGTGTGGATGGAGAATTGTTCTCTCCCAATGCTTGAAGCGGGAGAGAAAAGGAGGAAAGGTGGTTTTAAAGGACGTAGGATGGTTTCAAAATGAAAGTGGGAAGGTTAGGCTAGACTCAATTATGTCCACCTGAAAAGAGCTGTGATGGTTATAGGTCAGTCTAAAAAGAAGTGGGCTAGGCTAGCGCCCTGCCCCATTTTGAGCACTGTTACCTACAGAAGACTGTCTAGGGTCTTTACTCTCATAGTTAAGTTGAATTAAGGACAGCCTTAATTACTTCTAGTTTATCATGATGGTATTGGATTAATGGTTTTTCTAGTTTAGACTACTGCAATGTGCTCTACATGGGGCCACTTCTGAAGAGTGTCCAGAAGCTTCAATTGGTGCAAAATGTGGTCCGTATGCTGCTAACTGGTACACGGTATCGAGACCCTTTTACACCTGTCTTGAAAGACCTGCACTGGTTGCCAATTGCTTTCCAGGCTCAATTTGAGGATTTGGTTTTAACTTTTTAGGCCCTAAACCGTGTAGGGCCTGTTTTGGTTGTGGATTCTACGCCCAAGGAAGACAGAGGCCTGGTAGTAGTGACTAAAGCTTTATTGTGCACATCTCCAGGTCTGCTGAGCTCACACGGGCTCCTCCCCCTTTGACCTCTCAACTAGAGGTTAACATCCCGTTCCTTTGCAGGAATGAGCTGCTACCTATCATAACAGGGCCTGGCTATCTAAGGGACTGGCTGTCTCACTGTCAGGGATGTACACGTACCTCTTGGGGTGCTCGCCGGGTGCTCAGTGAGCACCCCCGCTACTCGATGCCTCTCGCGGCGACAGCGAGGCTCCCGGCAGACTTTCCGGGGACCCGGAAGTGACGCAATGGGTCCCAGCGCTGTGCTAAGAACTGATGCGATGGGACCCGAGCGCTGTGTTTTTCATGTAAATACCATAGAAAACCACCTTAAAACGGCTGCGAATAGCAATTTGCGGCCGTTTTAAGGTGGTTTTCTATGGTATTTATGTGAAAAACGCAGCACCGGGGACCCAGAAGTACCTCTCCCCGGCTCCTCTCCGGGGAGATGTACCGAGCCGGGGAAAAGGTAAGTTCTGTGGGGCTTGGGGGCGAGTTCACCCTGCTTCCACCCCCCAATCGAGTCCCACATACATCCCTACGCAGTTATTAAGATCTGCAGGAGAGGTCTTTTTGAGGGCACAATTAGCCACGGAGGCCCATCTGCTGGGCATGCATGAAAAGGCGTTCTCCTGGGTCACTCCCAAACTATGGAATGTGCTCCCTCAAGAACTATGACTGGCCCCCACTCTCCTGGCTTTTAGAAAGGCTGTGAAGACACATCTTTTTAATGTAGCCTTTAACATTATGTGGCCATTTTACTATTTTTAGTGTTGTTTTTTATTGTGTTGAGGTTTCGTCATTTTAAATTGTTGTACACCACCTTGGCGGCTTTTTAGCAAAAAAGGCAGTATATAAATGTTAACAGTAAATAATAATACAAATAGTTACATCCCATTCAATACCCATGTTTGGGAATTGGCATGGCTGAAAATGAACCCCCTGAGTGTCACCTTTCATCTTCCTTTGTGGTCCCCAGGGATGGTGCTACATACCAGAAACATCCAGGCCTCAGGCCCACAGGACAAAAAGAAATGCAGAAATTTGCGTATGCTCTAAAGTCTGTGTGTGTGTGTGTGTGTTTAAAGGACCCTGTCTCCTAAGGACACCTGTATTGGTAAAAAGGGATGTATGGACAGGGGAGAAGGTGGCATTTGATTTCGGGGGGGGGGGCACTCAGGCAGAAAGATTCAGGGGGGGGCAGCAGGAGGGGAAGCACACGTGGGCAAAAATCCAGTTAATCCAAGTGGATCAGATGCAACAGAGATCCTCAGGGCCCCTGTACTTTATTTCAGCAACTGCCCATGGACAGCAGGGTGGTGGGGCAAATAGCCTCCCAGAGATTCGGGGCTCCAAATGAAAGATTTGGGGCTCCAGCCCTAGTGGGCCAGCTCCTAACACCACCTCTGGTGGTCCCAGTTATGATTCCAACACCATGTCGTTCTAATACCATGACCATCATAATCCGCTTTTATTGCTCCAGTGCTGCACTTCTTGTTCCAGTTGCTGTCTATCGGAATGGGGAGACAGGGGTTGTATCCAATGGTTGCATGAGCACAATCAATCTTTCTCTTCCTGTCCTCCCACCTGCAGCCCTTTGTACCCCCTTGAAAACCCTCTCTAGTGGGTGTTGGGGGGGGGGACTCCTAAATATTGTGGGTAGTGTTGTACAAAACTGCAGCAGGAGGAATGAATCACCTGAGACTGGGTGGCAGAATCTTGCATGAACAGAGCTCCATTAGGGAAAGATTCCTCGACAGGTGACCACCACCACAACCACCCCGACTGCAGTTCTATGTGATGCATGCAGCCTACTGTATTCATGAGGTCCTCCTGACCCTCTGAAGATTTTTAAAGATTTTACAGGGGGCTGCAGGTGGGAAGAGAGAACGAGAAAGATTGATTCTGTATCTGCCTTCTGCTAGTGCAGCCACGGGATTCAATTCACAGGGCCTTGCCTGACTACTTAACCTTCCCACAACTAAGGAGATGTTGTAGAAGAAAAATACCCATCCCAATTAAACTCTCATTGCGATTAGGTAAATGGTATCTACAGAATACCTTAGAATTGGGGCTTCTAGTATTAGTATTCGGGATTTATAAAAATGGAGGCCCTTGGCCTGCAAATCTACATTCCCCTATTATTCACATGGATGTTTTATTAGGAGAACAGATTTATTATTATTTTTACAGCCCAGTGGTAAATCTGAAAATAACACAGTACCTCAAAGTTATTATTAAATGGCCTATAATTTCATTTGTGCCAGAAACACATGTTATCAAAGAAAATAAATCCTAATAATAAAGTGTTTACTTATATCCATATCTGTTTTCTGGTCACAAAAACATCTTATCTGCACAAGGAACCCTCTTGATTATATTTGTCGGACCGTTTACTTCCTACAACGTACCAGACAAAACAATAATATGATATACAGCTTTAATGACATGCTTTTATCTTTAGGACGCAAACTCATAAATAAGCCCTCTTTATCTAGACAAATGTGCTACCCTTTCTATTCTTCCAGCATTTGTTGGTGTGACCGCAGAACAAATTACTTTGTACTAATTAGCATAATTATCAATTTTTTGTGTCAGACATCTTGAATTCAAAAAACATCTGATTGAAGCTGCCTCTTTTCATGTCAATACAAATGAAAATGCTTCCACCTCGGAGACACAAGGATAATCACAGCTGAAGCTCATCCCTTTGCTGAAAAGTCACCTGGCAAGCAGGCACTTATAGCCATTATGTTTTTAGAATATATTATTTTAGGGAGGCATGGGCAAGTTCAAGAAGTCCGGGGGCCATTTTTGCCCCCTGGGCACCCCCTACCATGCTGCACTCCATGGGGCTCTACGCACTCTGTGGGGCACCCTCCAAAATGGGGAAACTTCTTGGTGGCAAACTCAACTGTTCCATAGCACTACAGAGTGCTACAATGGTTCAATTTAGCTTGTTTCCAAGCTAAGTTGCACTTTGCAGCCACTGTGGACACCATTTTAGGGGTACATTTTCTAAAACATTTCAGGGGCAATTGAGGGTGGTGGAGGCTGCATGCGGGCCTCATGTTACACGTTGTACACCCCTGCTTTAAGGACTTATATCTGGTCTTTGGAGGAGTGGGCCATTCCTATGGTCTGTCTGTCACATCAGTGGCCACTATGCGTTTTACCGGTGTGATGTAATGATGGCCCTTTGTATTCATTTCCCAGCTGCAACATAGAAAGTAAAATAATACCAGTTGAAGCAAAAAGAGGAGAGAGGAGAGAGCAGCAGTTTGTAGAGCTAAAGCAGTTTAATCATTGTAGGCCCAAGTACATGGGAAAAGCAAGCAATGCAGGCATCTCTTACGCAGAAGAGATGACTCTGTCTCATTACATCGTCTCAGAGGCAGAGTTGTCCAGTGGAGAAGAAGATGACAAGTGAAGATGTGAAGTGAAGTGATGTGATCTGAAGAAAACACAACAGTGTTACTTCTTTTATAGTAAATGACCGCACTATAAATAGGACAGTTACGCAACAATTTCGCAACACTTATATAACATGTTGTCTTTGAATGATCACAAGACTGAGTGAGTCACAGACACCTTGAGACTATGTCAGGAGACATTCCTGTTCTGCACCCCATACTAGAGCCTGACATCCTCATCCCTCCCTGTGCAATGTAGCCCCAAAGTCCCCCCTCTGCATGACCAGTAAACTGAGGAAAAAGCATCCCATTGTTGCCAACAGAAAGACTGGGGCCTGAATCTTTTCCGTGTCTAGAAACACTGCTGCCTGCAAGGATGTTACCTCACAGTATAGTGGCCTTCCATGGAAGGATAGTGTGTGTGACTGTATGTGGGGGGTGGGGACCTGGGGAGGGGGTATCTGCTGTAGCAGAGTAGGAGTGTTGCTGCTTGCCACAGCAGCAGCAGCAGTAGCAGCAGCAGCAGCAGCAGCAGCAGCAAAAAAAAAAAAAATCCTTTAAAAACCCCAGAAAGGGGGAGATGAGGCTCTGGCACCAGCATCTTGAAACACAAGTACCCAATTCCCCAAAATTGTAACAGTCGACTCCTGCTCAGCCCTGAAAACTGCAGAAAGTGCCTCCTCATGTTCGCTGACAGAAAATGGGGCCACAAAGGGAGGGAGGCGTGTTTGGCCTTGCTCTAGAATTTCCTGAGAACTGAGGCGTTACTGAGGTGGGGATGATGGGGATTGTAGTCCGACACATCTGGAGGGCGCCCGGCTGAGGAAGGCTGTAACAATCCTCTCAGACTGCCTCCTGACTTGCAGCCTTCCCCAACCGGATGTCCTCCAGATGTGTCGGACTACAACTCCCATCATTCCTAGATAGCTCTGGGAGTTGTCATACAAAACATCTGGAGTCCACCAAGTTGGGGGAAGGCTATTACTGCCTTCTGACTGTGAAAATAACAGAATGTAGGTTCCTCTGTGAGTTATCTGGTGGTTGCATCAATTCCTCTGAGAGATTCTGCTTGCAATGCAGTGTGCATAATCTATGTGTCAGGGTAAGAATATCAGCCAACAGCTTTTTTCCATTTATTTGAATGTTTTTTCTGTTTTAGATTCCACTTTGCCTGGTTAAGCACAAGAGCTAATTTTATTTTAATTGCAAAGCCCAGATCCAAGAAAGCCCCTTTAGCAGTATCAAAGGAGAATACATCTGGGAAAAATGTTTTAACAGAAAACTAACGTTATTACAGAAATTATCCTTCAGCACAACAACATTCTCCCTTCAGTTGTCTCAATGTGATCACATTATCACATGTAGAAGCTGACTGACTGCTTGGATGTCTGCTTTTTGATGATAAGTATTATCTATTGTATTGCAGAGTTTTCCTGTCAGAGCAGTGTATGTTTCTGCGGCTTTCCAAATATATTTCAAGATCTTTAACTTGGGCTGTTATCATCTGTACATAATTGCTACACCAAACTTGCTGAAAAATTAAACTAGTGAAAGAACCAAAAGCAACATCTCCAGCCAGGGACACCAGCGTGGAGAAGATCTGTGGTGGTGAACTGGCAGAAAATAGGGCAAAATCCTAGCAGAAAATGTTTCCTCACTGCCTTGGCAAATAAAATCCATGCTGTTTAAGGCACAAATATAAGCCTCTTAGGGCCTGGCAGAACTACAACTCACCAGAATAATATCGACCCTCTCAGAATTTATGCCTGCCTGCCTGCCTCTCCTTAAAACCTGACATACTGAACACAGCAATAGTTCTTTACATAGGCAGTTTCAAGGGTTCCAGTTAGGAGGAGGTATCTGTTGGCTCACTCCACTGTGGTAGAATTCTGACGGCTGAAAACACTCTGAGATTTTGCTACGGCAAAATGAGTTTCTACTCTAGTCATAAGAGCATAAGAAGAGCCATGCTGGATCAGACCAAGGGTCCATCTAGTCCAACATTCTGTTCACAGACAAAATGAGTGCTCAGGTTATTTTTTTGGGGGGGTTAGATAGAGTAAAGGGGCCTATAATGAAAGACACAAGCCCCGCCCACTACTGGAGCCCCACCAATTTAGCTCCTGCTATTTACTTATTTTTCTAAGTATATACCACTTTCCACAAAGCAGTGAACATAAAATACAATGGCATAAAAACAAGAATAAGTATCACACAATAGGAACAACCCAATTTAAAAAAAAACCAAAAACCAGTTTGTATTTACATAAGCAATCTGGGCAGGTGGCAATTGCTTCAAGAAGCGCTAAGATTAGATTCCTTCTCAATGTTATTGAAATATCAATTTTCCTGCACCTGCTTATGGATCTGTTAAGTTACCCGTTTTGTACAGTTTCTGCCATGCTGAGAGTTTATATTTGTTTCACTTGATATGCCAAAAGATCTCTGGATGTTCACAGTGCTCTGAAATAGGCAGGCTCTGTTTCCGCAGAACCCACATGATTCGTGTGCATATTTCCAATACAAAGATCGGCAGGGGAGGCGGGTGACTCCTATTTTGGTGGGGCTCCTAATGCATTGAAGGTTTTACTTGGAGCTTTATAGGAGCGATCCATGGTGCTGAACTTCATCCAGCACCATGGATAGCTTCTATAAAGCTCCAAATAAAACCTGCAATGGATTAGGGGCCTTACTGAAATAGGAGACACCAGCGACCAGCCTCCACTGATTTAGATCAGTGATGTCAGACTTGCTTTCCCCCCATCAATAACACACTGTATTCTAATTTAACTGGCTTAGCTAAGTGCATTTGAACAGTTTCCCATCCATGTTCCAACTCTCTACATACTCTAGAACAAGTACGGACATTATGAAACAAGAAGTACATGAGACTGTGTCTCCTTTTCTTTTCTTTTCTTTTCCCTTGTAGTGGGCGAGGTGGAACTTGTAGATTGCACTCACAGTGAGATCTATGGGCCTCAAAGGCCTTTCAGAGTTTATGGGTCTCATGTCAAGTGAGATAATAAATTACAGTAATACCTTGGATTGAGAGCATAATTCGTTCCAAAAACGTGCTTGTAATCCAAAACACTCTTATATCAAAGCGAGTCTCTGGCGGGTGTGAGCAGGGCTGATTTTGGCCCGCTACTACGCCCGCTCGAGGTGAGCGGTTACATCCCTACGACTTGTCTTGCAAGACCTTGCTCGTTTATCAAGTCAAATTTTTAAAAAACTTTTTGCTTGTCTTGCAAAACGCTCTCAGACCAAGTTACTTTCAATCCAAGGTATTCCTGTAGATGGACTTTTGATATTTTGCTGAAGAGGGAAAGAAGGAATGCAAGGAACTCATGCTTGTTCTTTCCACACTTATTTTGTGACATCTGAATCTTGAAACCATCCTCTTTCTTGTGGTTTCTCAACACTACATTTCTAGTAGTGGCTGGTGCCAAGTCTAAATGCTGAGAGCATATGGAGAGATGATTTTACAGTGCACATGTTTTACGGAATAGTCCAATTAGCAGCAATCATCTGCACATTTCAGAGCTTTTAAATATACTCCTTATGAACCTGATATCAAGTGTACTGGAGAACGAAGCAAAATAATTCTGGAGCTCTTCCTCTGCATGCAGTCCCATTACTTCTTGCACACTTACTTCAGTGACTCAAGTATGGGATATCCAGATGGACTGATAGACTTTAGGAAACCTGGGAGTGAAACTCTTAGCGTGCAATCATCCTATGGATGTTTGGACAGAAAAAAGTCCTACAACTCTCAGTATTCCTCAGCCAGCATGCTGGCTGGGGAATGCTGGGCATTGTTAAGACTTTTTTTCAGTCTAAACATGCTTAGGATTGCATCCTTAGGGGTTCAGCAAATGTTCATGGGTTGGAACAGGCAGCTTCTAAACCAGGGGTGAGTAACTTCAAGTGGTCTGCATACTGCCCCCAGAGACCGCACTCCTGCTGCTGCGCCGCTGAATTTGCCAGCAGCAAAAATATCAGCGGTTTACCATTCAATTCCGGCGGGGGCAAACCACTATGGCGGGGTAAAAAGGAGTAATTTAGCTTGTTTTCAAGCTAAGGCTGTCCTTTTTACCCTTCTGCGGCAGTATGCTGATGAAATTCAGCAGCAAACCCATGATCATTTTGGCCCCCACCATGAATTTTTCTGCAGCAGGGGCCACGCGCCTGGGCCCCCCACTGGCCACATGCAGCCCACAGGCTGCAGGCTGCCCATCCCTGTTCTAAACAATGCCTTTCCTTCAGCCAGCAAAGGAGACCTGCCTGTAAAAGTAGTAGTCTTTCACATAGGTAGCTGCTAAAGATGCAGAATAATTCATTCCTTTATTTATTTTGTTGTGATATATTGTCTATTCCGCTTTCCTGTCATTTATATTCATCTTAGATACACACCTGCATGCATATCCCTGCCCATATCACAACACTCACTGGGTCTGCACTGAACTGATTGAATGCATATTTGTTGCACATGAAGATGCACATCACGATCCATAAATACCGTTTGTTATTTGCGACTAGTTTTTGATGGTTATGTTAGATCGTGACCAACATTTTCTCAGTTCCATTAATGATGTATTTGGGAATGGCTGTTTTATATTAAGGCTTCCACTAGAATGCTCGACTTTCTAAGGACAGCTGTCCTGTACTGTTCCCATTGATCGATATTTGGATCCAGCAATATCATGCCAAACCGAAGACATTAAACAGAGAAATTACAATGGATCATTTCTGCTCCTTTGGCCTATTATAAAGGAATTAGTTAAAACATATAGATTTATTCAACTGGTTAAAACCCGTCATCATACTGAAGTTCACTACTTATGGCAATATATAGATATTGAAATATTGAAGAGCTTGTTTTTGTAAATTACCATCTGTCCGCAGAGTTTTTGCTTCTGTACACGGCACTACACTAAATTAATATTTCAACTTTTCTCAAATGGAAATGTTTAAAATGCCATTAAAATTGAGCTGTACATTTTTCACTTTGAGAGAAACACAAAAGAAGTTGTTTTATTTCTCACAAAAGGCAAGGGGACCAATTAGTCTAAGTCCAATTAATACTTGACTTGTACTCAAGATGATTTATTCAGTCTGGAGCTTGGCTTTAAGCATACAAACAGCATGTGGCGCAGAAAGAGTTTTCTTTAGTACTTTCCTGGCCTGTATCATCCTCTTCTCTCAAATGAATGTAGGTGTGTTGATAATGTTATATATGATGCTTCCTTATACTGAGTCAAGCCGCAGGCAGAGGGAACATCAGGGCCTGCTCCGGTTGGACTGCCCCCACCCAAGGCTAACTGACATCAAGGGCCCTGTGGGGAAGAGGAAGGAGTGAAGGCGGCAGGAGCAGGCAGAGGGAACATCAGGGCCTGCTCCGGTTGGACTGCCCCCCCCCCCGGGCTAACTGACGCTCTGTTTTTTGTTTAGTTTTTGTATTTAATTAGACTGTACATCGCTCAGAGTGGCCAGATGACTGGCCAGATGGGTGATTCAAAAATAGAATAATTAAACAAACAAACAAACAAACAAACAAACTCAGTATTGTCTATTCTGGGAGCAGTTCTCCATGGTTGCATGCAGAGGCCTTTCCAAGCCCGCCTAATAGAGATTCCTTTAATTCTCCATTGAGTGAAAAAGTGACTGTACCAATGTGGTTCTGGGGTCAATTGTACTATGCCATGGAAGTCCTACAAATAAAATACCTGGTGGCGGTTATTAAACATAACACCATTCGCAAGTAAAAAATAAATAAATCATGCTCCTTTTTTTTTTTTTTTTAGACCTTCCATTTTCTAGTAGAACAGTAAATTCTACAATAGACATTAGTTGCACATAAATCATCAGGGCACATAAATATACCTCATAAGGTAAAGTATGAAAACCTAGACAAGAGGATGTGGGATCTCAATGCCCAATGGACATTTTAAAAAAGAAGATATTGTTCCATTAACATACATGTAACATAATGATGTGCATTGTGAAAGTTTAACAGTCTAATAATCATGAGTGGTGAATGGTTAGGCTGAGAGCCAGTGTGGCATAGTGGTTAGAGTGCCGGGCTGGGAGATCCGGGTCCTAGTCCCCGCTTAGCCATGAAAATCACTGGGTGACTTTGGACCAGTCACTGACTCTCAGCCTAACCTACCTCACAAGGTTGTTGTGAGGATAAAATGGAGAAGAGGAGGATTATGTAAGCCGCCTTGGGTTCCTTGCAGGAAAAAAGGCAGGGTATAAATAGAATAAATAAATAAATAAATGATAAGTAACTGCAACAACAAATCTCATGGAGCTTTCATCCATACCTGAGCAGCCTATATGCAATCACCACATTTTGCAACTGCATGAGTAGGATAGATAAAATGGTTACATGAAGCACATTGTTGCTGTGGTTTTCTGTTATTGCATTGACCACAGAGATGTCATGTCTGAGATGACACCTTGACACCAGAGATGACACCTTCTCCTGGTGTCAGCAGCGGCAGGTCGTACCACTTTTGAGGCTGCCTATCTCAGTACCCCAGGCAAGTTGGCAATGTCCCTAGACTGGAAACAGTTGTTTGGAAGTTGTTGTTGCAAAAATGCTACTGGTTCTTTCCCGGAGGGTCTCAATGTCCCAGAGAAAGCGAAGGAGGACACCAGAGTGAGTTTTTCAAAGTTTTATTCTGCGCAGAAGGTTCAGCAGGGGCGGGTGCCCAAATCAGAACTGAACAAGGAACAAAGCTAGGGTGCATCTCTTTATATCCTGTTGCGGAGCAGGGAATTATGGGATTACCTAATACAATTAGCTCATCTAGTTCTAGCGCGCATGCCGTCTACCTTATCACTTGGCTACCAGTCACTGCCAAGTCTTATCGGTTGGCAACAGGCCTGGAACATCAGCATCATTCTGTTCTTCACTCACATACTTTTATCTATCTGTTCTCTTCTCAAGGTTTCTTAATATGTTTCAATAATGAAAGTTACTTTCCACAATACAGTACACAATGCTTCTTACAAGTAAGATGGGAAGAACAGAATACTTCTACAAGCTGGGAAGGTGACTTAAGTTCAAACAGCAGGCAGGCAAAGTGGATTGATTTAAAATCAATTAGTAATACAGCAATAATCAATCTGTTAACACAGCAGTATATTTCTAACATTGTTCAGCTTCCAAACAATATAGGCATTTAATAAACAGGCCATGTCCACTATAGTTGAAAAGAAAAACCCACACTTTGGGCAACCATTCGTTTTTATATTTTGTGTAAGCCACTCAGATAACTTTCTGTTATGGGGTGACATACTGTTTTCGTTAACAAATAAGGATGGTATCCAATCAGCGCTTCCCACCAATGGAATGGCTTCCAAACAGGAAGAGGGGCAATTCCCGCTCCTCCATGCACACCCTCAACATCTGCTTTGGAAGGTTGGAGGATGCTGCAAAGGAGATTTTAGGGGGTGCAGAAGGGGAGAGGAGGGAAAGTGCTGTTGCACAGACAGAAGTCGGCTTTTGTGACATTGGATGTCACCCTATAAATCAGTGTTCTTGAACCTTGGGTCCCCAGCCTACAACTCCCAGCATGCCCCAGCCAGCTATGCTGGCTGGGGCATGCTGGGAGTTGTGGGCCAAAAACATCTGGGGACCCAAGGTTGGAGAACACTGCTATAAATAAATGCTTTTGGAGGTATTTGTCAAGGATTACTGGAAAGGAAGTATGCACTACCTGTAATACTTCAGTTACAACAGGAATTTTTTAATTATCTAAACATCTCATTGAACAAAGCAGGCAACATTATAATATAGCTGGAGTGAGAAGGGTTTTCAGTTCCCAGGGAATAGAAATGGCATCTCATTTTTACTGCAGCCATAGATAATATAATAGCAAAATATCTACACTTAACAGCATCTTAATGTCTATGGGGCAAAATAAAATTATTTTCTGCTTCACCAAAAGGTCCTGAGATGCAGCTGATAACTCGATGTGAAAGTGGTGAAATTGAGCTAGGCAGGTTTCTCCCCCACCTTCTTTTTACATGATTGTTGAACCGTGCAGTTAATAACACGTTCAAAATGTATCGAAAGTTAAATGAAATTTACTACAGTTTTCTTTTCCTTTTTTTCTTTTTCTTTTCTAAAGGGTAATTATAACGATGGGAATTCTTCACTTTACACTCACACAAAGCTACGAAAGGAGCACAGAAAATTCTTTGCAGGCGTTGAATACAGCATCTTGCTACTTTGGAGGAACATATTTTGTTAAATAGTGCACATCTGTTTCCCGCAGCCCCCACCCACCCACACAAACACTCCTCCCATCCTTTCTCCCAGAAAGCTAATTCCTTTGCCTTCTGCTGGATTATAGATTTGAGTTGGCTGCCTAGCCTAAAGTGGTTAAGGGAATTCATTGCTGGAGTTTAATTTGTAGAGTTGGTAGAGTATATGCATCTCTATTAGCCCCTGCAGCTAATTAATAGAGGTGAAATGAACACTGGATCCATTCCTAAGCCTGCGTGAAGTTTGCATAGTGGGGGAGAAGATTGGTCCGACTTTTTGTAGCGGAGCTGCGTGCATCATTGTTTATTATTGAAATTAATTGCAGGCGTCGACTTCTACACTCTGCCTATAGTAACAGATCAATCTGAAAATAAACCTGGAGTAGAAAACCCATCTCTTATTCATTTTGATTTGAATTGGGTTCAGCTGTGCTTGGCAGCTTTATTTAGTTCTAGTCAAGCCATCAACATATTATTATTATTATTATTATTATTATTATTATCATCATCATCATCATCATCATCACCATCACCATCACCATCAACAACAACAACAACAGTTTGGTAACTGAGTTGAAGAAGTTAAATCTAATTTATCACCGAAATATGCATATTACTAGGATACAAGGCTCGATGATGAAAGATTAAGCTGGCATGTTAAGAACCATATTAAGAGCCCGAGCAAAGAAGACTGGCCTGACAGACAGCACTAAGACTAATTCTATGGAGGATCTTCATCTTTATTTCATATAAATCCACAGAATTATAATGAGGGGGGAGTGAATGGGAAGTATTGCTTTGGTGGAAGAGCAACAGTTGAAAGGAGTTCAGTTGTTTTGAAACTGCTGAGCGCTTGACTATTGTAGGCAATTCTCCCCAAATAATTCAGCCCTATTGGCATTTCTGGGCACTTCTTTTCAGCCTGGTATGCCCTGTACACCTGGCAAGCAGAGCAGAAAAATCATTACTCATCAGTATATATCACAATGCTTGTGCAGCAGCATCAGAAAAAAATGACATTTCTTCTAGGGGAATTATTCAGATAATCCATTTGCTTTATGCACAGTGCAGTCCAGGCTGTTAAAACAAAAACGGCCAGCCATGCACAGAATGGTTATGTGCATCAACCTTTAAGCAGGTAGGTTAGCTGGAGAGAACATACTATTCCGAGAGGGTGTCTAGGACAGAGGTTCTCCCCTATGCCCAACACACATATCTTATTCAGCTGGAAAGCTGGAAGGTTCTCAGTAAAGACCATGGGGAAGTTTAAGCAGTACCGAATACTCATGCTCTCAATTGTGCTCAGCACATTTCCACTTCATAATTATTAGTACTTGATCAAAGTTCTATGATATCCTTCTACAGCTTGTCACGGTGAACGTTGCCATGTGTGGATGTTGTAACAGGCTACGCTTCCAGGAGTTGGAAAGACTGATAGGCATGGATGCATCTGTCCAGTTTTGCTTTCTCCTGCATTTGGATTTTTTCAGTCTCAAGTTTTTTCTCTCCCCAATATGAAGAACTTTGTGAGTTTTCGTAAATTCTTTCCAAAGGAACCTGAAATGAAATTCTCACAAAACTGCAGTGGTCAGATTCAACAGGCATATGGCGAGGACCATTTTGTACCTGCCTGCCATATTCCTGTTAGATGAGGTAGCAAACCTAATTCAGCACCAAAATGATTAAGGGTGCAATTCTATGCATGTTTAGACAGAAAAAAAGGCCTACAACTCCCAGCATGCCCCAGCCACCCTTGCTGGCTGGGGCATGCTTGGAGTTCTAGGCATTTTTTTCTGTCTAAGCATGCATGGGACTGCACCCTCAAATAACACAGGGATCCAAAGCAAGTATTTTAAGAGCTAAGCACTCAAAGCCCTAAGCCTGGATGGACAAATCTGTCAGTTTCGGGTTTTCCCACGTTCAGATTTTTAAAACCTCAAGTTCTTTCCATCCTGAATATGAAGAATTTTGTAAATTTTGGTAAATTCTGATCAAAACGGAACAGAAACTAAATTCTCATCCAAAGACCTTGGGTAGTATCCAATGGGGCCACTGTGCTTATGTAATTGACGTAGTGCTAGTGTAAACGACCTCTAGCACTGGAAAACCTGTTGTGCCAGTGAACACTATCATTCAAAACTTTACTGCTCTCTCACAATAACACTACATGTGTAAGGAACCTCTTTTAACCACATGAGAATGACAATATTTTCCAACACTTGTCCTACTAGATATAATGCATTTTCCAAGGCATCAGACGCCAACAGAAACCCACCTTGAAACCATTTTTAATGTCTAGTGAGACACAGAAATGAGGATGAGTTTGAACATGCAATAGGCTAGGGCCTGTGGATCAGGAGGTGAAGCCAACACTTGACAAAAGTAAGGTGTTTCTGTCTAGTTTCATGATAAATAATTTGGGAAGCATTGGTTTCGACAATCAGCAGTATTGTTCCCCTCAATTGGATATGATGAATTTGTTCATTTTGTATGACTTGCAAAGTTAAACTTGAGATATCAGTGGGTTAGATACTAACTGTCCATTACTTAGACTTATGTCTGACAGCTTTTAATATTGAGGGGCAAAATGCTTCAGTGTTTAAATCAGCAAATCAGGAAAAAAGCACAGGTTGTTAGAAAGATAGGTTATAAAAGAATCAATTTGTTTAATTAGCCCATTACTTTCAAGTGCATTATTTTTCATTGAGCTGGAATGTCACTTTTTTCCTTATCCCAAGAAACTCATAATTTTGATTAGGGAGCTGGGGGGACGGGGGACGGGGGACGGACATGTAAAACCTACCAAATACTAGAAAGCACTATAAAGGTCATTAATGGGTGGTGATTTACAGTGTTCTAACACATTCTTTAGAGGGCATTGCTATATTTATCAGGAGACAGCAAGTTGAATCAATAACATCTATCATTCTTTGTAGAATGTGAAGTCTCTGTTTTCACTTTACACTACTTGGTGCCAATGTAAAACTGTTACACAGTGACCTCGTTCACATGACACAACAGTCATGGTTAATTTACTCTTGAGGAGCTGCAATGCATGCCGGCTGCCATTACGACTATGCAAACCCGACCAGGGGTTGTTGGGGTTTGCTGTGTCATGCAAACCTGGCCAGCAGGGATCATTTGAGGATTAAATAATCCTTGCATAATCCACAGCCTGTTCTAGAGTTATGCAAAGGTTATTTAACCTGCAAATAACCCTCACCAGGTGGGTTTGCACAACATGACAATCCCCTACAACTCCTGGTCAGGGGCTTGTAATGGCAGTTAGCACATGCCAGAGCTCCTCGAGGGCAAATTAACCCTTGACCGGCTGTCATGTTGCGTGAACTGGCCCAATGTATTCCTCTTACACTGTTGGGGATCATGCAGGAGGTCACCAAGACAAATTTCAGTCTCGAATTGAAAGATGCGGTTATGGATCTACTGACTGGTTATCACAAGTCTCAGCTTCTGTTCCCACAGACTTGGAAGACAACAAACACAACATGTTTGTTTTCTTACATATCAGATGTTACAACTTACATCCATGTTGATACATTTTTAAAAACAAACAAACAAACAAACAAACACACACACACACACAGTTGTTCTCTTCCGTTTTTACTTCCTTAATATGTTGAAAAACCACAAGTTGCGATGCATATCCTTGTGGCACTTCACACTCCCTTTTTTCCATTTGAAAAACAGGAAACAGGAGGCAGACATGAGTGGTCTATTGGTGTTTAATCAATTGCTTGTTCCCTTTCATGTCATAAATATTTCATTTCTTGATGCCTTTGCCATTGGGTTAAAAAGCTTCTTGGAATGTCAAGCATTTGGTGCTGATATGATACTTTCTTCTATTTTTATTTTTTTTATTATTACTTTAGGGAAGATAGGTTAGATTCATTTCTGTTTCCTTTTGCAAAGTTTGTGTTGGCTGTTTCTTAACATCCTTACATATCTGAAGTGATACCTTTCAGGCACTAATCCAACTGACAATCCAATCACTTTGACAAGAGCCTGAGAGGAGGCATTGCTTCAGATACTAGTGCTTGTTGAAACCAATGTTTCCCAAATTGTTTATCATGGGAGGGACCATAGCTCAGTGTGATAGAGCACATGCTTTGCATGCAGAAATTCCCAGGTTTGATCCCCGGCCTCCAGATAGGGCATGGAAAGAATCCTGCCTAAAAACCTGGAGAGCCGCTTCTGCCAGTCAGTATCGACAATACCGGGCTAGATGGACCAATGGTCTGACTCTGTATAAGGCAGCTTCCTATGTAACTTACTTTTGTCAAGTGCCTACCAGTTGGCTTCAGCTCCTGATCCACAAGCCCCACCCTACTCCCATGCTATTACATGTTCAAATACATCTTCACTTCTCTCTCTGTCTTTTCTGCTTCTGAGGTAACATAGGAAATGGGTCTTACAAGTCCTCATGCTTCTTCTTTGACCAGGACTCAGGGCCACTTCACATTTGATAGCGTACGCCAGTCCACTTGAAAGAGAGCCAGTGTGGTACACTGGATAGAATCGCCAATGTGGGTTGGGTCTGAGGAGATTTGTTTTCAGATCCCACTGAATGACCCCATTGGATGACCCCAGGCCAGTCACTCTCTCTCTAAGTCTAATCTGCCTCACAAGGTTTTTGTGAGGATTAAACCGATCTGTAATGGCTCCTTGGGAAAAGGGCAGTATACAAATATGATAGATATTTTGCAGTTGATTAGAATGTACTGTGGCCCCTGGTCTGGTCCACTTCTGAAGATTCAGAGTTGTGGCTGAATCCCCTGGGGGACAGAGCACACACTGTGCACATATTAGTTCCAAGGTTCAGTTCCGAGTGTCTCCAGTTAAAGGCTCTCATGAAGCAGGGCTAGAAAAGGCCTCTGCCTGAGGTCCTGGACATGCTGGTAATCAGGGTAAAGCAACTTTCCCCAACCTGGTGCCCTCCAGGTGTTTTGGATCACAACTCCCATCATCCCCAATAATTGATCATGCTGGTTGGGGCTAATGGGCATTGTAGTCCAAAACAACTGGATGGTGCCAGGTTGGGAAACGCCAGAGTAGGGAATAGAGATCTCGATGGACCATATATACAATACAATATACGACAGATGGAGGGAAGGAGGTATGCTGAGACATATCTTCTTCCACCCCATACATTATTTATATAATTGTATAAATAATGTTGCCACAAGAGCTGCAATTGGTTCTGGTTTTCCAACCCACATTTCCATATGGTCATGTAGTGAATAAAGATGTTACAAAAGAATATTGTATTCAGACTTTAAAACTACCCACAGAAGATGCTGATGGTTTCATTCTCCTCCACTGCTCTTTTTGGCAACATCTGGACCTTTCCCAATTTTTGGACACAAGAGGATGATCTATTGACTTCAGCTAGCACTCTTAAAATGATATACAAGCATTTTTGTCAATACTATCTTATTTCACTGAGCTGACAAGTACATACCCTTCTTGATGGAAAGAGGGAGAGAAAATTTTGGACAAAGCAGCTACCCGGGGGTTTGATAGATTATGAGCCTCCTACTCCAACATTTCAGTTGAGAACATATTTGGGAAGCGGCCGCCCTGAAGAGAAGTGAAAATGCCTGTAATCTCTCTGGAAGCAGAAGGTAGCTGCTCACTATCACAGATATCCCTCCCTATCAGGAACAAGGAAGAATTAGTGCATGCTAAGATGTCTTTTGGAACATCTCAGGTAATTTCCACGTTAATCTGAAGTAGCTTTATATGGTTGACAGGAAAAAAATGGGTTGGGGAGCATCAACTGCTAATGTAATGAATGCAAACTTTAAAAAAAGATTCAGCTATCTTATTCAGAAGTAAGGTCTCCTGACCCGAACTCTGTGATTTACTAGTTTAATCCCCCCCCCCAAACCAGCTAGTATTTTCTTACTTTTCTCAGTAGGATACAACAAAACAGCTGTGCCTCTCCTAGGGCTTCTCTACATGAGGCTTTTAACCTGCCACTTTACCTAGGCTTCTGCTTCCGTTTTCTTTGCGGGATTAAGTGCGGGTCTTTTGCATGTGGTTTTCCCCCTGGGGTTTTTCTGTCTCTGCCTATATACTCCATTACACTGCCACAAGGTGGTGCTGTCACATAGCTGATATAGCAAAATTGTAAAAATACATGAGCTTCTCATAGCATCTTATTGTGAGATTAGAAAATAATAGTGCACTTTCCTCACTCTAAACCCGCCATTAAAATGGCTGCAAAACATGGGAGAGGCCCTGGAGGATGATGATGCCATGAACTACCATGAGTGAGGAATAAATGAGTGAGTGCACAATAAATGCCTCATGTAAAGAAGCCCCTACTCCAGTGTTCTCCAACCTTGGGTCCCCAGATGTTTTTGGCCTACAACTCCCAGCATGCCCCAGCCAGCTATGCTGGCTGGGGCATGCTGGGAGTTGTAGGTCAAAAACATCTGGGGACCCAAGGTTGGAGAACACTGCCCTACTCTCTCCAAAGACTAGTGAAAGAAGTCTCTGTATTAATTCAGTTAATACTGCGGCATTTTGCTTTGTACGTGAAAGTACATTTTATCAGCTCATCTACCGAGAGAAAAAGTTGATTAGTCCTTGTCACTTAAGTAGAAAAGAGGGAAGTTTAATGTTGACTGGCTTACAATATATTTAAACCCCTCCAGTCGGGGGACAAATCCAGCCCTCCTGGTTTTGCTTTTCAGCCTTCTAGGGCTCCTGAGATGGCCACACTCCTTTCACCCCAACCAGCAATCATTGGGTGGTTTCCTGGCTTTTGTGCAGTTTTCCCCCCATTCTAAAAGGTTGAGATGTTTCTCTTAAGGCTTAGTTACAGGTAGTAAGTGCTTTTAAGCTAAATACTGTTGTGGATTTGTTTGTTTGTTTGTTTGTTTGTATTTTTGGGCCCCACCCTTTGCTTTGGCCCCACCCACCACTGGTATGTGATCCCCGGGAGCATCTCCAAAATTGAATTCGGCTCATGGGCTGAAAGAGGATCCCCTCCCCTGCTGTAATAAACTGTGTTAGGCATTTTCTGGAATACTCTCATATTGTTCTGTACGAAGATTATTCATGCTTTGCTGCTTCTTCTTCTTCTTCTTCTTCTTCTTCTTCTTCTTCTTCTTTTCTTTTCTTTTTGGTGCCTTTTGGTGTTTATGTGACAACCTTTCAAATACAGGTAAAAATCTAAAGCTCTGCTCATTATACAGGCACTTGTTTTAGTGTGATAATAAGAGCGGGTCTAAATAATGTGGACCAACAGGTTGTAATACTGCTTTTATTTAGAACTCAGAGCCAAGCTGCACATTACACTAATCTCGTAGCATATAGCCCAGGGTTATCTTTTTATTTAGTCTAGTGCAAGCATGCACAGCCCTGATTTGGACTGATATCACCATGCTCTGGTATGAGGAGAGGAGGATAAGCCTCCCCACTCCCTGTTTGCTTCCTGAAATTCCTCCTCCCCTGCAGGCTGGGAGGTTTAACAAAAGAAAGAAGTCTCACTTGGAATGGGTTCAGACAACACGATAACCCTCACAGAAGGGTTGAGTGTGCGTGGTCCTTGGAACTGTGGGTTGTCGTTGAAATGGGGGCTATCGTGTTGTCTGAACCCACCTGAGATAACAAACCAAGGTGAACAACCCACAGTTCAGCACCCAACAAGAAACCATGGATTCTCTTCATGGGTTGTTCATGGTTAACAAGCCATGGCTTGTTAGCGTGGCTGGGTTCAGGCAAAATGATAACCCATGGTTCAACAACAGCCCGCACTCAACCCATACTCAACCCCTGAGTGTGGGTTATCGTGTTGTCTGAACACAGTGTTGGCCTCAATGGAAGCTTTTTTTTTGCTTTTGGTAACTCTCTGCTGGCCCATCTCAAGGTGCATAGTACCCAAGGCAAGCCAAATAAGTTTGGCACTTCAGGGAGAAAATCCCACAAGCATCTCTCCCCTCCTTGGGCAGTACAAATACAACAATAATAAATTAAATAACTAGCCATCTGTTGTTCTTTCATGACACCTACATTAGTTGCCTGAGGTGACCACCTCACTCTGCCTAGTGACAGGGCCGGCTCTTCTACAGATTCATGAAGGCAGATGGAAAGGGTGCCGTTAGAAAAATACTTGGAGGATTAAACAACAGGAAATAATACTTTCCAAGTTGATATCAAAAATGAAACCCCAGAAAACCTGTAGGATTTTGAGGATAAGGCATGCCATATTTGTAAGCAAACATTTTACATAATTGAATACAGCGGAACAGTACTATATGCTATACCCACCCTCCTGCCACCAAAAACCTCAGGGGGACAAAACAGACTAAACAGTTTGTGCTTCTGAACACAGCATGCACCTCCCAATATATTCAGAAACAGCAACAGCAACATGGTTCAGAAAAAAATTGAGGATTTCAATAGAAATTGGACTGCTGCTTTCAGATCCAAATCAGATAGTCTCAACAAGAAAGCTGAAGCCAGATGAGAAGTCCAGGAAACCAAAACAAAATCGTTAAGAGAAAATGCACAGAGCGCAAATCATTTGGCAAAACTGTAGCAGATGATTCTCAACACCAGGGACTGGTAGGAGGCTTTCTGGCTCTTGATGAAAGTCAAACCCTTCTTCCCACTTTCTTCAACATTTTAATATGATGGAGATTTAATTCAAGCCTACCCCAGGATTGCTGTACCAATTGTGTAAAGCCCAAACCCTTCCATTTTTATTCTCTCTGAAGTCATCAAATAGCACGGCTTCCCAGGTTGGGTCTCCAGGTAGCCTGACTATAATATTGGAAAGTTTGACACCCGCAGCCACACTGTGCTGCCATCTAGGAAGAGAATGTCTGCAAAGATTTTTTAAGCCACCACCTGTAGTACTTGGGGAAAGAGAGTGGTCCAATAAATATTGCATGTTTACACTCCCCCCGCCCCAAATATCCTACAGTCTCTACTGCAGGGGTGCGAAACCTGTGGCCCTACAGATGTTGTTGAAACTCCCAACTCCCATCAGCTCAAAGCAGCATGATCAATTGTCAGGGATGATGGGAGTTGTAGTCCAACAACAGCAGAAGGGTCTCAGGTTCCCCATCCCTCCCTGTTCCACTGATTTAATCATTTGTATTACCCACAACTAAGCAGGGAATGGCATCAAGCTGTAGCAAGCTGCAAAATGAATTTTAGTTACGCCAAGCTTTCACGCTTCGCTAACCTGGTGTAACATGTAAAAAGTATTGCCGTATGCTTGCTCTTCAGACAAAAAAATGTAATAAGGCTGGTTGGCTTATGTCATGCAGACAGAGTGCTATCCCCAGGGTTAAATAAAACCATGCCTTGGTATCCTGCGATTTGGATACATCTTATCTCGCTGATCAAGGGGCTCACTAAAGTGTAAGGCAGCGGCTTGATAACAGACATCACACCAAACAGAAAGTTAATCTCTGGTGCTAATAGCACAGTCTCTTTAGAGAGGAAAGAATAGGCTGACCCAGTGTTTAAAGAACATTTATCCTTTCTGCGATAATTAGAGTCAAAGCATCCAATTCTAAGTAGGTAGGAGAGTAAATACAGCCAGTGAGATCCTCTTCTTGGCACAAACCAAGAGCCAATCTATCCTCCCATGACCAGAGCTGGGTGGATGGGAGGGATTCAGTGTAGGGCTCAAAAGAGCTGGCTTCCCACTTTCCCTCCTTGGCCCTGGTACTTTTCATTTGCATTTCATCATGCTCTTCCTCCAGGGGGCTCAAGGGAGTGTACATGGTCTTCTCCTCATTTCCCCACACAACAACCCTGTGAGGTAGGCTAGGCGGAGAGATGGTGACTTGATCAAAGTCACCCAGTGATCTTCATGATTGGTAGGGATTTAAAAGCAAGTGTCCCTGGTCCAATATTCTGATCACTATGCCACACTGGCTCTCAGGATTAACTCGCAAGCCAGGGCCCGGGGGGGGGGGAGGAAAGAGGGCTCCGTTGAGCAGTATGCTGATCCCCTACTACTGTGCAACTTCACCCGTGTGGAAATGGGTTGGGATCAATACTACAGGACGGCCTTCCCCAACCTGGTGCCATCCAGGTGTTTTGGACTTCAATCCCCATCAGGCCTAGCCAGCATGGCCAATGGTCAGGAATGTTGGGAGCTGTAGTCCAAAATGCTGGGAGTTGTAGTCTGGAGGGCACCAGGTTGGGGAAGGCTTCTAGAGGATATAACAAAACAACAACAACAGAGGAAACCATAGCCCTATTGAGGCATTCTGCTTAAAGGAATAATGAGGGATGTACGGATTTTGTTAAATCTGTTCCATCTGTATTTTGCAGATTGTCAGGCATGTTTTAGAATTTCACCATTTGCAAATGCGCATTTGCATTAATATGCACTTGCACAGATGCATATTAGTGCAAGCACACATTTGCAAATGAATGAAATTGTGCAAACCCCTCCAAAAACTTTTTGGAAAAAAATCCACAAGTCTGTGGAATGTACATGACTTGGAAAAGCCAGCCCACTGCGGAATCCACAGGTTGGATTCATAGAAATCCGAACTCATTTGAATCCATTGTGGATTTCTCTGATGTCCCTAGGAATGATGAAAGAATATTCCAGGAGGGAGGGTGAAGATGCCAGCCCCACCCTCTGTCACCCTTCTTGTCACCCTCCATGCGCTGAGGGTGAACATCTGCAGTGGTGAGCTTTTGTACCGGTGTAGGTTCTGTGTAGAATCTTGGAAAATCAGGGTTCTAGATTGCACAGGGACTGATACAAAATGTTTGCTGTTGCAGAGGTCTGTCCTCCTCAACATGTGGGTGACAGCAATGGAGAGTAGCACCAGAGCCTGCTTGCCCTCACCCTCCCCTCTTATGTGTTCATATCCATTATCCGAAGAAACACCCATTGCTCTAATGGATTTCTTTGTTCCCAGAAGGACATGGAATGTTCCCTACAGTCAGATGGTTCTTCTGTGCAACACTTTTTGGTGCTATATCATCACATTCCCTTACTGCCTCTGCCAACTTTTGTATCTCAAAAACCAATCATGTTGTAGCATGGGACAGTGCAGGGGGACTCCAGCCTGGACGAATGCAGCACTGGCTGCACTGCATTTGAACACACATCCACACAGTGGTGTCCGCTGATGTGCAAAAAGGTAGAAGTGTGGTGTGGACTGGAGGAACCCACATCAGAGCACAGGTGCTATCGAGCTGAAAGGGTAGAAAAGTGCAACTGCAGGCATAGTAGGGAACTCTGATATTGAAAGTCTGTCTTAGCAGTGTCTCCTTAGCTTGATAAACACACACACACACACACACACACACACACTTCCTAAATATACTAATCCTTTTGCCCGCCGCCTCCCTATGCCTAGAACAGATGGAATACGGTGAGGACTACTGATAAATCATCATATTACCCAAGATGTCTTCATAGAATCAGTCTGGTAGGGAAACAAAAGTTTGTATTCTAGAATATTTATTTTTCCAATTCCACAGACTGCCATGCTTGGAATTCAGTATTAAGGATGGAGTGGTGTTGACACTGTTCTGCCAGGACACTGTCATGTCTGATGTCAATGAACACAGGCACAGCAGTGAGGATCGATGTGTCAACAGCTGTGATTGCCAAACGTTGCACAGCAGCATCAAACCTGTTGTGTAAGGGCAAGAGTGGGGCTTACTTATCCACATGAGATCCCAAGAACCTTAGTCTCATCCCAATTTGATTACTGCAACACATTCTATGTGGAATGTACTCTACATGGGACCGCCTTTGAGAAGTATTCGGAAACTGTGGCAGATGCAAAATGGTGCAGCAAGAATAATTTCTGGTGTCCACTTTCCTGACCATATTACACTGGTCTGGTTTAAACTGCCTTGGCTTCCTTCCTGGACCCAGTTCAAGGTGCTGTATCTAGGGGTCCCCTATAAGATGCTGGCACTGATTCTGCCAGATAGGAAGGTTGTCTCACTGACTAACTTAACTTGCTTCTCATTCCTCTCACTATTTCTCTCCATTCTAACTCCACTCACACCCACTAAGAGCTTTTCTACATGAGGCTCTTAATCACTGCATCTACTTTCGGTTTTGTTACAGAATTGAGATCCGAGCTCTACACAAAGAGCTGCTGCTTTTCTTCTACAGAACCTCTAGGTGGAGCTGTGCTATTATAGCAGAATAGCTCAAACACACAAGCAGAAGCAGCACCATTTCCCCCATTCTAAAATAATACCCCATTTTTCCTGTTCTAAAAAAACCCAAAACAGCTGGGACTGCTCTGAAAAAAACAGAAGTGAAACTGGAGAATCACGACAACGTCTAAAGAGCCCGTAAACAACCGTGAGTTGTTGTTTGCGAGTGCACAATAAATGCCCCGTGTAGAAAAGCTCTAACTGTCCCTGTCCTCCTTCTAACTGATGTTCTCCAACTGCCACTAACTCTACCCATCATTCCATTCTGGCCTCAGCTGCCAATCATTCTTCCACTCACCCTTCTGTAACTAAACAGGATATTTGAAGGACTGCCTCCTCCCACATTAAGCTGCCTGTCAATTGCAGTCATCTTTTAAGGTCCAAGGCAGGTGCAACTTGTGGGGGGGACACAACAGGGCATGTTTCAGTGGCATTGCCCCAAATCAAATGTGGATCACCATCCCAAGGGAAGTTAAACAGGGGCCTTCTCTGTTATCCTTTAGGTGGGTGGTTAATTTTTTTTTAAATTATTATTCCTTCAGGCTTTTAGTGTGTTTTCAATTTATCTAGTTATGGTTTCGTGTGTCTGATTGTGACTTGAACACTCTTTTAAATTGTATTGCTGTAAACTATTTTTTTTTTGGGGGGGGCGCTCTTCTTAGAGCTGAAAGGCAGTATAGAAAAGTTTTATAAATAAATCAATGTTGGCTGCAACAATACCAGTTCTTTCAGTGCAACTCTCTGTGCCTCATATTTGGCAGGAATGTTTTAAAATGTGATCGTAAATTGACAGGCAGCATACAGTATCAGCCTGCCCCACTTGGTATCCATGGAAAGCAGTTGTAGCTATATGGGCTGAGTTGTACATCTTGGTGATCAGGGTGCCAGCTGAGACAAAGCAACAGGAAGTTTGGAAGGAGATACAGAATATCTTAGAAGAGCTGCTATTTGTCCTGAGATTTCAAAGAATATGATTAGATGGCACAAGAGATTCTAGCTGGATAGTCATTGCGTTCGGGCAATCATGTGGTCTACGAGCATGTACAATGAGACCTTCATTTTTGCTGCCCTTTGATAGAATGGAGGGAAATATATGCACTTTTCGTACTAGCAAATTGGGATAATGAATGAAAAAAGAGCACAATCAGTCATTTCATCTAGCTGATACTTTCTGTATGCATCCTAGCAGCTCTCTGACATCTTCTTGGAGAAGTACGCATTGAGCAGAGGTGTTTGCCAAATACGTCAATTAGCAGAGGAAAACAGGTACAGGAGATGACATTACCAAAGTCAGGGTCCCTATAATGTTCAATAGAAAGGAAGTCACACCACTATCCTTTAGGGAAACATCTTATTGAAAGTAAACTCTTTTTGGTTTCATCAAAATTCATTGGATGTTTCTCTTGAGTAGGAATCTCCAGATTTTATTAACTTTCTGTGGGGAGTTTCTTCACCACAATATCCAATGATGGTGGGAACACACACACACACACACACACACACACACACACAGCACGGCATGACTAACAATCTATATTGGTATTTTCTGAGTTCCAGGTATGAAAGTGTGGAATCCAAACCCCCTTCCTTGAATTTTAGCTAGACTTATTGTGACTCTCTTTGCTTCTCCCACAATTCCTCTGACATTGTTCCTCCAAATTCACCTTGACATTTTTCTTGAGGTATAATTTGGTGGCAACTGTATATTTGCAATGAAGCACCCCCTTCCCCCCCTAACATTTGTATGAACACAAAAGGGCTGTAGTATTCCCTCTTTGCCAACTCCAAATAAACAGCAGAGGAAGATGAAAGGCATACTGACAGCCTTCCTATCTGGCAGAAGAAAGTAATATGTTCATTGGAGAAATTGAATTTGCACTGGAAAAAATATTTATTTGTTCTCAGGTGTGTTTCCTAATAAAAGTTGTTTCCCCATGAAACCACCTGTTGCTGCTTTGTCTGTCACACTTCTCCTGAAGTACAGAACAATTCCCATTTCTCTCATAAAACAATATCCTCTTAATTGCCTCAGAGATCAAATCTGGATTGTAGTGTGTCAGGTATCTGCCATTGGAGTGCCATGTATTGAAATCAAAATCAAATTATGCCTTTGCTAGTATGAGGACACCTTTGATTAAAGGCTTGGTGGCAAATCACTTTTATCATTCAAAATTTATATCTATGATACATATAAAGCTCCCCCCGTTTGTGTTCTGTTGCTTTCATTGAATCCAAGCCTTTGATTTATGAGATATATATTACAATAAGCAGTTTGAGAGCTGAGCATCCAGTGGAGTATAAAAAGTGACAATATAATCCAGGAGGAAGATACAGATCTCTAGTATCACTTTTACAGAACGTTGCTATGATCAACTTGCCAGGGTCACATACATTTTTTACATTATTGGGTAAGGAGCCTTCTAGTAAAGTGGGGTAAACAAGCGTTACCCATCTCAAGCTCAGTTTACCCTTTAGTAACACAGCCAATAGCTTTTGTGGATGTTCACATAGCTTGACGTATGTATCCCTGCACCATTTCATAGCGTTTTGTCCACTGAAGTTCCATCATGTTTGTTCCCGGTTATAGAAAAGACATTTTACAGTGCAATCCTATGCATGGTTACTCAGAAGGAAGTCTCACTGTGTTCAGTGGGACCAACTTCCGGGTAAGCGTACATAAGATTCTAGCCTTATTGTGTTCTTTTGCCTGTGCTCTTGCCTTCAGCAAGCTGTTGGAAGGGTTGGTCCCTCCTTAAGAACTTGTCGAAGGCTTCTTAGTCCTTCCTCCACCTGGTTCCCCCTCTGCAACTTGAGCTTCTATATTAGTTCCATTTCTCATGACAGAGGCAGGAGCATTCTATGCTAGAGTACTGGGCCACACAGCTCTGGCTGCCACTGGGTGTTTAGAGCACCCTCACACACACCCTCCCACTGGTGACTGCTACTTCCCCTCCCCAGAATCCCCCAAAATGATGCTATGTTCCAGGGCATTCTGGATAAAAGAAAAGTGCAGCTACCAGTTAGCTCTGTCGTTGTCATCTGTGGTGGCAGATCTAAAACTGTGTTACTAACAACAACAACAACAACAACAACAACAAACAACGGACTACTGCTTCTGCTGCTGTGACCACTACCACTACAGTAAACCCAATGCCGCACCTTGGAATAATTGCTCCTCCCTCAATCATTGAAATAGCCATCTTAATTCTCAGCCTGCAAGTGCAGCAGCAGCAGTGTTTGGGGCCGGGAGACTGAGGGCTTCTCTACATGAGGTGCTTACCCCACCACTTTTCCAAGGCTGCTTCTTCCCTTTTCGTTGCGGCAGTAAGACTCTCTCAGTGACACAGGGCTTTTTCCGGGGTTTTTTCCCCCTCTGCCTTTCTATATATTCCATTGACCAAACACAAGGTGGCGCTGTGGTATAGCTGCAGTGTACCAGATTTTCGGCCGTGTTCCAGTTTAAAATTTAATAGCTGACTTTCCTCACTCTAAAAAAAAGCCTGAAACAGCTGGAAAACAAGGGAGAAGCCTGGAGGATGACCACGTGGTGAAAAGGACCCACAGACTTCCCTGAGTGAGGGATCACGAGTGAACAATAAATGCTCAAATGTGTTGAGAAGCCCTTAAATCTTAAGTACTCTTGAAAAAATTATATAGAATGGAACAGTAATCCATCCCAATCACCTTGATGTCTCTGCTAAAACTCTTACATAAATCTGTGCAGATGGTCACAAAGCACAAACAGCTATAGTAGGGGTGGGAAAATTCAGGCAGTCTGGGGTCCAATTTCCAGCCCCTGGATCACCTCCGGGCCTGTACTCCAGCGCCCTCACTGCCTGCAGCACCAAATAATAATAATAATAATTATTATTATAATCATCATCATCATCATCATCATCATCATCAGTGGCTTGCTGCCAAAGTTCAGCAGCAAACTACCATGGATACTCAAAAGGGCCACATTTAACTTGAAAACAACCTAAATGTAGTCCCTTTGAATCTCCGTAGAGCTTTGCCACTGAATTTCCATGCAAACCACTGATGTCACTCCCCACCCCAACCAGCTGATCTCCAATATTGGAAATAAGCCAGACTGGGGAGAGGCTCTGGTAGCCATCGCCAACCTGGTGGTCTCCAGATGTTTTGGAGCTCAGTTCCCATCAGCATCAGCCAGCATGCTGGGAGCTAGGAATTGTAGTCCAAAACGTTCTGAGAACACCAGGTTGGGGAATGCTAGGCTATGGAAAAATCAACGGCAGGCACAGGGACAGTCCAGCTCCCACCCACACGCCTTTGTGCTGTAACGATCAGATTATATGTGTGACTGGGGCAGTAGACCCAAGTTTCAACAAATGGGTCTGCTACCCTCATGTGTAGACTGAGCCTCAATAAGACACTTAAGGGATATAAATAGGTTTGATGGAGTGCATTTCCTTTATTAATCTGTTCTAAAAGCTCTTTCTTCATAGGAAACTTGTGTTTCAGGTTTATTCCGGTCCCAACTAATATTCATAATTACAACCTCCATTGTGGAACTTCAGTATGCTGATGATAATGTGGTCTCCGCTCATTCAGAGGATGATCTCCAAACTATCCTAAATGCTTTTGCAGAAGCATACGGAAAACTTGGTCTCTCACTTAACATCAAAAAAACCAAAGTGCTTCATCAGCAAGTGCAAGCTAACCCTTTGGTGATGCCATCTATCCAGCTTGGCAGGACAATATTGGAAAATGTCGATCATTTTCTCTATCTTGGCAGCTATCTTTCTGTTACAGCTAACATCGACAGTGAAATCCAGCATCGTCTGAGCTCCGCAAGTGCCGCATTTTCTCGAATGAAACATAGAGTGTTCGAGGATCGGGATATTTGTAAGAAGACCAAAACACTGGTTTATGAAGCCATTGTATTACCAACTTTATTGTATGCCTGCGAAACATGGACTATCTATAAACGTCACCTCCAACTCCTTGAAAGATTTCATCAATGTTGCCTCCGGAAAATCCTGCGAATTATTTGGGAAGATAGGCGAACAAATGTCAGTGTTCTGGAAGAAGCAAAGACTACTAGCGTTGAAAAAATGATCCTTCAACGCCAACTTCAGTGAATAGGTCATGTTGTTCGAATGCCTGACTGCCGTCTCCCAAAGCAGTTACTTTATTCCCAACTCAAGGATGGAAAGCGGAATATCGGTGGTCAATATAAGAGGTTTAAAGATGTTCTTAAGGCTAATCTAAAAAAATGCAATATAAACATCGAAAACTGGGAAGCTCTGGCCCATGAACGATCTAACTGGAGGTTGGCCTTTCACAAAGGTTCTATGGACTTTGAAGAAGCTCGAGTGCAAGGTGAAAGGGAGAAACGTGCTAAGCGACTAGCACGTCAAATGAATCCTTTACAAGACCATCTTCCATCTGGTAACCTGTGTCCTCACTGTGGGAAGCTGTGTGGATCTAGAATTGGCCTCCACAGTCACTTACGGACCCATCGCTAGAGTCTACACAATTTTCTTTAGAATTTTCCTCCTTTTAAAATCTCCTTTTTGTAAATTTTCTTTTTTTTATCCTGGAAGACAATCTTACTCGGTCACGAGTGATCGCCTGACTGACTGACTGACTGAATATTCATAATATCTTGCCCAATGTTACTTACAACAAAGATTTCCCACATGTGGTGGATCCTCTTCACGTTATTAATTTTTTAAAAAATTGAGGAAATATGTGTGTATTAACATCGCTGACAGTGAATGCAGTCTTTTGCAATCTTCCAGTTTCTTTGCAGTTGTTTTTGCAGGTGGCAAATTGGCTGTTTGTGTTCATAAGCAGCTCTTCTTTAATGGTTCTAATCTGTCTGTCCTTTTAAGCACTTGATCCAGTTTGATTTTATTGAGTCTTGCAATGTGTTGCTATTTTTGTATTTATTTTCCTTTCTTCAAAAACTGAAGTTCAAAAGCAATTCTTTAACTGAAGCACCATTAGGAAACACCTGGTTTTATTTTTGAATGTCTCTCTCTCTATATATGCAAAAACATGGACTTGATAGACAGTTACACAATTTTTGATTCAGGGATTGCTTACAGGTGCAGTATAGAGTGGAATTTCCTCACCCATTCTCTCCTTTGAAATGAATGGGGTCCATCACATATGCAGGTTCTGCTTCAGAGAAATATACAGTGACCCTGGGCAGGGAATGATTCTTTCTGTGATGGCCAATCCCACATTATCACTCCTGAGCTCCTAAAACAGGGGTGGGGAAAATGTAGTCCAACAATATTTGAAGGGCCACAACACCCATCATCCCTGACCATTGGCCATGCTGCTGGGAATTGGAGTCCAACAACATCTAGAAGGTGATGGAAATCTGAGCTGCCGGGGGGGGGGGAAACAAAGTTAAACAACTTTGTACCCAGCAGCTGCAGAAGTCGCAGCGAAGAGATTGTGGTGTGGGTAGCTAGTGCTAGGCCAGTAGGTAAAAAGCAAAACACAAGTCTGTTTCTTTAAACAAAAAGGTTTACTAAAACTAAGACTTGTAAAACAGGAACAGAACATATACAGAGTGCTAATTTACAAAAGTGCAAGAGAACAGTATGTCAGACAAAAACAAGTACAGTCTGGACATACATAAACTATCCCTATACTTACAGAATGCTTCACTCAAATAATCAATAAATCCTTATAACAATAAACTCCTTTCCCCCACAACAAGAACACAGAGACATTGCCCACCTTATATACATGTCTGTACAGTCACACCCATAGAATGATGTAATGCCAACTGCACCCATAGCATGATGTAATCCCAGCTGAAATCAATCTATCGTACCCTGGCTTCAATCTTACCTTGAAGCCAGTAAAGAAAAACTGTACACCCAACTAACTGGGCCAAAGGTGACAATGATCTCATTCCAAGACCTTGGACATGTCTGCTGGAACTGTGGTGTTTGCTTCTTGCCCGAAGGCAAACCTGAATATGTAATGCCATATTCCAACAGAAGGTTCCCCATCCCTGTCCTAAAATCATTTCACTTATACGGATTTTATTTCATAGATTTCATAGATCATAGAGTTGGAAGGAGCCTACAAGGCTATCGAGTCCAACCCCCTGCTCAATGCAGAGGAGGGGTCGGGTCTCCCATCCAAGTAATAACCAGGCCTGACCCTGCTTAGCTTTCCACACTCAGACAAGCTGAGCCAGCATAAGCCACAGGCCTGTATATTTGTGTCTAATTGTATACACACACACACACACACACACCATTAAATAGACTATTGCAGACTCCAGAAAGCCTCAGGCTCAACTATGGTAGATTGATAGCTGCAGACTCATATTATCTGTGGAGGCCTACCTTCTCCTTGAGTTAGAATTCCACCCATGGACCAAAGGCCTATGCAGTCCAGCATCTTGTTTCCCAGAGTGGCAAACCAGATGCCTTTGGGAAGCCTACGAGCAGGGCATGAGAGCGAGCAATCACCCTCTCTAATCCTTGCTTCCCAGAAATGGGTACACAGAGACATAGTACCTTGCTGCAACCTTGTGTTGCCAAAGGGCAATAGTTCTTCCCTAAGAGGATTTGGAGGCAATAGCTGTACCAGTTGAGTGAAGGTAAAAGATTTTATTAAAGAATACAATACAGAGTGCGTACATCCCTGTTGCTTTCGGGAACGCCTCAAAGAAGGACAACGGATGGGCCCCTGGAGCAGGCTGGCATGTAGCACCTTCTGTGGCTTCAGCTCTACGCAGGGCCGGTGCTACCATTAGGCCAACTAGGCAGTTGCCTAGGGCGCAGGGCTAAAGGGGGCACCAGAAATAGGGAGGGAGGGCTCAAGTGGGAAGGGGGGGCGCTAAATATCTGATCTTGCCTAGGGCACCAAACTGCACCAAACTGCCTTGCACCGGCCCTGGCTCTACGCTGAGGTTCTTTGAGGGGTTCCCGATAACATCAGGGATGTAAGCATTGCCATTTTACTCTGCATTGTATTCTTCAATAAAATATTTTGCCTTCGCTCAATTGGTGTGCCTATTGCCTCTGAATCCTCTTAAGAATGAACCATTGCCCTTTGGCAACACAAACCTGAAGGTTGCATGCAGCCATCATGACTCACAGCCATGGAGAGACTTATTCTCCATGAGGAAAAGCATATGAGCGATCCTCTTGCCCAGTGCTTGTCTTGGCAGAAAGGGAAGGGGATGGTCATGGAACTCTTTGCATGAAGAGTATCCCTATGTATCTCACAAGAACATTATGTCTTCATTTATACTTCTCAGGGATGAGGTAGAGTGCACTAAACGTGGACAGCAGCGGTTGGGGTATTGGCAAGACTGGGAATGAAATGTAGAGATTACAGGGACACTACTAATCGGTAAATACAAAACCAGGGCCAGATCTACACTTAATGGTCATTGCAGTACTGGGTTGCTTCTGTGGCTTGCAGGGCACACGACGCACTCACTTCTCAGCCCCAGTTGCATTTGTCTTGCGTTCTTGTTCTTCTTTTCTTCCGTAATTTCCTGGACTACCTTTTTATTACGATTTCCCCTGTTATTACGATTCGCTATCATAGTATGTGGCTGTGTGTGTTCTCACCGGGTACTGTCATTGCCTGTCTGTGTGGCTACAAAATTGTCCTAAGTGGTGCTAGCTAGCCAATTGTTTTTTGGGGCAGGGAACATTTGGCTTTTGTCTCCCAAAGCTGTATCGGGAGATTGCTTTCCCGCGTCTCCCCCCACGGCTTCTCTCTCCTGCAAAGTGAAATGAAGAGTAAGTGCTTCCCCACTCCCCTCCCCTCCCTTTTGAAAAAATAAATAAATACCCATTTCAACCCCCTGCCCCAAAGTGCAACTAGCTGTAAATGAGCCAAAATGCAAGTCTGCTCAGAAGTAAATCACATTATCTTCAATGGCCTTACTCAGAAGTAAATCACAAAGTGAATAGGACCTATCGAAATGGCAGCAACTCCAAGATTGCTTTCCCACCGCCCTCCTTCCCCACGGCTTCTCTCTGAATGTCTACTCAGAAGTAAATCACATTATCTTCAGTGGCCTTACTCAGAAGTCAATCACATTGATTTCGATGGAGCTTATGCATGGGAAACTTAGCAGGGGAGGAAGACCGCTTTGGGAAATTGGTTTTGGGTGGAGGGGAAAGGGCCTGCTGATCCCGCTGGCTTCACCCCGTGGGAGGATGGTGGCGGCAGCACAGCCTCCACCCCCTCTCCCCTTCTCCTGCTCCTTCTCCTTCTCCATGATTTTTTTGTGAGGGGGTGAGAGGAACTTTTTTTCTTTTTTAAAAACAATCTCGCATGTGCGCGTTCACTCCTTGGCTCCTGCGCATAGATAATGAACCCCAAACCCCCAAATAAGCCCCCTTTCTCTTAAAGGGCCATTTCCCCTGCATGTGCACGGCAACACCCAGTATTACCGCGATGGAGTTTAGGTGTGGGGTGGCAAAACGGAATGACTGCAGTACATTTAAGAAAGTGTGCGCTGTGAGTAGTGACTGCGGAGCGTGAATGTAATGTAGCAGTACTGTAATGCTAACTTGATGACGTACCAGGTAGTGTAGATCTGGCCCAGGTGTTCTGTCTTGAAACTCAAATGAAAAAGAGAGAGGGCTGGGGTGGGACAGTCTTGTAGAAAGCCACTTGCCTGGTTTCCTAGAGTAAACCTTGCCTGTAGGTGACCAGGCAGGAAAGCTTTTGCAAATTGTAACAGGGGGCATTTCTTCTTTCTTCTTTCTTCAGGCCACAGTTGTGCCCCAAAATAGCCAACATGAGGAGTGTTCAAATGAACCCCATCACACATTCAATGCAGATGTGTGCACATAGGACCCCTTAATCCTGAAAATGAATGTGCGGCTACCTTGGAGGGGTGGAGAGCAAGGTTGGTTTTGGCTTTAGGGGGGCACATAATGTTGGGGTTGGGAGGTGCAGCCTTGCTTTCCTTCCATGTGTACATATGATGTGTGGAGGATGCTGGCAACGTACCTATACTTACCGTATGTGTGAGCAGGTGAGATAGTAATTTTTCTGGTTTTAACGCTAAGCTAGGCAGTACTTGGAAGGTAAGAGATGGCAGAAACTGTAGAACTTATTATTGCAAATGTCTAGAATATAGTGGAGATGACAACTGCTGAAAAATAGTTTGTACCATCAAAAGCCATGTTATTAACCTATGCTGCCATGTGAAGGATGAGTTGAAAGTGTTGTCTTCTTGCCTGGCAAAAAGTGAGTGGAAATTGTTGTAGTGCAAAAAAAGCGAGTTGATTAATTGTAATGTCATTAATGCAATGCAAATGCAATTAATATAAAACATTAATTGTAAGGCACAGTGAGTTGAAGGTGTTGCCCCATCTTCTTGCCTGGCAAAACCTGCCCTGAGCTGTAGCTGCTTCTGGGAGCTGCAGAAAAGAACAGAAGCTAGAGCAGGGATGGGGAAGGTGTGGCCCCCGAGCTCTTGCTGGACTGCAACTCCCCTCATCCCTCACCACTGGCTGTGCAGGTTAGGGCTGATGAGAGTTGCAGCCCAACCACACCTGGAGGGATACATGTTCGATGTTCCCCACTACTAGGCTAGAGAATCCAAGGTCCTGCTCTTTCTTTCACAGAATTGGCCTTGCAATGATCTTCCTGAACCCTGGGAGAATACCAGCAAGGAATCGGCAAGCCCAGGCCCCAGCTAGCCTGAATCCACGCTTTCAGTGCCCTCTCTGTGCATCTTAATTGCCCAGGGAGCATTAGACTGTTTGCCCTCTTGGTATAATTTATAATAAGTTATAATCTCTTGGTATTAATACATTTTTATTGTTATCTCCCAGCAAACGTCCAGTTAGGCTCATAATATGACACATTTATCTATATGCATATGGTTAGAAACTTCTCATTTCTTTGCTAAGGATCTTGCAGTTGGATGTAGTCTCTTTAATAACCCTATATTAATTATCTTACTTCCTCCTTTATTAGCCTCCATAAATCCAAGTTTAATCTCTTGTTAAGCTCATTTCCACCTTGAGTGCACACTTCAGTTTTATCTTTTTTTATCGTCCTCACTTTATTCATTCTTCCTCCACTTATTACCCTCTGCACATTTACTATTCCCCCCACCTTTTCTACCCAACAGTCATGTTCAGCAATCTGTTTCTTACTCTGAGGAGGGAGAGACAAGTCAAAGAAGCATCTCACCTTCCGGCCATATTTAGTACAGATGCAAGGTATAATGGCTCTGGTCCAGCTGACCACTCACACAGCAGTGCACTGCTGTGACGTTTGTGTATAGATCCATTCAGATAATTTTCCATAGCCCCAATAATATCTTCAGTGGGAGTAAGGATAGCAAGCAGGCTAGTCTTCTTGTACGGATGTATGAGAAATTCATTTCACTTTATTTTTTACCAGAATTTACACAGTAGTCACCTCCTGGAAGTGAACACAAACCCGAACGTAATCTGTGGTTGACGTCCGTACATTTTCAAGCTTGCGACAATGCGATGTGATTCATGGAATGACAACAACATGTGTTAAAAATGCATACATTTGAAAAGTGCATGTGAAAATGCACACAAACATGCTCAATTGGAGAAAAATGCATACATTTTGACAATGCTCACAACTGATATGCGCATTTGGAAAAAATGCATGAAAAATGTGCACATTTTTGTTAGAAAACAAAAACAAAGCTCAGAATTTGATATGGACATGAGTCTGAACAAGCTTCAAGGCAGAATTTGGAGAACCTCAACCAGCTTGAGTCTTGCTGATTTGCATATCCCTAACTTTTTGTCCCCTGTACAGATAATTGGTACTAAACCATGCAGGGCTATAACACTCAAATTATGGGGGGGGAAGAGGTGTAGGGGCCCTGGTCCTCTTCAGCCAACCCAGTTTCAGTCACACATGCCAGGTCAGCTTTTTCGTCCAGGATTAAATCCTGGATCATAAAACTCTTCCCAATTACTGACCTGGCATTAAGCAGCAGCATCTTATGTCCTGATGGCTTTTCACTAGAGCAGTCAGGAATCTGTTGGTTGGATGGTAAACCTTCTCCTGTCCAACCTACACAATATCCCTACCTGCCTGTGATAACTGAAATAACAGCATCCTTCTCTCCCATCCCATTGTATACCTAGCCCAGCTTAAAACACAAGACAGAATTTTAACAGAAACAGACAGAATTGATTACCAATGAGTATGTTGGCCACCATCCTATGCAACCTGAGCATAGTGCTCAGTTGATTCTGAGTGGCTTTAAATGTGAATGATATGCATGAATAGTGGCAGTGGGTTGTAGCCAATGGTGGTTGCACTGATGGAAAGTGCATCCACTTGCACAAGTCAGGGCACCTGATTATCGATCCCTCGTATTTTATTGATTCCTCCTATCTGAATAAACAACATCAAGAGCCAGTGTGGCGTAGTGGTTAGAGTGTTGGACTGGGACTCAGGAGATTCGGGCTCTAGTCCCCGCTCGGACATGAAGCTCACTGGGTGACTTTGGGCCAGTCACTGACTCTCAGCCTAACCTACCTCACAGGGTTGTTGTGAGGATAAAATGGAGGAGGAGGAGGATTATGTAAGCCGCCTAGGGTTCCTTGCAGGAAAAAAGGCGGGGTATAAATATAATAAATAAATAAATAAATAAATAAATAAATAAAAATCTACTGCAGCTCTCTGTGACTTATCCCGTACTATTCCAGAGGGTCCCTCAAACCTCAGGAACGGGCTATTTTGGGGGGGAGGGTGTATGGTGGGTAGAGGGATCCCTCTACACAGTGGGTAGAGGGATTCCAGAAAAAATTGCTTATCCCATCTTGCACAAGTAGAAGCAATTTCTACTACTACAAAGCCACCGTTGGATACAACCCAGTATGAATGAGTTGCATTTTCTCTACTTTGTGCTTCATTAATGTTTAAAGGTAGGGTTTGTGCATCCATTCCATGGGGACATATGTATACTCATGATATGTGGGCAACTTATATGTCTTATTTGACCTGGGAACGCTTTGTGAGGGTGGTTAAAGAGATTCTTCTTAACCTGCTACGCCATGGCTTGTTCTAGGGTTTAGAAAACCCTAGTAGGGTTAGCATGTCGTCCGGATGACACGCTAACCCCCTTACAAGCCAAAAAGGCACAGAGCCCCTTGGCCAGAGTGGCAAACAAGGCCTGCTGCTGTGGCCAAAGGGTTCTGGACAGTGACAGGCCAGCCAAATGCCCAAGCGGCGCTTGGTGCAGCTGTCATCAGCTTCGCCACGCACTGCTGTTGATGTCCTGCAGGAACATGGGGGGAAGCCATCAGGGCCTGCCGCCGTGCTCCTCCTCGTCCCCAAGACTAATCGGGGCTCAGGGAGGAGGAGGTGTGTGGCAGCAGACCCCGGCGGCTTCCCCCCCATGCTCCTGCCATGCACACCGCTGGCAAGCAGACTTGGGAGTGGGGGGGGAGCAATTCTACTGGGTCTACCCGGGAGTAGGCCCATGAGAAGAATGTGCCTGCCCCCACCTGCCCACTGCACTGATCATCCTGCGCGTGGTGGGTGGGTGGGTGGGTGGAGGTGCATTCTCATGGGCCTACTCCTGGGTAGACCCGGAGAACATGACTCATCCCCTTGCTGGGCACCCCCGCTGTCAGCAGAGCAGCCGCTTGGGCACCTTTGAGCCTCTGTCATCCCCACTCCTCTCCCTTGGGATACGGATGGGAGGGCTGAGGGAGGAAGAGGGGAGAGGTGGAGCCTCCGGTCTCCCGCTGTGCCTGATCATCATTAGTCGGGCACAGCCTGGGCCTGGAGGCAACTTTAAGCTCAAAGTGTCTTGGGAACCTGACCAAAGTGTTTATTTGCATAAAAAAGTGTAACAAGCATAAGAACCTATACATCTTGGCTTCATAAGGAACAACATCACTTTCAAGGACCTGACACTACCAACTGAGAATTGTGAATGGTGCTGCTGATAGAACTACTTTGGAACAAATGAGAATCGAGTGATCAGGGGAACCATAGTAATTGATAAAACTGTACTTTAATGAACCTTGAAAGTCAGGGGAAAAAAACTCCTATTGTCGTCTTTGAGTTTGGATTAGACCTTAATTCACGGGCAAACACACCTTTAACTTCCGTTTAAGCAGAAGAATGTGTAAGCTTTGCTAAGTCAACACGCCTGCAATGCATAGAAGATCACCACAAATCCATGATTTTGGAAGAGATTTCAGCGGGAGAGGAAGGAAAGAACTCTATATCTATTCAGTAACTGCAGCTACAGTGTTCTGGGTTTATCTAATGATATTAGATAAAAATGATATTAGATAAAAATCAATCAAATTGCACAATTCAAATTACATTGGTTGGGTGCTTGTATATTTGATACTAACCAATAGATTTCTGTATTGTGAAACTTGGGAGAGTGATAATATTTACTTCAGAGTAGCTATCAATTTTTCTCTGACAGTCTAAGTTGGGGTATAAACACATCTGTCAGTCAATTAAGTGAATACCTGTCTTCCAATGTTCATGAATATAAGGTTCACACAAAGATCAGAATTAAGCTAAAGTTTTATATTTTTAAAATCTAAAATGATGATGTAACAAAGTCTGTCGCCGATGATGTTGATGATGTATTTTTGTCAGTGGATTTGCCACTCACCACCCGGACAACTATGTTAAATTTCCCATTGTAACAGGATATAAGATTGCACATGAAGAGGGGGCCATGCAGTTGAGTCAGTGGCATATAGTTTGCCACAGGGGCCAGGGGAGCAGAGGCATCCACAAAGATGCTTATGTACACTATTTTTTTTTTAATTTTGCAAATATATTCTGCCCTGAGCCTATGGGATGCAGTCTATAATATAATATGACTGAATGAATAGTGGAAGGGAAAGTTTTTGCCTATCTTCATTGCCTGAATCTAAGAGCTCATGTCAGGTGGACTCCATAGTGGAAGACCCAGAAGGCAGGAAGACTCAGCCCTCTTCGTGCATTTTCTCTGGAATCTATGAGGGCTAACGCTGAGGACAGGAATGGGCTTGTGCATGCTGGCTTCGCCCTCTCAGATCATCAGCTTTTTTTGTGTTGAGCAGCAAGGTTTCAGGGGATTTCTACTCACATTCACTTGAACGTGAGTAGAAATCTCTGTGCGATCAAGGACTCTAAATGGAAAATGGAAGGAGAGAGAGACAGGACTGGTCTGCTTGGACCCTTACAGATTAAAGCAGGGGTGGGGAACTTCCAGCCCATGGGGCAATTTGGCCTGGTAGCCTGGCCCATCTGGCCTGCGGGGCCTTGGTTGAGGTCTCTCCTCAAGTTCTGAGCCCTCCCCCAAGCCTTAGCCCTTCAGGGCAAGCAGGGAGAGGAATCTTTGCTGTTATCTCCAGTTCACTGATCAGAGATAACAGCAGGCATTTCATTAGTGTGCTACTCACCATCCGAATCAGGAGGGCAAATCATGTGCTAAGAGCTTTTCCTGACCTGCATCCTCCCCAGAGGAGGAAGGCATGGGGCAGGTGAAGCCAGGTTTAGCTGGGGAACTGTTGGCATCAGGGTGCATGGCCACAACCCCTGGCATCTTCCACCCCATGGAGGGCCAAGTGGGGAGTCACTTGTCACCTCACCCAATTGTAGTTCCTCACCCCTGGCTTAAATTTAAACCAAAGTCTTTTATGTATCAATCTAATCCTTTTTTAAAGAAGTCATTTATCCAAGTGGACATCACACACACCATCCTGTGTCAATGAGCTCCATGAGTCAATTATGTGCCTCATTAAGAAGTGCTTCCTTTCGTTTGTCCTAAATCTGCCGCCCTTCAAAATAAGTGGATTATCATTATTTTTTCCTGTTTGTAGACTTTACTACAAAAGTGGCCAACCCCTCTGCATCCCATCCTATGGGCATTTCAGATACACTGGCACAAGGCTATGCATATGATATACTGTAGTTGGCTTTCATGCTGGGATTTCAGTAAAGGCTGGTCCCAGCTGTATTGCAAAGGATGCTGATGTCTACACATCAATGGGATAAACCCCCACCACCACCAAGGTCATATTTTCTATGAAATGTCAAGCAGACTCAAAACCAGAGCTTAACTTCGAAGGAAATCTAAAACAACATGTTTTACCATAGTAATCCTTCAAATCTGTGGACCTTTGTGTTGATATCAGTTGAAATGTAAGAACTATGAATAAAAGTACCCCATGGATTTAGCATAGGATGAATCTGACACCTTGGGTTCCAAAGACCTGTTGTGTATTACCCTGATAAAAATCATGAAGGGAAAAAATATTTGTGAATCATTAAGGGCAGAATCCTATGCATGTTTAGATGGGGGAGGGGGGAAATCCTACAGCTCCCAGCATTCCCCAGCCAGTAGTAGGACTTTTTTCTATCTAAACATGCATAGGATTGTGCCCTAAATCTACTCATGTGAAATGCTCAAGCATTGTATCAATGCATGCACAAAGCTGAACCAACTAGCCTCTCCCCTGATGTTGCATATAGTGGCTTGCCCCATCCCTTGCCTGTCTGTGTGCATACAGCATGTGTATCTTTGGGGAGGAAGCCTTTGAACACACAGCGGTATGTGCAAGAGCATCCATGTGACTGGGAAACCTGATCATCTGTACGGCTGTACGTGCAAAGGCTTCCTCCCTACAGACATTTGTTCTGTTAATGCAGATGGGGCAAGCCATCATGCATGATGTCAGGGAAGTCCTGCTCATGCACTGATACAACTCTGAGGCTTTTGCTTGAATGAGGCTATTGTAAAAACTTTATCTTCTCAGTTTTTATTAGTTATTGTAAATCGCCCTGGACATTTTGAAATTAAGAATCTATGGGACTCCCTGCCTCTGGAGGTCAGCCAGGCTCCGACACTGTGTTATTTTTGGTGCCTGCTGAAGATGTCTTTGCTCTGGGAGGCCTTCCTTGCTGACCAGCTATGGTTTGGATGTTATTCTGTTTTTTATGCATTGTTTTTATTCTTTTATCTGTTTTATCTTTTTATTGTTCACCGCTCCGATATGGAGTGCCTGGAGTGGTATACAAATGCTGTAAATAAATAAATAAAATAAATAAGTAAGAGTGGTACAGAAATGTTTTAATGAACAAGCGAACAAATAAATACAAATAACTAGATTCATTAGAAAGACACGGGGGGGGGGAATCTAAGGAAACATTTTTCATACCACAAGTGAAGTTAACGGAACTATTCCTGCACCATTTTGCTCCAAAAGAGTTTATCTGCTGTGTTTATAACAATCATAGTCGGGTGGTTTGGAGTGGCGTGCCTCTGATTTTTCTCTTGTCTACACTTTTCATTCCGCTACACTGAACAGCATTTTGATTTAAATCTGCTCCCAGGAAAGGCTTCTTACATAGGCACCCACTTCAAAAGTCATTTTACTTGAGAAATAAACGATCACAACCTACTCAGTAACCTAACAGAGGGAGGAAAAGAAAAGATTATGTAAATATGTGTGACTTGCAGATAGAATAAATGTTCAGTGAGGCTTGTTTACCACCTTCTATTCTGATTCCTTTCCTCCCCTCCTCCACACCTCGCTGCTGCAATATTCACTTGTTGAGAAAAGAGAATTATGAAACTATACTTTTCCAAAAGCACACTGAGACATTTTGTATACATCTGCTCGAGCTCTCTGTGCCATGTGGTGAGTGTGCTATTCTCTCTCTCTCTCTCTCTCTCTCTCTCTCTCTCTCCCTCCCTCCATGGTGTAGTGGAGCAGGAATGTGGGGGAGCACTCTGTCATCAGCCAGAGTCATATTTGTCAGTGTTGTAAGCTTGGGGGTTGGCGGACAGGTAGGGTGGCCATGTATCCTGCTTTACTTCTATTTGAAGGGCTGACACAGTCCTCTGTGGACTGTGGCACAGTCCACAGGCGTCCAGGTTAAAGATAAAGGACCATAAGAAGGGAGAGCCCAGAGGCCTTCAAGTTGTCTATCAACAGTTAGCACCTGAACAGCACACAGCCACAGGTAGGTTTGTGAAAACGAGCCTCGCCGGGCAGAAACGAGGCTGAAATTGGCCCCGCTGACGCCCGGCGAGGCCTTACCTTGGTCTTTGGGGCGGCTTGCCCTCTCTGCGGCGAGCCGCCCGCGCAGTCCGTTCCGTCCCGTCGCATCACTTCCGGGACTGGAAATGACACGACGGAACCCTGTGCAGGTGCGCTGGACCCCTGTGGCACGTTCTGTGCCTCTCAGATCATCAGCTTTTTTTGTCTTGGAAGTGACGGACGGGGCAAAAGACGCCCGATCGAGCGGCGCGGAGAACCTCTCCACACTGCTCAGAAGATCGGGTCGGGTCGGCGCCCCCGCGAAGAATTGGGTCGGGGGCGCGACCCGGCCTTGGAGGCAAGTCTAGCCACAGGTCCCCTGGTCAGAGTCTTCCCCACTATGGTGAGATGTATTATATACCATGCCCTCCAACATTTCACAGATGAAAATAGGGACACACATGTGAATTTGTAAGAGTATGGTTAAGCAACATGAATGTGTGATCAAGAGGGTGTGGCCAGACAACATGAGGGCGTGGCCAAAGGTGTGGCCAGGCAACCAAAGGGCATGGTCAAGTAGAAAAGTTATTAGAGGAAACACACAAAATCTTATATAATTATTACATTATTATATTACATATTATATTATGATATTTTATAAGTGGCTTTTGTAATATTGTTTTTACCTTACTTAAACCCTTAATTGTTGATATCTGGTGTTTTTCATGGGGGTGGGGTCAGTGCTTGCAGGGCAATCTCTTTCTTTTTGTTTTTAAATTGTCAGGATTGGCATAAATTCAATAGGTGAAGTTTACCCACCCACCACACCACACCACACCCCCAGACATGGAGCTTCAGAGAGAAGGGGAAGTTTCTTGCATTTCTTTCTGACACTGTAACCTCACCTGTTAGAGGCACAGAGTCAGATCTGTTAGGAAATAAAATCTTTGGCAATATAAAGATAGGTATCATGTGATAAATTCCCTCATTCACCTCTCCATCAGCAGAGGCAGCAGGTAGACCGTGCGCACGTGCACACATCCTCGAGTCTGTTCCTGGTGTTCGAGCCTAAGCAGAGCTATTTTAAAGGGGCCATGGGCAAAATTGCAGCTAAGCTAAAAGTTTTAGCTTAGGTGCAATTTTGCCCATGGCCCCTTTAAAAGCCTGCCCTTTAGCTTGCTGGCAGCAGGGGAATTTGGGACTCTGCATAACAAAGTGAGAAGCCGTGATAGCTTAAGGGTTTTTGGGGTGGTCCCAGCATTTTCGGGGCAGTTGGAGACTATGATATATCTATTTAGATTATAGTAAATTATTTCTAAATTTGCATCTATACCTAGATATTAGCATATGCTGATCTGTGTTCTTTTTTGTCCACTTTTTGGTTACGCATGTCCTCTTCTCTTGGCAAGCGTAAGGGGCCACCCTAAGGATCCCTCTGGCTTGGCTCAGACTGTGACTGGCACAAAGTCACCCAGTGAAGTTCACGGGTGATCAGGGATATGAACCTAGGTCTCTCCAGCCAAAGTCCAACATGCTAACCACTGCTCTACCCTTTACTAATTCAGTATTCTATGATCATCAACTGATCCTTATAATCTGGGAATTATGCTATGTATGTACCACTGCTCTTTAGATATATAAAATGGATCAACACAACTGCCTGCATGTTTAGACTCTCCCTGGGATCTGTCCTTATGAGCTCCTACACTTCAAGGCATAGCAGTACACCACTGCTCTCTATGTGTTGGCGTATCACCATCCCTATATCAGTCTTTAGGTCCTCCACTATCTCTTCCTGGCTGTTACAAATATTGCAGTGAGTTCTGTTTACTTCTAAAGCCTTCCAGAAAAGCCCCCAAATTACCATATGGGGATAATAATACTGGCTTGTTGTAAGGATTATATCAAAGAAAGTGTGAAAACACCACTGTTATAGAACTTTCTTTTATCTATTTTTAAAAATTTATAACAACTTTTTAACAATACATGTTCAATCATTATATTTAAACTTTCTTTTATCTATTTTTGGAATTTTTAACCATTTTTTGCAACACATATCGATTTAATATTTATATAAACTTTAAACTTTTCAATAATCAAACTTTACAAACTGTTCACTAATCATGCTGTGACACAGAGTATACATCATGTATAATTATATTCAATGGTAACCACCCCCTTATCTTTCAGGGGTTTAGCATCCACCCAAACTTGCTGTATTTTTATAGAGTTAATGAAAACCTTCCTATGTTTTCTCTTTGTCTTTATGGAGTTGCTGCAACCTTTACTCTTATTTTTTTGAGATGGCCTTCAAGTAAGCCTCCCTCTCCGTTTTTTCTTTCTGAGTTGCTAAAAGCATTATTTCTCCTTGGAATGGTTTCCAGAATCCTGATATTCTCCGACGTATCCTCACTTGTTTTTTTCCCCAACAAGAAACCGGTTTGGACTTTTTGTTTCGTGCATTTTTGCCTTTCTCAAGGGTTTCAAGGATAGTCACGGACTTGTATCAGTTTCATTACCCTCTATGATACAAAAACATTTGTTGTTGCAGTGTTGCCAAACATATTTACAAAACAGTCAACCACCATAAATCCCAACATTTTTACTCACGTTCTCTTTTTTGTGGGTTGCTATTACATTTACATCCTCTAGTGGCCATACTGTTGCATGGATGCATGTATATATACTCTATTGGACAGCTGTAAATCTCCAGCAGCTTGTTGTAAGGATTAAGCAAGTTACGTGTCAGTTGTAAGGATACTGAATTAATGTGTGTGCTTTGCAGGCTCTATATCACTACAGGTTATGAATGAGTTCCATTCTTAAGAATGTCTTTGTAGGTCGCATTTGTATGTACGTCGGAACAGTATAGTGTAGTATACAGCATTTATGCAAATTGCGTAAATTACGTATACTATGCTATACTCTACGTAAACGATGCAGAGCCAGGGAACCTGGAAGCCCGTTCATAAGTACGAGTTGTCCATAAGTCGGACGTTCTTAACCTGGGGACTGCCTGTATATACCGTAGATGATGTTATTATTAATAATAATAATTACGATGATCTTCTGTAATAATGTTCCAGGTGTCTGTGCGTGAATGGGTTTGTCAAGCAACTTCTTCTGAACCGACTTTCTTGGAGCAGGCAGAAGCGGTACTATCAGAAAGCTGAGAGGTGGTGAAAGTAATAAACCATAGGGGGATTCACATGACTCTCACTCATCTGTTGAAAGCAGGTCTGAAATGCTCGTGGGTTTGCCTGGCTAATTCTGTCCCTCTCTGCCAAATAACCCGCCAGTCATGCACCCCACTGACTATCTGTTTGGCCCCGTGAACCCCATATGGATATGGGGTTCCTCCAAGAGGAAATCCTGACTGGCCCAGAATTCTTCCCCAAGTGGAGAAAGCTTATGCATTGGTACATTGGTACTTATGTAGGGCCGCTTCACATGGCTTCTGGATGTGGGGCTGGTGGGGGGGGTGGGGGTGGCCAGTGTGCAAAATGTTTGTGGTGGAGGCAAAGTGATCTGGTGCAACTTTGTGAACACCTCACTGAAAGGAATCATGTGACCCCCTTCTTTTTATGGACCTGGTGACCTTTGACTGGGAAAGAAACATAGAAATGTTCCCTTACCCAAGGAATATCAGGACATGACCTGTTATAGCAGGGATAGGCAACCTGGTGCCCTCCAGATGATTTGGACTACAACTCTGATCAGCTGCAGGTAACATGGCCAATGGCTAGAGATTATGGGAGCTGTAGCCCAAAACATATGGAGGTCAGCAGGTACTAGTGATGGAGGATCTGCCAGGACTTTTCATGCCATTGCCACAGACTTCCTCCATTTCCCACCTACAAGTCCATTCTGTGCAGCTTTAAAAAAAAAATGGAATATGTTTTTTTAAACCTTTGCACATTTTTGTGTGCATTTCCAAATTGTACACATTTTTGTTCACATCCATCCATTGACTGAAGTGTGTTTGTGCACACTTTTGAAATGCATACATTTTTCTTTGCCCACTTTTCAAATGAGCGCATTTCATCGGACCCGTTTCCTGTTCTGCAGAATGGATCACAATTCTGGAAATGTATAAATTTTCAAATGAAAAATGTGTCCCGTTCTTGTCCATTCCCAGGTGATGCAGATTGCAGCTGATTTCTCATGCATCTCTAGCACCCGATGGCCTACCCCTCTCCTATGGCAATGCAGAATTAGGGGCCATTGTGACAACAACAGCCAGTAGGCCATTCCTCTGGTCTGCCACAGGACCAGCCCTCCCATGAGGTGGGGTGAAGCCCCCACCTCAGGTGGTGGAAGGGGACGAAAACTGAATCACGCACTACCTCCAACGCTAGGAGTCTCCCCACCACGGATACCTCTGGACGGGTACTGCTGGGGTGTGTGTGTGCTCCGGAGAGCCCCACTGTGGCATTTGCAGAGCTGATGGGGCTCTCTAGAGCTGCTGCCTGGCCCAGAGATCCCCAACAGCCCCACTCTCCTGCTGTAGCAAATGCAGCCACCTGCCCTCTGGCTCACCCTGAGGGTGGGGGGAGGCATGGCAGAGGCACGGCTGTGTTCTCCCACCTCAGGCAGCAGGGGAGCTTGTGCTGACCCTGCTCTGCTATGTTTGCATATTTGAACATTCAATCCAGGCTCTAAATCACAAGCTGAGCCATTGCTGCAGATTTCAAACATTTTGCACCATTTCTTAGGCATCTGATGTTGTTGTTATTGGAAAGAGGTGGTCAACAGCAACATTGCTGAGAGCCAGTGTGGCGTAGTGGTTAGAGTGCTGGACTGGGACTCAGGAGACCCAGGTTTTAGTCTCCACTCGGCCATGAAGCTCATTGGGTGATGTTGGGCCAGTCACTCACTCTCAGCCTAACCTACCTCACAGGGTTGTTGTTGTTGTGAGGATAAAATGGAGAGAGGATGAGGATTATGTAAGCTGCCCCGGGTTCCTGACAGGAAAAAAGGTGAGATATTAATATAATAAATAAATAAACATGGCTTATTCAGCACTGGTTGATGTTTAGTTCTGGCACACTCTTTCAACCCCCCCCCCCCAAATTCATAGCTCTCTGTATATTCTGGAGCTACAACAGATCCCTTCTTATAGAACAATCCATTTGGAAGTACTAAATTGGGTTAAATCATTGCTCTGGGTACTATTGCACATTTTGACAGAATCTTTACATCAGTTCTGTTGCTGCTCATTTTACATTTTAATTAACAATCTCGTTGTCACTAATCAAATTAATGAATTAATCAGCAGGTATGAATGTCTAAGTCATTAGGAACAGAAATCTTGCTCTAAAGTAGGGCTCAGTAAATTACAGTCTTCCATGTTTAATTTAAAATTACCCCTCCTCCAAATTATATGAAACTACTAGTGACCGGACCCAGCTTCACATGGGTTGGAATAGCCCTTGGTTTGGTGCAGCAAAGACTTCAAGTAAAATTATGCAGCTGTCAACGTTGGAGACATTTGTGCCTGCCCTGTTTGAATGAGACCATGCCCACTGGCAGCCATAGGCACAGCCCTTGTCCTTGCACCCGATAGCTCCCTGGGGGAGGGGTCTGTACATTCATTTCCCCTGATGGGTGGCTGCCCCACAGCAGTGGGGAGGGGGCAGCTGTATAATTCTGTCCCTCAAACTGTGTTGACTGCAAATCTATGTGCTGGTTAGGGATGTCTGCCACCTAGTGACTGAGATTGGTACTGAGGGCTTCAAACATGCGGACACATTTACATTAATTAATTAATTAATTAATGCATTTTAAAAACTAAATAACCCTGAGGTGCATGCTCCTAGGACTCCCTTAGTATGCGTGCCAAGCTTCAAGTGTCTAGGTGTCATAGTCTTGGTGCTATAGTGATGACAGACAGACACACATCCTCTTTTATTATTATAGAAGAAGATGAGCATGCTGCAATTCATTTTGAAGGTCCATTGATTTCAGTGCAAGAACAAAGCATGTGCTTAATTGTACCACTGAAATAAAAATGTGCTTAACTTTGCCTGGGTTGAACCCTAGTTATGTATAATTGGGAGGAAAGGAGTAGTTTTAAATTAACCATGGCAGACTAGCTCAGTTTCCATTCTCAATGGTAGACGTTTGTGCCTACTCAATATCACATTCACTTAGTCAGTGATAATGAGATCAATTCATTATAATCAATTAGGAAATTATTGCCCTACTATCCCAGTATTGACCAACATGCTTTTTGTCTACTAAATTTAGCGGCCCAGGAGATATAGGTGTCCTCGGTGGGCTAGAGTGCCTTTTGTCAGTTTATGTTGATAGATACACCAGCTATCACCCTATCTGTACAGAGAAAGCCTTGTGACAGTTATTCACCCATTTGGATTAACTGCAATTCCATTATACACAGGGCTGCTTCTCAAAACACTCCAGAAACTTAATTAGTTCAAAATAGAGACTCGGGAGATTCGGGTTCTAGTCCCCGCTCGGCCATGAAACTCACTGGGTGACTTTGGGCCAGTCACTGACTCTCAGCCTGACCTACCTCACAGCGTTGTTGTGAGGATAAAAGGGAGGAGTGGAGGAGGAGGATAATATAATATAAGCTGCCTTGGGTTCCTTGCAGGAAAAAAAGGCGGGGTATAAATATAATAAATAAATAAATAAATAGGGTGGCTAGACTGTTAACTGGGACTGGTTGATGTAATCATATTATGCCAGCAGTTTGCCATCTGTACTGGTTGCCAGTCCATTTCTGGACCCAGTTCAAAGGGCTGGTAGTAACCTTAACACCCTAAATGGCTTGGGGCCAGTTTACCTGAAGGAACACCTGCTCCCTAAAGCCATTCCCTGAGGCTGTTCCCTGAGTGCCCCCACCTGTGGAATGCCCTCACCAGAGAGGCTCACCTGGTGCCAGGTTATGCTCTTTCTGGCACCAGGTGAAGATCTTTGTATTTTCCCACGCAGTTTAGAAATTGTTTTAGTGCTTTTAGATCAGGAGTGGGCAACTCATGGCCCATGGGATGCATGCAGGTCCCTGTCCCCTTTTGTGGCCTCTACCACCCCCAGATGGCTGCTGCCATGCAGCCAAATTTCAACAGTGCATGGTGGAGGGAAAAATTCGCTTTAAACAAGGTTCTCTGGGAGCACATGCCTTGTTTTAATGCAAAATTGCACTCCCCCAGGGAGGTGCATGTGTGTGGGCCCTGGTGGATTCTGGGGGGGTGGTAATTAGCCCTTGGGCCCTCTAAAGTTGCCCTCCGCATTTTAGTTCTTTGCACTATTTTATCCTTTGCTGATGGTTTTATCCTGTGACATTTTATTATTATACATTTTATTGGTATCTTGTATGTTACAATTTTAATCTATACTGCCCAGAGTACTACAGTTATTTGACAGTTTTAAAATACAATAAATAAATAAATGCTTTGTGATAAAGAGAGGGAGGACTTGCCTTTAGGATGTCATTTTCAATGGCAGCCCAGTGACGGCTTTGCCTGTTATATGTGGTTCTGCCCTTAATATTTTCTAAGTGAGTACCATGCCTAATTTCTTACTATGTTCTCCAATCTTTTGTGTATGGAATTTATATGTAATAATGTGACATAACGTCTAGTATTCCTGTCTGGCTTCTAAAATGCAGATTTCTGGTAACCTAAAAGTGAGCTTAAGTTTTCCAGAATTCTGCATTGAGTTGACTAGTCACAAAACCCTATAGAATGGCTAATTTGAAAACCTTTTTCTTCCATTATGAAAATACCACCCCAATACACACACACACACACACACACTAAAATAAGTATATCTATGTCAGCCTTCCACAACTGGATGCACTCTAGATGTTTTGGACTACACCTCCCAGCATCCCTGGCCATTGGCATGCTCGCTGAGGCTGATGGAAAATTAAGTCCAAAACCGCCCAGAGAGCTTCTGCTGTTGGGCGGCATTTATTATTATTATTATTATTATTATTATTATTATTATTATTATTATTATTATTATTATTAAATAATCTGAAGGGCACAAGGTTGGGGAAGGGTGGTCCCCAAACCCTTAGGAGGAGGGGAAGATACACTTCCCTGAGAATAGGAAGTGTAGGAGGGCTTCAGAAAGAGGCATTTGTGAATGTTGCGAGGTAGCTCTGGAACAGGTAAGGGTGGAGAAAGGCAGTGAGAGGGGAGCTGATCATGGAAACCCAGGAATGTGGGAGGAATGGTTGAGCTGAGGACAAGCCTGGCTAGAGAGAACTGGTGCCTAAGCCTAAGAGGAATAAGTTGAGACTGATCAAGAATCAAGATCCCACATGTGACAAGCCAGATTCAGAGTTGGAGAACAGTCTGATACCTTCAAATCTACTGATGTGGCAGGAGATAAGGCACATTGGGTGGTGTTGGATGATGGATCTAGGGAGAAGATGAATGTGAGAAGCTATGGCTACCTTATCTCCTGCCACAGCCAGAGACTAAAAGATGTAGGACTGGATCCAGACTTCCTGTAAGCAGAACTCCACTTACAGGATGCTTCCACTGGAGGAAGAGGGAGGAGGCAATTTCTGTCAATTTCTCCTTCCCCCTGTAGCCCCCTGAAAAGCTGCTCTCAAATATTGATACTTGGATACTTCAGAACAATGTGGGAGGTGGTGTGGAGGGCTGCGAGGAGAAGGGGGAATCTGCAGGAGTCACCTCCCCACCCTTCCTCAAGCGAGAGGCCCAGCTGGATCTCAGTGTCTTCCACGTGTTCTTTGAATCCAATCCATCTAATTTTTCTCCAATGTTGAATCTGGTAACCCTACCTACTTGGAAACAACAGTAGAGAAGAAAAGGCATCTCTGGGAGTATATTTCTTAAGTGCTTGGCAATGTTGCAAGGGAACCAGGGCTCTTAGGGTCAAAGCGCTAGGACATTTTGGTTAGCAGGACCAGGGCTGGTGCCATATTCCAGTGAGCCCTTGGAATAGTGCTGCTGATGGGCCTCCATCACTCCCCCCATTGCTGAAGCCCATGCCCACCGCCAAAGTCTCCCACTCACCGCTGAAACCCCACTGAAGCTTATGCCTGGATAAATGTGTTAGTCTTTAAAGTGCCCTTTAAACCCTTTGTTATTGTTTTCTATTTCACACCTTAAGTCATTTCTTCCCAACACACTGCTAGAGAGAACTATGACTTACTGTTTGTCATTCATAATATTAGAAATTCTGCTTTGATTGCCATCTAGCATCTTCAAAAAATAGCTACAGATATAAATATAGAGATAGATGATAGACAGACAGCATGGCTATTTAATATCTTCATATGAAAACTTCCCTCTTTGTCTATTGTATAGATACATCCTTATATGAGCTGTTCTCCTCTCTTATGCATGATTTAATTTATGCAAAACAAGAGGAGTGGGATGCATGAACTCCACATGCAGCCAGAACTTGTATGTACATCTTAGCACAGAGGAGACAGGCTGGATTCTTGTTCAGAATTTGCACAGGAAGTGCAAACAGAGCGGGTGTGTGTAATTTCTGCATCTGTTGTCAGGCCTTCTGTAATGCGTAAAGCTGCCCTATGGGGAGACATCCAAATGGAAAAACAGCTCTTTACCAAGGAGTTTGAATACCTTGCTTCTACCCTAAAGGGCAGTGGAAAACTTGGCAGTCCCTTGGATGGCTCAAGGTGGATTGGAGTGATGATCTTTGCTGTCTCAATGCATTTGTCCTTCCATTTTATTGAGACTATCTTGCACTGAGAAGATGATATGTTTTTCACAGAAAGGTATGAATATCATTGAATCATAGAATCATAGAATCATAGAAAAGTAGAGTTGGAAGGGGCCTACAAGGCCATCGAGTCCAACCCCCTGCTCAATGCAGGAATCTAGGTCAAAGCATCTCTGACAGATGTCTGTCCAGCTGCACCTTGAATGCCTCCAGAGTGGGAGAGCCCACAACCTCCCTAGGTAGTTGATTCCATTGTCTTATTGCTCTGACAGTCAGGAAATTTTTCCTGATGTTTAGGTGGAATCTAGGTTCCTGTAACTTGAGCCCATTATTCCGTGTCCTGCAAACTGGGATGACCGAGAAGAGATCTTTGCCCTCCTCTGTGTGACATCCCTTCAAATACTGGAAGAGTGCGATCATATCTCCCCTCAGTCTCCTCTTCTGAAGGCTAAACATGCCCAGTTCTTTCAGTCTCTCCTCATAGGGCCTTGTTTCCAGTCCCTTTATCATCCTTGTTGCCCTCCTCTGAACCCTCTCCAGTTTGTCTATGTCCTTCTTAAAGTGAGGTGCCCAGAACTGGACGCAGTACTCAAGATGAGGCCTAACCAGTGCCGAGTAAAGGGGAATTATCACTTCCCGCGATTTGGAAGCTATACTTCTATTAATACAGCCCAAAATTGCATTTGCCTTCTTTGCAGCCACATCGCATTGCTGGCTCATATTCAGTTTGTGATCTACCACAATTCCAAGATCCTTCTCACTTGTAGTATTGTTGAGCCAAGTGTCCCCCATTCTGTAACTCTGCATTTGGTTTCCTCTCCCTAGGTGCAGCACTTGGCATTTATCCCTATTAAATTTCATTCTGTTGTTTTCGGCCCAGCGCTCCAGCCTATCGAGGTCACTTTGAATTTTGTTTCTGTCTTCCAGAGTATTAGCTGTTCCACCCAACTTTGTGTCATCTGCAAATTTGATAAGCATTCCCTGTACCTCCTCATCCAAGTCATTAATAAAAATGTTGAAGAGCACCGGGCCCAGGACCGAGCCCTGTGGTACCCCCGCTCGTTACCTCTCCCCAGTTTGAGAAGGAACCATTGATAAGCACTCTTTGAGTCCGATTCTTTAGCCAATTGTGGATCCACCTGATAGTTGTTCCATCTAGCCCACTCTTAGCTAGCTTACTAATCAGGATATCATGAGGCACTTTGTCGAAAGCTTTGCTGAAGTCCAGGTATATAATGTCCACAGCATTCCCACAGTCCACAAGGGAGGTTACCCGATCAAAAAATGAGATCAGATTAGTCTGACAGGATTTGTTCTTGACAAATCCATGCTGGCTTCTAGTAATCACTGCATTGTTTTCAAGGTGCTTGCAGACTGACTTCTTTATAATCTGCTCAAAAATCTTCCCGGGGATTGATGTCAGACTGACTGGCCTATAGTTCCCAGGTTCCTCCTTCTTGCCCTTTTTGAAGATGGGAACAACATTTGCCCTCCTCCAGTCGTCTGGCACTTCACCTGTCCTCCATGATTTCTCAAAGATAATAGACAGTGGTTCTGAGAGTTCTTCTGCCAGTTCCTTTATTACTCTAGGATGCAGCTCATCAGGCCCTGGAGATTTAAACTCGTTCAGAGTAATCAGGTGCTCCTTGACCATTTGCCTATCAATCTCAAGCTGCAATTCTGCCCCTTCAGTCTGCACTTCAGGTTTGCCAGGGGGGTCATAGACCCTCTTTTGGGAGAAGACCGAGCCGAAGTAGGAATTGAACACTTCTGCCTTTTCTTTGTCTTCTGTTATCAATTTGCCATCCTCATTGCATAGTTGAACCACCAGTTCTTTCTTCTGTCTTTTACTGTGCATGTATCTGAAGAAAGCTTTTTTGTTGCTTTTAGCATTCCTCGCTAACCTTAGCTCATTCTCAGCTTTAGCCTTCCTGACACTATTCCTGCAGTTCTGTGCTACCTGCCTGTACTCTTCCCCTGTAGCCTGTCCTTCCTTCCACTTCCTATACGTGTCCTTTTTTGTTTTCAGGTCATCTTTGAGTTTATTGTGAAGCCACATTGGCTTCTTCTGTTGCCCTCTGCCTTTTTTCCTTGTGGGAATTGTTTGCAATTGTGCCTTTAAAATTTCCTTTTTTAAAAACTCCCACCCCTCCTGGGCTCCCTTTCTCGTGAGAGTCACTTGCCATGGGATCTTACTAATCATTGTTCTGAGTTTGTTAAAATTGGCTTTCCTAAAATCCAGGGTACGTGTTTGGCTACACTCAGCTTTTGCTTCTGTTAGAATCAAGAACTCAAGTATAACATGGTCACTTTCCCCCAGAGTTCCCGAAACTGCCACTTTATCCACTAACTCATCTCTGTTGGTTAGAATCAGGTCAAGGATAGCCGATCCTCTAGTTCCTTCCTCCACTTTCTGTAGGAGGAAGTTATCAGCAGCACAGCTCAGGAATTTCTTGGAGGGGCCATGTTTGGCTGAATAAGTCTCCCAACAGATATCAGGGAAATTGAAGTCTCCCATTACTACCACATCGTGCCTCCTTGAAACACTGGCAATTTGCTTTTCAAAAGTTCCATCCTCGTCTTCTCCTTGATTGGGTGGTCGGTAGTAGACTCCAACCGCCATGTTCGCTTTATTCTTTGCCCCCTTTATTTTAACCCAGATGCTCTCAATGGGGCTGCCAAGCTCCTCTTCCTGTATCTCTGTGCAGAGATACGTATTTTTAACATACAGTGCAACTCCACCTCCCTTTCTGTTGCTTCTGTTCCTTTTGAACAAGTTATACCCTTCAATTGCTGTATTCCAGTCATGGGAGTCATCCCACCAGGTTTCAGTTATCCCTATCAAGTCGTACTTGCCCTCATGTATCAAGAGTTCAAGTTCGTCTTGTTTATTGCCCATACTCTGGGCATTAGTATAGAGACATCGAAGACTATGTGCTTTATAGTCCGACTTTCCCCCTACATTTTGTGGTAGACTATCAATGGGCACCGCTGGAGCTGTTCTCTCCATTGTGGCATAGAGGCCTTCTTCCATTGGTACCCCCGAGTTTATGTCTCCCTCCCCTGTTGGATTCAGTTTAAAGCCCTCCTGATTAAGTTCCTCATGCTGTGTCCAAACACATTCTTCCCAGTCCTTGTGAGGTGCAACCCATCCTTTGCCAGCAGTCCATCTTCCAGGAAGTGTAGCCCGTGGTCCCAGAATCCAAATCCCTCACGTCGGCTCCACCTTCGTAGCCAGTCATTCACTCGGAGTATTTTTCTTTCCCTTTCTATGCCTCTTCCAAGTACTGGAAGGATGGATGAGAAAACTATCTGGGCCCCAAAGTTCTTGAGTTCCCTTCCCAGCTCTTCAAAGTCTGCCGTGATTTCTTTGTAACTCCGCTTGGCAGTATCATTTGTACCCACGTGGAAGAGAAGAAAGGGGTATGTGTCGGTGGGCTGCATGAGCCTCGGCAGCTGCTCTGTCACATCCTTAATCCGTGCCCCAGGGAGACAGCACACATTGAGTCTGTTGTATGATTGCACGGCATGGAACTGTCATTGGGATGCTGCAAGAGAGGAAAGGAACGTGTAGCCAAGGAAATGGGTTGACACTGCTTTGCCTGCAGGCATGTTTGTTCTGTACCAGGCTGACTAATTTATGGATGACAAAAAAGAGGGGCGGGGAACACTCTTCTGCTGATGTTGACTTCCAAATGTATTGCTTTATTTCTCAGAGCAGCAAAAAAAAAAAAAATCAAAAAAAAAAATCTGGTATGTCTGAAATTAATAAAATAGCATGGGATTAAGATCAGGGGTTGTAGTAAAGAATGAGTCCATTGTGATTACTAAAGAGCCATTTTGTTTTTCACAAATGCAAGTGACTTGTTTTTATTGACCTGGAAGCTTAAATTGTGTTTTCAATAAACATTAAACATTAAATATATTACTAAATTGTCATGGCGATTGTCAAGATATTTGACCTAGGTCTTTCAAGGTTTATGGCAGGTAACGGTAGGCTTAAAATACACATATGAAGCACAGAATTATATTTTATTGGCTTTTACTTGGCTGATTTATCAAAAACATTGCCTTCCCCCACATATTCCCCACCCATAAGAGGGTTGAACTCAATCTTGGGCTGAAATTACACATGCCATATAGTCATGTGTGTGTTTACCCAGACTTTTTTTGTTTTAGCCCAAATGTAGCTTTCAGAGGCTGTATACACCAGGAGCAAAGGACTGATGTATGTGTGGGACAGCCATTTTAAGGCTCCAAATTCCCCCAGTGCCTTTTCCATCGCACAAGGGAAAAGATGGAGTACCCATATCTTTCCTCCCTTGGGGATAAGATTAGCTAGGGAGGGGCAATTTGGAATGGAATACTGGCTGGGAGAGAATGGATTAAGCACCCCCACCCCACCCACCATCACTTCCCTGTTCAAGACTGGAGCCTCCCATGACTCTTTCCGTTAGAATAAATGGTTTTAACCTTGGAGATTGTACATATGTTGGCCCTTGGTAATTTCATTTTTAAATACCATGGGCAGGAAGGATCTATGTATTTTGTGCGAGAGGGGATCTCCATAGGGCTCCATAGAAACGTTTCCCCTGAAAAGCTGCAGCTTTTTCCTGCTGTGAACTTCCCGTATGTCAGGAGTCTAGCCCAAGGGCCAAATTCAATTCTGGAGAAGCTCTCGGGAGCAACATGTCAGTGGGGGGTGGGGGCAAAGGCAAAAGGGGTGGGGCCAAAAATACAACCACCACCACCCAGCCTATTGTAGCTTAAAGCTCTTACTGCTGGTAACTAAGCCCGAGGAGAGCAGTGGCGGCTGGTGAGGCCTGTGTCAGTGGGGCTCCTTATCCAACCATTACATCTTTTTGTTTGAGCTTTATAGGAGCTATCCATGTTGATGCTCCATGGTGGTGGTGAACCTATGGGGGGGATGGCATGCAGCACCATGGATAGCTCCAATAAATCTCAAGCAAAAAAGATGCAAGTGGATAAGGAGCTACAACATGTTTTCCTAATAACTGACTGGATAAGGAAGTTTGGGATATAGCTCTAAACGATAAACTAACTTGTAGTATCAAATGCAAAAAGGGACTGTTAAAGAAGAATAATTTTAAGGATATATGGAATCAATTACTAGATTATGTATTAATAAAGGGGAAGGGGAGCATGCCTTGTCAGGATATGTTATATTTTTGGAATTTGGAATTCATTTGATCAAGGGGATGGAAGTATAGACATTGGTCTCTTGGAGGGTGGGGGGATGCACTTTATGATTTATTGTATGTTGTTTATGTTCTATTTTTGTGTTATTCTTGTATTTTGTTATATTTTGTCTTGAAAAAGTAAATAAAATTTATTTAAAAAAGAAAAGAAAAAGCAAGTGGATAAGGAGCACCAGCCTCCCCTGGAGGAGATGTTCCTATGGGACAATAGAGCACGCCCCATATTTGTTGTCTTGAATACATGTTTTTCTAGGTGTCTGCTTTTCAGAGAACATTCCATTTCCCACTTCCTTGGGCAACTCTCATTTCTCTTTTGTCTCTGCTCTGACAACTTGAAACAGTGGCGTTTGTTTGAAGTAAAGCAGCAGATAGCCTCTCACGCCCTGTCACAGACACATTGCTATCTTCTTCCCAGCTATGCAGGCATGCTTCGCTGGGGTCAGCTTTGAGTCTGTCCTTTCCTTGTCCTACCACATCTAGGTAACAATTGCAATGTGCAGTGTCTGCTTCCTTCTCTTAGAACAAGTCCCAAATGCTGCACTTACCATACTTTCCTCTCTGCATGTCATCTGCTCTTCAAATTCTCGACCATGCCACAGTGGATGCCTATTTTCTCCTAGACTGGTATTGCGACTTTCTCTTCGATGACCTAACATTAGACTGACTTTTTCTAATCACTTGCGAAATCTTCTGTTATCATCATGTTTCCTTCCCATTATCACCACAGCTGTTCTCTGCAAGCTTATGTTGGCTCCCTGTCACATCCAGCTTCAGTCTCTAGGCACACTGCGTCTGCATTTAAAATTCTTCCCATTTCTCCTCTCTCTCTCTCTTCTTGTTTAAAAAGAAGAAGAAGAAAGCACCTTAGGCTTGCATGCTCTCCCTTCCTCCCTCCTTCAGGTGCAAGGGGAAGAAGTCTTTTGTTTGTACTTTGGAATATTTATTTATTTATTTATTTATTTAATACATTTTAATACCGCCCAATAGCCGAAGCTCTCTGGGCGGTTTACAACAGTTAAAACCATAAAATACAATATAATATAACTATAAAATTTAAAACTACAGATTAAAACAAACAGCAAAGCTAGCAGCAGTTCAAATTACAGTAACAGGGTTAAATACTACCAGATAAAGATGATTAAAATGATTAAAATGCCTGGGAGAATATAAAGGTCTTCACCTGGCGCCGGAAAGAGTACAATGTGGGCGCCAGGTGAGCCTCTTTGGGGAGCTCATTCCACAACCGGGGTGCCACAGCAGAAAAAGGCCCTCCTCCTGGTAGCCACCTGCCTCACTTCCTTTGGCAGGGGCTCTCAGAGAAGAACCGCTGAGGAAGATCTTAGTGTCCGGGCAGGTGCATATGGGAGGAGACGATCCTTCAGATACCCTGGCCCCAAGCCGTTTAGGGCTTTAAATTTTAGTACCAGCACTTTGAATTGGGCCCGGAAACAGACTGGCAGCCAGTGCAGATGAGAAAGCACTGGCATAATATGTTCTCGTCGGCCAGTCCCCGTTATCTCGCTGCCCTATTTTGGACCAGCTGAAGTTTCCGAACCATTTTCAAAGGCAGCCCCACGTATAACGCATTGCAGTAATCCAAACGAGAGGTTACCAGAGCATGGATAACTGTAGCTAGGCTATCTCTGTCCAGATAAGGACGTAGTTGGTATATCAGCCTAAGCTGATAAAAGGTGCTCCATGCCACCAAGTTCACCTGTGCCTTGAGTGACAGTTGTGGATCCAAGAGCACCCCCAAACTACGAACCTGATCCTTTGGGGGAGTGCAACCCCATCCAGAACTGGTTGAATATCACTTAGCCGGGTAGATGAACCACCCACTAACAGTACTTCCGTCTTATCTGGATTGAGTCTCAGTTTATTAGCCCTCATCCAGTTTATTAGCCCTCATCCAGAATAAGCTACAGTTTCCCATTATGTCCAAATATGGGGAACTGGTTGTTCAAACCAGACTTAGTTATAACAAACCAGAGTCAAACCATGGTTGCAGATCGTAGTTTGTTAACTACCTGTGGTGAGGGATGGACAGGTCTGTCAATCTCAGTGGGTTTTTTTGAGATCAAACTTGTTCCATCTTGTTTCTGCATGAGCTTGCAACATTTTTTAAAAAATATAACCATACAGACATTCGTACACTTTTTTGTAATGTATGCATTAATGAGCACAGTTTGATGTGCATTTTTAAACATGCACATTCTTGGGTGCATGCACCCATTGACTAAAGCGTGTCTGTGCACATTTTTCTTTGTGTAATTTTCAAATGTGCACATGTTGTTGAAAACATGTTTTGTTTTTGTGGAATGCATCACAAGCTCGGAAATGTACGGGTTTCCAACTGCAAATTGCATTTGGGTCTGCATTTGGGTCTTGGAGGTATAAATAGGGTAAATCCATAAAACAAACCCCTCAGCAGAGTGACTTTCTCACACATGCCTACCTGTAGCTTGAACAAACCACTGTTTCCTCTATTTCAATGTAACAGGAAATGATAGTTTGTTCCAGACTTTGAATGGAAACTTTAAACATCTTCCCCTTGCACATGGAGAAGGAGGGAAGGGAACAAACCCAAAGTCCACTGCAGTGCATTCCTGTAATGGGAAATCAGGGTTTCCCATTATGTCTGAACTGTGTCTATTCATGGTTCATTCCATGTGTAGTTTGAGTCCTTGTTACACTGTTCGGTGCTTTTAGTTGTTCTCTACAGTTGCATTATGACTATCTTCACTAAAGTTTTCTAGTATAGCAGTCAATTCTATGCCCTACCAAAGAGAGGGCTTTCCCCATAATATCAATCTAACATTTGTCTTTTCAGATTCAGTAACTGTTAATAAAATTGAAAATTTCTTTCCCATCCCCTTTTTGATCTCTAATTAAATCTTCCTCTCCCCCAAGTTATGCTCATTTTCTTCCTTTGGAAGGATATATTTTTTGTGTCTTCTGAAAATTGAGGTCATCGTTCTTGTTTTAATATTGTGGTTTTCATTTTCATTCAATCTGTTGTCTGAATAAACATCATCAAGTCAGTGCGGATGATATACATTGATTTAGAAAACTCAAATTGATTCTTTCCCGCCCACACTGTAATAGGTCTGAAGTTACATTTCTAAAACTTTGCCTCTTAATTTATGGGTGAAAGGGAGTCTGTGGGGAGAGTGTCATTCACTGCAGTCTATTAGGCCCCATTGGGGTACTAGGGCTCCCCAATGGCTGGTGGAGAGAGGTCCATTGAGCCAGGAAGGGATGGATCACGTTTTATATTACTTTGAATGTATCAATTCATTTAAATTCATACAGATCAAAAAGTAACCATTGCCTAGTGTGGAAAACTAAGCTTTTTGGTTACTTGAGTAGCCACAAAAAAACCCAGTGAGGCACTGAGGTGTCAATCCTAGAAAGGTAGCACAAAGCCAATCCAACTAGTTGAATAGTCTGTGATCTAGTGAAATTGAATGAATGTTTGCTTTACCTGCAGATCAAGTCAGATGCATTTTGAGGGACAATGATTCATAACAGCACTTGTACACTAGTATACTTATTCCAGTGCTTTGAACTAAGAATGCCATTCTAAACTTTATCCATTTGTTTGTTTACTGAAAATAGTTATATACTACTTTTGATTAAAATCCAGAGGGTAGCCATGTTAGTCTATTGCAGAAAATATGAAAGTGTCTTGTGGCACCTTAAACACTAATGCAGACTGAGAATATACTAATCAAGCCATTTTTCTTTTCTGAAATGAATGTAGATGCCTGTGTTTTGAGATAAAAAATCTGTAAAAATAAAGTTTATGTTTGGGGGCTTTGAATGCTTGTTTGAGCTCATTTCCCCATTTAAAAAGAACCGGTTCCCCATTTGTAAGAACACACTGCATATTTCTGCTGTATGTGCACCACACTTCTGGTTAAAGGCCTCCTTAAACCCACATTGGTCTTTATGTGTGTATACATGCAAGTTACATGCCTGTGTGAACTAGGACACTCACCAACAATTTTCACTGCAGTTTATGTTCTGTTTTCTTCCTTGAATGGTACGCTCTTTCAGTGGCGTAGCGTGGGTTGTCAGCACCCGGGACAAGGCAAGTAATTTGCGCCCCCTAACCCGTGGATTTTAGCACTCCAGTCTCTTCCACTAGATTAGTTAAAGAAACCCTTACCCCCTAAGCACATGTATTGTTTGTTATGAAAATACTGATGTAATTAAAGTAAAATGCATCTAAATACAAGTTTATTTTCAAACACTTTATTGAGTGCGAACATGCATTACACATTCTCCACATTTTCAACCATCGCTGAGCCGGCTACGGAGGGGACGCTCTTCTGCGTGTCAAGAGGCGAGAGCAGCCCCAGCGCTGTCCCTCCAGCCCAGTGTCTTGCTCTCAAGAGGATCCCCGGGAAGCTCCCAAGCTACGGGGGGGGGGGAGGCACGGCCTCCCCCTCCGGCTGGGGGTAAAGCCGAGAAGGTGTAAAAGCCCACCTCCCCCGCTGGACACTGACAGCCCGCCCCTCCCGGCCAAAAGTTTGGGATCTCGCTAGCAGGATAAGAGCCTGTTGCAGTGGGGCGGGGGCAGGCAGCTTCCCCCTTCGGGCGGCTGCCTCCCCTCCTCCGCTCCCATCTTGATGACCACCCCACTGGCCGGAAGATATTCTCCGCCTGGCGGGGGTCCATGCTCCAGGGGAGATGGATGCCGGAGCGGGGGGGGCGTTCTTTACCTCCAGGGCGCTTTGGCCGACTCACGGGGCGGGGGGGGCAACACAAGCCCCTCCGCAGCCCCCCGCCCCCTCTGTCCGTTCGGCGCTTGGGATCGCGGACGGCTCCTCCGGGCCCCTTCCCGGGCGCAAAGGGCAGCCTGGGGAACGGCGACCCTCACCCAGCTTCTGGACGGCGGCGGCGAGGAACCTCTGCCCAGAGGATCTGGCGGCTTCCCGCAGGGGTCTGGGGATGCCGGCCGGCTGGCCGGCCGGGCCGAGGGGAGGGCGACGCGGGCGGCTCGCTCGGAGCTTGCCGGCATCGCGGGCGGCTCGCAGCCCCAGGCGCGCGAGCCTTCCCCGGGCGGCGGCGGCGGCGGCGGCTCCTCCCTTCTCTCCTTCCCTCCCAGCAAAGCCCCTGACTGAGGGCGCGGGGTCCCCCTGCGGCCCCAGCAGCGGCAGCCACGCTCGCGGGTCGGGAGCTTCCGACGCGCCGCGGCTGACACGTGTCCTCCCGTGAGCCCTCCCTGCTCACCTGGCCCGCGAGCGCGCCCCCCCAGATGTTGCGCCCGGTGCGGCCGGCCCCCCCTGCACCCCCCACGCTACGCCTCTGCGCTCTTTGAAATGTGTAGGCCTCACTGGGCAGATGGTGCCATCAATGGCTCTTGGAACATTCAGTGAAGGAGGTTGTTGGAGATGCTGAGAGTGCTGCTAAGCACATGAGTCAGTTCTAATAGACCTAACTAGAAAAGATCGAGAAAGACTAAGCTTGGTGAAATTAGTGCTTGCCAAATAAGGAGTGGAAGGTGCCACTAGGGAAATGGTGAAACGGGATTGGGAGGCTATGTGACCATGGAAGCTCAGGTGTTGGTGAAAATGGTAGGCCATGGGGGTGTGTGTGGAAATGGAGGAAAGGCTTTAGGAGGAAAGCAAAATAAATAGAGCAGGCACAGCTCTAATCATCTGACTTCAAAGGAAGGGGAATCAAACGGACTTCATTTCCTGGTTGGTTACAAAAAGTTAGAAAAATGCTGTGGGCACATAGGACCCTCAGGTTTCTCAGCTTTTGTTTCAAATTAAAAAATGGGCCAATAGCCTCAAGCCAAATTATATATAATGGGATGGAGTGCATTATTTATAAACATCCAAAGGAAGGGCCTTTGGAAGGGCAGTGATGGGGAGACTGAACAGAGGCTATGCCTTTATTTGGGATCCCAGAGCTACCACACTGTGGTTAAAAATAGATTTGGATGGAGATCCTTACCAATGTGGCTTCTCCTTAGAGTTCCCAATAGAATTCAACAATTGTGAGTTCAGCTCAAGATGCTTTAATAGCAGCTTCCCAATGCCTTAGGCTCCTGACCATTTCCCTTAGACTCAAAGGAGGTTACAGAGTGCCTGCTTGGCCTTGCAGATCAAACTGCAATCCTGCATGTATGGAACCCTGCTTTGGGACTCACTGAGCACTTTAGCAGGGTTGGTAAAGCTTTCTCTCTGGGTATACAAAGTAAGAAATGGATCTCTCTGGAAAAACACAGCAATACAGGGATTGAATCAGAAAGTGCAAGGAGGCGCTCTAGCCCTGGAAACATGGGATGGGCCCCAGGGTGGAATAGAGAATTGTTCTAGGAAAAAGTCATGAGGAATGATATTAAGACCAGTCAGACCCTGGGTTATTTTCAGAGCTGAGATACACCAATGTGAGGGATGCCCAATCAGAAAGAATGAACATCAACACCCCAAACTGCAAGACAGTGATAGGGTTTGAAACAAAGGGAATAAAGAGCCCAGTGGCTCAGAGGCTGTATCCAGGATGGGTTGAAACAAAGGGAGCAATAGTTTGGTTCTGGCAACTGAATCGAAAGCTCAGTGAGGTTCCTTGCCTCTTGATTAATTCACCTCTAGCTGGCTATACAGAGCAGCATAGTATAATATTCAAAGGTGTCATCAAAGGTAGACAGGTAGTGCTTGACCTTGCTGGGAGGTTGAGCCACTGCAGGGTTGGGCCTTTTCCCCCATCAGGGCTTTTGGTTGGCAAGTTCAAAGGTACCCTAATGGGTTAGGCAGCTCGGTGGTGGCATGGCAATCAGGCAGGCATCTACATGTTTTCCACAGTTGCAAGGAACAACCCTCTTTAATCTAATCGAAGAGGAAGCAGTTGTATTCTATGGCTCCTGTGCCTCTGTGTCAGTTCAGATCTTCAACAATGTTCCTGGCAGTTGTATAGGCTGTGCCTTCTGGAACTGAAATGGATTCTTGAGAACCTCAACAACAAGCTCAAGTTTGGCTGATTTGCACATCCCTAGCCAAAGATTTTTCATTTTAGGCTGTTTTAAATTGTCACCCAATATTGCCATATAAACCACTCTCAGAACCTTTTGTCCTAAACCAACAATGAGTCTTGTGGAACCTTAAAGACCAGACTTATTCTGGCATGGGCTTTTTTGGACTACAGCTCACCATCAGATGCTTGGGATGCTCAGTGGAGGAGGCTGATGGAGATGCTGAGGGTGCTATTGGGCTCATGTCTTGCTTGTGGGCTTTCAGTGGGCATCTGGTTGGCCACTGTGGGAACAGAATGCTGGACTAGATAGGTCTTTGTTCTGATTCAGCATGGCTCTTCTTATGTTGTTGTGTTTATTAGCTCTTTTATTACATTAAAGGTTCTCTCTCCAGCTCTTTTGTTACACCTTGTCAATCTTGCAGTCACCACCAGTGCAGTGCTGTGAAGTGTGTAGCCAAATACCAGTCCAGGGCAGTACATTAATTTCCATTATTTAGTTGTCTTTGGCATTTTCAAACCTAAAGTGCATAGTCAGAATGGCATCCCACCTGTGCTCATTTGTAAATGAACACAGAGGAGGTTGGAAGCAGGAAAACAACACCTCCCCTTGAATCTACCACCCAAAATGACTGCTTCAACTTGCTTTATAATAAGGCTAACCCTGCTGCATTTACTAAAGCACTTTGTAACCCAAAACATAAACAAGCACTATTGAAATCTGCATGTTAGAATGTGTTAAGAGCAGTTGCCAGTGTGAATTCTACCCTGCCCTGTTTGCTACTTATGATTAAAAGCTCATTTTCATGCTTTGCATAGAGTTCCATAAGAACCTTAACATGTACTTCAAGGTGCCAGATTTGTACCTTTTGAATTTTTCTCATGTGCTTTTCCTTGACAACAATACATCAGGATAAATACTTGAATAATCCTATTACTTGGTACAGAAGGAGGTCAATGCTAGCTAGCGAAGTGATATTTTAAACTGTGCCAATGGGTGACTGCAGTATCTGCACATAAATGTACAGAGGAATATTAGTGATCTCTAGCCCTATTCAGGTGTCCAGCCTGCGTAGCTGAGGGCAGAAAGTCTGTAGGGGGCCGGGGGGGGGGGCACACACCAGCTCCACTCCCCCAACGTCCCCGTGTTTGCCACTTCCACACCCGCCACTCCTGACCTCGTGTTTTGTGCGAGAGGCTGAAGGAGCATTATAAAAACATTCAGCTGATAGTGCTTAGAATCTACCTTCAGAACTTTGTGCTGAATGTGCAAAGCTCGGGGGGGGGGCAGAGCTGGCACATGCAGGGGCATTTTGGGTGGGACTGGGACACATGCCACCAGCCCCCTACACATTTTGTGCCCTCATGCATTCAAACTCAACACTATTCCATCTCTGAATATCATTCAGTTATTCATCAAAAGGAGTACATGAAAGTGGAATGCCTTAAAATAAACACCTCAACTACACCCATGGGTCCATCTAGCACAGTATTGTCCAGATGGACTGACAGTGGCTCTCTGGGATTTCAGAGAGGAATCTTTTCCAGCCCTACCTGGAAAGGCCAGGGACAGATGCTGTGACCTTCTATATCCAAAGCAGGTGCTCTACTACTACTGAGCTACGGCCTTTTCCACAAAGTACCCTCCCCACCAATCACAAGACATCATTCTTCAGTGTTCTCCCTGATACCTTAATTCAGTGTAGCTGTTAAGGCAAAAAACAAAACAAAACAAAAAACACTTTCAGGGAAATATGTCTTCAAGGGCATGATATAAGGTGTGTTTAAAAGGCTATATAAATGGCTTTTTGCTAGATTGATGCACACATATTGATCTCCTGGAGGCAGAAACTCTTTCTCTGAATTTGTTTAACAACAGAGTTGTGATCCTTAGAATTTCATGTTTAACAGTGATCAACCATCTGCTCAGACTGAGTCTAAATTCAAGAAGCAGAAGCAGCTCATTCCGCAATCTTGCTCTTCAAGGGGCAACCTGAGAACAACATTGGAAGCCAAAAATGGCAGAGACAAACTATAATGTAGGTAGGCTACACCATGAAGGAGGAGGAGTTGAGCACAGTGACAGCGGGAGGGGGAAGCCAATGACCGTAGTAGCCATTACAGTGATGGTGGGAAGTGAGTATGGTGGGGGAAGAAGTCATGGGGGAAGGTGCACCCACCCACCACACAGCACTTTGGTTGCACCCATGGGTACTTCTCAAACTGAAAAATGTACCCGTGGACCAAGAAGAATGGATAAATATCTTGCGCAGCCTTATAAGCAAGCAAAGTAAAGAACACAGGGCAGGTGCCTAGACTAGTAGGCAACTCTGCAGCTGTTCTCTGAACAAGTTGAAGCAATGGAGAAGCACTTCTGGCTGCCCTAATAGGAGCGAATCAATTGCTGAAGTCAACCTTTGTGATCATCAGGTCATAAGTCACAGTGGCAAGATCATCCTGAGACAAATACATTGCTTGCCTCACTTGCAGAAACTACTGTATATAGCTGGGAAAAAAGCATCCCTTTTTTAAAAAAGGAATTTTATTCATAAAAAAACATACAAACACTAAAACACATATACAACAAACAATAAACACAATTAAAATAGACTTCCAATCTTCTCCACAACTTAAGCAACCACAGTTATTCTTAAAACATTTTCTGTTAACAAAAAACCACTTCCAGTTACGGCATTAAAAAAAAAAAAAAAAAAAAAGGAACCCAAAAGAGGACAAACACAAGAAATCTCCACCCTCCCCAAATGTAGATCAACTATTTAATCTAGTTTAAATTCAACATTTATGAATATACCAAGCATCCCTGAATGAAATCACATGTCGAAATATCATAGAAAGGACACACTCCAGAACCATTCTTGCTTTGTTGTTGTTTGTTTGTTTGTGGTTGTTCCACTTATGCATTCATTTGTTGCTTCTAATTTGTGTTTGTTGTAAGAAAAGGCCTCCCCCCGATTGCATGTATGATTGTCAGGGGACAAACAGTTGCTATTGAGAAACATGAAGATGTAAAAACAACTGTTTCAGCGCACTGGAAAACAATACTGTATTGTACAAGGGATGCATGTATGAGGATTTTGTACAAGTCTGCCTAAGGCTACTATGCCGACCTCCTCCGCTGTCTTGGTTTTGTGAAGACATTCAGAGCAGCATCCGTCACCTTGCTGCTCCTGGCGATGAGGTAGGCAGCCTGCCTGCCTGGTGTCTCTTTGTCAAAGCTAAGCCGTCCTTTCACCCAAAGAGTTTGTGGCATGAGCTCCAGGCCAGGTTCAACTTTCCAAGATCTCAAGGAAAATGTTGTTCTGATGGGGCACAATGACAGAAGCGGAATGATGTAACTGTTCCCAGGGCCAACCCTTGTTTCTCCCTCCCTGTCCTTCCACAATTGCATAATGAGTGCTTATTTTTTTACAGCGCCAGGAAGACACACACAGTTAGATTCCTTCTTTCCTTATCTCTCCCCCCCCCCAGTTTTTGTGTGAAATCATCACTGAGATGCTTTGGACAGCTCAAAAATGTGGATACATTTTGGGGGTGAGGTAGGGAATGCGAAAGACAGCGGCTCTACTGACATCTGCTCAACGGTTTGACAGCCTTTGAACTTTACCTTTTATTTATATCTTCCAAACACTTGTGTGGCCTTGTACAGTCATGCCTTGGATTACAAGTAACTTGGTTTGAGAGCATTTTGCAAGACAAGCAAATTTTTAAATATTTATTATTATTATTTTTACTTGATATACAAGCGACGTCTTGCAATACAAGTACTGTAGTACGGCTTAAATTAAAAATCTCTGTACAAATTCTTTTTGGGGAATTTCGTTTTGATATACAAGTGTTTTGGATTACAAGCACGTTTCCGGAACGAATTATGCTCTCAATCCAAGGCATGACTGTAAATCTTTTTCATGTTTAGTTTTATTGATCTTGCTCTGCCAATGATGCCATTTGTTTATGGGGGCAAGTATTTCTTTTTGTCTCAATTTCATTCCAGGTTTGGATTGGAAGATGGTGAGTACCTTGCAAATCACTGGACTTTAAAGGAATTCAGAGACTCTTCCTTTTGTGGGAAGAGTTAAAGGGAAAGAAGACAAAGATGAAACAGCACCAGCCTTTAATTCTGGTTTTGGTAGGGAAGGCTTGAACAGATGGCACATTTGAATAGAAAATGTTACAATTCGTATGAAAATAAATTTTACCTCAGGCAGACACTACACCACTTGGTAGTTGCTTGCCATTCTGATTAGCATTACACAAGATGCGTAAATGTGGTGTTTAAATACAATGGGCTAATGTTAATGGAGTTTTAAAAAATGCATGTATTCATTTCAGGTTTACAAGTGTATAAAGAGGGTTATACTGGCACTGTTTCTTTAATGGAAGAGGGTCTTTTAAAGCATCTCTGGAGCCCTGTTTGAAATGCAGATTTGAGGTGAATTCTTTTAGCTCTCAGAGTATTTTAAATTATATAAAGGGAGGACTTGATTTATAATACACACACACACACACCCTCATGCGTGTGCGCGCGCGCGCACACACACACACACACACACAAGTGAATAGTATAAAATTACAAAACACACACCAAAATGGAAATATTAAAAACCAGAGTGAGACAAAATGGATGTGTTTTTCTTAACATGTGCTTTCATAGTAAATAATACTATACGGGCTGTATTGTACCCGCTTTCCATGGGAAGATGCATGTTCTGCTGACATGGGGACTGCATATCACCAAAAGCACAGCACAAATAAAACCTAACTCAATTGCTCTGCCTCTTTCAGAGCTTGTCAGTGACACTGTACAAATCCATCTTCAGTTGCTGAGGTTCAACCTGTTGGGGATGGAGTGGCACTAGATTCACCACCTGGACCCAGTTTTGCCCTGGATGCCCAGGTGGCAACTGTGAACAGGTGTGCTTCTGCTCAGCTTAGGCTTGTGTCAGCTGTGCCCATCTCTAGAAATGACAGATCTGGCTGCGTGTAGTCACTCATGCCTTAATTACCTTGAGACTGGACTAATGTAATGTACTTTACATGGGGCTGCCTTTGAAGAATGTCTGAGAAGTTCAGCTGCTATTTATTTATTTATTATATTTATACCCCGCCTTTTTTCCTCTTGCAAGGAACCCAAGGCGGCTTGCATAATACTCCTGTTCCTCTCCATTTTATCCTCACAACAACCCTGTGAGGTAGGTTAGGCTGAGAGTCAGTGACTGGCCCAAAGTCACTCAGTGAGTTTCATGGCTGAGCGGGGACTAGAACTCAGATCTCCCGAGTCCTAGTCCCCCTAACCATTACGCCACACTGTTCAAAATTCTGCAACATGTTTTCTGACTGGTACCAGTTTTATGGTGCATATTCTTTTGTTGCATCATCTACACTGGCTGCTGGACCATTTCTGGGTACAATTCAAAATGTTCATCATTACTTTAAATGTCCTAAATAGCAGGACTGGAGATTGGATCTATCTTGATACCCTGAAGGGCCAAATGCACTTTATAACTATCATCATCATCATCATCATCATCATCATCATCATCATCATCATCATCCATACTTCAAGGGATGGTCCCTGATGATTCCAAAGTATGGATACTTTGCTGCACTAGATGCAACCCCCTACAGTCACAGAATGCCACTTCCTATTCACCATTATACATAAATTAATGATTCTAATTGCACAGTCATATTTCTTTAGCAATAAGTGAGGCTGCATGCAGTCAGGCTTGTAAGAAAGATCTTAACTTTATTAAGCCATAAAATACCCCTCTTTATTAAGCTGTTCTGTGCTATGTGGACAGACAAGCTCTCGTGTTATGGCACTAAAAGTCATGTTGCCTTTTCTCTCTTCTTGCTGGTAAAACGTCAAGTTAATTCCCTTCCAGAACATAAATTTAATTGTTCCCCTTACTATATTTCATCTTTCTCATTATATCAAATAACTAACATCTATTACCTTCAAACCCATAGCCATAGTTAATTAGATTGTATCTCAGTAACACCGTTGGATGTGGTAGGTAGGACAAAACAGGAAAAGTGGGTGAATATGGGTGTTAAACAGTCATTGTATTCTCTCTTGTAAAATTGGAGACAGGACAGGAGATATTTATGCTCTTATTATTGGAAAACAGAATGCATATTATAAAATCTATTCAGCTATATGTGTACAATATTTTTTTGTTGTCTCCAATCAATTGAAACTAAAGCAGTCTTCAAGAAGAAGCAATGAGAGCAGAACTATATATTACAATAAATAGAGGGCTGCCGTACAAAATGACATCCCCATGTCAAGAAACATACAGTAAAATGCACCGGTGTCATGTTGTCATTGTGTTGCACGTTTCCTTGCCTGGGGCAGCCAATAATATGTGGTGGAAAAGTGCACAGAGTGATGATGTCAAGACATACTACATATGGCAGGGGATAATCTGGCATGAGGTTGATTCGTATACTATATATATATATATATATATATAGGCACCAGCCATTTATTCATCATAATATAGCTCTGTACATAGCATCAGTATGAAGAGATCGAATTATTTTATTTATTATTATTATTATTATTATTATTATTATTATTATTATTTCTTACATTTATATCCCGCCTTTTCTTCCTCTTGCAAGGAACCCAAGGTGGCTTACATAGTCCTCCTCCTCTCCATTGTATTCTCACAACAACCCTGTGAGGTAGGTTAGGCTGGGAATCAGTGACTGGCCCAAAGTCACCCAGTGAGCTTCATGGCCGAGTGGGGGACTAGAACCCGGATCTCCCAAGTCCCAGTCCAACACTCTAACCACTACACCATGCTGGCTTTATTATTATTATTATTATTAGTAGTAGTAGTAGTATTAGTAGTAGTAGTAGTAGTAGTAGTAGTATTAATAAATAAGACAAAATGAAAAAGACGAATGGGGGAAATTGTAGCTATATAGATTTGAATATATCAGTTTCAATTCATGCATATGATGTGTGTGTGTGTGTGTGTGTGTGTGTGTAAATACAGCTTTCTAAGAATTATACCTGAACTTCAACAAAAGCAGACCAAATATCCATATAAGTGTCAATGCGTAAGTGACATCTATATACCACCTGCTCAAATGTTGAGAGTGTTGTTAGGTCCTCAATCCTTTGCATTATAGGATTTATCCTTCCATCATTGTAATATCAGCATTTTACCTGTCAAAAGAGCCAATGTTGTAAGGACAAAGGAGAATCACGGCAATTACTATTAATTAAACAAAGCCAAGGCCACCGTGATCAAAATTACTCAACAACTCTTATTTCTTTGTATTAATTACAACTTGTTAAACTCCTTCAAGTATTCATAACAATTTCAAACATACATCAATAAACAATATAATCAAATTAATACAATGCACATATCTTGTATTTTTCAAAAGTCCTGGCCAAGCAGGATCAAGTCCTTCTGTGTCCACCACTGTTTTTTCTTTAGGATGGCAAACAGAATAAACAACCAAGTTCTGTGTAGTTACTTTCGGATTAACACTGTTGTTTTCACTTATAGCCAACAGGAAACCGGTTTGAACTTCCCGTTTCGTAATCTTTCTCAAGGCTTGCACAAACAGAATTCAATTTCCTGGACTGCATTCAGTTTCAAATGATATTATTCTTCCAATTTCCTGGACTGCATTCAGTCGCGGCGCGGCAAGGGTTAATGGACAAGAAAGGGTTAACAGCCAGAAAGGAGTATAAATGTAATTGAGAGTCTTACCACCAGAGGACTCTGTATGAAAATGTTAATGGTAAAGTAGTGTGCTGATGAGGAATGTAAGTTTGGGGAAGGGCTGCTGGAAGGGTTGGTAATGAATGTTTGTTTTTTAAAAAATTGTTTAAAATGTTTAAAAATACTTATCAGCGTTGTGGTAAACCTCTTTATGTTATAGAATAAAATTTGAAACTGGATGCATTCCAGGAAATTGGAAGAATAATATCATTTGAAACTGAATGCAGTCCAGGAAATTGAATTCTGTTTGTGCAAGCCTTGAGAAAGATTACGAAACGGGAAGTCCAAACCAGTTTCCTGTTGGCTATAAGTAAAAACAACAGTGTTAAGCCGAAAGTAACTACACAGAACTTGGTTTTTTAAATATATATATATATATTTATTTAATTTGAGAGCCAGTGTGGCGTAGTGGTGAGAGTGTTGGACTGGGACTCGGGAGATCCGGGTTCTAGTCCCCGCTCGGCCATGAAACTCACTGGGTGACTTTGGGCCAGTCACTGATTCTCAGCCTAACCTACCTCACAGGGTTGTTGTGAGGATAAAATGGAGAGGAGGATGAGGATTATGTAAGCCGCCTTGGGTTCCTTTCAGGAAAAAAGGCGGGGTATAAATGTAATAAATAAATAAATAAATAAATATTTTTTTTTCAAACAATATATAAAACAACTAAAATAACATACATACAACTTATATAGTGCTCCCATCACCACGGGACCAAATGATACATTCTATCTCTATAATCAATTGTTATTAATTATTCCAAAAATACAACATAACATGGCATGCTCCCTTTCCCCTTATTTAACACAAAATCCAAAAATAATCCCCAAATATCCTTAAAATTATTTTTAGAACTTGGTTGCCATCCTAAAGAAAAAACAGTGGTGGATACAGAAGGACTTGATCCTGCTTGGCCAGGACTTTTGAAAAATACAAGATATGTATATTGTATTAATTTGATTATATTGTTTATTGATGTATGTTTGAAATTGTTATAAATACTTGAAGGAGTTTAACAAGTTGTAATTAATACAAAGAAATAAGAGTTGTTGAGTAATTTTGATCACAGTGGCCTTGGCTTTGTTTAATTAAAAGAACCACTGTGGCATAGTGGTTGGAGTATTGGACTGGGACATGTCCAATACTCTGGATTCTAGTTCCCACTCATCCATGAAGCTCATTGGGTGACTTTGGAACAGTCATTGACTTTCAGCCTCACCTACCTCACAGGGTTGTTGTGAAGATAAAATGGAGGGGAGGAGGAGGATCATGTAAACCGCCTTGGGTTGGTTCCTTGCAGAAAAAAATGTGGAATATAAAGATAATAAATAAATAAATAAATAAATAGGCATGGGAGATCCATTTACGCTGACCATGTGTTAACTTCTAGGAAGCAGGTAGATAAATTTAAGAGAACATGTATATCAGTAAATATTAAAGAGTCTTCTAATTAGACTTGCCTCCAAGGCTGGGTCGCGCCCCCAACCCGATTCTCCGTGGGGGTGCCGACCCGACCCGCTCTTCTGAGCGGCATGGAGAGGTTCTCCACGCCGCTCGATTGGGCGTCTTCTTCCCCGTTGCGTCATTTCCGGTCTTCCCCGAGACCGGAAATGACGCGACGGGACCCTGCGCAGGCGCAGAACGCGCCACAGAGGTCCAGCGCACCTGCGCAGGGTTCCGTCACGTCATTTCCGGTCCCGGAAGTGACGCGACAGGACGAAACGAACTGCATGGGCGGCTCTCTGCGGAGAGGGCAAGCCGCCCCGAAGACCAAGGTAAGGCCTCGCCGGGTGTGAGCGGGGCCAATTTCGGCCTCGTTTCTGCCCGTCGAGGCTCCATCGCACAACTCTACTTCTAATGCAAGGTTTATCTGTATAATAACCTCCCCCCAAAAGAGGCAGCTGTTGGACATTGCCAAAACATATGGTCAAAAGAAGCATTACTTGTATTACACCTCCAGCAATTAGCCGACTAAGATAAACCCTTATTAAAGGGATGTTGTGGCATCCAGTAGACACAGAACAAGAGTTTTTGCTGAATAAGGTATAACCCGAGACCCATAGATGCTTCAGATACAGACACTAAAGCAGGGATCCATTGATTAGGCAAAATGGGACAATCCAGTTCCCTATTCCATTATACCGATTGGCCAATTGCAAAGGAGACTTGGAAGCTTTAAAAGTGGCAGGGCCAATCCTAGATTCTAACAAATGTTGCAACGGCAAGTATTGCTATTCAGCCATATCAGGCAAATTGTATTTGGCGTGCAAAGCCAAGAATGAAAAAAACTCATTATCAGCACCCACTAGTTGATCCAATAGCTAATACCCTGGAAGACAGAAACAAAATTCAAAGTGATCTTGATAGGCTGGAGCTCTGAACTGAAAACAACAGAATGAAATTACATAGGGATAAATGCCAAGTTCTGCACCTAGGAAAAAGAAACCAAATGCACAGTTACAAGATGTGGGATACTTGGCTCAATAATACTAGTAGCGAGAAGGATCTTGGAATTGTAGATCACAAGCTGAATATGAGCCAGCAATTTGCAAAAAAGGTAAATGCTATTTTGGGCTGCATACCGTAAATAGAAGTAAATCTTCCAAATCGCATGAAGTACTAGTTCCCCTCTACTCAGCACTGGTTAGGCCTCATCTTGAGTACTGTGTCCAGTTCTGGGCACCACTCTTTAAGGAAGCAGACAAACTGGAAAAGGTTCAGGGGAGGGCAACAAACTGATCAGGGGACTGGAAACAAAGCCCTATAGAGGAGAAACTGAAGGAACTGGGCATGTTTAGTCTTCAGAAGAGAAGACTGAGGGCAGATATGATAGTACTCTTCAAGTACTTGAAAGGTTGTCACACAGAGGAGGGCCAAGAGCTCTTCTCCACCATCCCAGAGTGCAGGACACAGAATAATGGGCTCAAGTTACAGGAAGTCAGATTCTGCCTGAACATCAGGAAAAACTTCCTGACTGTTACAGCAATACGACAATGGAACCAACTACCTAAGGAGGTCGTGTGGGCTCTCCCACACTGGAGGCATTTAAGATGCAGCTGGACAGCCATCTGTCAGGGATGCTTTAACTTGGATTCCTGCATTAGCAGGGGGTTGGACTTGATTGCCTTATTATAGGTCCTTTCCAACTCTAGTATGGTTCTTTGAGATGGATTGCATTTCTATTTTAATTAGAAATGTGATCCATCTCACCATAATGAGCCAGTGTGGTGCAGTGGTTAGAGTGTTGGGCTGGGACTTGGGAGATCTGGGCTCTAGTCCCCACTAGGCCATGCAGCTCATTGGGTCACTTTGGGCCAGTCACGGACTTTCAGCCTAACCTACCTCACAGGGTTGTTGTGAAGATAAAATGGAGAGGGGGAGGAGGACTATGTAAACCACCTTCAGTTCCTTGCAAGAGGCACAAGGCAGGATATAAATGTAATAAATGTAATAAATAAATAAAATATGTCTAAATCTGCATCTATACATATAAATTAGCATATTGTGCAACACTGTTTTGTCCTCCTTTTTGCTCATCCATGCCCTCCACTCTACTCTGGAGCTTACCAGTGTAGTTAACATCCCCTTCCTGTCCATGGAGGTTCCAGTTGGGACTGAGGCCCCGCATAGTTATTTGGAGGTAAAAAAGGAGAAGGTGAGGATCAGCTACGAATACCTATTTAATGTGGTGTGTAGTTTAGCCCTGTGTTGGACTGCAATCCAGAGTCCCATGCAAATGGAGAGATTCCATTGCCCGGTACAGTCGATGGCATTCCAGCTGCAAATGCACAGTGGATTGCACTCTCTCCTACTGTTCAAAATGGAACCTATCTGTTGATCTACAGATGATGATCCATTGTTAGGTTCACTTTGCATCAATCTACGGCGCTGATGCAGCTTTCATTTAAACTTTGCTTTTGACCTCAACATTAGAAAAACCAGATATGGGTTTTCTGTTCGCCGGGTTGCTTGTGTGACAAGGGTACTTAATCTTTACATATTTTCTGTGATAAGATTTAACTGCCCTTTCATTTAATTTCAAAGGGGGACCATTTTATTTGCATGTTTATTGTTTTCCTTGATGGACAATTTTCTGGCATTTAAACTGTCTGGATAACTTTTATCACTCCACTTTATGATTTCAGACCAGGCAGATCAATGTTGGCTTGCTCACTCCTTGCTTGTAAAATCTTGTCTTCTTTGAATGAATGAGGTTTACTCTTAGCACTCAAGGCTGGTGCTGCAGGTCTATTCCACGCATGGTTAGCAAACCAGGTGACTTTTTCCTAAGGATCTCCGCCACTGAGGATTGCAGTGCAAGCTTCTTTCCCGAACTGATGATCTGAGGTGAGAAAAAGATGCTGCCAGAAAATTCCTGTCTGCTGGAATGAGGGTCACTTCCATCCGACTGGAAGAAATTATTCCCTTGTCTTGCCTTCTCCTCCTGAAATCAGGAATATGGCTGGGGCCTCTGAAGAGGGGGAATCCTAGGAAGGGAATCCTCTGTACCTCCCTGACTCTTTCATAAGTCATGATAATGTACAGGGCCGGTGCAAGGCAGTTTGGTGCCCTAGGCAAGATCAGATATTTAGCGCCTCCCCCTTCCCACTTGAGCCCTCCCTCCCTCCCTCCCTCCAGCCCTATGCTCCCGGCACCCCCTTTAGCCCGGTGCCCTAGGCAGCCGCCTAGTTGGCCTAATGGTGGCACCGGCCCTGATAATGTAATAGAATGGTGATCAGTTAGCAGCACCAATAGAACTCACAGGAACATATGAACACAGGAAAATGCCTATGGGTCCATCAGACCATGGGTCTATCTAGCCCAGTATTGTTGACATTGACTGGCAGCAGCTCTCCAGAGTTTCAGGTAGGATCCTTTCCTAGCCGCATTTGGAGATGCTGGGGATCGAACCTGGGACCTTCTGCTTGCAAAGCTTGTGCTCTACCACTGAGCCATGGCCCCTCCCAGCCAGGGCCCCTCACTTATTCTTGGATGTGGCTAAGCTAATACCACTTACACTGATGGAAAGACAACAACAAACACAAACACACCAACCACACCTCTTTATTTGCTATAATCACTGCAAGATTGTACATCGCCCAGGGTGGCCGGCCAGATGGGCGATTAATAAATATAAGAAATAAATAAATAAATAAGAATGAAGCCTGCTCTCACAGCCCTCTCTGCCTGTGTCTGCCATGGGGGAAAAGCTTTCATAGTCATACTGCATCAGCAGGCTAGCAAGGAACTGGATAAGATTTCTTTGGAGAAGGAGGACCCTATCGCTGGCCCCACACCTACAAGGTTTCTAATATTTATAGACTGCTCTATCTAGCAAGATTCCCAAGTGGCGAACAAGAAACAGAGACAAAGATTCAAGGTTCAAGGGGAGTCAGTAGATAATGATGAACCCCCTTCTTCCAAGACTATCATTCAGAAAGATACCCCACTTGGGGAGCCTGCAATTCATTGGACCTGACTGGTTCCACCTTCATCTCTCCCCTCAGAAGAGAGGGAGTGGGGACTTCAATAGGAAGCCCAGAATCAGAGTTATGATACCTATCTGGCAGAGCGAGGCTTCTCCTTCCTGAGATCTACTCAAGAGAAGGAACCCAGATCCAACATGTGCTCTGATTAGGGCCCAGCTGGCACTTCAAGAAGGGAAGGGATGGATGGGGCTAGGGTGCTCACTTACACATTGCCAAAAAAGTGGAAATGCATATGCATCAACAAAAAAAGAGGACACAAATTTGCATACTATTTGTATATGTATAAATGCAAATGTAGAAATAATGAGCATAATTTAAAAAGAAATACAATACATCTCCCCAAAGTGGAGGTTATGACCAGGTGACCTGTGTGTCTGCTCAACAGATGCTAACTGTTGATAGGCAACTTCAAGGCTCCTGCTGCTCTCCCTTCTTCTGGTTCTGTATCCTTTAACCAGACTTGGACTGGGTAGCCCATGAAATAAAGGACACCTTCAAACAGAGGACTGTCATCTGACAGCTCTTCAAATAGAGGACTTTCCTCTGTAAAGTAGCACACCTGGCCACCCTAGATGGGGCAGCTATAAAAACTGCTTCGATGATGCCTAGCAAGTCAACACATGGCCTTGCTCAGCTCTCAATGACTGGGTTCAGACAACACAATAACCCACACTCAAAGGTTGAGTATGTGTGGATTGTCATTGAACCATGGGTTGTTATTGAAACATGGGTTATCATGTTGTCTGAACCCACCTAAGATAACAAAGCATGGTGAACAACCCACAGTTCACAACCCAACAACAAACCATGGGTTCTCTTCATGGGTTGTTCATGTTTAACAAGCCATGGCTTATTAGCACAGCTGGGTTCAGAGTGCAGACAACATGATAACCCATGTTTCAACAACAACCCACTGTTCAACAACAACCCACACTCAACTCATACTCAACCCTTGAGTGTAGGTTATCGTGTTGTCTGAACCCAGTCAGTAACTCCATATCTGGACAGCTCCCCTGCCATTTGGCAAACCTGGATCTCTGTCAGCTTCCTGTCCTCACTGCCACAACAGGAATCTGAGCCACACAGTTGTGGTGATTGGGAACAAGGCAGCATGCCACAGACATCAGTACAATTCAGCCAGTCTTTGGGTGCAACACCACAAATCAAATACAGTGTTTTCGTACGTGTAATGACAGGCCAAAAGCCTATTTATTTATTCATTGAAAAGATTTATAGCCTGACTCTTAGGGCAAATCCTCCCAAGGCGGCATACAAAATGAAAACCATAAAACACCATAAAAACATGATGAAGCCAGAACAAAACATCAACATTTAACAATTAAAACCAGCTAGTTCAATCTCCACAACGCTGAATTCAGTGGCCTGTGGTAGTGGCATGCATACAACTGCCTCAGCACAGGCAATGCAGCTGGAAGCTCTCTTGGGCTGGCATTTTTTCCTCCTCATCTGGTAAAACGATTGTGTAAAGAGTTTCTTACTCTCTCCTATGTCATTTGGCAGCTCTGAGCAATTTTCTCCCTCCAGGAGTTTGCTGTGAATTTGTGTTTTGATACTTCTGAGTCTATCTTGGTTTAATCATATTAACTGGTCGGTTTTCCCACCAGGGAAGCTTTAGACAAAAACTCTTAAAAGTTCAGAGCCATAAATGACATAATTCAACATAATATGAATCTTTATAATTAAAAACAATACACAGCAGAGTATTCATACCATAATAGTAAGCTGGCAAGACAAGATGTTTCTTTGGAACTGACGGGCTTCATTCCAGCTTAGTTCAATTCTCTTTGGAAGAGTTAACCTTGTTTGTTGCACTCTAGCAGCGTTCTGTTTTGTTTTGTTTTCATAATGCAGTTAACCTGTAAATATTAATCTTCAGGTTTTTTCTCAAAGGTAACTACTAATTTCATTGTCATCAGTGGCTGAAGCAATGAAGGAGTGACGATTCAATTCTTTCTTTTTTGTATAGTGTAAACAGCATGATTACTCTTCACTTTTTCAGTTGTGCCTTCAATCAATCTCAATTGAATTATCCTGCATTAAGTGAAGGGGACAGCAGGAAAATGAGTGGTAGGAAAACACAATACAAATCAATGCAAATGATTTGTTTCCTGGAGCTTAGATCAAATAACAGGGAGTGGATAAAATTAACTAGTGATCAAATTAAGTGGAAATCGTTACAAGAGTCACTGTAGTCAAATGCACTGCATTGGAGGAGCATGATACCTGCAAGACCTGGAATCAAATCCTACCCATACGCTTATTTGGTGACCGTGGGAAAGTAATCATGTCTCATTTTCTGTACATTTCAGTGAGGTTATATTACTTTGTCATATTGTAGTGAACGTACTGACATTATAATGGCATCATATTATTAGGGCCTGCTTACCAGTCAGTTGTGCCACGGAAACAAACCCCTGTACTCATTTCAGGCTCTAATACAGTGTTCTCCAACCTTGGGTCCCCATATGTTTTTGGCCTACAACTCCAGCATGCTGGCTGGGGCATGCTGGGAGTTGTAGGCCAAAAACATATGGGGACCCAAAGTTGGAGAACACTGCTCTAATATATTTGCATTTGGAGGCTGATTCCAAGATTGAAGTAAAGACCCAATCAGATTGTGGCCCCCACCCTCACCCCGTCCCCATGACTGTTGTTTAAAACAAACAGACAAACAAACCCAGGAGATCCATGAAGCTGCAGAAGACCCATGATTAGAATTTTCCACAGCATGGCCGGCTGCGGAATGCTGGGAGCTGCTGGACTTTTCTCTCTCTAAACCTGCATAGGATTTTGCCCATAACCATTTACTTGTACCCTAAGAGCCAGTTTGGGCCCTGTCATGCTGTTGGCTGACCAGATCTGTTCAGTATGTGGGAAAGCCGTGCTGCCTGTGAGTGCATCACTCTGTGCCAAACTCATAACTCCATGACCTGCTGAACTTTGCAGCTAAGCATCTAGTGCCTGAATTTGCTTTTTCTCCCCCCTCCTCCCTCCCAAACCCCTTCCTTTTGTGTCATGTCTCTTAGAATGTAAGCCTGCAGGCAGGGACTGACTTATTTCTGATATTTGTAAGCAGCTCCAGGATCCTTGGCTGATGATAGGATAAAAATGCTTTGAATGAATAAATGAGCTAACAAAGCAATCCTATGGGACAGGGCAGGGCAAATCCATGGTGGAGGAACCACCACTTCCAAAGCCCTGCAGAGCTCACACTGGTGAGGGCCAAAGATGGGGGGCAGCTGGAGGGATAATAAGTTTCCCTGCTCAATGGTTAGTGTGTTTTCCCCACCTTGTTGGGGGTATATCATGGGAACAGGAGAGCTTTGGATCCTGTGGTTCCAAAGCGTCCCTTGATTTGCCCCTGGATATGTCCCTTCCCCCTACTCTCAGAGTACCGGTGGTGGAGGAAGGACATTAGAGGAGGTTTCCACTGCTTCAACAAGAGGATCCCAGGGGTGTACCTCCTTCTCCACCCATGAAGATATCCCTCTGGGATATGCCTCTGGGGCACCCTCTCAAGGACCATAGGACTGCGCTCTTGGGGTGTAATCTTATGCATATTTGGACAGAAAAAGGTCCTACAAGTTCCAGCATTCTGCACCTAGCCATGCAGGCTGGGGAATGCTGGGAGTTGTAGGACTTTTTTCTTCTTCTATCTAAACATGACTAGGATTGTACCCTTAACCATTTACTATGCCGTTCCCTGCTAAGAGGCTGAAAGTAGCATGGAAAGATGGCAAGTGTAATTGAGCCGCAAACTGACTTTGTGATGAAACAAACACATGACTTTTCATGTTGAGTCAAACTGCTCAGGTCCACTTGATCCACCCCATTTGATCACATGAACGGGTCACATGAAGTGGGAATGAGAGGGACAAAAACAGAGGAGGATCAGAATATTAGGAAATTTCTGCATTACAACCTATCAAAAGTTTAAGACCATGGATGCAACAATAACCATCCAACCACATAAAGAGAATGATGACAAAGTAGGTTTGCCCACCTTGTGTTATTGCACATTTCAAGGAAGTAAGCATGTTGTCCCCCATTTCTTTTCTTTTGATGGTGCCGCTATTAGCTCAATATTTATTAGTCCCCAGACAGATCCTGAGGCCAGAGTGTTCAGAATAAGGGTAGAAAAGCCTTGGAGAGGATACAGCAGACTGATGGATTTTCTTTTTAGTGCCACCAATTAATCTTTTTTCTCTCTCTACAGTCTTTGAGTGAAGTGAAACAGCCATCTGACTTCCACTTTCCCAACTGATGAAAAAGCCTAAGGATAGAATAAGGGAATTGATTTCATAAACAATAAAGATAATTGCAGTCAACCTAGATTCTTCCTTTGCCTCTATCCCTCCCCCCTAATGTAACAGGAAATTGAAATATGTATGTTGTGAATATGTTCAGAATAATAACGAACCTGAAATTATTAATCAGTACTACACAGCCTAATAACATTTGAAAATGAACAGCTTTCAGCTGTATCAGCACTCCTGCAGTGTCTTTGTCTGTGATCCAAAGAGGGGATTGTATTTGTGGCTACACAAGGTGGGTGGACAAAACTGCAGGCTTATTAAGAGCTTTGTTGGATGCTTCTGGTGTGGTAATATCCATTGCTGAAGAGACAAGCCACAGTTCAGTTTCAATGTTGTCCTCGCCTGTGTACTGTATTATATATAATCTCTTGGGATTGCTGCCAATGGTCTGCCGATTCAGACTTAGTCATACTTCAGTTAGACCCGTTGAAATCAATGGGACTTAAGTGAGTCATGAACATTCCTTGCTTCAGTGTATTTTTTCATTAAAGCAATTTGTCTGGGTTTTTTTTAGATTAGAAACAGATATCCAGCAACTACTTATCTTGGGGTGGCTTCATCACATCTTGGAAGAATTAGGACATATTCTCTGATGACAAAGATAGCAGCAGCAGCAGCAGTAACAACAACAACAGAATACTGATGGCATATCCAACAATGATTGTGCTTGCATCACAGCAAATTTCACATGTTGGATTAACAGAGTGAAAATCCTTTCAGAAGTGCTGAAAGGCGTAGTGATCAGAGAGGTGTTGGGCCAAATATATGGTTTAACATAATAAGTCTCTTTATGTTGTTTAACTCAATAATGTACGGTCAGAGGGAAATGTCACTCAAAGTGGCATTAATTGAACTACCTTATATCAATGGAAAAACCAGAGGACTATATACAATGTCAACCTAGATGGACTTGCAAGGCCTGGGCTGTTGCACAATTCCAGTACTGTGTGAGCCATAGGTTGTGCGGACAAGCCATGCAAGGTTTCATGAATCGGATATGGATAGAAAGAAAGCATGGCAGAGGCACAACTGGAGAATGGTGACACTAAGTACCATCTTATCTGCATCAACAGGAGCAAGGAGCTTGTTGTTTGCATCAGGATAAGGTTGCCATCACCAAACAATAACTAAACTACCAGTAAATGGATGCAAATATCAACTGAATGGAGCTACGACAGATATCTTGGACTTCCAACTTCCATCAGCCCTGGTCAGGAATGCTGGGAGATAGAGTCCAAAACATCTGGAGGGCACCAAGTTTCAGAAGGCTGCCCCTACCCCACTGGCACATACATATCCATGGACTGGGAGGGCAGTGTGAGTGGGAAGCATGCTGAATGAAATGCTCATACCAGGATTGGCTCCCCAACATGGATCCCAGACTCACCTGCCATCTTTTGCTTTGCATAGGATGTGGACTAGCTTGTATTGGTGCTTGTGCTGAAGATGGAGAACCCTCTCTAGACATCCATTGAATTGAGACTGCGATAAGTAAAACCTTGTTCTATCCCAATTGATTATAGTGGAAAATTCTACAAAGTTTATTTTCCATACTAGTCATTGTTTAACACTGCAAGAAACTAGGTCCTTCATTCTCACCAGTCAGAAGTGGTAAATTGGATTAGCAGGATCTGACTGCAGATGTGGGACACACACACACACACACACACAATATGGGGATATGTAATTCTGCATGGATATGATCAGAGAGCCTAGAACTTTAGAAATAACTTATTGTATCCCCATGCTTGATAATAAGCTTAGTACCTCATTGTGGTGTGTCCCAACCACAAGATTTGGTTCAGTTCAGACCCCAACTCAGCAATTCGGAAAACAGCCCAATTCAACTCAGACTGATTCAGGGGCTGCTTGATTCAAGTCAAGGCTGAATCCAAATCTTGATTCAGAAATTCCTTCTATTGGAAATCAACAAATGATGAACAGTTTTACTCTTTGACAGAAGTGGATGAAATTCACAGCTATAGTTGCCCCTTCTGAGGGGATCGAGCCTGTCAGGTTTTGGATTAATAGGTTCAGGGGTTTATGTGCAACAGATGCCTTTACACTTTGGGAGTTTCCAAGGGTAAAGTATGCATATATCCCCCTGTCCTCTTTGTGGGCACTTGTTTTGAAAATGGCATACAGCATAGAGTGAAGAAACCTGTAAAATTCAGGAAGGATTTAGGCAGCTGTTTTTATAGAAGGGGAGTCTTCTTTTTTCGTGTGTGTGTGTGTATAGGTGGGGAAGAAGTGATTTGTCTCCCCTCCACCTTCCCCCTCTGTGTATTTTTTGTTTGTTTGTTTGTTTGTTGACAATTTGTCTGGAAAAGGCACACAGGACACCTGCCAAATTTCAGAAGGATAGGTGCAGGGGCTAGGGAGGCATGATGAATACTATTTATGTTTAGACAGAAAAGGTCCTACAACTCGCAGCATTTTTTTAATGTCTAAACATGCATTGGATTGCACCCTAAGTCTTGTGTGTGTGTGTGTGTGTGTGTGTGTCTTTTTTGTCTGGTCAGTTGGCACCAAACCCAGAGAAAGTGCAGTAGGGGATGGATTTGGAGTATACAGTGGCAGAGGTAGAAGGACGTGAACATCCAGCATTGTCCAAGCAAGCACCCAATGCTATTAACTGTCCCAGGTCCCATAAACTCCACAAAAACTTCTTATAACATTCCTGCTGGTAGGTGAGAAAACTATCAAAGAGCATTGAACACTGAAACAGCCCTGCTAGATCCCTTCAACATCCCTGTCTGCCCCTCCCCCTCCTCACCATCCACTGTGATTAGAAGCTAGAGCTGTCAGTCACAAAACTACACCCCCCCCTCCACCCTGTCATTTTCCTTTTATGGAGAGCGGATGTGGGTGTGTGAAATGTAGCAGTTTTGGCAGTCACGCTGTCTGGATCTCTTGTGTTCCTCCGAACTGCTAACAAAGCTTCAGGAGAGTTCACGTTCAGAATCAGCTTTGGTCCACTTTAGAGGAGCCACATTTTTATTCTCCTGCATCTTTCTGAATCCATCCAATTTGGGTTAGGATTGGGGAGTCATCTGAACCTGTAGCATATCCCTACTAACTAAAGGGGTGAATGCTCCTTTCTAGTAGTCCTCCTCGATCTCTCAGCGGCTTTTGATACCGTTGACCATGGTATCCTCCTGGACCACCTGGAGGGGTTGGGCATGGGAGGCACTGTATTACAGTGGTTCCGGTCCTTCCTCTCTGGAAGGTACCAGAGGGTAGTTCTTGGGGAGGAGGCTTCGGACCCTCAGCCGCTCAGGCACCTCACTTGTGGGGTGCCGCAGGGTTCCATCCTCTCCCCGATGTTATTTAACATCTACCTAAAGCCGCTGGGAGCTATCATCAGGAGGTTTGGGGTGCGGTGTCATCAGTATGCGGATGACACGCAGCTCTACCTCTCTTTCAAGTCCTCACCAAGGTTGGCCATTGAGACCCTGTCCAAGTGCCTGGAGTCAGTGCGTGGCTGGATGGGAAGGAACATGCTGAAACTGAACCCCGACACGACCGAGGTACTTCTGGTGGGGGACAAGGGGAGGTTAGGAGATGTTGACCTGGTGCTGAATGGGGTACATTTGCCCCTGAAGGACCAGGTTCGCAGCTTGGGGGTCATTTTAGACTCCCAGCTGTCCATCATGGAGGCTCAGGTGTCAGCTGTGAGCTGGGCAGCGCTGTATCAACTCCATCTGATACGGCAGCTGCGCCCCTACCTTCCTAATCACCTGCTCCCATCAGTGGTTCATGCCTTGGTCTCCTCTTGCCTAGACTACTGTAATGTGCTCTACGTGGGGTTACCCTGGAAGATGGTTCGGAAGCTACAGCTGGTACAGAACGCAGCGGTTCGCCTGGTTAAAGGCAGCCGCCGGCAGGATCACATCACTCCAGTGCTCAAGGAGCTGCACTGGTTACCAGTTGCTTGCCGAGCTGAATTCAAGGTGTTGGTTTTGACCTTTAAAACCCTATACGGCTCCGGTCCAGTTTATCTCTCAAGGAGCATCTCCAGCAACACCAAGTAGGCCGCTCAACAAGATCTGCCACAGACGGCCTTCTCTTGGTCCCTTCAGCCAGAGCAGCTAGACTGGTGGGGACTAGGAGGAGGGCCTTTTCTGTGGCAGCCCCCATACTGTGGAACTCTCTCCCTAGTGGCCTCCACCATGCCCCCTCTCTGCTGAGCTTCCGCTGCTCACTAAAAACATGGCTGTTCAGGCAGGAATATGGGGTGGGCTAAGATTTTAAAATTTTATACTGTTTTACATGTATTTTATCCTGTATTTTATCATGTGTACATCGCCCAGAGTGGCCATTGTGCCGGTCAGATAGGCGATAAATAAATGTAACAAATAAATAAATATAAATAAATAACTTGCACTTCAAACTTCCAATCCAAGTCAGCCAATAGTTCTTACAGCAGCTTACCTTTTTGTATAGACTAATATGTCAAGCATGGCTTATATACGTAAAAGGAGAAAAAGAAAGATTTAATTTATATAAAATCTTACCGGGGGGGGAGGTGTTGCTCCATGTGGTCTCTTGTGGCTTGATCTGGAATCTTTGCTGAGACTTCAATAGTTTTTTGAAGAATCCCCCAGAAAAGCTCCAAGCCCCAGAGGTTGCATAAACCCCTCTTCCTTTTCTTAGCATTCTGCTCATCCACTGACATAAATAGCACCATGTAGTATTCTCTCTAGAATACAAAAGATGATATACATTAAATTCATTCAGTGAAGTGATCCACTGCCTAGTTTGCTTGAGATTACCAAGGGTGGAAAAAATAAATTCCAGTTTCTTCTTCCTATAGACCCATTCATGCATTCATCAAATGTGTAGAATAAACATGTTTGGATTGTACCCCCAAGGATCCCCCCCAACATATTTGCCATCATGTGGTCATACAGTATACATCACATGTTGCTCCATCACGTAAATCCACTTTGATGATTGTGTGCCAAAGGTTCTAGTTCAAATTTCTTTTTCTATTTGTTTTTGTTAAGAGCCAATGTACAAATGGTATCTCATATCTTCAAATGGTCTCGGCATATCCAAAATGTCTGGCTGCTAGAAAGATGAGACTGACATATTGAGTTCAAGTTGCTGATAATCTTGTTTAAGGATCTAGTCATAGGCTCAGTTTGCTGATCACCATCCAAATTTTGGATAGCCATTTTGATGGTGATACAAAGCATCTATAGATGTCGTCAATGTTGAATAATAGGAACAATGCCACATGCTTCCAGACACTAGGGCATGATAGAGAATGTGTTGTATCAACAGCCACTTCTCCTGTTCACCCTGCTTGCTGTCCTCTAACTTGATCAGTTCCTTCCTTCCTCCTACTCCCTCCCCTTCCTCTTTGCCTCTGCAATAGGCAACATGTGCTCTCTCCCAGATGGAAGCAAGTAGCCATATCTCATGCCTTTGCTTACTTGAACTCACACATCCAGCTTTAGCGGGTGCTTGTAGTTAAACGGTGTTAGGTAGCTTTCTTCAATGATGTGTATAAAAGCACTAACAAAGTAAGTTGATTTGAACTTCTTCAAAACTGGCTCTATCCTGTGGTTATTCCCTCTAATACTAAATGCTGTGTTACCACACTTTCTCTCTATAAGGCAACTGCTGTGTAAGTCACATCAGATTTTCCAACAGGCACAAGTCAAATGTATATGTTGTTTGTGGCAAAACCTGTTTTCTTCCGATCTTCTTGTTCTTTCAAGAAATGTCATTACCAATTTGTTTGCTACTCATTAAGTATAGCGTCTTCATGATGTAAAATGCCCAATGCTGGGATACCAATCCCATCGATCAGCGTAAGCTAAAATGATTCAAGAAATGGAGCTAAAACAGGCATTTGGATGCTGAGCAAGAAGGCAGGAATTCTCTCCCTCCCTTACACACACACACACACACACACACTACATATAACTGATGAAATTATAAATCTGGTCCTGGACTGCACCACT